>OY997590.1:56268011-56868011 GCA_963921825.1 Erodium maritimum | reverse complement strand
AACTCCACCCGGCTCTTCTCGTCCACAATATAAAGGGAGCTATTCCGGTCACTTTGGAGATGGAAAATGGTCACTACACCACTTGGTCGGAACTATTTAAGATCCATTTCAAGGTCTTCGATGTTCTCCACTATATTCTTCCTGATTCTGTCAACATAGAAGCTCATGCGATCATTGTTGTTGTTGGTGTCACAGTTGCTGACGCTGCTGGTTCTGAAACAGATGAGGTCGCTGACGACACTGTTTTTGGCGTCAAAGCACCTGCTCAGTCCGACGCCACACCTCCTGCTCCAATCGATTCCACAGGGTTGTCCCCATCCGAAGCTGCTCCCTCCATCTCGAGCACTGGTTTGCCTGGCTCGGCTTTTTGGCTTCGTATAGATGTCGCAGTGCTTTAGTGGATATACGGTACTATCTATCCTGACTTACTCTAAACTATTATCGAGCCCAACACAACTACTGCCCGTGCCTGGCAAGCGTTGAGCAACGTTTTTCAAGACAACAAGCATTCTTGTGCTGTGTATCTTGAACAACAATTTTCTTCTACTCTATTGGAGAATTTTACATTTGTTTCTGCTTACTGTCAAGAACTTAAGAACTTGTATGATCAACTATCCAACATTGGAGCTTATGTCTCCAATAGTACTTGTTCTGCAACTTGTGATATGACTTTCTGATGCGTATGATAATATTGCCACTTTGTTACAGCAAATCAACCCTTTACCATCGTTTTATGAAGCTAGGTCTCGACTGATTATGGAGGAGACTCGCAAGCAGAAGCAAGCTAATGCAGGTGCATTATCATCCAACTCAGCACTTGCGGCTTCCCACACTGATGATACGAGCTCCAAAGTACCAGCTGAACATGGGTCTCGTGGTGCCAAAAGCCGTCGAGGTCGTGGTCGATCCAATTACATGGGTGGCAGACATTCTCACTCTCAGAACCGTCCCAACCAGGCTCCCAATTCCCCATGGTCACAATGGCAGCAGCAGTCTCCTTACTGGAATGGTCATACTTGGACCGATCCTCCCCGTCCTTACCCGTCCTACCCATGGGCCGGCCTCCTCCACCTCGTCAAGCAACCAGACAGCAATCAGGACAGAAAAATGGCATTTTGGGTCAGCATCCGCAGGCTCACTCCACATCGACTATTCCTACAAACATTGACCGTGCAATGCATACGATGACTCTACAACAGCCGGATCCTAATTGAAATATGGATACGGGGGTTTCTTCTCATATGACTTCCAATTCAGGTAGTCTCCACTCTTATTTTAATTCTTGTATTGCTCGTCGAGTTATCGTTGGTGATGGAACACAAATTCCCATTACTGGTTATGGTCATGCCTGTTTATTGCCTACTCACCCTACTTTACGCCTGAACAATGTTATACATGCTTCTAAACTTATTAAAAACCTTGTTTCCGTCCGTCGTTTTGTCACTGATAGTAATGCAACTGTTGAATTTGATCCTCTTGGTTTTTCTGTGAAGGATTTTCGGACGGGAAATCAGGTGTTGAGATGTAACAGTTCGAGTGAGCTTTACCCAATCACTTCGCTCGTGTCTCTTGGTTCTCCCTCAGCGTTCACTGCTTTATCTCCTCAGCTTTGGCGTTCCCAGTTGGGTCATCCTGGTGATCCGGTTTTTTCCTCTCTTCGTAGTCAACATTTAATTTCTTGTTCATCAAACAATAAACTGAATGTCTGTCAATCTTGTGTTTTTGGCAAACATGTTAAGTTTCCTTTTGTTTCCTCATTAAACACTACTCATGCTGCCTTTGATATTATTCATGCTGATTTATGGACTACTCATGTGTTACGTTCTACTGGACTTCGTTATTACCTATTGCTTATTGATGATTATACGAATTTCTTGTGGACATTTCCTTTGGGGACTAAATCTCAAGTATTTGCTATTTTTGAAATGTTCAATACATATGCTCGTACTCAATTGAATTGCTCTATCAAAATCTTTCAATGTGAACAGGAAAGAATTTGATAATTCTTCTTTTCATCAGTTTTGTGTTTCCACAGGAATGATTTTTAGATTTTCATGCCCTAATACATCTTCTCAAAATGGAGGTGTTGAACGTAAAATACGTACCGTTAACAATATGGTTCATACTTTACTCATTCACGCCTCCCTTCCTTCTACTTTTTTGGCATCATGCCCTGCACATGTCAACTTATCTCTGTAATATTCTTCCTTCACGACTATTTCATTTTGCTTCTCCTACTAAACTACTTTTTTCATCGTACTCCATCATACTCTCATCTTTGTACATTTAGGTGTCTTTGTTACCCTTTGTTTCCCTCAACGAACATTCATAAGTTACAGCCTCGCTCAACACCTTGTGTCTTTCTGGGATTTCCTTCTCAGCATAGAGGATACAAATGTTTTGATATTACTAATAACAAAATCATTATATGCAGGCATGTTATCTTTGATGAAACGACATTCTCCTATGCTTCTATATCTAACCATTCACTTGAAAACTACTCATTTTTGGATGATATTGTGTCCAATTTTCAGGTTCCTTTCCTGTCCTATCCACCCAGCTCATACTTACCTGCAGCCCGTCCTCACTCTACCAACACTAATGGCCTCACTCCTTCTTCAACTACCAGGCCCATGCGATCAAGCCCACTCGTCCGACCCAGGAGCCCAAGTCCACCTGCCACAACCGTGAGCCCAAGCTCACCCATCTCCTCGGCCCAGCCCAGCACATCCTTCTCGCATCCACAGCTCGCCCTCACTCCATCCCCCCTCTCCAGCTCAGCCCAATATCCGACCACCACTCCAAATTCACCCGATGACCACTATAAGTAGAACAGGTAACCTTAAACCCAAGGTACTGTTTAATCTTCACTCCTCTCTTTATCCGTCTCCTATCCCGAAAAACCCTAAATAGCTTTGGCCGACCCTAACTGGAATCTAGCGATGTTTGACGCCTTGATTAAAAATAAGACATGGGAATTAGTTCCTCTTCCTCCTAATACTAATGTGATTCGGTCTATGTGAGTCTTTCGTCATAAAAAATGGTCTGACGGTTCTTTTGAGCGATATAAAGCTCGTCTTGTAGGTGATGGGCGTTCTCTGCAGGTTGGTGTGGACTGTGATGAAACTTTCAGCCCGGTGGTCAAACCTGCGACTATTCGTATTGTACTCAGTCTTTCGGTTTCGTGTTCTTAGCCTATTCATCAGTTGGACGTCAAGAGCGCGTTTCTTCATGATCATCTCCAGGAGACAGTTTACATGCATCAGCCGATGGGTTTTCGGAGCTCATCCCTTCCCGATCATGTTTGCTTATTGAAGCGCTCTCTGTATGGCTTGAAGCAAGCTCCCCGAGCCTGGTATCAACGTTTCACTGACTTTGTTTCTACCATTGGTTTTTCTCACAGCAGGTCTGATCACTCCTTGTTCATCTACTGTCGAGGCATCGATCTAGCATTTCTTTTCCTATATGTGGACGACATCATTATGACCACCTCGAGTCATGCCCTCTGCAATTCTATCATGGAATCACTAAATTCAGAATTTGCGATGAAGGACCTTGGACCATTATCCTTTTTTTTGGGCATTGTTGTTACCCGTCATTCTGGAGGAATGTTTCTCTCTCAACGGAAGTATGCTGAGGAGATTATTCAGAGAGCCGACATGAGCTCATGTTCTCCATCTGCTACACCAGTGGACACCAAAGCCAAGCTGCGTGGTGACTCCGGTCCTCCTTTCGCCAATCCGACTCGCTATCGTAGTCTGGCTGGCGCATTGCAGTACCTCACGTTCACTCGCCCAGATATCTCCTATGTCGTTCAGCATATATGTCTTCACAATCATGATCTTCGAGACACTCACATGAGAGCACTCAAGCGTATCATTCGCTATCTCCAGGGATCTCTGCATTTGGGACTTCATTTATACTCTATGAGCACTTCCGAGTTGGTTGCATATACCGATGCTGATTGGGCAGGCTGCCCTGATACTCATCGATCGACGTCAGGATATTGTTTTTTCTGGGGCGACAATCTCATCTCATGGTCCTCCAAGCGGCAACCCACCATTTCTCGCTCCGTTACTAAGGCTGAATACAAAAGTGTTGCGAATGTTGTTTCTGAATCTTGCTGGATACGTAACCTTCTTTTAGAGCTTCATTGTCCTCTATCCCGATCTACTTTGGTATATTGCGACAATGTTAATGCTATCTACTTATCCGACAGTCATGTTCAGCATCAACGCACGAAGCATATTGAACTCGATGTTCATTTTGTCCGAGAAAAGGTTGCGAAAGGACATATCCGCGTTCTTCATGTCCCGTCCAGATCTCATATTGCAGATATTTTCACGAAAGGGCTTCCCCAAGTCCTCTTCTCTGATTTCTGGTCCAAACTGAACGTCCTGCCTCCTCCCGTTCTGATTGCAAAAGCGTGTTAGATAATATACATTTGATATTTGTATTTTGTATTCAAGTGATGTATATCCTATATTTGGATAGATGATTAGCTTGTATTTAAACACATTACGTTTAATGAGAAAAAACAAGAATCCAATCTCTGTCAATTTTAAAGGAGTATCATTAAGCTAAAAGTGAGTCATACGTTGGTTTTTAACCATTGGCTCTGCACTAACCCATTTGAAGAAGGGACCATGTTTAGAGAAATTCAGTCAGACGACGTCGTATTAAACCGAATCTTAGTTTATACCTACTATCAAGAAGCAAATATAAATTTCATTGAAAAGATGTTAGATCGGTTTGCATGCGTTGGAGCGAAACAGACTGCTAAAAATGTTTCTTCTCGATCTCTTCTCTTCTCCGAGTTCTTCGAAATTGAGGTGCGATTTTTGTTTGTTCTCCGAATTCCATTTCTCTTCCATTAATTTCAATTCTATATTGACAATGCGAATGCTATAATCGTAGAACTTGCTGTAATTGTTTTTGTTTCGATTGATCATCAATTATATTGCACTGGGTCATCTCTGGGCATTGGTTTTGTGCATACTTTTCTGTGCTTTTGTGAAATTTGGTGCTATTGGTCATGATTTTGATGTCCAGCGAGCTTATTCTTCGATGGGTTTGTTGTGTTTTGCTAAATTTGGGTTCGTTTCTAGGGTTTCAATGAAAAAGCAACAGAGTTTTGTTGAATTTGGGTATGTGAAAAAGAGATAATTTTGTTAGATATTTGATCAAAGATTTTTGTTGGGTTTTAATAAATTCATCATTATTCATCTTGCACAAAGGATAAATGATGATTTCGTTTTGTGTTTCTTATGAAGAGTAACTGCAATTTGTGTTCTAGGGATGTCAGTCAGTTTCTTATAAGCTTAGAAATTGTACAGCTGCTGTCTAAGATGAAAAGGGGTCAAAAAAGGTCTCAATTTTACCTTCAGGAGTTACTTAGGTTATTTTGTGTTGTTCGTTTAATGATTTATATGTATATCTTCCTGGTTGACGTATAATATGTATAATATATTCAACGTATACTTTATACAAGAAAACATCCCCTTTCCAACCATTGTCTTATGGATTGGTTTTTATATATTTCTATGTATGGCTCTTTCTACTCGTTCTCTACTGTAGTCTCTAATATTTATTTAATGAATACAAATAAATTTAGCAATTAGCATAATTCAAACACCGAATAAGCCTTTTGTTAATCATAGGCAGATTAATATTGAAATCCAAATGATTAGATTTGATCATTACAACAATTGACCAACAAGGGTGGAACAAGGATCTAAACTCAGAATTGTAAATTTTGACCGCTATTCTCTTTAAACCCTATGGACCCCTTATCTTCCTCCTTCGGCCGTTGTCATCGGCGATTGGATTGGCCCCAACCAAGACGCTTGTCAGTGGGGCTTGCCTTGCGTTGCCTTTCATGCCCGACCTCTATGGTCCGAAGCTCTCTCTTGCCGCCGTTTGGGTTCCCCGCCATCCCTTAGGCGCAGGCGTCACTCCTCCGGTCGCCTTTTTCCTCCTGTGTCTCTGTTCTGACCTGGCCTGTGCTTGGGACTAGCTCCTCCAGGCCGGCCAGTGGCCAGCCCGTGGGAACCTATTCTCCTTAGGTTGGCTTCTCCAACGCCTCTGCAGATCGGGCTTCACCGAGGTGGGAAGTGGTTCAACAGGAGCATGTCTCGCCAAAGCGGGTTCCGCCGGCTTTGACCTCACCAGTTGATGTCGAACAGGGACGGGGTTCTCCCCCTGTTGACGGCTGGCGTGGTGTTTCCTACTACCGGGGCTCGGGAGATTTGTGGCTGCCTTCGCGTGAGCTGTTGTCGTGTGGGTCGTCGTCGTGCCGCCTCTAAGTGGGCCTTGGGCCGGAGATATAGTCAGTCTCGCGGGGACTGAGCTACCTCCTTTTATGTGCAAGGATCTCTAGAGCATGATTGTTTTTGCAAGTCTCTATCTAGCTCCCGCCCTTGCAGCCAGACCTTCGGACCTCAGACGATCTTACACCCCTCGCCCCGGCTGATCTCGAAGTGTTCTCGGAATGCCATTTTGTTTCTGTCACGGTATTTTGGTCCTCATGCGTGCTGCCCCATACAATTCTATAAGTGCTAAACTAAATAAAAATAATACCTGATAGTTCATATAACCATTTTCGAATACTAGATTCAAAATAATTACAATAGTCTTTGATATATACGAGACACCATTTTCTAGAAACATGTCAAAACTATTTCATTGTAGATGTATACAACTAAATCGTCTTGCATCGGCTTCTCAAATACAACCTGCATTGAGTTGGGAATTGTGTTGTTGGAAAGTAAGTAAAAAAGTGTCAAAATGTAACATATCTTCAAATGACCATAATGTTTTCATACGAGCTTCGATTTACACCCTAAAGGTACTAAGTCGAAGGTAACTGAAAGCTCTAAGATTTTATACAACTTTCTTTGGCAAGGGTTTGCCAGGGCGTACCTTTACCCATCTAAATCCGCCTCCGATCCTAGTGTACTCTTTTATTTATGGGTAATTGTTGTGCCACATGCCTTTGAACGCAGTGAACAATTTGGTGATTGACATACATGCTATGAACCTTTTCTTTCAGGTTTTATTTGGAATTATGGTCGAGGTAACCTATATGATATGCATACATGGCTGACCATTTTTTGCATATGAGAATGGATTGACCTCTGCAACTAAGTAACTACTGTTCTTAATTGTGAGGTCATCATGTGGAGTTTTGCTTCAAATGCCATTGCAAGCATCAAACACAAGAGAAACAATGTGAAGGAGAAGTCAGCAGAGCCAAGTCGAGCTTGTACAGATTACTCAGATGATGAATTGTCTTCAAACACTAGCAGAGAGGAAGGACTGGAATGCCCAGTATGCTGGGATTCTTTCAACATTGTTGAAAATGTGCCCTACATCTTATGGTGCGGCCATACCCTTTGCAAAAATTGTGTCTTGGGGCTTCAGTGCACTGTCCTGAAATTTTCCACTCAGCGGATCAAGCTTCCTTTCTTTGTTTCCTGTCCATGGTGCTATTTGCTGTCTTTCCGGCTGGTTTATAAGGGGAATCTGAAGTTCCCCAGCAAGAACTTTTTCCTTCTGTGGATGGTCGAAAGTATGAATGGGGATCGGGTGAAATATCACAATTCTGCTCTTGCAAATCATTCAAGGAACAATAGCTGCAGAAGGGACTCACTTGCAGGATCTAACAGGGATGATGGCAGAAGGAACGTCGTGAGGCACTATTTCTCCTTCCACAAATCCCTGGATTTCTTAGTCCGCTTAACAAGCAAATTTCATCTTGTCATCGTGGTTCTTCTGATCGTGTTCTTCGCTGTACCTGGCAGCGTTGTTGTCTTGGCCTTGTACTTGCTACTCACAGTGCTCTTTGCTGTCCCGTCTGTCTTGGTCCTGTACTGCACAATCCCTGCTCTCCAATGGCTGGTGCAAGAATTGGCTTCTTGAAACACTGCATCACGAGATCATGTTTCACAGGAAGTGTCATGTTCGCTAAATCTGCTTGAAATATTAATTTTCTTTTCCCCTTCCTTATGTTGGAAGAATATGTATAGCCTATTGGATACGTGCTAAATTATTTTCACTCAACATCGCTGCTAGTCATGTAATTTTTTTTTTAATTCTAAATTGATAAGTATTGACAGAAAACGAGGCCTTATGGGTTTTGGATATACATTTCAGAAAGAAATATTTACATGGTTTGAGATTTTTGCTGAATTTGAGATTGTACATTTCTTATATTTAGAAGCAAAGACAAGATGATGAAGGAATTTCTCCTGTTGATCTGATTCTGTTTGCTCTTTCTTTCACCTTAAGTTCATCGTTTCTTCTTTTTTCCAGCGCCTGTGCCCGCGCTCCTCCTGCAATCTGGTCTATGCTTTCCATGTCACTACGGTAACGCTGTAAGGCTCTAGTTCTTATTTTCTCTGTTTCTTTCTGCCATTCCATGAACCAGATTGTTAGTTGTGATCAGTTTGTAATTATTACAGTATAAAAGATGATGATGTGAAAGCAGAACCTCTGATTTCTCTAGTTTGCGTTTGGCTTTTGCCTTTTTCTTGCTCTCCCAGGAATCTATGGTAGCATTCAGCCTCTCATACCTGAGAAATGCCAACTTCTTAGATTTGTATCAACAAAGTTGGAATGTTACATAAAAGGACAATTATCAGTACCTTGCTTTGATCTTAGCAATTTGATCCCTCTCCCATGAATCTGCTTTTGTCTCAGTTGCAGGTTTTGTTGTACCCATCCGCCTGATTTGAGGAGGCGAGATAGACGGTTGTAAGCTTGGTTTTGGAACTGGTTTAGGCCCTGTAAATGTTTGAGGGTTTTTGGTGGATTGTTGTGCAGGTTTGGGAAAAGCTGATGTTTCAGGTCTTGCGCTGGATTGCTGAGATGGTTCTGGCCATGCAGTTGTGGGTTTTTGATTGCTCAAGGGCTTCTTATCAGTTGGAAGTCTTTCCATGGAACTGGAAGGGACAGGATCTGGTCTCACATCATTTCTCAGAGAAGCCATTTGCTCCCTATCAGGGACTTCAAAATCATCAGAACTCTTTCTAGAACCTTCACATAGCGCAGCACAGTTTTGTTCATGATACTTGCACTGAAACTGAAAGAAACGTAATTTGTGCCAGTTTGTTCACCTTTAGCAGTTCTTGATGCAATTACAGGTCTTGGAATGGAGACTGCTATGTCTTCTTCCTTGTTTATCTTTGTGTTTGAGAGAGGGGTTTCACTTTGAGGCCCGTCTTTGTTCCTTTTGCGACTTGATTCCTCAAGAGAGTTGATGGCATATGCAACAGCTGCAACTGCAGTTGCATGCTCAATATCGCTCACGTTCATTTGTCCCGAAAACTGTCTCTGAAACCACTTGTGTGCTTTCTTCTTCTCTGTCAAACACCTGGGTTACGAGAAAACAAACCCCGAGACTTACTAGTAAAAAAATGAACACTTGGGGGAGGAGATACATACCACCTCTGAAAGAAAAGGTTTTCTGAATGGGCACTCTTCTCTCCTTGGGCTCTCCCGCGTTATCTTCTCCTGCACCACTAAATCTCACCCTAAGGGTGACCCATTTAACCATTATAGACAGTAATAGCAGCCTATATAACTCATGTCTGGGTTATATATTAAACTCTTACCTCACCTGCTTAACCAAACTGTCCATGCCTGATCCTGAGCTTACAATCACATGACTTTCTTTTGTGTTTATTTGAAGGAGAAGAATGGGAGGAAGGCTTGTGTTGAAGGGAATGTGATGCTTTGCATGCAAAGCCTGGTTTGGATCTTAAAAGCATCAAGTAAAGTATAGTACCTTTTTTTCCTCTGAGGTTTCTTTCCTGTTGTCTGAAAAAGTAAGTTAAGAATGTTTTTTTTTGTTGCTGCAAACTAATGTTGTTATTTTTATATCAGAAGGAAGCTACAAAAGGACCTGACCTGACCTGACCTAACCTAACCTAACCTAACTAGAAAGAAGTAGCAATGAATCACATTTAGTTACAAGCGGGAGCTTTGAAGTATCTGAGTTTGGCGAAGGTGTAAGAATGAGGGTGGAGAAAGATGGTAGATTTGGGGTCGACATGATCGGGGTCCATGCTAGGTATGTCCTTGGAGTGGGTCAGCTCCAGCGGCTTCCCGTTCAAGAGCATCACATTGCTCTGCACATCCCCATCCTTTGGGGTCAACCGGTACTCCAGCCTGTGCTGGAAAACATCAGAAGCCTCCATAGGATGCAGACCGAATTCGTTGACAACGTTAATTTCCAGAGGAACGTGCTTGTCCATGTTGATCATGAGAATGGCAATGCCGTGCTCCCATTCCCCGTTCTGGTCCTTTTCCTGGTTCCTCAAGCAATGAGCATACACCCTCAGTGAAGGCGGTCCCGAATGAGACACTGCCAGAGCTTTGGTTCCCATGATCCTATGCCACAGCAGCGCACTGTAGTAATCCGGATTGGGCACGAACGTCTGTTTACTGAGGAGACCGTAGTTCCCTCCCACCAAGGCTTGTCTGCAGTATACCTTGTGGTCGAAGGTCGCAGCCATACCCAGTTGGTCCAAATACCTATATATTTACAAGTATCAGGAATTCAGGATTTGTTGTTTGGTTCATGAGATAATCAGTATTATAGAGTGAGACTAACCAGAAGCCGCTGATGAAAGATGTCTGAACACCTTTGCCACCACTGTTGTAGGCTCCTCCGGATTCGCCAACCCAAGCTTGAGACCAAGGCCCATTGTTGTTGATCACGTCTCTGGCTTCCTTGAAGGTCTCGGCCACATTGTCCAGGTAGTAGGGGTCTTGCATCCGGTTGATCAGTTTGGGGTCTCCTCCTGGACCCATGTTGTAGATGTGATGGGTCATCCCGTCCACCACCTCTTCCCCCGACGCCTCCATGAACCTCGCGAACCATTTCTTCTCGAAGAACCCCGCAGGCCCAATCACCTTTGGCCTTGACTCTGCATCTCGGTACAGTTTCTTCACTATCTTTTTCAGTAGTATTATGTCTTTTGCATATTGTTCCACATCTACTCTTGCTGAAACTCCCGATCCTGCAAGCTCATTCCCTAACAACAACAACAACATTAGCAACATTACTAGGTACCACGTACTAGATAACTTAAGTGACTGAGGAAACGGACTAGTTTCATACCAAGTTCGAAGGAATGGATCTTGTATCCTCTTGAGACTGTGTAGTTGATGAAATCAATGGCATTTGATGGGTTCCAGTTACCGACCCACAACGTGTTGTCCTTTTCATCTACTTTCCTTCCCATCAGAGCATTCAGCCCGAATGTCATCTGAGCCCTACAGTTCATGATCGATCATTAATCATACATGTCATGTCATGAATTGTGAAATCATATGTATATATGTACCCGGTTTTGTTGAATAAGTAGTTGATCTCGTCCCATCTCTTCAAGGGAAGGCAACCTCTGCTGAATCCGAACAACATTTCGTTCTTGTGCTTCTTGAAATGTGGGCACTTCTTCACCTTTCCCACCTTGTATGTCACCTGATCCTGCAATGACCCTCCGATTCTGATCCTCAAGTTATCGAACGCTGCATGTTATATCCCAGATTCCATCACAAAACTGATCAAAGCCATGATTAATGACAAGCAACAAGTTTAGAATTTTGAACTGACCCTTTATAGCATTGACAAAGACGGTATTGTTCAAATCCTGCAAGGAATGGAACACAAGTGTTAATCCATCGTATTTGTACTGTGATCAATCAAATGAACCCAGCGAGAGATGAGAAAGAGACCAGAGTGAGGATGGTGCAGGAATGGTCCCAAGGACACATATTATAGTCACATTTGTTTTCAGGCCACCAGTCCAAGGTTGCACAAATGTACTGGTCGTCGGTCGATCCAATTGAGGTTACGCCCTCAACAGAAACTGTCACTGGGTAACCAGTATCATGACCCAAGCACAGACAGACTGAGGACAGAGCAAATAAAACAACTAAGAGATTTTTGAAAGCCATTAATGAAGTAGAAAAGTTTGGTTTGATGATGAAACAAATGTTGACGCTACTGCCTTCTTATAGGTTTCTCACCCGCACACCCATTTCATGAATTTCAAAATTAATATATAATTATATTAGAATAATCTTATCCATCTATATCTTCAGTTAACAGGATCTTCTAAATTTAGATATTTGTTAATACTCGTGAACTTCAAATCTTTCTTTTGCTTCTCGTATACAAAAAAAAAAACTTCAAATATGCACCTTTTATTATATATACGTGTAGTGTTTTTAGTTTTTCTTTTTGAAAATTCAGTATTAATACAATGCTATAGTGTCTTGATAATAACTTATAGTTACTGATCGTTTCAAATAAAATACTTATAGTTACTGACATCATGAGTTTAAATCTTATCGAATACCTCACATTAAATAGTAATTTTGATTGTTGAAGGAGCCTTCCCTCTTTTTTTTGCCCATAGTGTATGTTGAAGATTGCCCTGATTTCTTGGACTTGGTGTCTGGGGGAGTTAGTTTGGGTCAATTATTTCAGAGGCAAGATACTCTAGGGCTAGGGTTGTATAGTCCAAAAGGCAGTTTTGGAATGGATCCTTTTTATCTGATTTGTAAATCTTGTAAAAATGTCAATAAGTTCTCTTAAACTTTGGAATATCCGAGGACAATAGGTTATTCGGGAATTTGGCCCGAGGACAATAGGTTATTTGGGAATTTGGATGGTGCTTAGCGGTTGATCTTAGATATCAAGTTAAGATTGCAAAAAAAAAAAGGTGGAAATCCTGTTTCTAGATTCAATTTTACCTTTGTTTTCATCTTCCTAATTGTGGTTGATCTTCCATAACTACCAACTATCATTTTTTACACTGACTAATAAAATCCATTTAAATTAAGGATTTATGTTGAACTACAACTATGTGACATGCACATGACTAGTTTGAAACTTGTAAATACCAGTTTTACCTTCAAAAACTTAAACAAATTTATTGTGGGCCTCCAATGAAGTAAAGTGAAGACAAATATACATAGGAAACTGTAGCTTTCTCTCTAGTTTCAGCACTGTTCATTCTCAATCAACTTGTAGAACAAAACATGAAGAACATCTCCGATCTTCATGAGCTCTGTCTCTTACCTTCCGATGTAGTGTTCATGGTGGATTTACTCTAGTCCATCGAGAGCCATCGAGGGGTAAGAGTCTGAGTGGTTATTTTCTCTTTACTTCTTGTTGAATTTTCATCAGTTTCTAGTGTTTCTTCCTGGTTGAGTATGAATTCTTCGTCTTCAATTGGGCCACCACCGGGTTTCGAAGGACAACCAAAGGGGGGAGGCCTCTCTGAGGTTCAAGCTGGGTTGAGATTGAAGTCAGTGATCTCATTCCCCTTGGGTCGGGGCAATGCTCAGAACTCCTCCACTGGGGAAGAGCTACCCGTGACCATGGTTGTAAATGGCGCTAGGCGCTAGTCGGACGGCAAGGACCCCTAGGCGTTAGGCGGGGACTAGTCGGGGCCTAGGCGGATTTCATTATTTTTTTATTATTATTTATAAATATATATTAGACATATAAATATATATTTTTAGTTAAATATATATTTTTAGTTAAATATATTTTTTTCTTTTATTTACAGTTTTTAATAAAACATATCAAATACCATATACTAAGAATGATCAAAATAAATCATTTTTTCTAATTATATGTGACATTAATATTAATGCTAATATTAATTTTAGTTTGTGTTGAATTTTAATGACATGAAATACTAGTTGTATATGTTTATGGTTGGGGTAAGAAGGCTTACTTCTATAATAAAATTACAGATATTCAGCCAAATGAATTTTAGTTGTTATTGTGATATAAATAAAATAGTAGTTTAAAATAAAATAATAGTGATTGTGAATGATCATTCAAAGCAAAGTAATAATACGCACACATCTATCCAAGTGGTTCTACTAATTAGTATGTGAGTACATTTTAGTAAGAGAAGAACATAGAGTCCCACACCGCTCAAATAAGTAATAGTGTTACTGGCTTTTTACTATAAAATAACAGGAACCTTGATTTTTTGAACTTGTATTCTCACGGCCTGAGTATGAGGATTAGATTTTTTTGCTAATTCTCTTTGGGCCAATCGTATTTTCTTAGTTTAAATATTTAAATGGGTTATCCGACCCGGTCCAGGCGCTCGCCCGACCGCTGAGGCGCCCGCCCCGCCCGCCCAGGCGCCCGAAAGTCGCGTAGCCGACTTTCCACGCCCGACCCACGTAAATCGTGGCGTTTAACTTGTATTTGGCGCCTAGGCGGGCGCCTGGGCCGCCATTTACAATATTGCCCGTGACAAATGAAGAACACAAACTTTTCGTTCACAATATCCGTCCCAAAACCTCTTTTGGTTGCAAAATCTCTTTTTGGAATGTGGAGAGATCACCAAGACAGTTCCTTCTAGGCCCAATAATAAAGGGTTGTGGTTTGGTTTCATCACTTTCAAATCAGCACACAGTTTGGAGAAAGGTGTTCAGATCTTTAATGGGTATTTTCTCAAGGGGTATAAATTGTTTGTGGTTAAAGCTTGGAGATAAAACAAAAGTCAACTTATTATGGAAATGCTCGGAGAAGAATCTCCCCTACCGCTCCTGATGTGGTGGTGGAAGAACTAGAGTGAAAAACTTTTTGTTCGTGGGAAAGTGGTGGAGGAGCATAAAGGTTGGATTGATAAGGGTCACTTGGCCTTGCTTCATAAGGATTATTCGCTGGAATCCTTGAAGATTCAATTCAATGTGGAGAGGGGAGAAGAGATCATCTTTAAATCTCTAGGGAATAGAGTGGTCATTGTACTCTTTACAAAACAGGAAATGGAAGTGGAAGCTCTAAGTGATAATGTTGCTTGGCTGAGGCCGTGGATGACGATACTCAAGGATAAAATAAACTTATGTAGAGATGGAGGGAGTTCAGTTGGGTGGCTATTTATGGGATACCGTTATTTGGTTGGTGTGAAGAGAATTTTCAGGCAATTTGTGCTGGTTTGGGCTCTTTTGTGTGCTCGCATCCTAGCTCATTATCTGGTGACAATTATGAAGCTTCATATGTTTTAATCCATGCCCAAGAATACATCAAGATTTATAGAGATTCAGAACTTGCTTTGGAGGATCGAACCTTCAACATCATGTCCTGCTCTGTGGATATTTCAGTGGTTCCAAAGTTTGAAGCTAATCCACTTGCTTCTTGTGACTCATTGGAAAATTCTATATCCAGTGAATTCAGTGTCTCTAAGACTCCTATTACCGGCAACACAGTTACTCCTGAGATTGACCCTGTGATTGGGACCTTTTCTCCTTCTCTTCAACTACGACAGTAGTTACTCCTACAGATGATCAGCATTTAAGCATTGAAGTATGTGGTTTTATTACTAGAGACTCGACATTAATTGGATTGCAGGGTCCTAAGAAACCTACAATGGTGGTTGGTGATGGTGCTGCTCCTACTGTGATCACTACTCCATTACTTTCTTTGGATCCACCTATCTCTTTCAAAGACATTCTATGTGTCCCTGATACTTTTGGGGAGGAAAACTCAAGCCCTTTGATCACTATTCCGGCCAACACTGTTACAGTCACTATGCCCAGTTTAGGGAAGCCAAATTCAGATGGGATGGTAATGGAGGGATTAAGACATAAAGACACATTGGTAACCACCAGCATTAATGAAGACACAGACCTCACTCCCTCTACTGTTTCCTTGGGTCCCATGGCTCTTGCTCCTAGTATTCAAAATTCTAAAATGGAGGGAACCATTATTTCAAATAATTTGGGGTTAGAGATTAATACCTCAACCATTACTCATCTTCCTTGTACACTATCAGTTAAGGGGGCTATAAAAGGAGGGAAGAGGAACTCTGTGGTTGCTTACAACACAAGGTCCAAGTCTAAAGTCAGTACACCTGAACTGAGATGTGAGCTTCTTTCCCTCAGACCACAAGTGACCTCCAAAAAATTGTCCAAAGCTCCATTACACTTTAAAACTAGAGAAGAAGGGTCTTCGGATTACTACAAAGCTTTAGGATTGAAAGCTTATTCTGTTGGGGATGCTGTTGTTGAGCAATTCCGAAACCTTGATTTTGAAGTCAATCCTACTATTGATCTGGAAGCCTTATCTGAAGATGATTTTTGTGACCTTGAGGAGATAGAAGAGAGGATTGACTCTTATTTTCCCTCGGCCCCCACACAGAGATTTTCCTCTCCATGAGGATTCTCTCATGAAACATGAGAGGGGCTACTTCAAGACAGAAAAGAAGAGCCCTCAGAAGAGTGTGTTGAAAGCTTCAGTTAGACATGGTTTTATTACAAGAAACAAAATTGAGTGTGATATCCCCCCTATTTTAACCAGCTGTGGATATAGTCAGCATTGGAATTTTGCTTTTATTCCTGCTATTGGTCTCTCTGGTGGTGTGGCTACTATTTGGAACTCCTTTTCTTTTGATCTACATGATTCTTATGTGGATGATCATGTTCTTTATTGGTTTGGTAGTTTCATCCCTCTAGAATTGAACATCTCCATCTTAAATGTTTATGCACCCTGTCACATTCCTGAGAGAGCTGTCTTATGGTTGGACATTGAGTCCAAATTGTTGAATTGCTATGATGAATTTGTAGTGGCTGGTGATTTCAATGCTATTTTGGATCAGAGTGAGAAGACTGGTTCCTTTTTATCTCTTCCCAACCTCAAGGACTTCAATGATTTTGTGAATGCCATTGATGTTATTGATCTCCAGTTATTGGGGGGACAATTCACTTGGTTTGGGAGTGGATCCATTGATCCTAGGTTGGATAGGTTTCTCATTACTCCTCAACTCTTGATCACCTTCAGCAACTTATCTCAGACTTGTTTGAATAGATGTATATCTGGTCACAAGTCTGTTCTTTTGAGCAATCCTTGGGTGGATTGGGGCCCGAGGCCTTTCAAATTCATAAATGCTTGGATCTCTCACATAGATTTTTTGAAAGACACAAAGGAATTTTATGATTCCATCCAGATCACTGGGTCCCCAACTTTTGTTTTCTGGTTTAAACTCAAATCTTTGAAGGGCTTTCGGAGGGAATGGAATAAGGTTAAATTTGGATGGTTGGACAATGATATAAAAACTTTAAGGAATGAGATTAATGTTCTGGATCTCTTGGTGGAAGAGAGGGTTTTGCTTCCTGTTAAGTCTGCTTTGAGAGCTTTGTGCAATGCCAGACTCATTCAGAAACTCAAGTTGCAAGCCAAACTATGGTGTCAAAAGTCCAGATTGTAGTGGAACCAGGAAGGTGATAGATGCACAAAGTTCTTCCATTTGGTTGCCAATTATAACAATTCAAGAAAGGCTATTTCTCAGATCTCTGAAGGGGCATTACTTGGTCCTCTCCTTCTGATATCAAAAATGTTGCTTGTTTGCATTTTGCCAATAGATTCGGAGGTGATGAAGAAACACAAGCACTTGGTCTTGAACTCCCCTTTTCTGAGTGGGAGGTTACAATTTCTATCAAAGCCTGTAATGGAGAGAAGGCTCCAGGCCCTGATGGCTTCTCCTTGAAATTTTTTCAAACCTGTTGGGAGGTGATCAAATATGATTTTCTGAATTTAATGGAGCATTTCTTTGCTGGTGGAGAATTAGGCAGGGGATTAAATTCCACCTTCATTTCTTTGATCCCTAAGGTTGCTTCTCATGTTTCTTTTGAAGACTATAAACCCATCAGTCTCATTTGCAGTAGCTATAAAGTCATCTCTAAAGTTTTAGCTGGCAGACTCAAAGGGGTGATGAATGTTCTTGTTCATGACACTCAGTCAGGTTTCATAGCAGGTAGACAAATTATGGATGGAGTTCTTATTGCATCTGAGCTCATCCACTCCATTAAACTCAGCAAACAAGAGGTGATTGTTTTTAAAGTGGACTTTGAGAAAGCCTATGATCATGTGAATTGGGAAGCCTTATTTATTTTACTCAAGACTATGGGATTTAGCGAGAAATGGATCTCTTGGATCAAAATTTGCATTAGTGCTCACTCCTCAGTCCTCATCAATGACTCTCCTTCTCCTGACTTTCCTTTGCTTAGAGGTTTGAGGCAAGGATGCTCTCTGTCCCCACTACTCTTTGCATTGGTTGTTAAATGCCTTCATCAACTCATGGAGAAAGGTACTGCAACAGATATGTTTTCTGGGGTTCAATGCAATGATCAAGGTCCCAGTATTTTACACCTTCAATTTGCTGATGATACACTTATTTTCATCAAAGATGGGATTCAACATGCCATTAATCTAAAGCATACCCTCACCTGTCTCCAAAGAGCCACTGGCTTAAAGATCAACTTCCAAAAGTCTAAAGTACTACTATTGAATGCTAGTTCTGTCAACTCTGTTCAGATCACTGAGATATTGGGATGTTCATCCATGGATCTTCCTTTTGATTATCTTGGCTTCCAATTAGGAGCCAATCCCAGGAGAAAAAAAGACTTGGGAACCTGTGATAAGGAAGTTTAAGAAGAGGCTTAGCCTGTGGCAAGCTAAGCATAGATCCTTTGGGGGTAGGATTACCTTAATCAAATCTTCCCTCAGCTCACTACCTCTTTATTACATGTCATTATACAAAGCTTCCCTAGGGGTCATCAAGGAGATGGATCAATGGCAAAGGAGATTTCTCTAGAATGGGACAGTGTCCAAGAGAGTATTACACAAAGTTAGGTGGAATCTCATTTGTAGACCAAAGAGCAAGGGAGGTTTAGGTATCAAGAATCTACACATTATGAATAAAGCTCTCCTTGCTAGATGGTGGTGGAGATTTGCTTTGGAGAGGGACTCTCTTTGAAAGCAATTACTGTGTGCAAAATATGGTTGAGATTGTAGCCTTAGGACCTATCAAAATTCATGCTGCACAATGGTCAATCTTTTCTGAGACACATTGATTCATTACTTGCCTTTCCCAATTTTGCTAATGCATTTGGGGTAATAGGGTTGCAATGGGAGGTGATCTCAGGTAATTCTGGTTGGGCTACTGACATAGCTCTAAAGTATTCCTTTCAGAGACTTTATCATCTTAGTTCACAGAAGAGAGTTGTAGCTTCACAGCTTTGGTTCAATGGGGATTGGATTCTCTTATTCAGAAGAGAGCTGAGGGGCTAGGAGGTTGACCAGTTCTCTCTTTTGTGTGATATAGTTAATCAACATTCCCTCATTGAGGGAAATGACAAAGTAGCTTGGAAGTATGATCAGAGGGGTTTCTCAATTAAAGAGATGTACAAAGTGTTGGATGATAATCAGGATCACCAGCTTGATTGGCCAGCTTTATTATGGGAACCAATCCTTCCTCCAAAGATGGCTTCTTTTGTCTGGTTGATGTGTTTGCAAGCTGTGCCAACAAGATGTTTCTTACTGGCTAGGGGTCTTTACTCTGGTAACATCTGGTGTCCTTTTAGCAATGGGGACCCTGAAGAGTTAGATCATCTCTTCTTATCCTGTAGATACTCTTGGATAATTTGGTGCAAATGTCTCCTTTGGTGGGGTTTACAGACTTCCACTCCTGAATGCATTATTGATTGGTTCATCTCTTGGAATTCCCTTGGTATTAGGCACAGTCACTGGTCTTTCATCTGCTCTATAGTAATTTGGAGAATTTGGTTGGCAAGGAATAATGTGATTTTTAACAATGTCCTTGAAGACCCTGAACAGATTTTTCAACACATCCAAAGTACATCTTTCCAATTGTTGTGGGCTAAATTCAACAAAGATTCTGCTTTCTCTTTTCTGATGTGGGTTTCAAATCCTAGTGTATGCAGACTTAAGAAGAAGGCTTACATTGGTACTTTGCTTATTGGTTCCTAACATCACTTGTTTTGTGGGGGTTTGGGATGGTTAGGTTGGGTGGTTTGGGTACTGTGGTAAGGTTGTGAGGTCCTTGGGTGCTACTTATATTTTCTTGTCACTTATTGTGTTGCTGTGAGGGGGTAGTATATTACTTTAGATCTTTTTGTGTGAGGTAGTGTCAATTGACTTAGGTGGAGTGTTTTCTTCTTTCAACTTGCCCATCTGACTGGTATTTTGGGAGGGGCTGGTTTGTTTTTTCCTGATCTTTCCTTTTCAGGGGTGACTTGTAGTGTTTTGCTGAGAAAAATTTTCTCTTCACTTGGATCACTACTGGTTTAAGATGTTTTGTTTTGCTCTATACTGGGGTTTGGGAACTTTGGTGTATCAGTTGGCCTTGAGGTATAAGTTTCCAAGATTGAAGACATTTGGGTACTGGTTTGACACCTTGGAGAATGCTGAAGAATTGAACTGGTTGATGTTTGCTTCTAGGGTTTTTTTTGGTTGAGGTTAAATTAGTTGGTTGTACTTTACTAAATTTGGACTGATATATTGCAGCACTTGTTTAGATTTTAGGCAGCACTAGTTTGGTGATGTAATAGGTTGGGTGTTTGGTCCGTATTGTTGGACTTGAATTGTACTGAGGCTAGTCCTCTTCCTTGCCTTTTCTTCAAAGCCAAGGTACTTAATTCAAACAAAATTGCTGATCAAAAAAAAAATTATTGTGGGCCTCAAAATAAACAGACCCCAACCTCCTCACCAGCAACTGTATATGGGCTAAGATCAACAATTTTTATTTCTTTTTCTTAGTTGATGAAAGAGCTCTTGTTTCTCTTTCTTTGTCTGATACCGACACTGATGCTTATCCTTTAGCTTCCAGTTGAATCGTCATGATCAAGCCAAGGATTGAGAAACCAAAAAGTACGAGGACCCTAATCTACAGGGGAAGAACACAACAAACTAAGACAGTGAGACAACAATTATGTTGAAATTTTAATTTCCAGAATGTAAAACATATTAAGTTGATTTCTTAAAACCACACCATACTTGCAATTGTCCTCACAAATTCTTTGACCAAAACATGCATAATTTCCCCTCTTTGTATTCTTGTCTACAACACGCCAGATCTGAATGAATCTCTCCGGAGAACTCATTAAATGTTGGGAATACGATGAAAGGGGTTTGGGTACACGAGTTGTGATTCAAGTGTCTTTGAATCAAAGATGAAGATGGAAATTAGGGGTTCGGGTACATGAGCTGCGATTTGACGACAAGGGCGATAGGGTGGAAGCTTTAGGCTGGTGGATTTGATGGTGGTTCATCCATTAGGGAATGCGTGAGGACGATGGAGATCTACAAAGATTAGGTTTTTGTTGTTGTGAAAATAAGATAAAGATGAGATTAAAGATAGGTGTGAAGCCGATGAAGATTAGGGATAAAGATAGATTGCTTCATCCATTCTGTTTTATTTATTTATAATTTTTTAAATAAAATATGATATTTTTTATTAAAGAAGAATTTGTGAAAAAAAATTAATCCATAAAAATAAAATCTAATTTTTATATATTTTAAAAAACAGATGTAAAAAATTTAAAACTTAATTTTTGAAAAAAAAAGATTTATATATTTTTTTAAATTAAAATCTAAAATATTATAAATTAGAATACAAAAATAAATGAGGGTGTAAATGTGGACCTCACACCAAATTGAGCTTAGGGATGAACCCTAGAGATTTGACTCTAGGTTAAGGTTTAGAAGTAGATTGGAGTTAATGACATTTTTTTTTGAAAATTTGAGTTAGATTGGAGGAAATTTTAAACATTTTACACAAAAAAAACTAAATTTTTTGTTAATTTAGACGAATTTCGTTAGTCCATGTAAAAACGTGATCGTTCGTAGTTAGGAAATGTCACGAAAGGTCAACCGCAGTTAGGATGATATAAATAAAGGTGACAATGGCTTAGGAAAGAAGGTCGACGTCTAGGTTTCCCTAAAAAAGTTAAAACTAAAGTTAAGTACCATATTCTTCATTTATCTACAATTACTGTATATACTTGGGTCGACGTCTAGGTTTAGCAGTCATTCTTCAATAAAACTTAGATCCACAATCAGATCACTTAAGTGGTTCTCATTGTGATCTCGATTCCTCACTCGTGAGATAGCTTAATGCATATACATCTCCAGCAAAAATGAAATCTGCTCTCCTCTTATTTTCGTCCTTTTGTACTACATCGATCTCCTTGTATGATGACTATTGTAAAGTAGTTGCAGTTTCATCACACAGAGAATCAAAGGGAAGAGTTGTTAACTCACGAGGAAAATCAAGAGGTAGAGTTGATGTTTCCTCGACTAAGAAGGTCTCAGAGCTAGCCACAAGTAAACGACGAGTTATTACAGGAAAAGGCAAGAAGCCTGCTCGTTAGGTTGACACATCCAAAGGTACGAAGCCTGCTCGATAGGTTATAGTTAAGGGCTTGTCGAAGATTGTAGGAAGGCACCCTCTGACGCAATCAAGGAACCATAAACGATCTTCGGAAGCTACTGCAAGCGTTGCTCCGGTTGGGTTGTCTGTTGGTGACGGGAAGGTCGGTGTACAAGTAGACGTTGGCGGGGACTCTATTTCCATTCAAGTAATGGCTCAGGAAGTTCCTACAGATCATCTGAAAGATTGTGGGATCATTTTTCAACTAACTCCTCCAATAACACCACAATGGAATGAGGATTCTAAACGTAGGAATCGAACTATATTGGATATGGTTCGGTCTATGATGAGTAATATTGATCTACCAATCTCATTTTGAGGACATGCTCTAGAAACTGGTGCATTCATATTGAACAAAGTACCATTTTTTGAGAAGCAAATATATTAATAATAATCCAATGCTTACGGGATGAAAAAAAGGGACACATGGGAGAAAACCGCGGAACAGAACATGAGCAAGGCAGCAAGGGCCCCTCAAACAGGCCCGAAAAAGGGTAAACAAGGCCTAACAATCTAGATTTTTCTTCCGAGAAGAAAACAGCAAACCAAGTACAGACAAGAGCACTAACGTCAACGCTCAGCCTCAACCAATCCCTACAAGGGGAACAAACAAGAAGAAGATAACAAGTCTAACCCCCCCCCCCCCCCCCCCCCAAATACCAACCAATTAACCCTGAAAAAACAACAAAGGTCTAAATAACATAGATTTAACCACCGTTAAGCTCAAAAGACCAAACGCTTGCCAACACCGAGCTTCCACCAAACTGTCCAAAGTTACAATAGTAAATGAAATCTCTAACCTCCGCGGGAAGACGCGAGGGCACTCACCACCGCACCAATTCTCGGAAGGCCGCACCGAGAACTACTCAACTCTCACTAGGAGAGCCCGACCAAATCCAACACCACTGGTCGACCCAAACGAGGAGCCAGAAGTGAGTGGCCCTAAAACCGTCGGAGGAGGAACGAATAAAAGGGATTCAAAAATGAGCTCAGTCGAACCAACCAGATAATGATATTGGTAGACGAGTGACAAATAACTCAACGAGAACCTCGAACCTAACCTACCAAGCACTGCTCGGATAACTCGGATAACCGATAACCCGCCAAGAGCCAATACTCTGGACGACCCACAAGGGGGATTATTACTGATCCAAATCTTTCTCTTCTTCGAATAAGAAAAAGATAAGACAAGTTCTAAGTAAGAAAGGTGAAGGGAAAAAGAACCTGGAGAGGATGAGACTACAGAAATCCCAACGAAACGACTAGTCACACACCAAATTAGCATTGAGATCCAAGTTCCAAAATTCACGGCTTCTTCTCCACCGATTGATCTTCTATCAACCAAATATCCGACCATCATCGATCGGAAACACTCAGCTTCATCAGATAAACAGAGGATAAAGAAGCTACAAATCAAAGAAATCGGAGTTGTAGGTGCGAGAGGAAGCAACAACGACGTTGGGGCTAAAGAGACAACGGAAATCAGACGGAAAACCGGGCAAACCGAACCACCCGCACCGGGGCAGCAAGGTCGGGGTAGTTGCCTGAAGCGAGAACTGGACCAAAATTCCACAACACCAAATCTAACCGTCCAAACAATAGTTCCAGTCGGACAAACAGTGAAGCACGGGCGCATCACCGTTAAAAATACGGGAACCGCCACCGAACCCAACATAGGCCATGTGCGCCTAAAAGCCTGACCCCCACATCTCACCATAGTTCATCGGACGGGACCAGACAAACACCAAACTAAACCAGAAACCTAAACAAGAAACCATATGAAAACCAAACAGGGAGGGGGACCTGGAGGCAGACCTGGGAGGCAGAGCAGAGCCATGCCGAAGATGAGGCACAAAGAAACCGGAGACACGTGCTGGATTGAAGGGAAAAATTTCCCAGAGACAAAACCTCCAGCCAAAGACGAGCACGAAGGACTCGCCGGACGGAGCACCTGTCTACAACTTCACGAGCCACGAGCAAAGGACGATACCAAGTCCCTTCCTCCTTCTTGAGAAAAATCAAGCCCAATAAGTCTCGATCTGGCGTCGAGAAGAACCCGTAGAGTCGGTAGCCGAAGAGAGACAATCAAGATTGGCCAATTGGAATAGAACGAGGACCTTACCAAACGCTTCAGGCAAGATAGGATAGGACGGGGAAATCAAGGGAGGGGGGAATCTAAGAGGAGGGGTAAAGTAAGAACGGTAGAGGGAGTCGCCACCAACAACAACCACGGCCAAAGTCGTGGCCGTCTCAGGTGACGACGAGTACAAAAGGGTACGAAGGCTAAGGTTACAAAAGGGAGTGTTTTGGCTTAGAGAGAGAAAGCGTTATATGTACTAATTGAGATCAACAGAGTACCATCAAAGGCAATAAATAAGACATCATATGAGATGTGGATATGGAAGGTTCCTATTTTATCTTTTCTAAAGATATGGGGATGTGTAACTTATGTGAAGCGTCTAATATCAGATAAGTTAGCACCCAAATCGAATAAGGGATTTCCTAAGGAAACTAAAGGATATTACTTATACAATGCTACGGAGAACAAAGTGTTTGTTGCTCGGAATGACGTCTTTTTGGAAAGCGAGTTTATTTCCAAAGGAGATAGTGGAAGATCTATTGAACTTTGAGAAGTTAGAAACCCAAAAAGTAGCATTGTGCCTTAAATGGTTACTCAAGTACATGAACAAGTGAGTGTAGTACCTGAAGTTGTGCCATATGTGCCAAGGAGGTCAGATAGGACACGTCAAGCCCCTATGAGATATGAGTTTCTCGTTTTGAAGAATAATGACGTGATAGTTGTGGATGAAGATGAACCCATATCCTACCAAGAGGATATTAACAATCCCAACTCTGAGAAATGACATAAGGCCATGAAATCTGAGACACAATCCATACATGATAATCAAGTTTGGAACTTGATCGAATCGATAGACGGTTTAAAACCATTGGATGCAAGTGGGTCTTCAAGAAGAAGACAAGCATGGATGGTAATGTACATACCTACAAATCTAGGCTGGTTGCGAATGGTTTGAGATAAACTCATGGTGTAGACTATGATGAAACTTTCTCACCAGTAGTGATGATCAAATCCTTTCGGATTCTCCTTTCCATAATTGCATATTATGACTATGAGATATGACAAATGGATGTCAAAACAACGTTCCTTAATGGGAACTTACTTGAGGATGTGTACTTGACACAACCTGAAGGTTTTGTCGATCTTGAGAACCCTAGAAAGGTATGCAAGCTGCAAAAATCCATTTATGGATTGAAGCAGGTTTCTCGGAGTTGGAATCTTCATTTTAATGAGTCAGTCAAAGAGTTTGGATTCATCAAGAACGAAGACGAGCCTTGTGCGTACAAGAAGGTTAGTGGGAGCGTGATCGTATTCTTAGTGTTGTATGTAGATGAAATACTGTTAATTGGAAATGACATCCCTATCTTGCAAGAAGTTAAGGCATGGTTAGGGAAATGTTTTTCAATGAATTTTTGGGTGAAGTTGCTGTTAGTCTTAGTGCCCGTAGTTCAATCCTAAATGTCCAAATGTATATATCATCGTTAGCAATAAAATCAAAGCGGCTTTATATTACTTATGTGTTGGAGTAATATATCGATGTGTGCTCTGATCTATGCCCACCATGCGAATAGAACCATAGATCGAGATAGATCACACTCGATGGGTCCCTAGTCAACAAAGCTTCACTAGAAGCGACTAGTATGAAAGATGGCTCTTTATGGCTTACGTTCTGTTAGTCATTGGAATGGGATTCCGGAGTCTGATCATAGATATCATGTGGGACATGATATTGGACGACCCGCCCTGAATATGTGCCATAGATTAAGTCATGAACATATTCAGTGTTGTAGCTTGTCATGTATCCTTAGACCAAGGAGTCTTTGTGATCGCTATGTAGTCAACAACTGAGTTTGACCTGAGCCTAACGTTGTCCGTAACAGGGCTTCTATAACGGCCAGGATTGGCTTGGGGACGGGCTACATGAGTGACACGAAAGACGGCTAAGGGATTTATCCCTCATACTAAGGTATGGGAAAGATATCGGTTCTCGGCCACTTGATCGAGAGTGACTGGAAGAATAGCATGGCCATGCACATGATACTGGGTATCATATCTTCAGTCATCTCACATATCAAGGAACGGTGATTGAGAATAATAAGGATGACGGCTCTATGCCTTATCTCAATCAGGATATCGGAGATAAAAGGATAATGACAGGGACGACGGAAAGGTTAGAATCGACAGGGTCGATTCGTTATGTAATGTCGGGCAATACTAAAGTCTCGTTAGTTGCCACTTAAATAGGATCAAGTAAAATGGGATTTTATGTTGATCTATTGACATGCATAAACCTAAGGGTCACACCGGAGGATGAAACTCATTGACACATTTATGGAGAATGGCCAAAAGGGAGTTGTCTCGGGACATGACCAAAATTGGGTTTTGGGTCATGTGCCCGTAAGTGAATAGGACTTTACGGATCGAGACAAGGCTTGGAGTCTTGGGATTGATCGCGTCGGATAATGTTGGACATTTCCGGTATGGAAGGCTTGGAGGCGATGAGCGAATCACGGGACCTCGTTGGAAATGGCCACGGGCCATGTTCCAAGAGGCCCATGAAAGGCCCATGCAACCAAGGCCCATGGAACTAATTAATCAAGTCTTGATTAATTAGTACTAAGTAAGCAAGACAAGGATTAAGGTGTTGGTGATTCACCACCTAACCCAATCTTGTCTTGCCATACTTTGTCCTATTTACACCTTACTTGACACCATACTTGTCCCATGCCTTTAGTTGGACAAGTATGGGTTTTGTTATGTTTAAGTCATCTTTTTTCAACATAACAAACACAAGACAAGAATAGGAAACACATTTTCTCTCCCTCTTCCATGGCCATTTCGGGTTTGGCTAGTTTCCACCTCCATGTTTGTGTTCTTGAGTCCTCAAAGAGAAGAACTACGTGGCTTTGATTCCCATGTGGATACGTAGGCGTCTTGGAGACTCAAGCCAATCATTCGTTAACCGGTGTTCTTGTTTTGGTAAGAACTAGTGCTGAATTTTTCTCTTGTGAATCCATTCTTTGTTAGTTGTTTCATGGTTTTAATCGTCTCTTGGTTTTCATCGATTTTCCGCTGCGAGTTGGTTCATCTCCAACCCTACCTCGAGACCCAACAGTGGTATCAGAGCCGTGCTACCTTCGGGATTCACAAGACGGTGTTCAAAGTTTCGGTTTTGCTTGAAAGTTTCGGTTTTGGCATGTTGTTTTGCTAAATTGTTTGATAACATGTTTTAAATTATTGTTTATGGATTTAATGCATGTAAAATGAATTTTTGAAAATTATTTCAAATCTGGAAATTTTGAATTTTTTTTTGATTTTTCGGGTCTCGGGAGCGGGACTCTCGGGGAGCCGAAACCGGGACCGAACGGGGCTCCGTTGGACGGAGCTAGGCCAAGCATGACCATTGGATGGTTGATATGCCAAGGCTAAACCGTTTTGTTAGTTATGACGAGTTTGGAACCGTCATGACGAACTCGAAGATCAAATGTTCAAAAGTTTCATTTTTGAACGGTTTCGATAAACCGAGCATCAAAAAATTTCGAAACTTGGCTATTAATTAAAACCGGAAAATCACATGATGTTTGATAACATGCTTGTTTGATAACACGATGTGTGATGTGATGTTGGCATGGTGTACATAATAGCCCCGAGCTCGATTTAATTATTTATCGCTTTTCACGGTCTGCGAGCCGTTAGAGTTAGCGTGTAATTATTATTTCAAGGTGTGGTCGTCGAACCACTTGTTTGTAATATTTATTTATTCCCGACCTGCGAGTCGTGTATTAAATTGTAATATTTTACTCAAGACGAAGAAAGGGCGAAAAGGTCATTTGGTGGCTTTTCGGGTGTTGGCATCGGCTTGGAGTCGGTGGAGCTCAAGAAGCTTGTGGGAGTTAGTTTAGGGGGCTATTATGTGCACATTTATCGCTTTATGCTTGGTTTAGTTTATGCATGATTAATTCTATGTGCTTTAGAATTGCATGCTTAACTTTATTTACCGAGCATATCACCTCACATGCAAAGATAAAATTGGAATTTTAATCCTTGTGTGTGAACCCTTAGAACCGTCATTGCATTGGATGTAGTTGACGGGTTCAAAGGAAGAATTACATTGGATGTAATTTGAGGCATCATTGCATTTGGAATGTAGTTGATGTGCTCATCGCATCTAGGATGTGCCAAAGTTTTGAACACAACTGGACAAGTAAAAGCGGGTCATGTCCGATACCTCCCAATCATCAACACCTTACTACCTCCCCGTCCTATGGGTGTCGTGCGCATTAGCGGAGCATCCATGGGAAAGCGGGGTAGTAGGTTTGGACGACATATGTGGGTGTCGTGCGCATTAGCGGAGCACCTACATAGTGACGAGCCATAGTTGAAAATTGGTGGACCCGACTACGATTCTCAGCCTGAGGTTGAGCTAGGGTAACAGATAGGGTAAGTCGTGTACATAAGTACATACCCTAGCCAGGAGTCACATTGGATGTGATTGGATGGAGTCCTACCTACATAGCTCGATTAAGTGGTGAGCATTAGTTCAGCTTAATCGAGTGAATCAAGGATCTTGGTTTCAGATTCTAAAGGTTTAGAATTGATTGTTGGTGTTTAAGCTTGATCTTCATAAAATTTATTCAGTTTACTGATTGAATTTTATCTGTTGTAGATCAAATGGCAAATTCAGCGAACATTAATAGTTTGTCATTAAAAACCATTCTTGACAGGGTCAAGCTAAATGGGACAAACTATTTGGACTGGTACAGAATTTTGAGGATAGTCCTCAAGTCTGAACGCAAAGAATATGTCCTTGACAAGGCTGTCTCTAAGACCATATCAGAGTTACATGAACTGTCATTAAGTGCTGAGAAGAATATCTCAGGGATCTGGGATCCAAGGATATTCTGATGGTCAACAAGGGAATTGGAAGTGGCAAGGGCTGGGCCCATGCGCACTTGGCAGGAAAGATGAGACACCTGAGAATGTCTGCTTCTACTGCCAACAGCCTGGTCATTGGAACCGGGATTACAGGAAGTTCACGGCTGATCTGAAGAAGGGCAGTGGGACTGCGCCTTCATCAAATAGCCTGGATGATCTGAAGAAGGGCAGTAGGACTGCGCCTTCATCAGGAAACCTGGATGATCTAAGGAAGGGCGGTGGGACCGTGCCTTCATTCGGTATTAACTCTATAGAGCTACATCTCTCTACTTCCAAAGATTCATGGGTATTAGATACCATGACTGAATCTCACACATGCACTAATATATGGTGGCTGAAAGTAGGAGAGATTTGGAAAGCACGAAATGGACCTCAGAGTTGTGGCAACTGCTGTAGGATCCATGAGTCTTGCTTTGCCAAGAGGCCTTGTCTTAGTATTGTATAATGTATATTGCATACCTACTCTTAGTAGGAATATTATATCTGTATCCGTGTTTGACAAGGAAGGATATAATGTTAATATTGGAAATGGAGTTTTCAATGTTCTATGCAATGATATGTTTTATACCAGTACTGACATGGTTGGAGGATTGTACATATTAGATATGGGTAACAATGCCTCAAGTTCTATATATTCCGTTAATACCAAGAGGTCTAAATCCAACGATTTAAACCTAACTCTGTTATGGTACTGTCATTTGGGTCGCATAAACAAGAAGCGCCTATCAGCACTTCAGAAGTGCGGGCTTTCAGGTTCATTCGAATTCCATTCGATCGATAGGTGCAAGGTTTGTTTGATGGGAAAAATGACTAAAGTGCCCTTTATCGATCGCGATGAAAGGGCGGGTGAATTATTGGGGCTGATACACTCGAATGTGTGTAGACCAATAAGTTCACTTGCCAGGAGGGGTTTTAGCTACTTTATCACATTTACTGATTATTACAGTAAATATGGTTATGTCTATTCGGTGAGACATAAGTCTGAAGCTTTTGATAAATTCAAAGAGTTTAAGACTATAGTAGAAAACCAGCTCGACAAAGGTATTAAGGCACTTCGATTGGATCGAGGTGGAAAATACTTGACCACAGAGTTATTAGATCATCTAAAAGAGAATGGGATCCTTTTGGAATGGACTCCTCCTAGGTCACTGTAGTTGAAAGGTGTAGCCAAACGGAGAAATCGGACATTGTTAGACAATGGTCTGTTCCATGATTAGTTGGACTGATCTCCCAATCTCTTTTAGGGGTTTTGCTCTATAGACGACCGCATTCATAGTGAATCGGGCTTCGACGAATGGTGTGGAAGGGACACCATTTTAAAAAATGGTACGGGATGATGCCCGCTTTGTCCTTCCTAAAGATTTGTGGTTGCGAGGCTTATGTGAAACATTTGGTTTCGACTAAGCTCGAACCAAGATCTGAGATATGCACCTTCGTGTGGTATCCCAAAGCAACAAGGGGATACTATTTCTACAATCCCAGTGAGAACATGGTGTTCGTCGCTTGGGGTGGGGTCTTTATGGAAAAGAAGTTTTGTTTCCAAAGACGTCATTGGGAGGACTGTGCATCTCGAAGAAATTCAGGATGGGACAGATCTGTCTAAACCAATTGGCAACCCAGTAGAAAGGAGCCAGAGATTGTCGTAGAGTAAGAACCAATTCCTGTTACAATTCCGGAAGGTCCAAGGCGATTTGAAAGGATCAATCTTCCACCTCCAAGATATGGTATCCGGAGGTGACAATGAAGTCATGGTGGATCACGATGATCCAGCCACCTTTCAGGAAGTCGTGGATGGGCCCAACTCCGAGTTATGGCTGGGAGCCATGAGGGAGGAAATGCAATCCATGTCGGACAACCGAGTCTGGGAACCGGTTGATCCCATCAATGGTGTGAGGACCATAGGATGCAAATGGATCTTCAAGGTGAAGATGGACATGGACGGCAACCCTCTGACCTACAAAGCTCAATTGTGGCGAAAGGTTATAGGCAGATCCAATGGATTGACTATGAGGAAACCTTCTCCTTAGTGGCTATGGTCAAAATCGATCCAAATTCTTCTTGACATAACTGCGTATCATAATTACGAGATATGGCAAGTGGATGTCAAAACCGCTTTCCTAAATGGAAATTTGACTGAGTACGTTTGTATGTCTCGGCCCAAAGGTTTTGACGATCCGAAGAATAAGGGAAAGATTTATAAGTTGTTGAAATCCATTTATGGATTGAAACGAACTTCTCGGAGTTGGATCCTTTGTTTTGATGAAGCTGTAATTGGATTTGGCTTAATCAAGAACGAGGATGAATCTTGCGTTTATAAGAAGGCTAGTGGGAGCAATATTACCTTTCTGGTTCTCATTGAAAACGACATCCCAACCTTGCACGAGACTAAAGCTTGGTTGAGGAAGTGTTTTTCAATAAAGGACTTAGGCGATGCTTCTCATATCTTAAGGATTAAGATATGTAGAGATCGCACCAAGAGGGTCTTGGATTTAAGTCAGGGAACCTATGTGAACAAGGCATTGAGTAGGTTCTTAATGCTCGATTCAAAGAAAGGACTCTTACCCACTAGTCATGGCATTCATCTCAGCAAGACTTAGTGTCCTAAGACACCTGATGAGATGAAAAGGATGATGAGAATCCTATGCGCCTGGGGGCAGGATCGATCATATATGCCATGACATGTATGAGACCAGACGTCTCGTAAGCCTTATGTTGTACCAGTAGACATCATTCTAACCTGGGGGAAAGATGATGCTGAACTAGTCGTCGAAGGATGAGTAGACGCTAGTTTTCCAAGACAAATCCAGATGACTTTAGAAGTCAATCAGGATATGTGTTTACGCTGAATGGCAGAGCTTTAGCTGGGAAAGCGTAAAACAAGATACCATTGCCGAATCTACGATAGAGGCCAAGTACATGGATGCTGCAGAGGCAGCTAAGGAGGCTATGTGGATTTGGAAATTCATGGCAGGGCTGGGTGTAATTAAAAACCCATCCAGTCCGGTGAATCCATTTTGCGACAACACAAGGGCCATTGCGCAAGCTAAAAGCCTAGATCGCATAACAAATCCAAACATGTACTGCGGCGTATCCACCTCATCAGATAAATACTGAACTGAGGTGAAGTGAAGATAACCGATATTGCAATAGATGATAACATAGCCAACCCTTTGACTAAGGCAGTGTCACTGCCTGAACATGTTAGACATGTAAAGTCGATGGGGACATATTGGAGTTTAGATTGGAACTAGGGCAAGTGGGAGATTGTTAGTCTTAGTGCCCGTAGTTCAATCCTAAATGTCCAAATGTATATATCATCGTTAGCAATAAAATTAAAGCGGCTTTATATTACTTATGTGTTGGAGTAATATATCGATGTGTGCTCTGATCTATGCCCACCATGCGAATAGAACCATAGATCGAGATAGATCACACTCGATGGGTCCCTAGTCAACAAAGCTTCACTAGAAGCGACTAGTATGAAAGATGGCTCTTTATGGCTTACGTTCTGTTAGTCATTGGAATGGGATTCCGGAGTCTGATCATAGATATCATGTGGGACATGATATTGGACGACCCGCCCTGAATATGTGCCATAGATTAAGTCATGAACATATTCAGTGTTGTAGCTTGTCATGTATCCTTAGACCAAGGAGTCTTTGTGATCGCTATGTAGTCAACAACTGAGTTTGACCTGAGCCTAACGTTGTCCGTAACAGGGCTTCTATAACGGCCAGGATTGGCTTGGGGACGGGCTACATGAGTGACACGAAAGACGGCTAAGGGATTTATCCCTCATACTAAGGTATGGGAAAGATATCGGTTCTCGGCCACTTGATCGAGAGTGACTGGAAGAATAGCATGGCCATGCACATGATACTGGGTATCATATCTTCAGTCATCTCACATATCAAGGAACGGTGATTGAGAATAATAAGGATGACGGCTCTATGCCTTATCTCAATCAGGATATCGGAGATAAAAGGATAATGACAGGGACGACGGAAAGGTTAGAATCGACAGGGTCGATTCGTTATGTAATGTCGGGCAATACTAAAGTCTCGTTAGTTGCCACTTAAATAGGATCAAGTAAAATGGGATTTTATGTTGATCTATTGACATGCATAAACCTAAGGGTCACACCGGAGGATGAAACTCATTGACACATTTATGGAGAATGGCCAAAAGGGAGTTGTCTCGGGACATGACCAAAATTGGGTTTTGGGTCATGTGCCCGTAAGTGAATAGGACTTTACGGATCGAGACAAGGCTTGGAGTCTTGGGATTGATCGCGTCGGATAATGTTGGACATTTCCGGTATGGAAGGCTTGGAGGCGATGAGCGAATCACGGGACCTCGTTGGAAATGGCCACGGGCCATGTTCCAAGAGGCCCATGAAAGGCCCATGCAACCAAGGCCCATGGAACTAATTAATCAAGTCTTGATTAATTAGTACTAAGTAAGCAAGACAAGGATTAAGGTGTTGGTGATTCACCACCTAACCCAATCTTGTCTTGCCATACTTTGTCCTATTTACACCTTACTTGACACCATACTTGTCCCATGCCTTTAGTTGGACAAGTATGGGTTTTGTTATGTTTAAGTCATCTTTTTTCAACATAACAAACACAAGACAAGAATAGGAAACACATTTTCTCTCCCTCTTCCATGGCCATTTCGGGTTTGGCTAGTTTCCACCTCCATGTTTGTGTTCTTGAGTCCTCAAAGAGAAGAACTACGTGGCTTTGATTCCCATGTGGATACGTAGGCGTCTTGGAGACTCAAGCCAATCATTCGTTAACCGGTGTTCTTGTTTTGGTAAGAACTAGTGCTGAATTTTTCTCTTGTGAATCCATTCTTTGTTAGTTGTTTCATGGTTTTAATCGTCTCTTGGTTTTCATCGATTTTCCGCTGCGAGTTGGTTCATCTCCAACCCTACCTCGAGACCCAACAGTTGCATATATATTTGGTAACAAAATCTATAAGGTTAGATCTAGAAAGCTTATACGCCTAAGTTAGAGCACTTACATTGATAAGGTGTTATCAAGGATTAGTATGCATGATTCTAAAAGAGGATTTTTTTTCAATGTCTCATGGCATAAGTCTCAGCAAGATTGAGTGTCCTATGACACAAGATGAGCGAGACCGTATGAGTAAGACCTCATATGCATCTGCCATTGGATCTATCATGTACGCGATGTTGTGTACTAGACCTGATGTCTCGTATGCATTAAGTGCAATAAGAAGGTACGAGGCGGATCAAGTGAAGGTCATTAGACGGTAGTTAAAACCATCCTTAAATACTTGAGAGGACTAAGGATGCCTTTTTACTGTATGTTAGTTAGGGAGATGAACTAGTTGTAAATGGTTACACATATGCTAGCTTCCAAACAAACATAGATGATTTTAGATCATAGTTTGGTTATGTGTTTTTTTTAATGGAGGTGCGTTTAGCTGGAGAAGCTCAAAGAAAGAGATTGTTGCTGATTCTACAACAAAAGCTGAGTATATAGCTACATCTGGTGTAGCTAAAGAAGTTGTTAGGATAAAGAAACTCATAACCGTCTTAAAGTCATTCCTAGTATATCAGATCCAATGAACTTGTACTGTGATAACAATAGGGCGATAGCACAGGACAAGGAGCCAAGATCGCACTAGAGATCTAAACACATCCTAAGGCGTTACCATCTTATTCAAGAAATCGTTGAGAGAGGAGACGTGAAGATATGGAAAGTAACCATAGGTGATAATTTTTTTGATCCTTTAACCAAGGCGCTTTCACAGCCTATACATGAGGGTCATGTTAGATCTATGGACATTACTTGTAAAGTAGATTGGACCTTGTGCAAGTGGGAGGTTGTTAGTTTTGTGCCTGACAAGGGATTTGTCCCTCATGTAAATATGAGCAGATATCGTTTGGGCCCCTTGATAAGTGAGATTGCGAAAATACATGACCATGCAAATCGATAATGAGTTAACACTAGCAATCTACTTAAGATCAAGAGACGGCGATCAAATAAAGTAAGGATGACGATCTTATGCCTTCAATTCGATCCAGATATCGATGACAAAGGGATTAAGATATTGACAGTAAAAGGTTATTTCGGATTGACGATCATCATACACGTTTGGGTAGTCATAATACCTTGCTATAAGAAAACTATGACATGTGAACAAAACAAAGATTTTAGATCTAATGGAGATAAATAAATAAGTGAAATTATTTAAATTTAAGGAGCATCGGCCAAACGTTGTATGAGCCTACAAGGTCACACACAACAACAAACCCAAGATCAAATCGTACCTTGGAACTCCATTAAGTGAATAAAATAAAATAATATTTATTTATTCATTACTCGTTTTTAATTGCTAATATAATGAGATTATGTTAGGCAATTTATATTAAAAAATGACTCTTGAATTTCATAAATTCAAAGAGGTTATTTTTGCATGTCCACTATTCCTAAAATGTCTCCATTTGTCAATTTTGGAAGCCCATGTGTTGGTTTTTCAAAATGCAAGATGGCGTGGTCAGTTTTGGGAATTATGAGCATGCAAAACTAGAGAGAAGTAATATTTGCTCTCAAGGTTGAGAAGAATAAAACGAGAGAGAAAGAAGAAGAGTTCTTCCACATAACTAATTTTAGGAACGCTTGGTGTGGATACCAGTAGAGGACAAATTCTTTTGGAGACGTCTCAACATAGTTAATTAGTAGAAACATTCTTGGTCCCTGTCTCGAACCAGGCTCAATATCAAGAGGTAATCTCCTTGAACATTTCGTTTTTTAGTTTACTTAGAATTACATCGATCCAGAGGTTTTTCTAGAGAAATTTTTTAATTTCCGTTGCGTTTTTGCACCCTAGAATATAACACTTTTAGTTGGCCCTAGCTCTTCATGGAGATATCACCGATCATGGGTACCATCCCGACCATCTACCGCTACTCCATCACCACTACTACCATCACTTTCTCCACCTCCTTCACGGGCACCGTCTCTACTCCAGATCCCCTCTTGGAACGACTGATGGAAAAGATCAAAGGCTTTTCGTTCTCCCACTACCGCTAGCGATCTAGACCACCTCCTCCGCCTTCTCCTCCAACGATTAACCAGCCGCCACCAGCGTCACCGCTTTCGCCATAAGTTTTTGGATCTGTTGAGGGCCCAAGGTGTACCACTAGCGCCGCCGCTTCTGCCTCATTCGCCGCTTCTGCCTCCACCTCCTGTGTCGCCACCGGCTCCTTCGACGTTGCCACTTTCTTCACTGCCACCAGCGTCGTCGCTCTCCGCTTGATCCAAGTTCCGACATCGAGGTTATGGTGCATGTCTGCTGGGTCTCGAGGTATGGTTGGAGATGAACCAACTCGCAGCGGAAAATCAATGAAAACCAAGAGACGATTAAACCATGAAACAACTAACAAAGAATGGATTCACAAGATAAAAATTTAGCATTATTTCTTACCAAAAAAAGAACACCGGTTAACAAATGATTGGCTTGAGTCTCCAAGACGCCTACGTATCCACATGGGAATCAAAGCCACATAGTTCTTCTCTTTGAGAACTCAAGAACACAAAAATGGAGGTGAAAACTAGCCAAACCCGAAATGGTCATGGAAGAGGGAGAGAAAATGTGTTTCCTATTCTTGTCTTGTGTTTGTTATGTTGAAAAAAGATGACTTAAACATAACAAACCCCACACTTGTCCAACTAAAGGAATAGGACAAGCATGGTGACAAGTAAGGTGTAAATAGGACAAAGTATGGCAAGACAAGATTGGGTTAGGTGGTGAATCACCAACACCTTAATCCTTGTCTTGCTTACTTAGTACTAATTAATCAAGACTTGATTAATTAGTCTCATGGGCCTTGGTTGCATGGGCCTTTCATGGGCCTCTTGGAACATGGCCCGTGGCCATTTCCAACGAGGTCCCGTGATTCGCTCATCGCCTCCAAGCCTTCCATACCGAAAATGTCCAACATTATCCGACGCGATCAATCCCAAGACTCCAAGCCTTGTCTCGATCCGTAAAGTCCTATTCACTTACGGGCACATGACCCAAAACCTAGTTTTGGTCATGTCCCGAGAAAACTCCCTTTTGGCCGTTCTCCATAAATGTGTCAATGAGTTTCATCCTCCGGTGTGACCCTTAGGTTTATGCATGTCAATAGATCAATGTAAAATCCCATTTTAATTGATCCTATTTAAGTGGCAACTAACGAGACTTTAGTATTGCCTGACACTGCATAGCGAATCGACCTTGTCGATTCTAACCTTTCCGTCGTCCCTATAATTATCCTTTTATCTCCGATATCCTGATTGAGATAAGGCATAGAGTCGTCATCCTTATTATTCTCAATCACTGTTCCTTGATATGTGAGATGACTGAAGATATGATACGCGGTATCATGTGCATGACCATGTTATTATTTCAATCACTCTCGATCAAGCGGCCGAGAACCGATATCTTTCCCATACCTCAGTATGAGGGATAAATCCCTTAGCCGTCTTTCGTGTCACTCATGTAGCCCGTCCCCAAGCCAATCCTGGCCGTTATGGAAACCCTGTTACGGACAACGTTAGGCTCAGGTCAAACTAAGTTGTTGACTACATAGCGATCACAAAGACTCCTTGGTCTAAGGATACATGACAAGCTACGACACTGAATATGTTCATGACTTAATCTATGGCACATATTCAGGGCGGGTCGTCCAATATCATATCTCACATGATATCTATGATCAGACTCCGGAATCCCATTCCAATGACTAACAGAACGTAAGCCTTAAAGAGCCATCTTTCATACTAGTCGCTTCTAGTGAAGCTTTGTTGACTAGGGACCCATCGAGTGTGATCTATCTCGATCTATGGTTCTATTCGCATGGTGGTCATAGATCAGAGCACACATCGATATATTACTCCAACACATAAGTAATATAAAGCCGCTTTAATTTTATTGCTAACGATGATATATACATTTGGACATTTAGGATTGAACTACGGGCACTAAGACTAACAGTGGTCACTTATGGCCTCTGTGTAGGGATGCCCTGTTAGTCTTAGTGCCCGTAGCTCAATCATAAATGTCCAAATGTATATATCATCGTTAGCAATAGAATTAAAGCTGCTTTATATTACTTATGTGTTGGAGTAATATATCGATGTGTGCTCTGATCTATGCCCACCATGCGAATAGAACCATAGATCGAGATAGATCACACTCGATGGGTCCCTAGTCAACAAAGCTTCACTAGAAGCGACTAGTATGAAAGATGGCTCTTTATGGCTTACGTTCTGTTAGTCATTGGAATGGGATTCCGGAGTCTGATCATAGATATCATGTGGAACATGATATTGGACGACCCGCCCTGAATATGTGCCATAGATTAAGTCATGAACATATTCAGTGTTGTAGCTTGTCATGTATCCTTAGACCAAGGAGTCTTTGTGATCGCTATGTAGTCAACAACTGAGTTTGACCTGAGCCTAACGTTGTCCGTAACAGGGCTTCCATAACGGCCAGGATTGGCTTGGGGACGGGCTACATGAGTGACACGAAAGGCGGCTAAGGGATTTATCCCTCATACTGAGGTATGGGAAAGATATCGGTTCTCGGCCGCTTGATCGAGAGTGATTGAAAGAATAGCATGGCCATGCACATGATACTGGGTATCATATCTTCAGTCATCTCACATATCAAGGAACGGTGATTGAGAATAATAAGGATGACGGCTCTATGCCTTATCTCAATCAGGATATCGGAGATAAAAGGATAATGACAGGGACGACGGAAAGGTTAGAATCGACAGGGTCGATTCGTTATGTAGTGTCAGGCAATACTAAAGTCTCGTTAGTTGCCACTTAAATAGGATCAAGTAAAATGGGATTTTACGTTGATCTATTGACATGCATAAACCTAAGGCTCACACCGGAGGATGAAACTCATTGACACATTTATGGAGAATGGCCAAAAGGGAGTTGTCTCGGGACATGACCAAAACTGGGTTTTGGATCATGTGCCCGTAAGTGAATAGGACTTTACGGATCGAGACAAGGCTTGGAGTCTTGGGATTGATCGCGTCGGATAATGTTGGACATTTCCGGTATGGAAGGCATGGAGGCGATGAGCGAATCACGGGACCTGTTGGAAATGGCCACGTGCCATGTTCCAAGAGGCCCACGAAAGGCCCATGCAACCAAGGCCCATGGAACTAATTAATCAAGTCTTGATTAATTAGTACTAAGTATGCAAGACAAGGATTAAGGTGTTGGTGATTCACCACCTAACCCAATCTTGTCTTGCCATACTTTGTCCTATTTACACCTTACTTGACACCATACTTGTCCCATGCCTTTAGTTGGACAAGTATGGGTTTTGTTATGTTTAAGTCATCTTTTTTCAACATAACAAACACAAGACAAGAATAGGAAACACATTTTCTCTCCCTCTTCCATGGCCATTTCGGGTTTGGCTAGTTTCCACCTCCATGTTTGTGTTCTTGAGTCCTCAAAGAGAAGAACTACGTGGCTTTGATTCCCATGTGGATACGTAGGCGTCTTGGAGACTCAAGCCAATCATTCGTTACCCGGTGTTCTTGTTTTGGTAAGAACTAGTGCTGAATTTTTCTCTTGTGAATCCATTCTTTGTTAGTTGTTTCATGGTTTTAATCGTCTCTTGGTTTTCCTTGATTTTCCGCTGCGAGTTGGTTCATCTCCAACCCTACCTCGAGACCTAACATGCCCTAGATCCATCAGTTAGATCGGGGAACTGACACCTAGGTGAGGTCTGTGACGCAACCTCTCCAGGGCCAATGAGTGTGCGACCAAGCAACGAGGTGTGTTTGGGGACGCATACCTCGCCCTGCTAAGGTCAAAGTCATCTTGACCCCAAGTCTCCCCCTTTTTCCCAGCGTTCTCCCTAGATGCCCAGTATTCCCCAAGTTCCCTCGAAATATCTCCATCGAGAGACCAATGTGTTTCTCAAACACCATGAGCATTTTCAAGTCGAATCAGGAAAAGAGTAAAGTGAACGAAAACCATGCTCCCATCGCCAAGACGATCTTCCTCCTCAGTTATTACTTTGAATATCCGGGCATATTAGTTATAGAGCTTGCATCTCGAACTTGTTATTCCGGACTATGTCTCACCCTTTTATTTCTTATCATTTTCATTGTTTTCTTGTTCCATGTTATCTTTTGTACCAATAAATTTCTAATTCTATGCTCAATTTTTTTAAGATTTGTTTTGATTCGATTTAGTCTTCTCAGTATCCAAATTATTAAGTATAATCAGGGGCGAAGCTATATAGGGCCCGGGGGGGCATGTGCCCCCCCTGAAATTTATGTTCAAAGGCTTTTTGTTATGGATGTTTATTAGGTTCCTACTCTAAAAATTCTAGACTGGATATAAGACTTGATCTAGGCCTATGCTTCAATATATATATATGAAAAAAAACTACATTATACACGTAGACACTACCAAGGCTCGCCCGGTTGCTATTTCAGACCCGGGTCGGATCCGGACCTAGTCAGGTTCATATCTAGACCCGGCTCGAGACTTTTGGAGTAAGGAGGTTCTGAATCCAAATAATAGTATGGACATGGGGCTCTCGGAAGTCAGATGAGGTCCATGCAGATTAAGGAGATTGTGGTCTCGTTAGAGGAGGCAGGTGGGGGGGGGGGGGGAGAAAATTTTGCTTTCGTTTTAGCAGCGAAGGTTCTCACCCCGCGTACTTTTTATTGGAGAACGATGGTGAACCGAATGGAGGAACTATGTGGATTGAGACATGTGGAGGCTCAGCCCTTGGTATATGGGGTCGTGACTTTCTTCTTTATGATGGCCAAGGAAAGGATGAGGATTCTTTCTGGAGAACCATGGGCGTTCTGGGACTCGCTGGTCATATTCAAATACCTAAGGGCCCACAAGCGTATGGGGGATATGATATTCACCCACTTTTCAGTCTGGGCGAGGGTATCTAATTTTCCAGTAGGGGCATATAATAGGAAGGTGGCGTTCTGGGTAGGAAATACTCTGGTTAGTTTTCAGGAGGTAGATACAGATGCTGATGGAATGTGTTGGGGTGACTTTATGCGGATCTGCATCCGGGTCGACATCCGAGTCCCCCTTCAGAGTGAGCTCTGGTTCCGACTCTCGGAATCTCAGGTACATAGGATGTTGCATATCTTTTATGTACACCTGCCCGATCATTATTTTGGATGTAGTTGTGACGGTCATTTGTTCCCGGCTTGTCCAGTGAGTGGGCGAAAGAAGAGGACATCGCTGAGATCCCGGAATGACCCACAGTCGGCATTGGTGAAGGCTAAACATGGGAAGACAACCCCGGGGACGAACTGGGCATGTCAAGGGGGAGCTTCGGGGGTACTATCTCGATTGTTTGCTCATGTGGCTCCTCGACAAGGAGAGAAGGTTAGGGAGAGCGTCGCTCGTCCACGGGTGGTCAGATATTTCTTGAATCGACAGGGACATCCGGGGACGACCTTCCAGATTAGCAGGTTGAGCCGCTATCGGTCTCGACAAGTGTCAAGAGGCTGATACGGGAGGATGAGGAGAATGAGGATGTTAGTCTTAGTGCCCGTAGTTCAATCCTAAATGTTCAAATGTATATATCATCGTTAGCAATAAAATTAAAGCGGCTTTATATTACTTATGTGTTGGAGTAATATATCGATGTGTGCTCTGATCTATGCCCACCATGCGAATAGAACCATAGATCGAGATAGATCACACTCGATGGGTCCCTAGTCAACAAAGCTTCACTAGAAGCGACTAGTATGAAAGATGCCTCTTTATGGCTTACGTTCTGTTAGTCATTGGAATGGGATTCCGGAGTCTGATCATAGATATCATGTGGGACATGATATTGGACGACCCGCCCTGAATATGTGCCATAGATTAAGTCATGAATATATTCAGTGTTGTAGCTTGTCATGTATCCTTAGACCAAGGAGTCTTTGTGATCGCTATATAGTCAACAACTGAGTTTGACCTGAGCCTAACGTTGTCCGTAACAGGGCTTCCATAACGGCCAGGATTGGCTTGGGGACGGGCTACATGAGTGACACGAAAGACGGCTAAGGGATTTATCCCTCATACTAAGGTATGAGAAAGATATCGGTTCTCGGCCACTTGATCGAGAGTGACTGGAAGAATAGCATGGCCATGCACATGATACTGGGTATCATATCTTCAGTCATCTCACATATCAAGGAACGGTGATTGAGAATAATAAGGATGACGGCTCTATGCCTTATCTCAATCAGGATATCGGAGATAAAAGGATAATGACAGGGACGACGGAAAGGTTAGAATCGACAGGGTCGATTCGTTATGTAGTGTCAGGCAATACTAAAGTCTCGTTAGTTGCCACTTAAATAGGATCAAGTAAAATGGGATTTTACGTTGATCTATTGACATGCATAAACCTAAGGCTCACACCGGAGGATGAAACTCATTGACACATTTATGGAGAATGGCCAAAAGGGAGTTGTCTCGGGACATGACCAAAACTGGGTTTTGGGTCATGTGCCCGTAAGTGAATAGGACTTCACAGATCGAGACAAGGCTTGGAGTCTTGGGATTGATCGCGTCGGATAATGTTGGACATTTCCGGTATGGAAGGCATGGAGCCGATGAGCGAAAAACGGGACCTCGTTGGAAATGGCCACGGGCCATGTTCCAAGAGGCCCATGAAAGGCCCATGCAACCAAGGCCCATGGAACTAATTAATCAAGTCTTGATTAATTAGTACTAAGTAAGCAAGACAAGGATTAAGGTGTTGGTGATTCACCACCTAACCCAATCTTGTCTTGCCATACTTTGTCCTATTTACACCTTACTTGACACCATACTTGTCTCATGCCTTTAGTTGGACAAGTATGGGTTTTGTTATGTTTAAGTCATCTTTTTTCAACATAACAAACACAAGACAAGAATAGGAAACACATTTTCTCTCCCTTTTCCATGGCCATTTCGGGTTTGGCTAGTTTCCACCTCCATGTTTGTGTTCTTGAGTCCTCAAAGAGAAGAACTACGTGGCTTTGATTCCCATGTGGATACGTATGCGTCTTGGAGACTCAAGCCAATCATTCGTTAACCGGTGTTCTTGTTTTGGTAAGAACTAGTGCTGAATTTTTCTCTTGTTAATCCATTCTTTTTTAGTTGTTTCATGGTTTTAATTGTCTCTTGGTTTTCATTGATTTTCCGCTGCGAGTTGGTTCATCTCCAACCCTACCTCGAGACCCAACAGTGGTATCAGAGCCGTGCTACCTTCGGGATTCACAAGACGGTGTTCAAAGTTTCGGTTTGCTTGAAAGTTTCGTTTTTGGCATGTTGTTTTGCTAAATTGTTTGATAACATGTTTTAAATTATTGTTTATGGATTTAATGCATGTAAAATGAATTTTTGAAAATTATTTCAAATCTGGAAATTTTGAAAAAAATTTGATTTTTCGGGTCTCGGGAGCGGGACTCTCGGGGAGCCGAAACCGGGACCGAACGGGGCTCCGTTGGACGGAGCTAGGCCAAGCATGACCATTGGATGGTTGATATGCCAAGGCTAAACCGTTTTGTTAGTTATGACGAGTTTGGAACCGTCATGATGAACTCGAAGATCAAATGTTCAAAAGTTTCATTTTTGAACGGTTTCGATAAACCGAGCATCAAAAAATTTCGAAACTTGGCTATTAATTAAAACCGGAAAATCACATGATGTTTGATAACATGCTTGTTTGATAACACGATGTGTGATGTGATGTTGGCATGGTGTACATAATAGCCCCGAGCTCAATTTAATTATTTATCGCTTTTCACGGCCTGCGAGCCGTTAGAGTTAACGTGTAATTATTCTTTCAAGGTGTGGTCGTCGAACCACTTGTTTGTAATATTTATTTATTCCCGACCTGCGAGTCGTGTATTAAATTGTAATATTTTACTCAAGACGAAGAAAGGGCGAAAAGGTCATTTGGTGGCTTTTCGGGTGTTGGCATCGGCTTGGAGTCGGTGGAGCTCAAGAAGCTAGTGGGAGTTAGTTTAGGGGGCTATTATGTGCACATTTATCGCTTTATGCTTGGTTTAGTTTATGCATGATTAATTCTATGTGTTTTAGAATTGCATGCTTAACTTTATTTACCGAGCATATCACCTCACATGCAAAGATAAAATTGGACTTTTAATCCTTGTGTGTGACCCCTTAGAACCGTCATTGCATTGGATGTAGTTGACGGGTTCAAAGGAAGAATTACATTGGATGTAATTTGAGGCATCATTGCATTTGGAATGTAGTTGATGTGCTCATCGCATCTAGGATGTGCCAAAGTTTTGAACACAACTGGACAAGTAAAAGCGGGTCATGTCCGATACCTCCCAATCATCAACACCTTACTACCTCCCCGTCCTATGGTTGTCGTGCGCATTAGCGGAGCATCCATGGGGAAGCGGGGTAGTAGGTTTGGACGACATATGTGGGTGTCGTGCGCATTAGCGGAGCACCTACATAGTGACGAGCCATAGTTGAAAATTGGTGGACCCGACTACGATTCTCGGCCTGAGGTTGAGCTAGGGTAACAGATAGGGTAAGTCGTGTACATAAGTACATACCCTAGCCAAGAGTCACATTGGATGTGATTGGATGGAGTCCTACCTACATAGCTCGATTAAGTGGTGAGCATTAGTTCAGCTTAATCGAGTGAATCAAGGATCTTGGTTTCAGATTCTAAAGGTTTAGAATTGATTGTTGGTGTTTAAGCTTGATCTTCATAAAATTTATTCAGTTTACTGATTGAATTTTATCTGTTATAGATCAAATGGAAAATTCAGCGAACATTAATAGTTTGTCATTAAAAACCATTCTTGACAGGGTCAAGCTAAATGGGACAAACTATTTGGACTGGTACAGAATTTTGAGGATAGTCCTCAAGTCTGAACGCAAAGAATATGTCCTTGACAAGGCTGTCTCTAAGACCATATCAGAGTTACATGAAGTGTCATCAGCTGCTGAGAAGAATATCTCAGGGATCTGGGATCCAAGGATATTCTGATGGTCAACAAGGGAATTGGAAGTGGCAAGGGCTGGGCCCATGCGCACTTGGCAGGAAAGATGAGACACCTGAGAATGTCTGCTTCTACTGCCAACAGCCTGGTCATTGGAACCGGGATTACAGGAAGTTCACGGCTGATCTGAAGAAGGGCAGTGGGACTGCGCCTTCATCAAATAGCCTGGATGATCTGAAGAAGGGCAGTAGGACTGCGCCTTCATAAGGAAACCTGGATGATCTAAGGAAGGGCGGTGGGATCGTGCCTTCATTCGGTATTAACTCTATAGAGATACATCTCTCTACTTCCAAAGATTCATGGGTATTAGATACCATGACTGAATCTCACACATGCACTAATATATGGTAGCTGAAAGTAGGAGAGATTTGGAAAGCACGAAATGGACCTCAGAGTTGTGGCAACTACTGTAGGATCCATGAGTCTTGCTTTGCCAAGAGGCCTTGTCTTAGTATTGTATAATGTATATTGCATACCTACTTTTAGTAGGAATATTATATCTGTATCCGTGTTTGACAAGGAAGGATATAATGTTAATATTGGAAATGGAGTTTTCAATGTTCTATGCAATGATATGTTTTATACCAGTACTGACATGGTTGGAGGATTGTACATATTAGATATGGGTAACAATGCCTCAAGTTCTATATATTCCGTTAATACCAAGAGGTCTAAATCCAACGATTTAAACCTAACTGTGTTATGGTACTGTCATTTGGGTCGCATAAACAAGAAGCGCCTATCAACACTTCAGAAGTGCGGGCTTTCAGGTTCATTCGAATTCCATTCGATCGATAGGTGCAAGGTTTGTTTGATGGGCAAAATGACTAAAGTGCCCTTTATCGATCGCAATGAAAGGGCGGGTGAATTATTGGGGCTGATACACTCGAATGTGTGTAGACCAATAAGTTCACTTGCCAGGAGGGGTTTTAGCTACTTTATCACATTTACTGATGATTACAGTAAATATGGTTATGTCTATTCGGTGAGACATAAGTCTGAAGCTTTTGATAAATTCAAAGAGTTTAAGACTATAGTAGAAAACCAGCTCGACAAAGGTATTAAGGCACTTCAATTGGATCGAGGTGGAAAATACTTGACCACAGAGTTATTAGATCATCTAAAAGAGAATGGGATCCTTTTGGAATGGACTCCTCCTAGGTCACTGTAGTTGAAAGGTGTAGCCAAACGGAGAAATCGGACATTGTTAGACAATGGTCTGTTCCATGATTAGTTGGACTGATCTCCCAATCTCTTTTAGGGGTTTTGCTCTAGAGGCGACCGCATTCATAGTGAATCGGGCTTCGACGAATGGTGTGGAAGGGACACCATTTTAAAAATGGTACGGGATGATGCCCGCTTTGTCCTTCCTAAAGATTTGTGGTTGCGAGGCTTATGTGAAACATTTGGTTTCGACTAAGCTCGAACCAAGATCTGAGATATGCACCTTCGTGTGGTATCCCAAAGCAACAAGGGGATACTATTTCTACAATCCCAGTGAGAACATGGTGTTCGTCGCTTGGGGTGGGGTCTTTATGGAAAAGAAGTTTTGTTTCCAAAGACGTCATTGGGAGGACTGTGCATCTCGAAGAAATTCAGGATGGTACAGATCTGTCTAAACCAATTGGCAACCTAGTAGAAAGGAGACAGAGATTGTCGTAGAGTAAGAACCAATTCCTGTTACAATTCCGGAAGGTCCAAGGCGATTTGAAAGGATCAATCTTCCACCTCCAAGACTCAGTGTCCTAAGACACCTGATGAGCTGACAAGGATGATGAGAATCCTATGCGCCTGGGGGCAGGATCGATCATATATGCCATGACATGTATGAGACCAGACGTCTCGTAAGCCTTATGTTGTACCAGTAGACATCATTCTAACCCGGGGGAAAGATGATGCTGAACTAGTCGTCGAAGGATGAGTAGACGCTAGTTTTCCAAGACAAATCCAGATGACTTTAGAAGTCAATCAGGATATGTGTTTACGCTGAATGGCAGAGCTTTAGCTGGGAGAGCGTAAAGCAAGATATCATTGCCGAATCTACGATAAAGGCCAAGTACATGGATGCTGCAGAGGCAGCTAAGGAGGCTATGTGGATTTGGAAATTCATGGCAGGGCTGGGTGTAATTAAAAACCCATCCAGCCCGGTGAATCCATCTTGCGACAACACAAGGGCCATTGCGCAAGCTAAAAGCCTAGATCGTATAACAAATCCAAACATGTACTGCGGCATATCCACCTCATCAGATAAATACTGAACTGAGGTGAAGTGAAGATAACCGATATTGCAACAGATGATAACATAGCCAACCCTTTGACTAAGGCAGTGTCACTGCCTGAACATGTTAGACATGTAAAGTCGATGGGGACATATTGGAGTTTAGATTAGAACTAGGGCAAGTGAGAGATTGTTAGTCTTAGTGCCCGTAGCTCAATCATAAATGTCCAAATGTATATATCATCGTTAGCAATAGAATTAAAGCGGCTTTATATTACTTATGTGTTGGAGTAATATATCGATGTGTGCTCTGATCTATGCCCACCATGCGAATAGAACCATAGATCGAGATAGATCACACTCGATGGGTCCCTAGTCAACAAAGCTTCACTAGAAGCGACTAGTATGAAAGATGGCTCTTTATGGCTTACGTTCTGTTAGTCATTGGAATGGGATTCCGGAGTCTGATCATAGATATCATGTGGGACATGATATTGGAAGACCCGCCCTGAATATGTGCCATAGATTAAGTCATGAATATATTCAGTGTTGTAGCTTGTCATGTATGCTTAGACCAAGGAGTCTTTGTGATCGCTATGTAGTCAACAACTGAGTTTGACCTGCGCCTAACGTTTTCCGTAACAGGGCTTCCATAACAGCCAGGATTGGCTTGGGGACGGGCTACATGAGTGACACGAAAGACGGCTAAGGGATTTATCCCTCATACTAAGGTATGGGAAAGATATCAGTTCTCGGCCACTTGATCGAGAGTGACTGGAAGAATAGCATGGCCATGCACATGATACTGGGTATCATATCTTCAGTCATCTCACATATCAAGGAACGGTGATTGAGAATAATAAGGATGACGGCTCTATGCCTTATCTCAATCAGGATATCGGAGATAAAAGGATAATGACAGGGACGACGGAAAGGTTAGAATCGACAGGGTCGATTCGTTATGTAGTGTCAGGCAATACTAAAGTCTCGTTAGTTGCCACTTAAATAGGATCAAGTAAAATGGGATTTTACGTTGATCTATTGACATGCATAAACCTAAGGCTCACACCGGAGGATGAAACTCATTGACACATTTATGGAGAATGGCCAAAAGGGAGTTGTCTCGGGACATGACCAAAACTGGGTTTTGGGTCATGTGCCCGTAAGTGAATAGGACTTCACAGATCGAGACAAGGCTTGGAGTCTTGGGATTGATCGCGTCGGATAATGTTGGACATTTCCGGTATGGAAGGCATGGAGCCGATGAGCGAAAAACGGGACCTCGTTGGAAATGGCCACGGGCCATGTTCCAAGAGGCCCATGAAAGGCCCATGCAACCAAGGCCCATGGAACTAATTAATCAAGTCTTGATTAATTAGTACTAAGTAAGCAAGAAAAGGATTAAGGTGTTGGTGATTCACCACCTAACCCAATCTTGTCTTGCCATACTTTGTCCTATTTACACCTTACTTGACACCATACTTGTCTCATGCCTTTAGTTGGACAAGTATGGATTTTGTTATGTTTAAGTCATCTTTTTTCAACATAACAAACACAAGACAAGAATAGGAAACACATTTTCTCTCCCTCTTCCATGGCCATTTCGGGTTTGGCTAGTTTCCACCTCCATGTTTGTGTTCTTGAGTCCTCAAAGAGAAGAACTACGTGGCTTTGATTCCCATGTGGATACGTAGGCGTCTTGGAGACTCAAGTCAATCATTCGTTAACCGGTGTTCTTGTTTTGGTAAGAACTAGTGCTGAATTTTTCTCTTGTTAATCCATTCTTTGTTAGTTGTTTCATGGTTTTAATTAAATCTTGGTTTTCATTGATTTTCCGCTGCGAGTTGGTTCATCTCCAACCCTACCTCGAGACCCAACAGAGGACTCGTAGGGGACTCGGTCGGATGGGTATCATATACAGCAGTGGGGGGAAATAAGCACCCTCGCATCAAGGAGTGAGTGCTTGTTGGTCCAGGAGGGGTCAGTCGGGTATACCGCCCCTCTGGACGTAAGGTGGAAGCGGTACCACCAACAACCGACACAATATTTCCCTACCAGCTTAGAGGTCAGCATTCCCGCATTTTGGAGCCCTACCAATATCACTTAAGGTAGGACGATGCACGCTGACATCCCGGGGGAATACTTAGTCCACTTCTACACTAGGTCTGCTCGGCCCGTGCAAACCAGTTTGGAGACGCTACTGTAGTATCATCCTCTAGACAACTCCTGATTCCTATAGAGCGGCTTTACTTTATGTTCTATTATTTATTTCAGTTTCACTGTTTATCATTTGTAAACACGTTTAATATACAATATTACCTCGTCTTTCTAAAAAAAAATTAGAGAGCCTAACTAACTTTATAATACAAAACATTTATGTACATAATAACTTATTTCACATGATGTAATTTTTTATTTGGGTTATTTTCACTTCAAGGACTGGTATCAAGTACAAACAGCCCCTTATTGTGCAAAATATAAACAAATCTGGGCCATAAGATCCTCACAAAGTGATGTCAGCAGAGCGCACCAGATGTTGACTGACACGTGGGAAATTAAATAAAAAAACCCACCTTATTGTGCAAACCACAGACGCACCAGATGCTGACACGTGGGCACGCGTACGCACCAACTGATAGTTTACATAGCATGGTACTGATAGTTTACATAGCACATTGCTAATACCTTATATGCAAAACAATGCTGATACTTTACATGTAATTGTACTAATAATTTACATACACAGGTGCTGATAGGTTATATATACGAGCGTTGATACCTTAAAATCACAGGATGTTAGTGCCTTTCGCGCTACGCGCGTGGTCAACACGCGCTACTGTGCAGGAAAAGGCGCGCGCGAAGTGGCCATGTGTCAGCATCTGGTGCGCTTTGCTGACGTCACTTTGACCGCTACCTATGGCCTAGATTTGTTTGTAGTTTGCACAATAAAACCCGTTTTTACTAGATACCCATCTTTCACCTCAATACCCTAACTACATGTTTTTTGTCACCTCAATACCCTATAATGTATTTTTTTCACGTTAGTACCTATAGTCAATTTCCATCCACTTTTGGATGGAAAATGGTCATGTGTGTGGCACATGACCTTGTCTTTTTAAAAAATACCCAAATTACCCTTAGGTACTTTAAAACCCTAAAAATTCATTTCTTATTTCTTTTTCAAGTATTAATTAAACCAAATCAAACTTATACACTACATGGTATTAAACTAAAGTCTACAAATCAGATACACATTCATCTCAACCCTTATCCATTCATATCAACCCTTATCATTCATCTCAACCCTTTCCCCGAGATGAATTTTCCCAGTTCACGAAACAGAGCTACCCATGGCACAACGATGAGACTGGTGATGTGAGCTTCGGCGATGCGAGCTCCGGTGACGCGGGCTCCAGATCTAGCGAAGGTGAGCTTGTTGCGGTCGGTGGTGCTCCGAGCTTCTAGGCCCAAATCTCCGTCATCGCGCAGCAGATCTAGAGTTGAGATTTGGGGGTTTATTTATTTTTTTTCAATTTGGATTTGGGCATTCCCAGAGATGAGATTTTGGGTATGGAGATGGAGGGAAGGTGGACAGTGCTTGGAGATCCAGAGACGAAGCCGTCCATCCGTCCGTTGAGGTCGTCGGAATCTGTTCGGGCTCAACGAAGAAGACGATTTGGAATTTTTTGTTTTTTTTAAACTTATTCTTATTTTAATTTTGGTAAAATGTAAAACAAGAGGCCATAGCAAATTGCTTTCAACACTGCAAAATTCATTCGACGACTGAAACCGGCTCAAGTGGTTTAAACGATGCATATTCTGGAGAAGACATTCGTGAGCTTGAGTACTTGATTACAAGTATGCATTATCGGCACAAAATGGATGTGAATCACTTCTTAGATTACCCTGGTGAAAATAATGAATGTTACGAGGTTCAAAGCATTGAAGAAATTGTGGCGGATACTGATGTGGACATAAATTGCATCGATTATATATCCATACTTAAATTTTCTCTTCCCGAGAAAACTAAACTAAGAAAGCATTTGAAAGATATGTCCCGGTTAAACCCCGAGGTTCACCTCGATAGGAGGAGTCCGAACCTATTTTATTCAAAACAACAAAAACTAAAGATGCACGTGCAATGCATGAATCCTTAATCTAATGCATTCCTAAAACATATTATATGATGCATGCAAAAAGGTCACAAAAAACAGGTGATGTTCAAAGCCGTGCATTGAGGATCACATGGGTTTTCTCAGAGTCGCCACACACCAAAATCTTACACTCATCAAAGAAGCATATGAACCAATGAATTCATTAATATAGGACGCTACTCACATTAAAGAGTGAAGTATTTCCTTTTAAACTTGCATTCACTCATTCACCATAACCGCGTGTATCCTCAATTCCCCTTACATGGAGTTTAGAGATTCATATGCTATCAGGCTAGACCCATCTCCACTAATTATAAGGAACCATGGTTATTCAAGAATCAGAAAGGTCTTTAATTCGGCTTGTAATGTAAGGCTAGGTAAATGGTAGGGAAAGGATAAACAAAAGAAGCTCAAATAAATATCTCAAGACAAAGTTGCTTTATTCTCACACCCACAAAGTATGTCACGCATCCCAAACCCCATTTGTTTACCATCCAACCCTTGCAATCTCTAATACCATTTTTTTTATTAAATAGCTAATGGTAACACTAATATGCAATAGCTATCCATAAATCCACCACCTTTCTAAACCACTATCACGCCTTACCCACACTTATTTTTTACTAGGGATATTAATTATTTATTTTTCTCTATCCTTTTTTCTTTTCTTTTCTTTTACTTTGGGGTAAGGCGATGATAAACTTGTTCTCAATACAAACCAATTCCATATTATCCTTTCATCATTTTCTCTCTCTTTTGCTCACTTATTATCCCAAAAATAACCACTCTCAATGAAGCAACTAGGCCTAGAGATATGGGTTCAAACAATAATGGGGATATAGACATGAAACGAAAGGCACATAGGATTGTAATGTCGGGTTTAGAAACGAAAGCCTTAGGCTCAAATGGGTGACTAAGAGATTCAATCATGCAAGGGTAGGCAATTTTTAGCTCAAACGATCCATAGATGGCCTAATATCATTTTCCTAAACAACCATGTTCCTTATTCTTATTTCGCCTCGAACGGGTCGTACATGTAGTTCTAGAATCAAGTTACCATGCATATGAATCAAAGGAAAGCACCACGAGCTCTAGCAAACACTCAAACGCAAGTGGAAGAGTTAATCCTAATGCATGTGCTTTCACTACTTATTTGATTCATTCATGCCCATATACAACCTTGATTTATGCAAGAAATAAGCATTTGCGACAATTCAATCATCGAATCCTTAGGAACATAAACACTAAACTATCGCAGTCACCCATTGCTTTTAATTCTCTATATTCCGGGCTCTGAAGGCTAGGGTTTGTTTCCGTCGATCGCTCGTTTGCTTTGTTCCGGCAGGCCTCTCCTGCCAGTACTGATCGGAAACTCTCGTCCTCCTATGATTCTCAAGGAGAACCTATTGTGGATCCCCAGATCAGCACTCAGGAACCCTAGAATGAAGAGAGACGCACGGAAAGGAAAAGCTCCCCAGGTTCCCTCCTCTTCAGTTCGTGCAGTTGGATCGAGTCGGCTTCGATCGATCGTCGTGGCTCCGGATGGTAACAATTTGTCTCTCTCCGGAGCTCCCTCTAGTCCGACGCAAGGGCAACGTATGGGTCGGGTCTCGTCCATCGTACAGAATTTTGTGCAGCAACAATCTTCAGTCCCTGTGCTTCAGTCCATTCACGTTGCCTCTGTTTCATTGGATCAGAAGGTAAAGGGGGGACGCAAACTTTTTGTTTGCAATATCCCTCCTTGTAAAGACGATTCCTGGCTCAAAAATCTGTTTGGCTCGGAATTGGTTGAACATTGCTTTGTCTGCAAGCAATCGAATCACAACGGGAATTTTTTTGGTTTTGTGAGGATACACTCGGATCATGCAGAAGCTATGGTGGAGGCGTTTAATGGTACGCTTCAGGATGGGTTCAAGTTATTGGTGGCCTATGCCAAGCCTAAAGCCAAATCATCCCGTCGGAAGCAGAGCTCCTAATCCCCAAAACCAGTTTATTCGAGTAATTCGGTCCAGTCAATTCATGGCACAATCATTGAAGGGGCCAAGGAATTGGCAATGTCAGGCATACTGGTTCTTGGACATAATAACTGGAAAGTACTGCAATTAATTTCAGTGCTTCACTCTCAAGGTCTAAAGGATGTTGCCCTCCGATCTTTTGGACATCGGGTTTTCCTCCTTACAGGGCTTGATCCTTTACTTCGTGATATACTTGAGAGGGACAATTGGAACAGACTGAAGCCTTGGTTCGATGTTCTTAGCAATTCAGGTGCATTGGTAACGTTGGGAGGTTTTATCAAATGGGTTAAGGTCGAAGTAATTCCTTTTCAAGGAAGGTCTGAAACGATGATCAAGGCAATAGGGAGCTCCTTGGGAACCCTTTTGCATCATTATTGCGACTCTAACCCGACCTCTGCTTCTTTTGATATCGTTTATTTGCTAATTCATAGTAACACTAAATGTGGTTCCAAGTCTGTGAGCTTGACATTGAACCAGTTGACCTTTCCATTAGTGTTGACAGGGATTGACGCTACTGAGATCCCAGAAACTTGTCTTTCTGAGATTAGTTTACCTATGTCTTCAGATAAGGTTGCAGAAGGACGTGAATTCAATACTGATTTAAATGTTGTTTCACAAGTTGGGGACTCTATCACTAAATCAAATAACAAATCTGGTTAGGATACATCTCCAAAGCCAGCGAGTAACTCTCCATCCTTTGCTGCTATAGTTTCGGATCAACAGCCTCGTGCCATTCAAGGCTCCCCTTTCCCGATCAAGCCTGCGTCTCTGGTTTCGAAGAAAGGTGCTGCTCATCGATCCCTTATGGTGTACCGGACACCTGTTTTAATTCAGAAACAACATTCTGTGCGGTCTGCGAATCAGAGGAAGTAGGACTACGTGAAACAGGTCGGTATCAAAGCCTTGCGTGTCTCTGAATCTGTTCAAGAACAATTTGATAATCTCGACTTAGAGCTCAATGAACGCCTTGAATTAGAAGGGGACGATGATGATTTATATGATGATGTCTGCGATGAAGAGGAACTGGATGACCTGAATTCGGTTCCCCCTCTTCGTCTTCGTAATTGATAGCATGAAGTTCTTCTCATGGAATGTGAGAGGAACGAACTCCGTCCAGAAGAGACGGAGTATCAGTTGTACCATCAAGAAAGCTCGTCCGGATTTTGTCTTTTTGCAGGAGACTAAGGTTGCCTCTTTTTCCCCCTCTTACCTGAGGAGCTGCGGTTTTCTAGGTAATTGGACTCATTCTTTTTCTCCTGCGAACGGAGCTTCAGGTGGTATATTGTCTATTTGGAGATCTGAGGTTTTCTCTTGTACAGACGTTGTCCCATTAAAGCATGCTATTTTATGGTTTGGATTTTGGATTGGTTCCCCATCCCCGCTGGTACTAATAAACGTTTACGCCCCGAAACGGTTTATATGTGAACGGTTTGGTTGGAACTCGGACTCATGGAACCTCTCGGCTGTTGACAAACCGGCTTCATCATACATTTTTAACGGTATCATCAAACTAGCATCCACTCCTCAGTTTGCTAATCTATTTGGGAACCAAAGTTTGCACTGGAAACTTGGTAACGGTACTCGCATTCTATTTTGGGAGGACACCTGGCTAGGGGGTACACCCTTATCACATTGCTTTCCCCGTCTATATTCTATATCTACTGCCAGGCACCAAAAAATAGCCTTTGTCATTGAGAATGGTATGTGGAACTTATCCTTCCGTCGGGATTGTTTTGTTTGGGAGGAAAGGGAGGTCGAGGTTTTACTTGATACTCTAAAGGGGGTACTTTTTCGTCCGGAGTTAGCAGATACAGTTGTTTGGACTAAGGCGACGCTGTTTCGATCTAGTTCCGTTTATGAGTTGTTGGAACCTCCGGTACCGGACCCCCCTTTCTGGGCTGATTTTCTATGGATAAAAAGATGGCCTCCCAAATACTCGATGCTGTTGTGGTTGATCTTTAACCATGCTATTCCGTCTATGGTGTTCTTGGAAAGTGGAGGGAGTCGGGTACCTCTTAACGCCATGCTTTGCAAATCCTGCAAGCTGGTGTTTGTAGACTCGGGTCATATTTTCCTGCATTGTTCATTTGCTTGGACTTTTTGGTCTAAGGTTTATAGCTGGTGGGGAGTTTTTTGTGTTCATTCCAGTACAGTAGGCTCTGTTCTGCACGGGTGGATCGGTTTGTGGCTGATAACCTTGAGACTAAACTGGTTGAAAGTAGTATCAGTGGGTATGTGGATTCTTTGGCTCCGCAGGAACTCTTTGGTCTTTAACTCTACTACTGAGACTGTTGGGGAATCTTTTCTGAAGCTGCAATCACTTTGTTATTCCTTGATGCATGCGGGTGGGGCTTTTTCTCAGGGTACTACGTTCGTGACATGGCAATCTACCCCGAGGAGTTGCTTCTTCTAATCTTTGTTCGGTCATACCCGATTTTAGTCGTTCGTTATCTTATTTGGCTTTTCTTATTTATGCAGTTTAGTTTTGGCTGGACAAATCACCTTGATTTTTCCTGTGTCCATTGTACTTCTTCTATTATCAATGGAAATTCACCTCGCTTATCAAAATAAAAACATAAACACTAAACTTACATATCACCAGAAAATATTTTTTTGATTTTTCAAATTTCTTCAAATTTTTTTGGATTTTTCAAAAAGTTTATATCACAGAATGATGCATGAGCACACAAAAGAAAACACAATGCAATGCAAGGCATACCCCACCCCACACTTTAAAACTAAGCATTGTCTCCAATGTGACTCAATCCTACACATGCTCCTAGCCTCATAACTAACAACCCCGCACTTATAATCAACAAATACACAATTCACGAAATCCTATATGCATGTTCTATCAGCACGGCAATTCGGGCGTTCAACGCCCACCAGATAGCATAAAGGAAATACAATAGCGGTATACAATAAAAATAGGAAGGGAAGAGATACTGTCCCTCGAAGAACCGTTATGCGAAGTGCACTGACTATGGGAATCCTCGTGCATGGATGGATGGAGAGCCATTTCGCCCAAGTGAGTTTTCAAGAACTCGGCGCCAACAACTATGCTTTCATCCTATATCACCAACTTGCACAGATAGTCAGAATATAAGAGCAAGCAATAACATATACAAAACAAAGAGGGGTAGGGGTACATGGTTGCCTCCCAACAAGCGCATTTGTTTAACGTCGTTTGCTCGACGGGTAAGAGGCTCAATCAGGAGGCCTCCCGAACGTCTCATACTTCCTTTGCATCCTCCTCCTCAAGTGTAGATAAAAAGTCGGGAGACGAAACACAATGTAGCATATTTCCTTGAATTTTGTAAGAACTCCAAACTCAAGGCCAACATCATCAAGCTTGCCTTAATAGAATAATTATGATCAAGTTCATCTTGGCATAACTTGATAGGGATATGATCTCATGAATTGGAAAATGCACCTGTCTACCAGGGTTAGTGGCATCCACCAAAATAGAATAATAGTTCACAAACGGGGTATGAGGACTAGCAAATGTGTCTAGAAATTCATGATTAATATTAACAACTCTATGCTCAATATTAAATTTGAAGACCAATGGTATAGGTTGAACATATAAAGTTGATTTGCTAGAATCCAAATATGAATCTCTCACACTAAAAGGAATTTCGACATCATGCTCGATGTCAAGCAAAATAAAATCGATGGGAGATTCAAGAACAACCCCTTTCTTGAGAGCATCTTCCATAGTACCCCTTGGATATCTAAAAGATTTGTCAGCCAACTCTATGGATACTATGTGAAGATTTGGCTCAACAAGAGTTTGTGAACTCTTTTCTTGAATTGTACACTCATTATTTACATCCACATAATTCAATGCATCAAAACTATATGGAGATGGAATTGGCATAATACAAGAGGGATAAGAACTTGATACCTCACATTCCGCACTTACCTCTAAACTCATGGTTGAATAAGGAGTTTCTTGCTCTGTTGTGTCACATAAGTGTTCGGAATGATCATCCTCAATGTGTACTGCTTGATCATTGAAGGTTGTCTTATTAATCAATTGTACGAGATTATCCAATTGACTTTGACGCTCTTGGAACGCGGATGTTTCCTCCTCTTGTTCCCTAAACATTTGCCATATCAACCTGTTACTCTCCTCTTGTTGTTTAAAATGCTCATCTCGTTCCTTTAACCACACATCATGTTGTTTCTCTGTCTCTAAAAGTCGGTTCCACAAATAATGGAGACTAACCGAGTACTCGTCATTAGGCAATTGTGGTTCAACATGATAATTTTTCTCAAAAGAGGAAGCGTGCCCCCAATTTTGACTATAGGCACTTGAACGAACATTAAACTCACAATTATAATTCAAATGATCATTAGCTCCACATATATCACAATACACATTATTATAGAACCAATTTTCCATCAAAGCTATGTTGCAAAGAATCAACTAAAGGATATATACAAAAGAAAAATGAAACAGTCATAACACAAACTATATAGAAAAGGTTGCCTTAATTGCTCCCCGGCAACGGCGCCATTAACACAAACTACCAAAATCGTGCTTCTCCCTCAGTCAGGAGGTCGCGGAACATATTCTCCAACGAATATACGAATACTCTAAACGTATTAAGGTTGTGGGTAATCCACTCCAACCATAATACAGCTGCCTCGGGATCTAAATTCCCGGATTAAACTGGTGTACTCAACTTATGAAAACTCCTGAGTGCCTGGGCCGTGTAACCGTCCCCCTGGCCTGGCATCTCGGTAGTGACTGCATCGGCAGTAGACACACACTCTTGTGCTGGTGTTGTACTCTCATGTTGAGCGCATCTAACACTACACGAACCACCTCATCAATCGGGCCGCTTGAGTCGGCTCTGCGACTGGAGGAGCTCTAGGTGATGACCCTACCGGTCTATCCCCAAAACTCTGGTGCTCTGCGGAAGTATCTCCCTGGGCGCTCACTGCCCCTGCCAGAACGATAGCTGGTATCGGGCTCTGCCCCACAACTGGACGGCTCTTGGTACTCTCCAGGATATAAACACGGGACATCTCGCCAGCTCACTGCCTTTAGCAACTATAGGTTCACAAATTAGTTTAGCCCAATCGGTTCGATTCACCCAAGCATGACGTTCTCGTGCATTTTCACCGGATCCCACTTGGATCAAAAGTAAGTCGTAAAGTCATCAGTAACACTTACGTAGACAAGAGACCCGCACCTCGTGCGTCTCACACCAAAACAAAGGTTTGATCAAGTACAAGGACGTTCACGCGCGTCTCACAAGTCACCCAAAGTTTACACCTCTCACACTTAGTAGATATACTCATATACAATAGCACACAAGTTCGCATCTCTATGCCTCTCACAACAACAACCAACGATTTAAGCAATCAACCACCAACTCCCACAGGAGGGTTCCAACTCAAGCACACCACACAAAGCACAAATCAACAGGCATACCCCTTGCTCGGGCATTCTTTCACAAAGAAGGTTTTAGCACTTAACACAATTCAATTCCACAATCACCTTTAACCTTTCCTTCCCTTCCATAGGTTCCCACTTCTTAACTTCTACCCAAACCTTTTCATGTCGATCTCATGTTGTTACAACCCGATTCAGGCGTCCCCGAACCTCATTGTAACAACTTGACATCGAACCATCACGCTCGACTACAGTGGCGCCCCTGAGTCAACCAGTAATGGTGCAGACATTTTAGTTCTACCGATAATTCGGCATGACCCATTCGTATTTTCCTTTAACCCTCCGCTTGAGCGGGACAAGTACCAACACAAATTTGCAAGACACAAACACGCAGAGTTCTCAGGTTCGGCCACAGATACCACACAGTCAAAAAAATGGAGTTCTCGTGCTCCTAAAGTACACAACGCAATCAATAAACGGAGTCCTCGTGCTCCCAAATACTACGGGGTGCTCGTGCCCCAAACTCGCCACACACGGGCACACGGGGTTCTCGTGCCCCAAACTCACCACACACGGGCATACGGGGTTCTCGTGCCCCACTCTCACCACACACGGGCATACGGGGTTCTCGTGCCCCAATCTCGCCACACACGGGCATACGGGGTTCTCGTGCCCCACTCAAAGTTCTCATACAACAGGATACATGGTTCTCGCGCCCCACCCAAAACACTCAATACAAGCACACACGGAGTACTCATGCTCCAGAAAAGCAGTCAACCACACGTCAACACTTGAACAGGACCAAACTACAACTTGAAAATTTTCGAAGTAATCCACCAAAATGGCAACACCACCAACCGTTGGCTCACTCTACCATGAATGCATAGCGGGTCGATCATTGACCGTTAATCCAATTCCGATCTCAACCATTCGGCTTCACCGATCACTAGGGAGAGGATACCAATCAAGTAATGTAAACATTGTAGTGTAAAGGTTCCATTTAGGATAACCATTAAAGTGACTCACGACTCAGACTCCCTAACTCTACCCACTTAATTGACTTCGGTCCGAGGTTTGAAAATCAGTTCATAAGACACCTGTTTCAAATGAAACCAGGCTCTGATACCAAATTGTCACGCCCCAAATCCGGTTCTTGTCCGGACCCGAGGCATGACTAGTAATAAATGATTTAAAAGGCAATAACTCAACAATAAGCTCCTGAAAGACTCCAATTTTAAACTCAAATCCACAAAATTCGTTTTAAAACATAGATAACCCTCTAGGGGTGTAATAATAATCCTCCACAAGGTTTGTTCCACACAGAAATAAGTCTCTACAGACACCCACACCAAGAAGCTCCCGAGCCTCTACTCCTCAATCAAGCCTGTAAACACAACAATAAACTCATAGGGGTGAGCTTGCGCTCAGTAGGGAAAATACATAACAAGGTGGACTTTAAACTCAATAAGTTCATCAGCAAAGTCAACAAGATAGTTCTTAACAAACACGGGTAATAGGTAATCCAGCCAATGTCGTGGCACATGAAGTCACCACCCTCCGATCCACATATGATGTGTCCTCTCAGATTTTCCCTCAAATCCAGAGGAGACGCATATCATTGAGGCGACCGGAAACAACCCTTCGGGGCACTTATCATCGGGATTCTCAGAAACGTCTCCAAAGGATTTCATGTCCTCGGGAACCAAGGTATTGCTCCCATAGGAAGCATACACTTGGGCAATTCAATAATAATCAGTTAATAATTGAGTAACACACTCACACCGGAACACGAAACAATCCAGTCCCAACAACCAGCAATTCACCGTCACACATAGCTCACACATCACCAATTCACCACAACACACAGCACACGAATCACATAGTCACAATACACAAATCACACAATCACAACTTACCGTTCACTTACCAGTCTCGACCCAACGGGGCATCGATCACCTGATTGCACCGCTCGGTACAACCAGTCATACTCGATGCTCCAAGCAACCACTTAGGGAAGACAAACAATCATTCAAATACATTCAACAGTCAATCGGGAGTTTAATCAACCAATCATAAAAACCTTCAATCGAGCATTCACATATGCAATTCAACTAGTTCCATTAGACTCTTTAGCCTATCCACTAAGCAACCAAACAACCAAGCATGTGATCCTAACACGCAACTAATCCGAGGGCTTTGCCAAGGCCACTCTACCAGTCAAACAATTCCCAAGTATTGAAAGCGAGTTACACTAGTGATTGGCATCCTAATCATTCACCACTAGACACTTCCGGTTATTAGTAATTGAAAGACAATTATTCTAGTTATTCGCATCCTATAGGCATTTCTAGGACCTTTCCGATTTTATTAGCCTAACATGCATACTAAGCATCCTAAAAGAGGAGTTAAGGCTTTCCCTACCTCGAGGTCTTCCTCTCAACACTATGATTATAAGCCCGGTGGTCACCACTCTGTTCTTCACACGGGTCCCGGTATGATCTTTGCTCTTCTAGCTCGGGTCCAAGCCCTTGATCTCGGGCGAAGTCCCGTCTAGATTTGACAAAGAAAAGTCCAATCAAACAAATGATAAAAGTCCAAAGGTCCTCTGGTTTAACCACAAATTATCCGTTCAAAAACTCACCTTGAATTCGTTAAACCGGTTAATTAAATCTGATTTTAAAACAGTTTCCTTTACAGTCCGGTTGACCCGGATCCGAACCCGAACCCGGTCCAGACCCGGTCCTGAAGTCCAACTGGGCCCAAGTCCACAATGGGCCAAGGCCCGTCTTCTGGCCTGTCTGGCCCGATCTTTCCCCCAGGCCCAAGGCCTTCTCGGCCCAGTTCTCTTCTGGCCCAAGGCCCGGTTTTCCCTGCCCAATCTGGCCTGGTGAGATCGGCCTGAGCTGGACATGACGCCGGTGAGCAAGGGTTGCTCCGGCGGTCTTCCATGGTGGCAGGTGAGGTGCGACGACGAGGGAAAGAGGCGGAGGAAGGTGGCAGGTCCACGACGAACCCGAGGTCGTGGCGGCGGTGGCTCAGGCGAGGACCCACGCTCGCCTCTCGTTCAGATCCGACGAGGGCCCGTGCTCTACGGCGAGTGGAGCTCGACGGAGCTCAGGTTTCCGACGGCGATGCTCTTCCCTACCCAGCTCGTTAGGCTGGTCTTCTGGCGGTGGATCACGGAGGAGAGAAGGACGAGGGTACCGAGCGAGGTCGAGCTCGGAGACATCGTACTCCGGCGACGCTTCTATTCCGACCACGGAAGGTCCGATTGAAGCTCGGAGGGGAAAAGTGAGGGCTCGGCGAGGCTGTAGAGGGAGGGCGAGCTGGTCAGGTCAACAGCGTCGATCTGGTGAGAGGGAAAAGGAGCTGCTAGTGCGAGGAGGAGAGGTGTGTTTCGAGAGAGAGAGGCGTTCCTCGAAAATCGTGCGTGAAGCTGAGGATAAGGCAGCTGCTGCTAGGGTTTGGGCACACCTCCTTGGGCCCGAAACTGGTTGGGCCTGGCACGCACTGGGCTCAGACCCAGTCCTTCTGCTGGCCCAGGCTTGGTCCGGCCTGCTCTTCTCTCATTTTTTTTTTGAATTCTTTTAAACAAAACACTTGTTGCACTTTCCTACCTCCAAGTTTCTGATTCCACAAAAATTTACCCTTTTTAAAAACGTGGGGTTTTACAAATGGAATCTAACCACCAAGCTCTCACGAATCAGGATGTAGGGAGACCCAAAGCATTACGTTCTCTGATAATTTCTAACTTTCGGTATGAACCCTATGGTTATTGCAATCGTGTTAACCTAACTATCACTAGTCTAGATTTAAACCCAATTTGTATAAGATTTCTGACATAATTGCAACCCACCTCTCACGAGTGTCAGATTGCAATTCCCACCTTCTATCAGGCCTACCCGGGAGATAAAGCATTAAGCTTAACTTAAACACAAACCCTAAATCGAATCATTCAACACAATACACATTCATACATTCAACACATTGGAACTTAAATCTCTACTCCCCCATAACCCTAGATTATGAGGTTTTAGTTACTCATGAACAAGGAAAAAGAAGATGACATTGATGAACATAAACAAAGCTTCATAATTGAATAAAGTAGAGAAATACAATACCCAATATTGATTACAATGATGTTCTTCCAAGTAGAAATCCTCTCCCTAGCTTGCTCTCCACTCCCCTCTCTTCTTAGCTCTCAAAAATACAAGTTCCCTCTATTGGAATGCTGAATTTTGGGTTAAATAGGGTAAAAATCGAATCTGAAACGAATTAGGGAAGTTAGTCTGCGCGCGCGTCATGGCTCCATGATGGGACCCGTCACGGACCATGTCACGGATCCTTGATGGATCAGAGAGTTTTTGGCCGTTTTAGATCTTCGTCACGGCTCCATAGTGGGACCCGTCACGGACCATGTCACGGCTCCGTGATGGGACCCGTCATGGAACATGTCACGGCTCCTTGATAGATCAGAGAGTTTTTGGCCGTTTTCGATCTCCGTCACGGCTCCATAGTGGGACCCGTCACGGACCATGTCACGGCTCCGTGGTGAAACAGAGAGTTTTTGATGGTCTTGGGCCCTTGACGAAAGTTATAGATCTCTGAATTCCATTCGATTTGACATAAAATTCAAGGCAATCGGAGTATGTATGAAGGAGTTATGCCCTTCGTAAGATCAGCCAATTTCCAAAACTCCTAAAACTGGATTCTCCTCTATTTTAGCCCTTTTTTCGATCAAATCACCTACAAAACATAATGAGAGACACAACACGAGTAACGAGAGAATGTGTTGAATGTATGAATGGGTATCGTCGGAATCTGGCCGGGCGCAACAAAGAAGACGATTTGGAATTATTTTTTTGTTTTTTTTAAACTTATTCTTATTTTAAATATTGGTAAAATGTAAAACAAGAGACCATAGCAAATTGCTTTCAACACTGCAAAATTCGTTCGACGACTGCAACCGGCTCAAGTGGTTTAAATGATGCAAATTCTGGAGAAGACATTCTTGAGCTTGAGAACTTGATTACAGGTATGCATTATCGGCACAAAATGGATGTGAATCACTTGTTAGATTACCATGGTGAAAATAATGAATGTTACGAGGTTCAAAGCATTGAAGAAATTGTGGCGGGTACCATTCAAAATTCGGTCGATGACGAAGTTGAGGATGATTCTATAGCTTTGGAACCGGTTACTCGGAGAGAAGCATTACAAGCGGCAACAACTCTTCAGAACTTTTTTTTGCAATACGAGAAGGCAATGCCCCAAGTCTTAAGTGCAACGAGGAAATTTAAAGATGAAATGAATATAGATTTGAAGTTCAACAAAAAACAAGTGACTTATAGATTCATGTTTTACTAGACAATCTTCGATTTTTGAAGTATATCACACACATACATATATGAAATCTTTTAGTAATTATTAATTTATAGTTTCGTTGGGACCAATATATATATACATTGGAATTTCAAAAATTATTATTTTATCGATTGGGGTCCAATTTTATACTGGTCCCAAGTTGGGACTAGACAAATTATTAATTTTATCGAGTTATTAATTTATCGAGTATTAATTTATAGAGGTTTTACTGTAATATAATAATTGAATATTGAAAAACAAAAAAGGATTAAATATATATGAAATTAAAAAATAATTTTTTGTAATAAAAACTGATTTTTCAACAATAAAAACTGATTTTTTTTAAATAAAAACAGTTTAAAAAAATAAATTTGATTTTTTAAATTAAATATTGATTTTTTAACTAAAAAAATTGAATTTTTTAATATAAAATCTATTTTTTAAAAATTAAAAACAAATTTTCATAAAATAAATAAATGAAAATAATTTTTGGCATGAGTTTGAAATTTTGACTGTTAGTGAGGGGTATTATGAACGTTTTAGGTGTTTGGATGGAAAAATGGATGGAAAATAGACTGAAACTAACGGTAGGTACTAAAGTGACACAAAATAACATTCTAGGGTATTGAGTCGCCACAAATGAAAGTTAGGGTATTGAGGTGAAAATAACCCTTTTTATTTTAAGTAATAAAATTGTTTTCCTATTTTTTTTTAGTTAAACAAAACTGATTTTATTGAGTTTTATCTATTTCAGTTTCTATTTCTTTAATTTCCAAAATGATTTGTTTTCAAATGTTTAAATTTTTATTTGTGTTAGTACTATTTAATTTAACGATAGTCATATTTATTATAACAATTAATTTTTTAAAGGGAAATAAAATATTAATATATTATTAATATACTAAATTTAGTTCAATTATGTTTTTTTTAAGGAATGGAAATATTATTAATTAAAGCATTCAGGTGATCCCAAAAATTGCTCTCGTCGTACAACCAAGAAACTAGAATAATATTGGAAAACAAGAACGTAAAAGTAAATGTTGCTCTAGGCATTGGGGGGGGGGGGGGGGGTACTGCGGTAGCATCCGAAGACACTAATACAACATGCTCCAACCAATAGACACTGATCGAGCAGACCAAGTGTAGATTTTGTAGTGGTGGACCGATAACTCCCCAGGGAAGTCAGCGTGCATCGTCCTCCCTTGACTGATACTTGTAGGGCTCCTGAACGCGAGAGTGCTGACCCCGAACTGGTAGGGGAGAACCTTGTCGACTGTTGGGTGGAACCGTTGCCACCTTACGTCTAGGGAGGCCGTGCAGTCGACCGACCCCTCCCTAGACCCTATTGGAATCATTCCGCGAGGCGAGGGTGCCTGAAGCCCCCCGCCGCTGCTATGTTTGATGCTCCATCATAATTCTGAGAACTCCTCGAGATCCGTGCCAAAACAGACCCAGGATCTGCCCTGACCTATTTAAAAGCCGCAGACAGGCCGACCCACGGAGATCTACCCCAGCCCGAACCCAGACCACCCGAACCTCCAGACCCGACCCGGTCCAACCCGACCTGACCCAGGCCACCCCAACCGGTTTTCTCCTCAGCCTAGACTAGGTCCGACCCGGCCCGGCCAGCCCGGACCGACCCGTAATGTCACGCCCCAAATCCGATTTTGACCGGACTCGAGACGTGAACTAAAATGAATACAATAAATGCAAGTTTAAGCGAAATAATCCTCCAATAATAGGTTAAAATCAATAATTCCGATACCACGAGTCAAAAACTCAGAATTCAATTAAAAGAAGTTTAGTACGAAAAAGAAAGTACGTCTCTAGACCATCCAACACTAGGACTCTCGCTAAGCTCCCCAGCTCTGAGACGTCCTATAAACCAACTCACGGTCGAAACCTGTAAAACCAGTAATGGAGGGGGTGAGTTTTCGCTCAGTAGGAAAAAGTAGTTAAGGGGATGAGCTATCCGCTCACCACCACGGGTAACCGTCCAAATAGGGCATATTAGTAGAGCACGATAACTAACGAATCGAACAATAATCACAACCACAATCGTAATCAACCTCACTTGACCATACCTCGTGTGATCACATCACTTACCCAAACACCACACTTAGCGTGTGAAATCAACCCGGCTCAACAATTAATAATTTCTCAAAGTTCATACCCAAACCATATCTCAAGGAGTCATCGATTAAATACACACAGTAAATCATTACCAATATACACCGTAATACACAACATAGGTATCATACCGGAATCCTCCTTCAGCATAGGTATCATACCGGAACACACAATATTGATATACGTTTATCAGAACACATAGCCTCGGTCAGGTTATCCTATACCGGAATCCTCCTTCTATATAGGTATCATACCAGAACACCTAGCATCGGTCTAGATATCCTATATCGGAATCCTCCTTCGATATAGGTATCGTACCGGAACACACAGTATCGGTCATGATATACGTATATCTGAACACACAGTATTTGTCGGGATATCATGCCGGAACACCTAACCTCGGAACATATCTACCCGACACACATCATCGGCCTAGATATCGTCCCGCCACACCACCCTCGGCCTAGATATCCTATACCGGAATCCTCATTCGGTATAGATATCATACCGGAACACCTAGCCTCGGTCTAGATATCCTATACCGGAATCCTCCTTCGATATAGATATCATACCGGAAGCCTCGGTCTAGATATCCTATATCGTAATCCTCCTTCGATATAGGTATCGTACCGGAACACACCGCCTCGAAACATATCGTGCCGGAACACACAACATCAGCCACGATATCGGACCGACACACCATCCTCGGCATAGACATCCCAACGGGGTACACACATACAGGGTCTCAAACACATCACAAGAAATAATGCACACCAATATTCCCCACAACATATCTTAGTGAACACACCACATCGGTCTATCATTCACCCGATCATATCACAAGGCAGTAGTTCACGTCATACCGAACATATCATACCAACATATCATACCATGATCATTAATTGACAACGGAACATACCACTGATTAATCATACCCAATCTACTAATCAAAACCAAGAGCAATCATCACACAATCCTACGGGCCCAACCAGGGACCCACATGCAATTCTACAGCACATCAATTCCCACACCTACGGGCACGACCTGGCCCGCAGGTGGTTCCATGTTATCAATGACTACCCTAGTTATTCACATCCTACATTTGATTCTACAACATTCCGGTTACTTAAATCCTATATGCAATTTACTTTTCCCTACCTCAACCGCTATCCAAACGCGAAGAACCACGAATCGCCTAGTAGCCTCATCCGTCGTGATCGGGAATAACGTCTAAGATCACAAAGTAATACGAGAATCAATAGTAGTTCAAGGATGCTTAAAGAGAAAACACCCAAACAAATACTCCACTTGTCAAAATGTACCCGGAATGGCCCATTTCGCCCGGTTTGGCGAATATGCCCGGGATCGGGAAAACGTTCCTCGGTGTCCCGAAAACTACCATTTTTGTTTCTATCATTCCTAATTAAATTCACGTGCTCCAATGCACTTGACTGAATCAATTTCCAATGTCCGAGCGTTCTAATTCCGCAGTTAAAGTTTCTAACTACAATTTACGAAAATCCACGAATCACTTCCATAATTCGTTCCGGGAGTGAATTATCGATCCGGGGTTCACCCAAGACCCCCCGAACACGACAACCCGCATCCCGGGCTGAGTGGACAGTGGGTGGCCGGACCGGACCGCCACCGTGTGGCCGATCACGGTCCCGTGACCCTTTTCTCCAACCATGACCGGTCACTTTACCCGGTGACTGGAACTCCGGTGGCCGGACGGAGCTCCGGCAAACCTCCGGTCGACGGAAAAATACCTCATTTCTCCCAATAAGTTCCTAACAAGCTCTAGATTCTCCAAAACTCCATTGTCAAGTTCCAAAACCTCAAAATCAACCTCAATAACTCCAAAATTTCAAGACCCATGGTGGGTTTCATCAAAACCACGAAAACCCAATGAAATTTCATCATCAATCTCCACTTTTCTCCACAACTCATCTATTTAAACATGAAAAACCTCAATTCCCTAAAACCCAAGCCTAGTTCATGCAATTTCTACCAAACGCACAACCCCAAAGTTCATTAAAAGAGTGTTTTTAGTGGTCACTCACCTTAGGAATGAAGAGGGGATGAGAATGGAGTAAATTTGGAGAAGATTGGTGTTGAAAATCCACCAAAGGAGCTCCTTTTCTTCACCTTCTTCTTCTTCTTCAAGCAATGGAGGCTTCAAGCTCTCTTTCTCTCTCTCTCTATGTTGTTCGGCCAAGGGTGTAGAAATGAGCTGAAAATTGCCCAAAAGTGGTCCTTATCCTAAAGGTAGAAATGTCCATTTCGTCCTTTGGTCCCTCTCTCTCTCTTTTGTCCACAAGTGGGGACCAAAGAGTCTTTTTCCCCTCTTTTCTTCTCCTCCAAGACACATGGACATGTGTCCATGTGGGGTCCACCTTTACCCCAAAATATCTCAGCTTAAATTAAATTAATTCGATAAGACCTCTAATTCGACCCCGTTTGACCCGAATTTGACTTTTTTTTTGCAAAAGTAGTCATTTGAAAGGAAACGACCCAACTAAGCTAACCGTAATGACGACTAAGATTTTTGGGTCCCGGGAAGGTCCCGAATGACTCCCGGAGTCATCGGTTAACTTTTCCGACGGAAAGTCAACTGTTCCCGAGATTCACCGGTTTGACCGGTATTGACTGGGGGCGGTTCTTACACGTAACCAGAGCCTATCTCGGCCCAAGACCACCGAGCCTCATATTCCCTTGTCTGCAGCGCCGTCAACCCTTCTCTCGGAGCCCTAGCCAACACACCGCCGTCTTCACTAGCGCCGCCATCTTCTCATGCCGGCCGCCGAAATTCGTCACGACCCAAGAAAATATGCTTGGAACCCTAGCCTCCCGTTCCTCTTTCCCCTGCAACGCCACCACCTTCTCCCGTCGTCTGTCGGGCTCAGACCCCACGGACTCCGACTCCGCAACCACCACACGCGTCGCCAGCATCGACGGTGGGCCTTCCCCCCCGATCCTCTGTGTTGTCAGGACCTCTGAGACGAGACCCGCGACTCCTCCTCTGAGAGATCCGACGAGAACCTCCACGTCTGACATCGGCGATGTGGAACGTGGAGAAAATCGAGACGGTGGGATGCGGGGAACCACACGGCCGAACGCCGCTCTCTGCTTGCCGCTCTCTCCATCTCTCACATATCCGGAGGTGGTGAAAACTTCCACCGCTGTCGTCTGTCGCAAAACCCTAGTGGTGGGGCTGCGCATGATGCAATGTTGCAATATGTTAAATTATGTAAGGAATTCTTTTCAAAACAATGTAGATGAATAATTGAGATTTTGTTCCAAATATATAATGGATAAACGATAGTATAACATTATACATCGAAAGAAATATTTTTTATCGTACTACCATTGATAATATTTTACAAAAAAATTAAAGTACTACCATTGATAATTTTTACAAAACTTTTAAAATATAAAATCTTTGAAACCACGCCTTGTTATAAGTAGAGATTGTTTTTATACAATATTAATATTTTAAATTTTATTTTTATTATTTTTATATTAAAATTATTACAAAGAAAATATTAATGCCCCTCACCTAGCTTCGCCATTGAGTATAATCTCTACCACATTCAAATAACTAGTCTAACAACAAAACTAATCTCGTATCAATCTGCAATATCTTGGAAAATAGCATAAAGTAGTTTTGATCCGATATAAGTTTACATGTAACCATGATCAAGATATAGAATAGAATCTAAAATTATCCGATCTATAAATCTCCTAACAAAACCAATGCAAGGGAGTTGGGAAAGTACAATCTTATCGCCATTAATCACTTGATCATAAAGCTAACTAAACTAATTTTAAAAATTGAACGAAAATTCTTTGAATCAGAGTAGATAATTCACAAGTTATTTTCCCGAAAAATAAAGTCCCTTTTTTTAGGGTGAGAAGAGAACATGGGATTGCAACTGGCAGAGATTTTTAATTATCATTTCAAGGGTCACATTGGCCCTCAAAAAATGGCTTTTTCATAGCGAAGTGTCTACATGCACTTTGGCAAGTAAAGGATGCCTTTTGGAAGACAGTGAGTGTTATTTAGAGTGATCAGTAGGGGCAAAATTGTAACTATCCGTATATGCCCTTCTTCTCCAAAACAAATATCTATGGCTATTTTGTATGGTAGCTTGGGGCAAGGACTCTGGTACCGTTGAAGCATAGATTAAAAAGAAGCCAATCATAAATGTAGTGATCATGTTCCACAGAACGAAAATGGGAGTGTTCTCGAACCTCATTACAAGATAAGAAGCCAGATCCAAAACCTTCTCTTTCACTCATTTTCTGCAACTGCTGCCGAGATCTGCAATGGGCTCCTTACCATTCTCGGCAACATCCGTTCAGCCGGGCTCCAGATTGCTTGATTTCAGATGTCTGGGAAAGCAGTCGGAGCTGTTGCTGATCAGACCACCGATTTCGAGTCGTTCGAGGAGGAGGAGATTGTTGGTCAGCAATGTTGCTGGCAGCCAGAGGCAGGAAGTGAAGAAACCCATTACTGAGGAAGGTGATTTGCTTGTTTGAAGTTTCGATTTTGATTTATGGTCTTTTCTGGGTTGTGTTGTTCAGGAATTGGAGGTAAGTTCTCGGCATTGTGTTTGGAGTTGGTTTTTGTGACCATTCAATTTTGATTTATGGTGTTTTATGGGTTGTGTTTTTTGTGCTGTTAAGCTATGGAGATGGAGTTAGTTTTTGTCGTAGATTCTTCCATTCTGGTGTCTTTGTGTCAGTGACACAAGCCATGGAGATTAATAGGTTAATAGATTTTTTTTTGGTGTGTGTGTGGAAATATAGTGGTCTTAATCATCAAAAGAAAGAAAGAGAGCATGGTGATCAGAGCCCAATGAACTCATTTCTTGTGCTCTATTTCTTGTTCTTCACAGGTCAATGTCATCACTACCTAGTCACTTAAACAAGAAATTCCCCCATTTTTGATGCCATCATCTAATTATTGTGCCTTTCTCTCTGGTGAAATGTGGTTCAGTGAAAGTTCTGCTTTCTTTTGTCATGAGTACAATAGAGATGAGGACTGGTTTAGGAGATGTTAAGCCACGTGGCCAGTTTGTTGGAGCTGTTAGCCACGTGGAGAGTCTGTTAGATTCTTGTTAAAGGGTTGTTAGATCCATTGCAGAGTTGTTAGAGCTATATAAATGGTAGAGAGGGTCTGTATGTGGGTATCGATTACCTTGTGTGTGTTCTGTGTAGAGTGTAGAGAGAAACTTAGCAATGGAGAGCTGAGTCTGCCATTGTAAGCTTCTGTAGAGACCTTGGAGTTCAGTAATAAGAACTCAACTTCTTCTTCTTCCCAATTCAATTCCCCCATTTCTAATTCCAATTCTCTGCAATTCCCTTTTAACCCTTCATTTCCACACCAAGTTGTGACAATTGGTATCAGAGCTTCGTCTCCACCGACCTGTCAACATGACCAGAGCCACAGATCTTGATGAAGTTGCACGTCGAGCTGTAGAAGCAAGCCTGCAACAAGCCACCGCGCCGGTACAAGAAATGACCGACCGAACTGAGGGTCAGCTCAACGACATCGCCGCCACGCTCCAAAACATGTCCACCATGCCGCAGAACCTCGTCAGAAGGGTCGACAACATTGAGCGCCGAGCTACGGCCACAGAAGGACCGCCACTACTGCAGACGCCGTCACCGAGGGAGGCACCAGACCAGTCCGCGGTGCACGGTGAGTCGCGTTGCAGCGAGGAACCGCCGCGTCGACCGACAACCACACAACAGAGAGGTCCGGAGGCGGAAGGAGGCCCTCGGCCAAGGCGTCGGGAGCAAGACGACATCCGCAACCGCGGCTGGTACAGAGAGGACGGTGACCACTACGGCGAGCCACCACGCACCACGGCTCCTCTGCAATTTCGGACACCGCAACTTCAATTTCCGACCTTCGACGGCATCGTGGTGCAAGCGTGGAATCGCAAATGCGATAACTACTTCTACCTTTGTGCCGTGCCGGAGGACCTTCGAGTCTGACTCGCTGCGATGCATTTCACGGGACGCGCCGAGATCTGGTTCCAGGATTATCAACGAGGGAGGAGGCACCTCACTTGGCCACAGCTGATTCAAGATCTCCTCTGGAAATTCGAAGAGAGCCACCACGACGACATCATCGCGAGGTTCAAGCAGCTCCGGCAAGACGGTTCCGTCCAAGACTACGAGGACCAATTCGACGCGCTGAAAGGGATGCTGATGGGGAAGAACCTACTGTTGACCGAGGAATTCTTCATCGCCAATTTCGTGGGGGGATTGCGACCGCACCTGCGAGTCGGTGTGATGATGCTCGAGCCAGATTCTCTGGGACGCGCCATGTTTCTCGCGAGGATGGAAGAGCAAAGGACAGAGGCGCGTGGGGGAGCAAGCTCGTCTCGTCCACCTGAGACGGCGCCGTAAAGCTCTGGACACGGAACCGGGCCGTCACAGCTAGCGGGCATGGGCCATTACAACGGGCCGTGGCCAAATGGACCAACTAGAGCTAACAGGCCACAGGCACCAAACGGGCCACCAAGAGAAGGATCACAGGCCGGGGCCCAGTCCACTGTAGCTCGGGGAGGCCCAAATCCTGACGCCTTGCCTGTACGAGCATTCAGCGAGGAGTACGGCGCAGATCGTCGCCGGCAGGGCCTGTGCTACACGTGCCCGGCACGATACTCCCGGAATCATGTCTGCCCCAACCGGCATCAGCTCTTCACGCTGACCAGGGAGGTGGAGCCGTCGGTAGAGAGGCCGGAGGAGCTGGAGGGAGCACCGTGGTAGAGCGAGAATGGGGAAGGGGACGAGATGGAATGGAGTGGGGCGGCTGCCGGACCTTTCGCCGGAGGACGTCAAGCGGGAGGCCGTCAGCCAACTGTGATCCCCAATTTCCGGTCGCCGAGCTAACCTGAAGCTTGAGGGCAAGCTTCATGTGAGGGAGGGGTATTGTCATGAGTACAATAGAGATGAGGACTGGTTTAGGAGATGTTAAGCCACGTGGCCAGTTTGTTGGAGCTGTTAGCAACGTGGAGAGTCTGTTAGATTCTTGTTAAAGGGTTGTTAGATCCATTGCAGAGTTGTTAGAGCTATATAAATGGTAGAGAGGGTCTGTATGTGGGTATCGATTACCTTGTGTGTGTTCTGTGTAGAGTGTGGAGAGAAACTTAGCAATGGAGAGGCGAGTCTGCCATTGTAAGCTTCTGTAGAGACCTTGGAGTTCAGTAATACGAACTCAACTTCTTCTTCTTCCCAATTCAATTCCCCCATTTCTAATTCCAATTCTCTGCAATTCCCTTTTAACCCTTCATTTCCACACCAAGTTGTGACATCTTTTAATGCATGTATTCTGCTTACTGAAGTTACTTCTATGGTATCTGATAGATTTTTAGGATAAGAACCTGATTTTAATCACATCTTGACTGACCAAACTAGATTTTCATATATGAGGGTTCATGCTTGTTTCACATGAAATGACTGTTATCACATGCCCATGTCGCTAGCGTTTGGTCAAGCACATTGTCCAATTTGTTATTCAATACAGTCCAACTATGCTTTCATATTGCAGGTAGTCTGGATGACTTTATTCCAAATTCAGAATCCATAGCAGGAAGTATCAAATACCATGCTGAGTTCACGCCGTCCTTCTCTCCAGAAAAATTCGACCTCCCCAAGGCATATGTTGCAACTGCAGAAAGTGTTCGTGACACGCTTATCATTAATTGGAATGCTACATATGAATACTATGAGAAGATTAACGTGAAGCAGGCATATTATTTGTCAATGGAGTTCCTTCAGGTATGTGGGTTGTTTTGTAGGCTCTTATCAGTGCATATTAGTGTTTGTAACTTGAATCTGGAGTAGGCAGTTGTGACCATACGGTGATTTATGCAGGGCCGAGCACTCCTAAATGCTATCGGTAATCTACAGCTATCGGGGGCTTATGCAGATGCACTTAAAAAGCTCGGATACAGTCTAGAGGATGTAGCTTCTCAGGTCAGACAAATTCTCAAGTTATTCTCTACAGTTTCACCTTCTCTTTCAACCGATTTGCAAAATGAGTTTCCAACACTGGTTTCATTTAATTGAAGGAAAACCTGGATAAAGACATAACCTGTTTGAATAAGCAATCAGGGTTTTGTGCTATTGTTTTCTAGTAGTCATAATTGCTTTCTGCCTAGATTTTCAGTCTCAACCTGTTCAGCAACATATGTTGCTGCGAAGGGTTTGCTTATGCTAGAAATAAGCATATCAAACAGTACAATGTCCAGGTTCTGAACTATATGATTGGTTTGGTATTGGAACTATGAAACATTCAACCATTTTGAAACTTTCACTTTGCTCGAAGTGCATTTATTCCTAAGCATTTCGCATTTGGTTGAGTTACAGGAACCAGATGCTGCACTTGGGAATGGTGGACTAGGGCGGCTTGCTTCCTGCTTCCTGGACTCCCTAGCAACATTAAATTACCCTGCGTGGGGGTATGGACTTAGGTACAAGTATGGTTTGTTCAAGCAAATCATTACAAAAGATGGTCAGGAGGAAGTTGCAGAAAATTGGCTTGAGGTGAAATTTTCTTTTTCTGTGTTGTTAGCAGCTAGAAATTTCAAGTGTCATAGTTTCTATATATCTTTATACATCAATTGTTTATTTATATTTTTGCAGATGGGCAATCCCTGGGAAATTGTGAGAAACGATGTCTCGTACCCTGTGAAATTCTATGGCCAAGTCATGGTAGGGCCAGATGGGAGAAGACAATGGGTTGGAGGAGAAGATGTGACAGCTCTTGCCTATGATGTCCCAATACCAGGATATAAAACTAAAACTACTATAAACCTTCGTCTATGGTCCACAAAAGTTGCATCCAAAGAATTTGATTTATTTTCTTTTAACACCGGAGATCATGACAAAGCGTCTGTAGCTATCAAGAATGCTGAAAAGGTACACAGGTTATAACTGTGAGGAGTTTAAATTTCTCTATCCTTTCAGTTCTTTGGATGCACTTATATGTTTCTTGATGTTGTCATATGTTATTGTGATCAGATTTGCTATATATTATATCCTGGGGATGAATCTCTTGAGGGAAAGACTCTGCGGTTGAAGCAACAATATACACTCTGCTCGGCTTCTCTTCAAGATATTATTGCACGGTTTGAGAGGAGATCAGGGAAGATTGTGAACTGGGAAAGTTTTTCTGATAAAGTTGCTGTTCAAATGAACGATACTCACCCGACCCTTTGCATTCCTGAACTGATTAGAATACTGATGGATGTTAAGGGTTTGAGCTGGAATGAGGCTTGGAATATTACTCGAAGGTACTTCAGTACATAGTTGTAATTTTTAGGTGATAGATCATGTAGTTTTCTAGTTTTGCTAGTTTCTCAAAAAAAAAATCCCTTAGACTATGCATGGGTATGCTTGAACTTACACATTTGGCACTACAAATCTAATGTGCATAATAACACCAAACAATATCTTCATGCATTACTCTCTCTGTAATATTCTCAGCATGAGTGCTTTCCTTAGAAACAACGCTTTAGCTTCAAGTCACGATATCTGAAATTCCTTCTGATTCTCTGCCCATTTCCCTAGAACTGTTGCATACACAAACCACACCGTTCTGCCAGAGGCACTAGAGAAATGGAGTTTCGAGCTTATGAAAAAATTGCTTCCTCGACATGTTGAGATCATCGAGATGATTGATAAGGAGGTAAGCCTGTACTTGAATTCTGATAGAGATGATGTCTTTCTTGAACTTAATTTTCTTTTTATTCTCATGCCATGTACTCAATCTGTTAACCAGCTGGTTAATACCATCGTCGATGAGTATGGCACCGAGGACCTTGATTTGTTGCAACAGAGACTGAAGGAAATGAGGATTCTAGATAATATAGAATTACCTGCATCAGTTGTAGAATTGTTTAATCAATCAAAAGCAAGTTCTTCTGTTGAAAAAGATGATACTGTTGAAGAAGAAGAAAATCCTGATCATGAAGAAAAACAGTCAGAAGAGCAGGACTCTGAATTGAAAATAGATGTGGTTCCTGAACCAGAGCCGATTCTACCAAAGTTGGTCCGCATGGCTAATCTCTGTGTTGCTGGTGGGCACGCAGTAAATGGGGTTGCCAGAATACACAGTGAAATTGTAAAAGATGAAGTTTTTAACGAATTCTACAAGGTGACTGTCTTACAGCAGATGATCTTTCACTGACTGTAAAGTTCTGTTCCCTTTCATGGTCACAATGTTTTGTGTTTTGACAGTTGTGGCCTGAGAAGTTCCAAAACAAAACAAATGGCGTGACACCAAGAAGATGGATCCTCTTTTGCAATCCAGAACTCAGTAGCATCATAACCAAGTGGACTGGTACAGAAGACTGGGTGACCAACACTGAAGAGTTGGCAAAACTTCGAAAGGTACATCAGATCCATCTTGAAACTCTATCCTTTTCATGGCTCATTTTCTAATGTTGGCTCTTATGTTATCGATTCTAATGAAACTACTATGAGTTATGTACAGTTTGCTGATAATGCCGACCTCCAGTCTGAATGGAGGGAAGCAAAGAGGAGAAGCAAGATGAAGGTTGCATCCTTCCTCAAAGAAAAAACTGGATATATTGTCAATCCAGATGCAATGTTTGATGTGCAGGTTTTTCCCGAACATTGGACTCCTATTATTTCCTTCAGAAGTTCTTTTTTGTTATATTAAAATGAACATGAAATTGTGAAAAAATGCTTAATTTTATTCAAATACCACACTCAAACTAATAGCTATTCCCGAGTCTATCATTGATCGCCACCATTTCAGGTTAAGCGCATCCATGAGTACAAAAGGCAATTACTGAATATCCTGGGAATTGTTTATCGTTACAAAAAGATGAAAGAGCTTAGTCCCGAGGAGAGAAAAGCTAAGTACGTACCTCGGGTATGTATATTTGGAGGAAAAGCATTTGCTACATATGTTCAAGCAAAGAGGATTGTGAAGTTCATCACAGACGTGGGTTCTACAGTAAATCATGACCCAGAGATTGGTGATCTTTTGAAGGTATATTTGATACTAGCGACTATTGGATATCTTGCTCTTTGTTCTTGTTCTTGTATATCTGTCAAGAATTGGTGAAGCATCATAAGTGCAGCATTGTTACCCACACGATTTGGTTATTCTAGCTGGTTTGTAGTGATGTTGGTTTGCAATCCTACTCTGGATACAAATAAACATTCAGTTCTTTGTTGGTTCTATAGGTTGTCTTTGTTCCTGATTACAATGTCAGTGTAGCGGAAGTGCTGATTCCAGGCAGTGAGTTGTCCCAGCATATCAGGTGCTTTAATCTTATACCTAAAACAATATCTTAGATCTCTAATTAGAAAATGCTTATGTTACTGATAGTTAGTGGTTGTGGTCCAGTACGGCTGGTATGGAAGCTAGTGGAACCAGCAACATGAAGTTTGCTATGAATGGGTGCATCCAAATTGGGACTCTAGACGGGGCTAATGTTGAAATAAGGGAAGAGGTTGGAGAAGACAACTTCTTCCTCTTTGGTGCGCAGGCAGAAGAAATTGCCGGGCTGAGGAAAGAAAGATCTGAGGGAAAGGTAAGCCAACCAAAAAACCATAAACCAAGACTACACATTGAGTAGAGGTTTATAAGGAGGTTGATGTCATGTGCAGTTTGTCCCTGACCCAAGGTTTGAAGAAGTAAAGGCATTTGTGAGAAGCGGTGTCTTTGGACATTCCAACTACGATGAACTGATAGGATCCTTGGAAGGAAATGAAGGTTATGGTCGTGCTGATTATTTCCTCGTTGGCAAGGATTTCCCGAGCTACATAGAATGCCAAGAGAAGGTTGATGAAACATACCGCGACCAGAAAGTGAGTTCATGTTTCCTACACTTAGATACTGTCACTGATATGCATGTGAGTTTTACTTGACTCTTTTTGGTGCAGAGATGGACAGAGATGTCCATAATGAACACAGCTGGCTCATACAACTTCAGCAGCGACAGGACAATCCATGAATACGCAAGAGACATTTGGGGGATTGAACCGGTGGAGCTACCGTAAAATTACATCTGTAGAATGCTTGTAGACATGGGAGATGGAAATTGAGACCTGTATGTTGAATAAATCAGATGTAGCATTTGGTACTAATAAGATCTAGTGTTAAGATAAAATCATGTGATGGGTCAAGTTAGAGTGTTATGGATTTTGAGGACTTTGGGGTCTGAACTCATTATTCGGGTCCGGTCATTGTAATTTTTTTAGGAAACACCCATCAATCATCATAAGTTCAAATCCTAAAATCTTCAAAGAAATACATATTTATCTGAGTCCCAAGTTTCACGAGGAATTCCAATGACATCAAGATTCACGAAACTTGAACTCATGACCCTTAGTCTATTTATGGCAAAATGCTAGAGAAATATCTTCAATTGTGACATAAAATAATCCATTGAGATTTTAACAAAATGCCAGAAAAATATCTGTAGGGCGAAAACAATGGGCTGTTCCAGAATCCACTACAATAAATATGGGCCCACTAAAAAAAGATATATATATATATATATATATATAAGCTAGGGCCCTTGTAGTTTTTAGGCACTTGGATACGTAAAATCCAATTTTCCCTCCTAATATTCCCCCAAGATGTTTACATTATCCACTCTATATGTGTGTTTTTTTTTAAAGTGAATCATTTTAACAACTACATGTAAACATATAATAAACATAGTTATTTGTCCCAACTAAGATGTCCCCTTGAAGACATGCAAATAAGTATTTGTTATACTAATTTCAGTAAAGGTGAATAAAATCAAATACAAAATAATCAAGAAACAATGATATTCATATATCTATTTTCTATCCGTAACTATATGCTTAAAATGATTTGACACTATGTCAAGTGAAAGAGAAGGTTGTAATGGAATTCATGGAAGAGTGAGCTTGTGAGTGGATTATCATACATGGATTGGAAGATGCTAATCATCATTGACTACAAAATGTAAGGTGAGTATCACTCTCTCTATCCATCTATCAACTTTAACAATGCCCCTATTAACTTCTAGGAAATCACTTCTAAACTAATCCCCAAAACACACTTTTAATTATGCACATCATTCTAGACTACGGACCCTCCAACAAGAAAACAATGTAATCAAAGGTACAATCCCATTTACCCAATTTTACTTTAAAAGCAGAATCACAAAAATGCATTGCACACCCAAAACAATGAACTTTTCTTTTTAGTCAAATTGATCCATACATGATTAATGTTTTTTTTATCCGCAAATGTTTTATTAGGGAAACAGGTTTTCAAACCGAAAACAAGTTCTACGGCGAACCCTCTTACAACCAAGAGTATGTCTTCTGGATATCTCAAACCAGAACTAAACAAGTAGTAACACTACTAACCAGAGCCTCAAGGGGCTACAAACACCACTAATCAGATACAAACTTCACGGGCCTAACAAACATCCTATACCCAGATCAAACAATAAAGAAAACAGATATATGATTAATGTTATAATAATAAAATTCTTATATTGTGGATCGTTTAGTATTTGGTATACATAATATATAAATTCTAACACATCTATTTCTTTTATCTACTCCATCAGTCAAAGGAATTCATTTTGGGAAACATACCAACTTTTAAAAGAGTGATTTGCTTGTGGGCATAGTGGTGTGTGGGTTGAAATTGGCCTAACATTCTCATAAAGATTGTATATAACGGTAAATTATATATTTTGGAATAAATATATTATATATGCTCTTTTGAAAAGTTGTTTTCGGGGCTCACCTTACAAATTTGACATCGACATGATCAATCACTTACCTATATGTGACCTAAAGCCTCCATATACTGAGACCCAAAAGCTTAGGCTTTGCAACCATACACCACTACCCATTTCAATTAAAAAAAATAATTAGGTGTTGATGGGATACTCCAAACTTCTTTTCCCATCAATTTTTGCATCAATCATGGGCTCGAATAAATATTGTAAGAAAAGCATCACATTATAATTGTACCACACACGTAATGATGCTTCTTGTTTGTTCACATGTGTGATTTTGTCTCAAATAATAATACACAAATATATGCATCCGATCTTCACTTACAAAAAGATCATGTCAAATTTTTAAACGAATAATTCACAAATTATATATAAAAAACTTCAGAAAACAAATCGGTGAAGATTGATTTGATGTTTTCGTCAATTTATCGTATGTCGATAGATATTTTAGACCTATATAATAACTATTCTAGTTTTATGATTGGCTACTCAAAATAAACCACGTAATATCGGTAAATTTTGTCTGAGGACTCCGAGTTTGGGGCCTAACGAGATCGACGAATCCCATATTTCATCAGTAACTGAAGGATTACTAGGTTATTGGTCAATTTTTTTAAGAGTTAAAATACATTATGATACCCTTATGTTCGGTCCACCAACCTTTTGGTACCCTTATTTTTTTTAATACATTTGGGTACCCTAATGTTCGGTCCACTGATGTTTTGAACCCTCGCCGTCAAACCCTCTTTCAGATGAACTTGTTTTAATGTACACGATGAGAAACACAAATGAATTAAATTGATGTACTCGTTTTTGTTTTGTTTTTTAATTATTTTATTCTTTTAATTATTTATTGTATTATTACTGAGGGTATAATGGTAGTTTTATATATCAAATTGATAAGGTTAAATTGAGAAAAGGTAAAATCGTCATTTCACACTTCACTTAACTGCACATGGGGTCGCATGACAAACTTAGAGGAATATTCCGTTAGTTTTCTAACGGAATATGTCAATTCCGTCCGTGGACCAAACATTAGGGTACCCAAATGTAATAAAAAACATAATGGTACCAAAAGGAACGTCGTTATATATCTAAATCATGTGGTCGACGAACTTTGATTATGTCCAAGCGCCTATTTATTCGTCTGTCTTCGTCTGTCTGTGGTCTCGTCCATCCGTCGCGCCCACTATGGTCTTGTGCTTTTCGTCACATACTCGAGATAGCCCTACCGGCCGCCACACCTATGTCAACCACCACTAACCCGAGCAACCAGAAACTACTCCTCATTTGTCTAGGTTAGGAATGGTAGATTTCATCATTTTTAGGGCTAATCTGTTAATTTCCTTTATGTTCATTGTTCGGAATTTTATTCTACGGCTTAGGAATTTTAGTTGAAGGTAAGTGTTCCCAATTTTGTGTTAATAATGCTTTCAAATACGTTTGCGAATGGTTGTCCAAGGCATTAAACTATGTGGGGTCTTAGTCACACAAAAATATGATACATCGTGCGAGAAGTAGGTCGTTCATGCCACTAGTAACGATATAAAATCCCGTAAGACGGTGAATCCCTCACTCTGTGATTCATAGATACACTAAAGGCGTTCCCACTAGACCATCCACACTTGTCGAACAGGGAACGAGAGGTATGGTTTCCACCGTTTACTTCTTTTAGTGCATTCAACTTGTTAATATATAAGTTTCATTTCTCTTTTTTCCTTAACGTTTATTTGAATGTGGAATAATCGTTTCTTTTTCGATTATCGTCTATCTCAATCTTTCTTTCAAATGGGGCGGGACGAGTGCACGATGATCCGAGTTGCCACATAAGATGTTGGGTGTTTGGACTCGTCCTCTCCATCCGTGGTAATGGATCTTGATAGTGGATTCGAGCAATCGACGCAACGTTGACGGTAGTAAAGGACGAACCCAAACGAGAGTCGGGCGAAAGGCTAGGGTTCTGATGGTCAGGGTTGTTACTTCCTCTAGCACGTCAGTCGAATCGTCTTAGAGAATAAGGATGAAGGGTGATGATGGTGGCCTTACTCATATATGAGAGGTGTTAACGGGAGGACTTGACGGCCCAGATGTTTGTACTAACACACTTCTTGCAGTATTTCCTGCAAAACGGTGGTTCTTCTAGTTCCTCTTAGGGTTTTATTATTTGTTTGACGTTGACAAGGATTGTTAAAACTATTTTCAAATGCTTATCTTTGTTGAAATTTTTTGTTAAATTTATGATTTGTAGTTTGGATGATTAACTAAAATGCTAATTTTACGATGTGTTGTGGTGAAAGATATTTTTTCAGGTAATGCACGTTCGAGTGCATGATTTATAAATATATATTTTTTGACTTTGGTACTCAACTTGACCGAAAGAATTGACAGACCGTCGATAAAGTTTTTCATCATCGACGGTTCCAAAATCGTCGATGCAATTGGTATAGGTAATGTACATTGACGGTCTAGAAAGGTTGGTAATGAAAAACATTACCGATGATTTGGAGACATCGGTGATGAAAAACAATATCAACATTTGGTAACAACGGTAATGATAAATTTTACCGACCTTTATGATACCTATAATAATGAACAAACTTTACCGACGGTCTAGGGAACGTGTAATATTTCGTCATTCATGGAAAATTAGACCCTACAAGACCGACAATTGATCGTTGACGTGTAGACATTTTACACTTTTTTTTGGAGTGTTTTACCTCCCATTTAGTACTCTTTGGAACCATATTATAATAAGATTTAATTTATTTTTCCTTCGTTTTTAGTATTTTTGCCTCTTGCTAAGCTTTTGTAGGAATTTGGAACGAAAATGACCTAAAATGGAGCAAGAAGTACTCAGTACCAGATTACGTACTCGATGGATAGGAGCTTCAGATATGAAGGCGTGCTCGACGATCCATCCATCTAGTATGAGCGTTGGGTAGGGAGGTGATGAGTGGGGATGACTAATGCGTCAAAACCCTCTTTTTACATGCATCAGTAAACAATCATCAAACAATAGATAAAACGGTTAAGTACTGTCGAACCCATAGGGAGAAGAGGAATAATTAGTATTTTGCTAACACCTGTGGATGTGGGCTTTCGCTTCCACATCCCCCGAAAGGGAAAATAAATGAAAAATAAAGGGTTGAAATTAAAATGGTTGTTTAAGTCTAGGTGAAATGTAAAATATATACACGCTACCACCTAAGACACATAACATTTGACTCACACAAGGATTCGGTCATGGGTACAAGTAAACACGACTTCCAATTAACGCATGGTTTGGTTAACGAGGGTGAAATCGAATAATGTTTTCCTTATGGTCTTAGAACACTTAAGTTCCTATGTATGCAGTATCATGAAATCAACCGCGTACTAGTCACGAGGAGAGGGAACAAGACCATTGCTTGGACCGATATGTGAACTACCAATCATTAGAAAGCAATAAAATAGGATGTAGTTCTATGATCTTGCGCGAAGCTCGATCAATCATCGAACGAGAGGTAACGACAACGAATTCATGTCACTCTCTCTACTGACCACCACAAGTAGAGATAGCTACACCACTTGGCAAATCGACTCAGCTACGCCTAGTTCACTTCCTAATTCTCGAATGCCATCAACAAAACGAACACTGAAAATCAAGTAGAACTAAATAGAGTATCGAATCACGCTACTCTGGTACTACACAAGCATGAGAGGACTCTAAATAAATTGCCAAATCTACTTAGCTACGCATAGTTCGATCAACCTAACGACCAGTTAAACCGATCATTAAGGAGAACTAAATAGAGCAACGAATCACGAAGCTCTGGTAATACACAAGCATATGTAAACTCTAAATCAATAAACGAATCTACTTAGCTACGCATAGTTCACTTCTCAAAAAACAAACACCACCGATCGAGATGGATTCGATAATCAAGTCGAACTACCTTGCAAATCGAATCAACAATACTATGGTAATACACAAGTATAAGAAAATTATATAAACGTGATATCTCGTCTCACACTAGTTCGAATCATGGATCGATCTACATAATGCACACAACAATCAGATAAAATCCCCAAATTGTTCGGTCGACTTGGAACGCACAAGAACATCGAGAAAACACAACCTAGCATATTCCTATCTCGTCAATAGGAAATCAAGACATAAACATATCGGAAATCCTAGACAAGTTTACTAAATGGCTAAAGTTTTCATTTTTACGAACTCTAGGATAGAACTTGATATACATCCGGAAGACGAAATAACTAGCACATGAAATCGGGTTCAAAATATGCCAAATCGAACACAAAGCACGAAAATCATGCATAAACATTGAGTAGCTTAAATATAGATGAATACCCATACAAGCAATTGGATGCTAATTAAGCTCAAATGCCCCAAATCATACCATAAACACCATCAAACTCAAATTAACCATAAAACCATGCATCAATTGAAAGGAAATCAACATTTACTCAACACCCATGACCAAAGATTGAAATCCAAATCATACTCAAGCATACCAAAAAAACCGAGTTTTACAACAAAATAGAGAAGAGTAGGGTTTACTCGGCCCTACCCCATAGTCTTCAGTCGTCGTACCGGTTGCCTCGACCGCTATCGTAGCATTCTCCTGTCGACACCCATGAAACACTTCGATGAAAGAGTAATTTTCAATTTAGTAGCTGTCCAAAAATATGTGGATCTGTTATTTTGTTTCCTTGCAGTTATTTCAATTATTAGTTGTCTCTCCTGGTGACCCGTTTTAGGACTGTACCTCTGGAGAGTGCCTTTTATTACTCTCGTTACCCGCTAAAAAACAATATCAAAAATCGAACTAATTGTAACCCACTTAGTCTTCAGAAACATTTTTTTATATTGAAAAATGATTATTGTAATTAGAGGTACGTATATTTTGTTCATGGGTTGGACTGTTCATCAAAACCGACCTAAATAGAGACCATGGGCCTTGACCCTTGGATTATGGATCAGTCAATGAATTCGAAAATCCTGATTCAGTATATTATGGACCAAAAACATGATCACACCATCTAATACCCTTTTAGAACCAACAAATTAAATCGTTAGAGGAGCAACTTGTTAGATAAGAAATCAAATACTATTTTTTTACTCTTAACGTAATGTTGAAGTTCAACTATTTTTTTTATGAGCAATCCAGTAAGCTAGGATGTTTTTCTATTATCGGGAAGAACCAATATTTTTATCCTCTCAATCCCGCTTGTGACTTAGTTTCCACATGTCTCATCTCACCGGTGTGTTATAGCTTGAAAACCACCTCAATAAACTTACCAGACAATTTGGAAGACAAAAAAATTTCATCTTTCTTAAGCCATATCTTCTCGCCTCTTCCCGAAGCACATGTGGATGATGGGTCTTGGTGAAGGGTATGAACACATACTCGCAGTGGAAGCAAATAAAACCCGAGACCATGCAAGGAAAAACTACCAAAGATTAGATACACAAGACCAAAAACGAAATAGATGAAGTGACTCAACTTTCAGGTCGTGTATCAGAATAAAGAACCGTCAAAATCCAAACTCCATTTTTAAATGTGAAGACTTTTGGGTGGAGAACATTCAGTCCAAAAACCAGCTTCGTTGGACCTTGGATGAACCTCTGATCGAGTTCATGAAGGTGGTTGGTCGGACAAAAACAGTGCTGAAAATTCTGCACCTTTTCTTCTTTATCTGTTCAAGAACACCAAGAAAAGATGATCGGATTGAGTCTCCAAGACGCATACGTATCCTCCTAGGAATCAAAGCCACGTAGTTCTTATGAAGAGAACTCAAGAACACCAAGAATGGAGAGAAACCTTGAGAGAGAATATGAAGAAGTTGTCCTCCATCCTTGTCTTGTGTTTTTGTAATATTGTATAAGATAACTTAATTTTTTCCCATAAATATAAAAATAAACAACAATATAGGACAAGTATGGTATAGAGAAGCATGGTGTGAACTGGGGCTGAGCAAAAAGCCAACCATCACCGTAAACCGGCCATATCGACCGTCCCCGTCTCCGGAAATCCCGGAACCGGCCTAACCACGGGTGGGGATGGTTTGAAAATAGGTGAACCGACATGGTCAATGGGTTTGACCGGTTTTCACACAAGAAAACTGGTAGTACCCGAACCGACCGGTACTGTAGCTCCTTTTGGGCTGAGAGACGCATCTTGTTTTGGGCCAGGGCACTTAAGCCATGTTTCGTACACTGCTGAAGCCCAAACATCAGGCCCGTCTCGCTGCTCTGTTAATCCTCAACCCTTCGATTAACATCTGGATTTGAGGAGCGATCGTAGCCGTTCGTCAACAATGTCGTTTCGCATTCAATACTAGTGTACCCTATCTGCCTCTCTCAGTATGTTCTTTTCCTCTTCCCCAAAACGAAACCCTAGTCCCTCTCTACTCAGCTACTCCTCTCTCTCGCCCTAAAGACCACCAAACCGCTTCTCTCTCTTCTCAACGTTCGAATCGCCGTCAGCTGTCAAGATCAACCCTCCATCACTTCCCTTTCTCCTTTCCCGTGACGATACCGGGCCCTCACCCGAGGTCTCTCGTCCACTCGTTCCGTCTATATCGACTCACTTTGTCCACATATTTGAGCCACCATGGATTTTTCTAGCTGTCAAAGTCTACTATGGAGGGGCTGAAGGACTTGAAGAGAGCATTAAGAGGGGTGGAACCCGACGGGAGAGGAACGAACAGACACTATCTTGAGGTATGAACACCATATCTCTAATTTTCTTCATTATCCTTTTTCCTCTTATGAACACAGATTTAACGTCACTGTGTTGTAGGTTTGAGGGTTGAGAAGCAAAAACACATGGAGAAGGCTAAGGTGCCGACGAAATCTAAAGGAAAGGTATACCTATAACTTAACCCTAACTTGAGTTTGATTTAAGATTTAAGATTTATGATTTAGTTTGATATGATTTGAAAATGCATAATATGATTTACAAATGCTTAATATGATTTGTTTTTGTTGTGTTTTATGAACTGATAGTTTTAATTAGTGACTGAAATGCTTTGAATTTAAAGGTTTGTTCAGGGTTTAAAGGTTGTTTACAAACCTGTTTTGTTTTTGAATGCTTAGTGTAAATTGAATGCTTATATTTTAGTATGCTTAAGGTTGATGCCTTGTTTTATTTTGAATGCTTAGTGTAAATTGAATGGTTCATGATACATGATATATAAATTGTTTTTGCAGTAATGAATGATGTCTTGTTTTGTTTTATGTCTTTTTTAATCATGAACAAGCCTTTTTTTAAACAACGAACTGTTTTAAATCAATCTAACTGTTTTTTGTTCATGAATCAATGATTTTTATTTAAAGTTTAGTTTTCACCTTTTATTTTGGTTGGCAGGTACCAAGAGATTTCAATACTTTTGATGAGTTTGAAGGAATTTTTTTTATAATATATGTTGATTGCAGTTTACTCAACGTTGTACTTGTTGTTCTTCAACTATGTGTGGTACAAAAATGGTTTATGAAACCGTGTACTGTTTTGTAAGACATAAATATATGATTATGAGGTATTAGTTCTAATTTTCTTTCTGTTTGAATGTTTAAGTTCTCTGAAATTGGCAGGTTTGTGAAATTATGTTTGAAGTTTGTGAAATAAGTTTGTAAAATGTTGTATGTTTAGTTATATTTTTGAAGGCCCAACAAAAAGCCCATTGGGCCTTGGTTGGATGGTTATAACCGTGATCGCCCGATAGTAAGGCTGGGCAGTTATCGACTTTCCCTCATGCGACCGGTGATGGGGATGGTTACGGTTTTTAGGTAACCGGGAAACACAGTTTGGGTAATGGGTATGGGTTTTTGGGCGGGTACTGGCCGATGCCCAACGCTAGTGTGAACTAGGACAAATATGGTGCTAAGTAAGGCTAGACAAGATTGGGTTAGGTGGTGAATCACCAACACCTTAATCCTTGTATTGCTTACTTAATACTAATTAATCAAGACTTGATTATTTATTTCCATGGGACTTGGTTGCATGGGCCTCTCATGGGCCTCTTGGAACATGGCCCGTGGCCATTCCCAACGAGGTCCTGTGACGTGCTCATCACCTCCAAGTCTCCCATACCGGAAATGTCCAATATTATCTGACGTGATCAATCCCAAGACTCCAAGCCTTATCTCGATTCGTGAAGTCTTATTCACTTACGGGCACATGACCCAAAACCCACTTTTGATCATGTCCCGAGACAACTCCCTTTTGTTCATTCTCCATAAATGTGTTAATGAGTTTCATCCTTCGGTGTGACCCTTAGCTTTATGCATGTCGATAGATCAACGTAAAATTATATTTTACTTGACCCCATAGAAGTGGCAACTAACGAGAATTAGTATAGCCTGACACTGCATAACGAGACTGAAGTTGGTATGCGGAGTTTGGAAAGAAAAATGTACCAAAGACCTTAGGTGTTGTCTAAACGTGACATGAGACAACCATTAGTCGGGTCATTACACCCCGACGAAAATCCACGTAACTTTCCTTGGCCCTAATAGTTTCCTACCTTTTGACTACTAAGCATCCTTAATATTACCATGAAAGTGAAATAGAGAAAGGGACCATACGTTAGACACATATCTCTTACCTAGTTAAGGGAAAAAACTATACCCACATTAGAATACATTCCCATTCCTAGATAATCGGTGTTGATCGTAGAACTCCGATAATCGCTTATCCGGAGGTAAAGGAATTTAATTATCCTCTCGGTACGGGACAACCACTATTAGTTCTTAAGCAGCGGTTACGACGCATTTTAACTATGCATCTTGGTTTGTGTCATAACCCCAAACTACACCTCACCTTCCTGGAATGATTACTCTAGGGAACCTTTTAGCTAACAATCACAACCTTGTTTGACAAGTCTGTTCTATCGCATGGATAATGTTTAGAGTTGGTTCGGGATCTAGTTAGAGATTGAAATTGGATTTCCAACTCTCACTCGACCCGAGAGATCAAGATCTCTCCAATTCACTAATATTCCCTTTCCAAGTTTTGAATCATTCAGTTATTAGTAGCTTCAACTTATTCTTTAGATGTGTTCTCAAATTAATCAATCACCTTAAAGTTGGCACATTTCCTCTTTTTAAGCTATTGACCTATTAATGACTAAACCACCCAAATAACAGTTCAACCCCAAGCTAACCCAAATCATGAATTGGATCTAGATGGAATTGAAATGAAATGTATTAGGAAGAAGACTTGAGTCAAGTTCACATGGAATCGCACAAACAACTCAAGTCATAATAGCATAAATTCATCTATCTTACATTACATGCCATTGAGAAAATAAAGTTCTATAAATAAAATAACAAAGTCTAAATACAATCATTCAAGGTAAAGGATCATGAAAGAATATGAGTAGAGTTAAAGAGTACTCTAAGCAAGATGCTCCGTCTTCTCACACTCGACTCCTCGGACTGATCGAGGTTTCTCTCGCTCTAAAACACCCTCCGATGGTTAGATAAACGCTTCCTCCAAGGATAGAACGTTCTCTCACTCCCTTGGACAATCTCTATCGTAGAATAGCTCTCTAGTAGTCACTTAGGGTGTGGAAGCTATCCAAATCCCGAGCTCAAGCCTCTTAATTATAGGCTCAGTTGACCAGCTTACACGGGGTGTAAGGTACATCTCCAGGCCGTGTGAAATGCATAAACTCCAAGGGTGTAGGTGAATCTGTTAGTCTTAGTGCCCGTAGTTCAATCCTAAATGTCCAACTGTATATATCATCGTTAGCAATAAAATTAAAGCGGCTTTATATTACTTATGTGTTGGAGTAATATATCGATGTGTGCTCTGATCTATGCCCACAATGCGAATAGAACCATAGATCGAGATAGATCACACTCGATGGGTCCTTAGCCAACAAAGCTTCACTAGAAGCGACTAGTATGAAAGATGGCTCTTTATGGCTTACGTTCTGTAAGTCATTGGAATGGGATTCCGGAGTATGATCATAGATATCATGTGGGACATGATATTGGACTACCCGACATGAATATGTGCCATAGATCAAGTCATGAACATATTCATTGTCGTAGCTTGTCATGTATCCTTAGACCAAGGAGTCTTTGTGATCGCTATGTAGTCAACAACTGAGTTTGACCTGAGCCTAACGTTGTCCGTAACAGGGCTTCCATAACGGCCAGGATTGGCTTGGGACGGGCTACATGAGTGACACGAAAGACGGCTAAGGGATTTATCCCTCATACTGAGGTATGGGAAAGATATCGGTTCTCGGCCGCTTGATCGAGAGTGACTGAAAGAATAGCATGGCCATGCACATGATACTGGGTATCATATATTCAGTCATCTCACATATCAAGGAACAGTGATTGAGAATAATAAGGATGACGACTCTATGCCTTATCTCAATCAGGATATCGGAGATAAAAGGATAATGACAGGGACGATGGAAAGGTTAGAATCGACAGGGTCGATTCGTTATGCAGTGTCAGGCAATACTAAAGTCTCGTTAGTTTCCACCTAAATAGGATCAAGTAAAATGGGATTTTACGTTGATCTATTGACATGCATAAACCTAAGGGTCACACCAGAGGATGAAACTCATTGACACATTTATGGAGAATGGCCAAAAGGGAGTTGTCTCGGGACATGACCAAAACTGGGTTTTGGGTCATGTGCCCGTAAGTGAATAGGACTTTACGGATCGAGACAAGGCTTGGATTCTTGGGATTGATCGCGTCGGATAATATTGGACATTTCCGGTATGGAAGGCTTGGAGGCGATGAGCGAATCACGGGACCTCGTTGGAAATGACCACATGCCATGTTCCAAGAGGCCCATGAAAGGCCCATGCAACCAAGGCCCATGAAACTAATTAATCAAGTCTTGATTAATTAGTACTAAGTAAGCAAGACAAGGATTAATTAGTACTAAGTAAGCAAGACAAGGATTAAGGTGTTGGTGATTCACCACCTAACCCAATATTGTCTTGCCATACTTTGTCCTATTTACACCTTACTTGTCACCATGCTTGTCCCATGCCTTTAGTTGGACAAGTATGAGTTTTTTTATGTTTAAGTCATCTTTTTTCAACATAACAAACACAAGACAACAATAGGAAACACAACTTCTCTCCCCCTTACCTTGCAATTTCGGGTTTGGCAAGTTCTCACCTCAAATTTTGTGTTCTTGAGTCCTCAAAGAGAAGAACTACGTGGCTTTGATTCCCATGTGGATACGTAGGCGTCTTGGAGACTCAAGTCAATCATTCGTTACCCGGTGTTCTTGTTTTGGTAAGAACTAGTGCTGAATTTTTCTCTTGTGAATCCATTCTTTGTTAGTTGTTTCATGGTTTTAATCGTCTCTTGGTTTTCATTGATTTTCCGCTGCGAGTTGGTTCATCTCCAACCCTACCTCGAGACCCAACAGAATCATCCACGACGTGGAGTGGAATAAGACGTGAAGTTGGGTGTACAGGACGTGTAAACGTTGTTTCCATAACCTTAATGCGGCCTCTGTTAGGATGATGTCGTGTGTCTTCATCATATACACCACGTGGATGTTGCAAGCTACCTACAACAGAGTGAGGAGATAGAAACAAAAACAAAAATAAAAGTATGTAATCTATGTTAAAATGAGAACAAATATAGATAAAAGCAAATGAAAGTATCATCTTTTAACACATACATATAAGCCGCCATCGAGAAAGGATCGACAACAGAACCTTGTTGCAAATCTGGGAGATAGCGGAATGGTGGATGCAAGGATCCGTGGTTGCGATAACCATCGAAAATCGTCGATAACAAGAAGTCGACAATATTGTTTTTTTGCAAAAGGCGAGGCCGGAAGAGAGAGTGTTTCGCAAGTGAGCTGACCAAATTCAATTTTATGTTCACCTAATGTCATATTGTTAAAAAATCATTATTTTATGATACATGATGATTATCTTCCCCAAATTCAATAATTTAGTCGACGTTGTGAGTTTCAATCTCACAACCAACATTATTGATTCCTCATCCGATGCTTGAATGGTAAATATTTCGTAAATTTATACTTGTTGTGAATTAAAAAGTATTGAATTTATACGATTTAAACAAAAATAATAAAATTTATAAAACGTTTTGAGTGGAATTCTCTCTAAACCCAAGGAGAAACTCTCTGCCGCAGCACCCAAAAACCATGGCTATGGCCATGGTTTTTACCATAGCCTATGCCTTGGTTATGCTTCTCTCCTCTATACATCCTCTCCCTTGCACATTTCATACAGATCCTGCAAATGTTTTTTCTGGTAGGGTTCCTTTCGAGCCGCCTCTAGCCACCGCGTCGTTTACCTTCTCCGGCCACCAACAAGCGTCTCCCGACCTGTTTCGGTCCCTCCTCTACAACTCCGGGGTTTCCGTCTCTGAGGCCGTCGTCCCTGATGTTGTCGCCGCCGTCGTTGAATCCACCACCGTCTCTGATGTCGTCGGTGTCTTTGATGCCGCCTCCGTCTCTGATGTCGCCTCCATCTCTAGAGACGTCCCTGTAGTTGTAGCCACAATCAATGCGTCCTTCTCCTTGCCTCCACCTCCGCAACCGCCTCGACCTCCATCACAATTATGGAGATGGCTGATCGAAAGAGTCCTATTTAGTTTATTAGAGTTTATCTTTGCAAGATGAATGCCTAGGGAATAGAGAATCAAGGATTTTCCAAGGGAGGGAAGTCCGATTCATGTATTGCCTCCCACCATTATTGTTGAGTTCCTTGGCCAGTTTTCGGAGCAGGAATTCTAGTACCACCTTCTCAACCCCCGTCTTCCTTCCTTGTCTATACGGCACCCCAGCTTAGTGTAAACTGGCCCACCCAATACCGTTAAGGATGGTTATAATATGAAAAAAAAACTACAACATTATTGTGTATTTTGTTTGTTCTTTGTAGTAAAAAATATATCCTGATACATTCAGCTGTATTTGAAATTAAATTAATGCTGAAAAAACAAATATAATAAACCAATAACACACAATTATAATGGCTAGATCCAATTTCACTTTAAACGGAGACACCTGAAGAGTGAGTACCGTATAAATCTTGACCCGCCTCCAAGAAAAAGGACAAATAGCCAAATCTCAATAGTGAAGAATGATAGTAGTTTGGGTTTAGGACCCTAATATAGGTCAATGCGCAAGACCATGTGCCCTTAATCTAGACCTTGAAGTTCAACTGAAGTCAGTCAAGCAGCCCCAATCCGTCAAATCTAAGTCCAAAGTGCCCCTAAAAAGGCCACTTAACTCACATGCATATCAAAACTGTGGCAGCTTCGTAACTGATTCATTTTAGGGGGGGGGCCTATAGTCGCCCTTTCTCTCATGTATCCTATTTTAAGAATTCATGTGTTTGTGGACCAAAAGATTAACAACAAACCTCATCACTTACATAGGCTGTACCACTAAGTCCAACATGTCTCTCAATGATTTTAGGGTTGTTTATATTACAAGATTAATTCAATAAATATTTGAGTTGATAATGTACTTACATTTTATATGCATCACCTTAAATTGTAATTTAATTAAAAATAAAACTAATAGTTGAAGGATCTTACTACATACATATATCTCAAATTCATATTATTTAAAAGTGGATTTCAACATTCTCTCCCCCTTACATTTCAAAGGTATGATTCGATACGTAAACCACAAAACTATAGGTTGGGATATAATTGTATAAACACATAAGATATGAAATAAGTTTGAGAAAATATCAGATTGGTACCCTTAACTATACGTTTTTAACACATTAGTACCCTTAACTAATTTAATCACTAAAAAGGTACCTTAAGTTTTCAATCAGTAACACTTTAGTGTTTTCCGTCCATTTTTGGACGGAAAATGGTCATGGTGGTGGAGATGAAGGCTGGGGAAGAAACAAAATGAAGGAGAAACAGAATGAAGGAGGCGTATGTATGAAATAAAATGGGGGAAATGAAGGTTGCGTAGGAGAAATAAGGTAAAAGAATAATTAGAGTTTGAACTTAGAGAGGTATTTTTGTCATTTTTTGAAAGTTTAAGGTCATGTGCATTGCACATGACTACTTTCCGTCCAAAAATGGACGGAAAACACTAACGTGTTACTGATTGGAAACTTAAGGTACCTTTTTAGTGATTAAATTAGTTAAGGGTACCAATGTGTTAAAAACGTATAGTTAAGGGTACCAATCTGATATTTTCCCAATAAGTTTTAATCAATACTTGCTTCAATATCCGATTGAAACTTTTTTTTCAACAAAGGGTGCAATATTATTGATATCAAGAAATTACATAGGTGTGCATCGAGGAATAAATTCCCAGACCATGAGAGAAAGGTCAGAATAGTTGAACCAGAGGTTTCTAAACCTTTTCGTAGCATAACCGACGTAAGCGGTATTTTGATGCCTCATAGGCCATGACAGAAGACGGAGCGGAGGAATGGGAGACCGGAGATCCTGAGGGACCTCAACAGTAACAGTGAAGGGGGGAGGCAGCACATCGTACAGGGACCCCTCCCAGGTCCAGTCCGTGATGCACAACATACCACTCATTCCTCCTGGCGGGGCTGTTTCCCCGCCCTGAACTGTTCCTCCCTATGGACCCCAGCTGTTGACCGTTTCATTGTGTTCTGGTTATCCTCAACGTCAGCTTCTCCAGGGACACCATCCTCCTAAGCTCCCAAATCCGCCCGAGCCCTCCCAATGAGATGGTCCAGGCATGGTAATGGATCTTCCAACACCGGAGGGGCAGATGGTCGAAGCAGCTCCCCACTGGGCGAGCTCTGCTTTCTTGGAAGAGGGGGCATAAGGGGCCAAGGGCCCTTATCTAGGTCCAAAAGACCTTGAGGGCCAAAACTTGGCGGGCCAGGCAGACGGACCGGTTCTCCCTAATCTGTGGCATACGCCTTGACTTTCTTCTCTCTGTGGTACTCCAGCATGAATTCCCCGAACCGCGGGGGGGGGGGGGGGGTGCTCTTATCACCCACGTACAATCCTTCAAACTATGTCCAAGACGACCACAGTTATAACAAAAGCTTAGAAGCTTCGTATACGTGGGTTCCACATGGATCGGGTCCGTAAACTCTGGGAACCTAAGCACAAATCCTTTCCGTAATGGCTTTTAAAGGAGGTGCCAGAAGCGGATTTTGACAGCCCCTCCCCAGAACATCCCTCATTGGTCACATGGGACATTCACACACATTCCAAATGCGTTGCCAATGGAGATGCCTGTCTCCCTTGTCCGAACCAGAGTTGGCAGCCCCCTAGCATATACCCAAAGCTGCACCCGGTCCAGAAGAGGAAGCTCTCGAGCACACGGGTCTAAATCTCCCAGCAGTAGGACCTTGCCATCAAAACACTAGGGTTCATTTCTTCGAACCCATGACTGAGACTCAGAGGACCAGACGTAGAAGCCGAACAAGCCCGACCCTAGATCTTTAACCACCAGGCCTTCTACAGACTTTCCCCATGCGTTTATGATGATACGCAGGAGCATGTGCTGCCGTGGAGGCTTAGAGGCCCAGAGACGTCCCAATAAACCCCATTGTTGTCGAGCGAGAGCCGCCGATACCGTCGCCTGAGACGTCGGGACCATGACCTTGATCTCTTCATCTTTATCTAAGGAACAAGATGACAACTCATCCTACAGACCTTCCAAGGATGATTGAAGGTCTGTCATCCTGTCAGTCGAGAATGAGGGAAACTCAGTCGTAGATAGGTTCCGCGACCAATCTCGCGTCATACACGACGGGGTAGGTAGGGCCGCAGGGATAGTTGGTGCCAAGGCCTGATTAGGGAGGCAGCGCCCTAGTCCTAAGGCCATCACTGCCGTCCACGGTAGCTCTTCCATAGGGTCCTTCCCTTTTGCCGGGTCCCTCTACAGCGGAGGAAGCGCACTAGGGTTGGTACCCGGAGCCTCATCCGTGGGAATGCGTACCTGGTCCCAAGTAATCTTAAAAACGGGTGCCCGACCAGAAACATGACCTATGAGACCCTCAACCCTAGGCAGGGCTGAGATAACATCACTTGGTATCGAAACCCTAAGAGCCCCACAGCCAAGCAGCGGTGACAAAGCAAGGTCATGACACACATGGAGGACTGGGGTGCAAGGTATTGAGGAGTCCAGCGTAGTGGTACTCACGGGGCACGCCTTCAATCTACGGTTCAGGGGAACCATAGTGGGATCACATCTTGCAGGACAGGCCGGCTTGTTAAGGTTCGGGAGAGCCAGAGCGGGAGCATGGCTTGCAAGGCATGTAAAGACCGCTCCTGTTTAGAACGGGTTAAGCTTTAAAGTTTGTTTGTTTGGAGCGCCGAGGGTGAAAAACGGGTCGGTTTTTGGTAACGCCGTGGTGGGAAAACGGATCGAAAAGTGGTAGCTTTTGCAAAAAAAAGGGAAAAAGAAAGTTTTTTTAAAAAAGGATTGGGCTGGACCGGGCAGACCAGGCCCGATCCGCAGACCCGGCCCAAGCTTTCGATCCGGCCCAAGCATGGGGTATTTAAGCTCTTTTTTAGGGTTTCTTCGTCTCAGTTCCTTTCCCTTCAGAGCCGAACCATCTCCCCTCTCTCAAACTCGACCTCCCTCTTTGTCTTCGAACCCCTTGCCGTCGCCGTCCGTCCCTCTCTCCCTCGCTGAGCTCTCTCACTCCTCTCCTCTCCGCCTAGCCCATGCCGCCACTGTCTCCCTCTCCTCTCAACGCCGACCCTCTCGCCTCTCATCCTCTCCGTTCAGCCAACGCGCCACCGCCGTCGTCCTTACCTTCGAGCCTCCATCTCCCTCTCCCTCACCTTCTTCTTCTCCTTCTCCTTCTCTCCAGCGCCTTTTCTCCCGCGCGTGGCCGAGTCGTCGTCGCCCCACCACCGAGAAGTTCCGCCGAGCTGGTCTTCGTCGTCGTTCCCCTACGGTGGGAGTTACGCCCTTGAGGTTTTGGGTCGCCGGCAATGTCTCCGCCGGTGGTCGGCCGGACTCAAAACCGAGCCTCATTCTCCTTCGTCTCCCTTTTTGTTTCCTTTTCCCGAGCTTTTCTTTGGATCTAGACAGATTGTTGAAGCAAGTTAACTAAAGAAATTAAAGGAAACGAATTTAAAACGAAAAATCAGTTCTAATTTAAAAGTTTTGTTGTTGAACGTTGGAACGAATCTGGAACGATTTTGGAACCTCGGACATTTCAATCGGAATGTTAATCGGACTTAGAACGGGAACAAAAGCGGAAACACTGAATCAGACAACTTGGTAGTCGTGCTGTTGGGTCTCGAGGTAGGGTTGGAGATGAACCAACTCGCAGCGGAAAATCAATGAAAACCAAGAGACAATTAAAACCATGAAACAACTAACAAAGAATGGATTAACAAGAGAAAAATTCAGCACTAGTTCTTACCAAAACAAGAACACCGGTTAACGAATGATTGGCTTGAGTCTCCAAGACGCCTACGTATCCACATGGGAATCAAAGCCACGTAGTTCTTCTCTTTGAGGACTCAAGAACACAAAAATGGAGGAGGAAACTAGCCAAACCCGAAATGGCCATGGAAGAGGGAGAGAAAATGTGTTTCCTATTCTTGTCTTGTGTTTGTTATGTTGAAAAAAGATGACTTAAACATAACAAAACCCATACTTGTCCAACTAAAGGCATGGGACAAGTATGGTGTCAAGTAAGGTGTAAATAGGACAAAGTATGGCAAGACAAGATTGGGTTAGGTGGTGAATCACCAACACCTTAATCCTTGTCTTGCTTGCTTAGTACTAATTAATCAAGACTTGATTAATTAGTTCCATGGGCCTTGGTTGCATGGGCATTTCATGGGCCTCTTGGAACATGGCCCGTGGCCATTTCCAACGAGGTCCCGTGATTCGCTCATCGCCTCCAAGCCTTCCATACCGGAAATGTCCAACATTATCCGACGCGATCAATCCCAAGACTCCAAGCCTTGTCTCGATCAGTAAAGTCCTATTCACTTACGGGCACATGACCCAAAACCCAGTTTTGGTCATGTCCCGAGACAACTCCCTTTTGGCCATTCTCCATAAATGTGTCAATGAGTTTCATCCTCCGGTGTGACCCTTAGGTTTATGCATGTCAATAGATCAACGTAAAATCCCATTTTACTTAATCCTATTTAAGTGGCAACTAACGAGACTTTAGTATTGCCTGACACTACATAACGAATCGACCCTGTCGATTCTAACCTTTCCGTCGTCCCTGTCATTATCCTTTTATCTCCGATATCCTGATTGAGATAAGGCATAGAGCCGTCATCCTTATTATTCTCAATCACCGTTCCTTGATATGTGAGATGACTGAAGATATGATACCCGGTATCATGTGCATGGCCATGCTATTCTTCCAGTCACTCTCGATCAAGTGGCCGAGAACCGATATCTTTCCCATACCTTAGTATGAGGGATAAATCCCTTAGCCGTCTTTCGTGTCACTCATGTAGCCCGTCCCCAAGCCAATCCTGGCCGTTATGGAAGCCCTGTTACGGACAACGTTAGGCTCAGGTCAAACTCAGTTGTTGACTACATAGCGATCACAAAGACTCCTTGGTCTAAGGATACATGACAAGCTACAACACTGAATATGTTCATGACTTAATCTATGGCACATATTCAGGGCGGGTCGTCCAATATCATGTCCCACATGATATCTATGATCAGACTCCGGAATCCCATTCCAATGACTAACAGAACGTAAGCCATAAAGAGCCATCTTTCATACTAGTCGCTTCTAGTGAAGCTTTGTTGACTAGGGACCCATCGAGTGTGATCTATCTCGATCTATGGTTCTATTCGCATGGTGGGCATAGATCAGAGCACACATCGATATATTACTCCAACACATAAGTAATATAAAGCCGCTTTAATTTTATTGCTAACGATGATATATACATTTGGACATTTAGGATTGAACTACGGGCACTAAGACTAACAATCTCCCACTTGCCCTAGTTCCAATCTAAACTCCAATATGTCCCCATCGACTTTACATGTCTAACATGTTCAGGCAGTGACACTGCCTTAGTCAAAGGGTTGGCTATGTTATCATCTATTGCAATATCGGTTATCTTCACTTCACCTCAGTTCAGTATTTATCTGATGAGGTGGATACGCCGCAGTACATGTTTGGATTTGTTATGCGATCTAGGCTTTTAGCTTGCGCAATGGCCCTTGTGTTGTCGCAAAATGGATTCACCGGACTGGATGGGTTTTTAATTACACCCAGCCCTGCCATGAATTTCCAAATCCACATAGCCTCCTTAGCTGCCTCTGCAGCATCCATGTACTTGGCCTCTATCGTAGATTCGGCAATGGTATCTTGCTATACGCTTTCCCAGCTAAAGCTCTGCCATTCAGCGTAAACACATATCCTGATTGAGTTCTAAAGTCATCTGGATTTGTCTTGGAAAACTAGCGTCTACTCATCCTTCGACGACTAGTTCAGCATCATCTTTCCCCCGGGTTAGAATGATGTCTACTGGTACAACATAAGGCTTACGAGACGTCTGGTCTCATACATGTCATGGCATATATGATCGATCCTGCCCCCAGGCGCATAGGATTCTCATCATCCTTTTCAGCTCATCAGGTGTCTTAGGACACTGAGTCTTGCTGAGATGAATGCCATGACTAGTGGGTAAGAGTCCTTTCTTTGAATCGAGCATTAAGAACCTACTCAATGCCTTGTTCACATAGGTTCCCTGACTTAAATCCAAGACCCTCTTGGTGCGATCTCTACATATCTTAATCCTTAAGATATGAGAAGCATCGCCTAAGTCCTTTATTGAAAAACACTTCCTCAACCAAGCTTTAGTCTCGTGCAAGGTTGGGATGTCGTTTTCAATGAGAACCAGAAAGGTAATATTGCTCCCACTAGCCTTCTTATAAACGCAAGATTCATCCTCGTTCTTGATTAAGCCAAATCCAATTACAGCTTCATCAAAACGAAGGATCCAACTCCGAGAAGTTCGTTTCAATCCATAAATGGATTTCAACAACTTATAAATCTTTCCTTTATTCTTCGGATCGTCAAAACCTTTGGGCCGAGACATACAAACGTACTCAGTCAAATTTCCATTTAGGAAAGCGGTTTTGACATCCACTTGCCATATCTCGTAATTATGATACGCAGTTATGTCAAGAAGAATTTGGATCGATTTTGACCATAGCCACTAAGGAGAAGGTTTCCTCATAGTCAATCCATTGGATTTGCCTATAACCTTTCGCCACCAGTTGAGCTTTGTAGGTCAGAGGGTTGCCGTCCATGTCCATCTTCACCTTGAAGATCCATTTGCACCCTATGGTCCTCACACCATTGATGGGATCAACCGGTTCCCAGAATCGGTTGTCTGACATGGATTGCATTTCCTCCCTCATGGCTCCCAGCCATAACTCGGAGTTGGGCCCATCCACGACTTCCTGAAAGGTGGCTGGATCATCGTGATCTACCATGACTTCATTGTCACCTCTGGATACCATATCTTGGAGGTGGAAGATTGATCCTTTCAAATCGCCTTGGACCTTCCGGAATTGTAACAGGAATTGGTTCTTACTCTACGACAATCTCTGGCTCCTTTCTACTGGGTTGCCAATTGGTTTAGACAGATCTGTACCATCCTGAATTTCTTCGAGATGCACAGTCCTCCCAATGACGTCTTTGGAAACAAAACTTCTTTTCCATAAAGACCCCACCCCAAGCGACGAACACCATGTTCTCACTGGGATTGTAGAAATAGTATCCCCTTGTTGCTTTGGGATACCACACGAAGGTGCATATCTCAGATCTTGGTTCGAGCTTAGTCGAAACCAAATGTTTCACATAAGCCTCGCAACCACAAATCTTTAGGAAGGACAAAGCGGACATCATCCCGTACCATTTTTAAAATGGTGTCCCTTCCACACCATTCGTCGAAGCCCGATTCACTATGAATGCGGTCGTCTCTAGAGCAAAACCCCTAAAAGAGATTGGGAGATCAGTCCAACTAATCATGGAACAGACCATTGTCTAACAATGTCCGATTTCTCCGTTTGGCTACACCTTTCAACTACAGTGACCTAGGAGGAGTCCATTCCAAAAGGATCCCATTCTCTTTTAGATGATCTAATAACTCTGTGGTCAAGTATTTTCCACCTCGATCCAATCGAAGTGCCTTAATACCTTTGTCGAGCTGGTTTTCTACTATAGTCTTAAACTCTTTGAATTTATCAAAAGCTTCAGACTTATGTCTCACCGAAGAGACATAACCATATTTACTGTAATCATCAGTAAATGTGATAAAGTAGTTAAAACCCCTCCTGACAAGTGAACTTATTGGTCTACACACATTCGAGTGTATCAGCCCCAATAATTCACCCGCCCTTTCATCGCGATCGATAAAGGGCACTTTAGTCATTTTGCCCATCAAACAAACCTTGCACCTATCGATCGAATGGAATTCGAATGAACCTGAAAGCCCGCACTTCTGAAGTGCTGATAGGCGCTTCTTGTTTATGCGACCCAAATGACAGTACCATAACAGAGTTAGGTTTAAATCGTTGGATTTAGACCTCTTGGTATTAACGGAATATATAGAACTTGAGGCATTGTTACCCATATCTAATATGTACAATCCTCCAACCATGTCAGTACTGGTATAAAACATATCATTGCATAGAACATTGAAAACTCCATTTCCAATATTAACATTATATCCTTCCTTGTCAAACACGGATACAGATATAATATTCCTACTAAAAGTAGGTATGCAATATACATTATACAATACTAAGACAAGGCCTCTTGGCAAAGCAAGACTCATGGATCCTACAGCAGTTGCCACAACTCTGAGGTCCATTTCGTGCTTTCCAAATCTCTCCTACTTTCAGCCACCATATATTAGTGCATGTGTGAGATTCAGTCATGGTATCTAATACCCATGAATCTTTGGAAGTAGAGAGATGTAGCTCTATAGAGTTAATACCGATTGAAGGCACGGTCCCACCGCCCTTCCTTAGATCATCCAGGTTTCCTGATGAAGGCGCAGTCTTACTGCCCTTCTTCAGATCATCCAGGCTATTTGATGAAGGCGCAGTCCCACTGCCCTTCTTCAGATCAGCCGTGAACTTCCTGTAATCCCGGTTCCAATGACCAGGCTGTTGGCAGTAGAAGCAGACATTCTCAGGTGTCTCATCTTTCCTGCCAAGTGCGCATGGGCCCAGCCCATGCCACTTCCAATTCCCTTGTTGACCATCAGAATATCCTTGGATCCCAGATCCCTGAGATATTCTTCTCAGCAGTTAATGACACTTCATGTAACTCTGATATGGTCTTAGAGACAGCCTTGTCAAGGACATATTCTTTGCGTTCAGACTTGAGGAGTATCCTCAAAATTCTGTACCAGTCCAAATAGTTTGTCCCATTTAGCTTGACCCTGTCAAGAATGGTTTTTAATGACAAACTATTAATGTTCGCTGAATTTGCCATTTGATCTACAACAGATAAAATTCAATCAGTAAACTGAATAAATTTTATGAAGATCAAGCTTAAACACCAACAATCGATTCTAAACCTTTAGAATCTGAAACTAAGATCCTTGATTCACTCGATTAAGCTGAACTAATGCTCACCACTTAATCGAGCTATGTAGGTAGGACTCCATCCAATCACATCCAATGTGACTCTTGGCTAGGGTATGTACTTATGTACACGACTTACCCTATCTGTTACCCTAGCTCAACCTCAGGCCGAGAATCGTAGTCGGGTCCACCAATTTTCAACTATGGCTCGTCACTATGTAGGTGCTCCGCTAATGCGCACGACACCCACATATGTCGTCCAAACCTACTACCCCGCTTCCCCATGGATGCTCCGCTAATGCGCACGACACCCATAGGACGGGGAGGTAGTAAGGTGTTGATGATTGGGAGGTATCGGACATGACCCGCTTTTACTTGTCCAGTTGTGTTCAAAACTTTGGCACATCCTAGATGCGATGAGCACATCAACTACATTCCAAATGCAATGATGCCTCAAATTACATCCAATGTAATTCTTCCTTTGAACCCTTCAACTACATCCAATGCAATGACGGTTCTAAGGGTTCACACACAAGGATTAAAATTCCAATTTTATCTTTGCATGTGAGGTGATATGCTCGGTAAATAAAGTTAAGCATGCAATTCTAAAACACATAGAATTAATCATGCATAAACTAAACCAAGCATAAAGCGATAAATGTGCACATAATAGCCCCCTAAACTAACTCCCACTATCTTCTTGAGCTCCACCGACTCCAAGCCGATGCCAACACCCGAAAAGCCACCAAATGACCTTTTCGCCCTTTCTTCGTCTTGAGTAAAATATTACAATTTAATACACGACTCGCAGGTCGGGAATAAATAAATATTACAAACAAGTGGTTCGACGACCACACCTTGAAAGAATAATTACACGTTAACTCTAACGGCTCGCAGGCCGTGAAAAGCGATAAATAATTAAATTGAGCTCGGGGCTATTATGTACACCATGCCAACATCACATCACACATCGTGTTATCAAACAAGCATGTTATCAAACATCATGTGATTTTCCGGTTTTAATTAATAGCCAAGTTTCGAAATTTTTTGATGCTCGGTTTATCGAAACCGTTCAAAAATGAAACTTTTGAACATTTGATCTTCGAGTTCGTCATGACGGTTCCAAACTCGTCATAACTAACAAAACGGTTTAGCCTTAGCATATCAACCATCCAATGGTCATGCTTGGCCTAGCTCCGTCCAACGGAGCCCCGTTCGGTCTCGGTTTCGGCTCCCCGAGAGTCCCGCTCCCGAGACCCGAAAAATCAAACTTTTTTCAAAATTTCCAGATTTGAAATAATTTTCGAAAATTCATTTTACATGCATTAAATCCATAAACAATAATTTAAAACATGTTATCAAACAATTTAGCAAAACAACATGCCAAAAACGAAACTTTCAAGCAAAACCGAAACTTTGAACACCGTCTTGTGAATCCCGAAGGTAGCACGGCTCTGATACCACTGTTGGGTCTCGAGGTAGGGTTGGAGATGAACCAACTCGCAGCGGAAAATCAATGAAAACCAAGAGACAATTAAAACCATGAAACAACTAACAAAGAATGGATTAACAAGAGAAAAATTCAGCACTAGTTCTTACCAAAACAAGAACACCGGTTAACGAATGATTGGCTTGAGTCTCCAAGACGCCTACGTATCCACATGGGAATCAAAGCCACGTAGTTCTTCTCTTTGAGGACTCAAGAACACAAAAATGGAGGAGGAAACTAGCCAAACCCGAAATGGCCATGGAAGAGGGAGAGAAAATGTGTTTCCTATTCTTGTCTTGTGTTTGTTATGTTGAAAAAAGATGACTTAAACATAACAAAACCCATACTTGTCCAACTAAAGGCATGGGACAAGTATGGTGTCAAGTAAGGTGTAAATAGGACAAAGTATGGCAAGACAAGATTGGGTTAGGTGGTGAATCACCAACACCTTAATCCTTGTCTTGCTTGCTTAGTACTAATTAATCAAGACTTGATTAATTAGTTCCATGGGCCTTGGTTGCATGGGCATTTCATGGGCCTCTTGGAACATGGCCCGTGGCCATTTCCAACGAGGTCCCGTGATTCGCTCATCGCCTCCAAGCCTTCCATACCGGAAATGTCCAACATTATCCGACGCGATCAATCCCAAGACTCCAAGCCTTGTCTCGATCAGTAAAGTCCTATTCACTTACGGGCACATGACCCAAAACCCAGTTTTGGTCATGTCCCGAGACAACTCCCTTTTGGCCATTCTCCATAAATGTGTCAATGAGTTTCATCCTCCGGTGTGACCCTTAGGTTTATGCATGTCAATAGATCAACGTAAAATCCCATTTTACTTAATCCTATTTAAGTGGCAACTAACGAGACTTTAGTATTGCCTGACACTACATAACGAATCGACCCTGTCGATTCTAACCTTTCCGTCGTCCCTGTCATTATCCTTTTATCTCCGATATCCTGATTGAGATAAGGCATAGAGCCGTCATCCTTATTATTCTCAATCACCGTTCCTTGATATGTGAGATGACTGAAGATATGATACCCGGTATCATGTGCATGGCCATGCTATTCTTCCAGTCACTCTCGATCAAGTGGCCGAGAACCGATATCTTTCCCATACCTTAGTATGAGGGATAAATCCCTTAGCCGTCTTTCGTGTCACTCATGTAGCCCGTCCCCAAGCCAATCCTGGCCGTTATGGAAGCCCTGTTACGGACAACGTTAGGCTCAGGTCAAACTCAGTTGTTGACTACATAGCGATCACAAAGACTCCTTGGTCTAAGGATACATGACAAGCTACAACACTGAATATGTTCATGACTTAATCTATGGCACATATTCAGGGCGGGTCGTCCAATATCATGTCCCACATGATATCTATGATCAGACTCCGGAATCCCATTCCAATGACTAACAGAACGTAAGCCATAAAGAGCCATCTTTCATACTAGTCGCTTCTAGTGAAGCTTTGTTGACTAGGGACCCATCGAGTGTGATCTATCTCGATCTATGGTTCTATTCGCATGGTGGGCATAGATCAGAGCACACATCGATATATTACTCCAACACATAAGTAATATAAAGCCGCTTTAATTTTATTGCTAACGATGATATATACATTTGGACATTTAGGATTGAACTACGGGCACTAAGACTAACACGTGCCTCGAAACCCGTGCCTCGGGTTCGTGCCTCGGGATTCGTTCATTGGGAACCGTGCCTCGGAAACCGTGCACCGGGTTCTGTGCTCGGAGCTCGAGTACTCGAACCCGACTCATCGTCTAATCCAGCTTTTGGCCCGCTCGAGTTTAAAAGGCAACTGTTGAATTTAAATTGGACTGATCGTAACCTTTAAATTAACGTTGGAACCGTTTTTAATTTTTGCTTTCCGTGTAATTTAAAGTACGGCTTCGATCGAAGAGAAGACCTGAGGTAGCGAGCCAGGACGTCCGCAGCTAGGAGACGTAGCTGTCGGATCGTCTTGAGGTAGGGAAAGTAGCGGATACCGGTTTAATTGCGGAAAGTTACTAGTATGCATGATTAGGAAAATAATTATAACCGGAAAGGTCCTAGGTTTCATATAGGATGTGATTCACTAGAATACTCGCTTTAAATTACTTAATATCGGACGAGCCTTAGTAACATGTACGATGTGATTCACTAGATTACTTGCTTTCAATACTTGGGAAATTGCCGTGCTGGTAGATGGGTCATGTTGAGCCCTAGGATTGCGTGCTGTGTGCTATAACCGCTGTGTGAGAGTCTAATTAAGATTATACTCGGTGTTGCATGTTGTGACCGTGTGTGGGCAAGTGTGCCGTGTTTGATAAAACGCGAACTCTTGGTTGTGATATGACCGGGTGAGTGATAGACCGGTTGTGTGCTATGTTGAGACGGTCCGGTTGATAGACCGGGACCAGCTTTGGCTTTGTGCTGCTTGTTATATCCTTGTTATGTGTTCCAAGAAAAAGGCTTAACCGGAGTGGTACTTATACCGAGGGATAGTTCCGCTGTAGTGCATCGAGGCCAAGTATGGCGTGATTGATATCCCGAGTCTCTGTGACGGGAGGACTTACGACCGAGGTATGTGCCGGTCCGTTGTACGTGAGGCCCTGAGTCTACGTGACATGAAGATATCCGGCTAAGGGATTTCCAGTCTGGGATGTTACCCCGAGTCTACTTGACGATAAGATGTCGAGACCGAGGCTTCATAATCCGGTACGATATAAATGGAACAGGCTGTGATAGCCTGAGACGTTGGAAATGATTATACTATGTTTAGGGTGGGTCTGTTGTGTGTGATGTGCGTGTTGTTTGGCTTTGTGCGTTGTCTGTTGTGTGTGCTATGCGTACTGTTTGGCTTTGTGCGTTGTCTACTATATGTGCCGTGCGTGTTGTTTGGCTTTGTGCATTGGGTTAAGTGGGACTACGGTCTTGTGAGAGTGTTTGGTGACTCGAGGTGCTGTTATACCTGATCATGTGTTGCCGTGCGAGTTCGCACGTGTGATGGGCTGTGATAGCCGTGGGCGTTGGTCGTCGAGAATTGTTAAGGGATGAGTGTCAAGGACTAGTTGCGAAAAGTGGTGGGTCCGGTTCATTGTGAGTTGTTTTACGGGTTGTGCCTGAGTAAAGGTCACGCGTTATCTTGGAGTAATTGTTTAATTGGACTTTTAATAGTTGTGCTTTACTAGTATGCCCTAATTGGACGGTTACCCGTGGTTCAGAACTGTGGTTCAGAACCTTAACTACTTTTCCTACTGAGCGTAAGCTCACCCCCTTACTTTGTTGTATTTCAGGTGTTGAGCGGGTATTGTACTAGCAGGATTCTCGGAGCTTGGGAGCTGGCGAGGGTTAGCCAGTGTCTAACGATGTACTAATTCCTGTTATTAAACCTTTTTACTGGTTGTTTTACCGAGCAGTTGACTCGTGGTTAAATTTCAAAGTTTAAAATTGTTTGTGAGATTGATTCGGCTTTAATTTTTTTCTAAATAGTTATTGTTTTAATTCACGTCTCGAGTCCGGTCAAAACCGGATTTGGGGCGTGACAATTTGGTATCGCGGCTCTCTAGGGCTCAAGGGAACCAAAGCGAGGTCGCGGCTTGCCGCGCAAGGCGGCTCACTAGGGTTTAGAGGCGGTAGGGTGAAAAGGCCCTTACTTGGAGAAGAAGGTACCGTTGGTCGACGCAGAGGCCTCCTCTGTTTCGGTTTAATCGTCCGAGTAGGAGACACCTACCCTACGGCGAAGGAGACCTCCTCTGAGATCTGTCCCAGAGACGGAGATATCGCAGCTTGGAGGGTCGGCTTTGTCTTCCATCGGTGACGCTCCACCTTCCTAAGTTTCACAGCAGCGGTGGGTTGGTGGGGGCACATGAGGGGGAGAAGAGAACCACCGTTAGGAACAACGGTGGGCATCACCGGCCTATTGCTGGCTGCAGGCACGACGACAGAGGTTTTTGGGGAGAGCTCCATAGCGACCGACTGCTAGGGCTAGAAAAAGTCTCAAAAATTGAGAGACTTTTGTCTTGCGATGTTTTCTAGTTAATGAAATCATTCCGATTGAAACTTCTTAAGTTTGAGGTTACATACTAAATCTCTAATTTTCATGTATTATTTTTATTATCCTCTAATCACTTCATATACAAGAGAAAACTATTTACCTTTTTTCTTTCTAGCGAAGCCCTCTCGACCTTAACTCTTCTCCTCCTCAGTCGTTGTTGTCGATCGTGGCTTCAGCGGCTTCGGCCACCGTTGCCACCGCTAGCTCGCCTCTTTCTCTTCCCTCTCCTTCTCACCTCTTCTTCCTCTCCCTTTTCTCCACATATTCCTCTACTCCTTTGCGTTCCTACTAACTTGGGTTTTCGGCTCCACAGATCTGGTTACTCCGGCTTCAGATCTGACTGTCCTCCGCCGTACGGGGGTTGGGGAGTCGTTCTCTTGGTTTTAGCCCCCCTCAAGCTTCCTATCTCAACCTTAGTCTCCCTGACCTTCAGTGCCGTCAGATCCCTCCCTTCCCGGTTCCGTTTGCTTGCCTCTCCTTCAGGTGTTGTTTCTTTGTCACCAGATCTTCCAAGACCACGACTCCGTAGTTTCCGACGTCTAGCCGCTAGTGGTGGTGTAGCGCGCAGATTAGGGGTTCGTCGTCGGCGTTAACCGCATGAAGTTGTTCAAGGCGTTCAGCCTAGTCTCTGCCGGTGAGCTTGGGTCACACTTTTTATTTCGAGTTAAGCTTCGCCCTCTCCCAATTTGAGTTATGTTGGTTTTCCTAATCCCTATTTTTTTCTCCAACCCTTCTTCTCTCCTCAACCCTTTTCGGACTAGCGCCTCGTTGTGTTGATAGGTGCCGGCCTACGACGGGGTGTTAGGGCTCTTGGGCCTTTTGAAATGGTAGGGTCTTTGATTTGTGGTGAGCTTTTTATGGTGAAGATTTTTCATCACCGTATCTGGGTCGCTAGCGGTGTTGGTCGCCGACCGATCGGCTCATCTTCTCCCTCTCTTTGTGAGGGTATAAAGGTGCCGATTGCTTGGATTTCTGTGTTTGATCCTATTTTGGTTGGGGTGGGCTGTGGGTTGTTTCTGTTGCGTCGCTAGGCTTTTTTCTTGTTTTGTGGGGGAGGTGTCTGGGTTTTGTTCTGCCATTTGGTGTTTTATTTTGGTACTTTCTCAGAGTTTCATACCTTGTTGTGTTGGTTTGTTTGGGTACCTGTCACTTGTTCTATTTTTGTCAGTTTCTTAGTTTTTGTATTTAGTTCCCCTTGTTGTGTTGGTTCTGAGGCGAGCTTGATGTCGGTACTCTTGTGTTGTAGTTTACTTCATGTTAGAAAAATTAGGCTATGTAGACCTATGTTGTTGTTGGGTTGCAAATGAGGCCGATATTGATGTTCGTGCTCTTGTGTTGTAGTTTACTCCATGTTAGCAAAATTAGGGTATGTAGATCTGTGTTGTTGTTTGGTTGCAACTAAGGCCGACCTTAATGTCGGTGTTCTTGTGTTGTAGTTTACTTCATGTTAGCAACATTTTGGGTTTGTAGACCTTTGTTGTACCCATTGAATGGGATTGTTGGTTTGGTGAGAGATGCATGTCAGACATGCTTAGGTTTTGTAAGTTGAGAGGTTCCCCTTCACCTTTTTTTTATTTTGAAAACTTGATCTCTTTATAAAATTATTGGTAAAAAAAATCCTCTGATCACTTCTATTTTGAGGGCTCTATTTACACATTGTCTTATTTGTATAGAAGGTAAAGTATATACATAGTGTACTTATATCGATATGCAATACAATTTTATTTATACTTGTTATGACCTCAATATATGCATATAAATTGCATATCAAAATCGTGTTTTTAACCTTTTTAAGGATAAAACTTGAAATACCATTAATTATAAATATCAGCTACAAAGAGGTGCATCAGGAGAAATTCTCTGACCACGAAGTATAAAAAAGTCATAAAATTGTAAAGAGCCTCAGTAGGTCTTTAAAAAAAACTCTGAGATAAGTACTCCGGTGCAACCAGTTTTGGAAGTGCCATAAAGGCATACTGAATTTTTTTTTATAATTAGGACGAAACCAATGATTGATGTTCAAGGTGTAGCCTTCACGCTCCATTCGCTGTATTAAAGTGAACCTACAATAATTGATTTCAAGAGGAGACAAAAAACGCACTCGGGGAGGGTGGATGCCAAGGGAGAGGCAGTGTCTGGGACGACGATGACGACAGCTTCAGCAATGATGGTGGCGTCTTCAGAGGGTGCGGTGGTGGAGGCGAGGGAGGAGGACGCGCCAGTGGCGGCTACAACGACATCGGGGATTGATCGGGATCAATGACCTGATATAAGGAGGCCGCAGGACTCCTAGGCGGTGAGGTTGATCGATTTCGAGGTGAGCCAGACGAAAACCATGGTCGGGAGATACGTCGTTGGTAGCGGGAGGGACCCAACGCCGCGTTGGGTGGATATTGTTCGAAAGGAACCCTAGCAAGAAAAACCCTCACAAAACCCAAAGAAAAATGTGCAAGGGAGAGGATGTATAGAAACTAGAAGCATAACCATGACATAAACCATGGTAATAACCATGGCCATATCCATGACATTATCTCCGTATGACTACTCTATCGCAGAAAAAAAACCCTAACAGAGAGTGAGTTTGACTTCTGTTTTTAACCTGTTAGTTTGCTTCAGTTCGAAGATCTATTCAACGGAACATTATTTCTAAAAACTTATGCAAAGAAATAATAAAATTAAGAAAATCAATAATGTTCTTCAGCTCATGATTCAAAAATTAAAGATTGAGAAGGATTAGTATTATTTTAAAATATATTCCCTCGAGAAAAGACCTTTTTAGGGATTTTATCAACAACACCTCGGTATCGAGTTACCTACTATAGCCAACCACCGGTTCAGTTCAAACGTGTCTATTGATCGCATGAAGTGATGCTATCGGCCTTTCGCACGTGTTTGAACCATGTCTGTTGTGACAAACATAATCAACCAACCCGGAGCTAACATAGCGTCACCTAAACCAACGTACTAAAATGCTATTGTGAAACTTGCCATATGCGATCATTTCTTCCAATAAATTGGTGTACTTTTTTTTATAGAAAAATTCATGTACTTTCTATTTTGGTGTAGTGACGGAGAAATCTTTGATGTGATAATTGAAACGTTACGTGCTTTGTTTAAGTATTGAATTAGATCATAATATTTAATCATATAGTATTTAATTCAGAGAGAATTCCAAACAATTGTTTTTTTTAAACGGATAACCGGAGACTTTCATAAATACCAATAGGTAATCAAACAAGACAAGGCGTGACCGTCTTGGGTTCCAGATGTATGTCCGAGCCGACCGTAGAATGCCCGTCACTCATGGACCGATAATAATAGCCTACTTGAAATCGTAGGCACAAACTCAAGACAGCTTCTTACCATCGTCCCAAAACAACGAGACATAAAGTAAAAGGTCCTAAACCAAATATGAAAGAAATTGTTCCAAAAATAAAGCAGAGAATGAGAAAGCAGATAACAATACTGAGCTGTTATGGCAGGCTGCCCGGGACCTCCCAACACTGGCTGTCCCGGGTCTGTAGGTATAGTCCGAGAGCGACTCCACCTACCGGGTCGGGTCATTCCTGCATCGGAGGCTGTTGTGCCTCCGCCTTCTCTCCCTTATCCCCTTCCTTGTATACCGACCAATCGATGTCTGGGTGGAGGGTCGGATGATCCAGCAACTTCTTTGACCCCGGCGGACGAGCATACAACGACCCGCTCCTAGTCTTCAGGGTAGTCGGCTTGATCTTTCCTCGGCTCGGCCCCCCTTTCCCTTGGCCTTCCTGGGGATCTTTCTCCTTCCCCTCCCGGGTCACTACAATATCCTCGGGCTTAGCTTGGCCAACAGGATCAGCAGCAGGACGGACGTTAGCCAGATTGTCAGGCTTTGTGAAACCTGGGGGCCCTCCAGAGACTCGACGCCCTCCATCCTGCAGTACATTGGTTACCCCTCCTAGGGTAACCCTAGCCAGATTGTCAGACTTTGAAGGAATGTCTGCACTGGGGAGTCTTTCTCCCATAACGATTTCCTTGGATCGGATCGAATCAGCGGATTCAGGGACAGACCATTCAGCAGGTCAGTAACAGCAGGATGTGTCACCGGGGGGGGGGGGGGGGGGGGGGTGTATTCCAGACCATCTTCAGCAGCCTATCCACATCCATTTGCCTTGGGCCAGAATAGTATCATCGGGCGTCCTCCCGACCAATAACCGGCAAGTGAGTCGAGCATCCCATAATCATGTGGTTCATCAGCCCACACCTGCGGCAAAAATCCATTAGCCTCTCATATTGCAGCTCAATCACAGAGGAGGATGTAGTGCCTGGGAATCTGAGTCAGAGTCTTCTCCGTAGAGGTCGGTTCAGCTCCATGAAAGAACATATCCTCCCGCCTAGCCAAAGGAATTGGGGCTGATAACACTTGAGTGACAATGCTGTCTGCAATAAGGCCGCAAATATATGAATTCTTGGCTCCCATCGGGACGTTCAATGCCCGGACTCCAAGCTCAATGTGATGGAAGTCAATCTCATTAGCTGGGACGCAATGCCTGAGTGGCTCCAGCAGAAGAGGGAACCCTTGAAACTCCAGGGACCCCTATAACAAATGTTCTCCATCGTCTCTGCGGAAGGGAAATGATAACCAGTAACCTCCGAGGACATGAATTCCACCTGTATTCCATTCACCTTCCACTTTTACGTTCTGATTGTGGATCTGGTCCCCTGCAACCCGGGCTGCCAGGGAAAACTGATATGTGCCCTTGGTAAAAGCCGAGACCCCTTCCTCCGAGACAACCACCTCGTCATCGTCATCCTCCCAGTCTGAGACCGGGGAGATCCGGATCGAGCTCACCTCAGATTGACGTACACTCAACCCAGATCCGCTGGCTGCCTAACTACTCGGGTCCGGTACCCGATCTATCAGAGGGCGATACCTAGGTACCTCCGTCGGTGGTTGTGGACGAGAAAGGGGCGGCAGTTCCGTCCGACCCTCCCCCATTTCCAACCGGCTCCCGTCTTGATCCGAGACGGCCAACAGAGCCCCATAAACCATGGTGGCATTCGGTTGCGTACCTGGTTTGTCCTTCAGGGAAAGAGGGCTGGCCGACCGTCGATGGTACAGTAGAAGGCGGGGGGGGGGGGGGGGGGGGGGGTCTTCAGTGGATGGCGGTGTAAAAGTGGCATTGGGCAGGAATCCTACCAAGTCGGGGGCCTGTGGCTGGCGGCGTGAAAGTGTCATCGGGCAGGAATCCTACCAGGTCGGGGGCATGTGGCTGGTGAAGCTCGTCGACGGGATGGATCAGATCGGTAGATGCTATTTCCGGTTGAGGTCGGCAAGAGACGACCATATCTGGTACATGGGAGGGCCGAGACGACGAGGGGAGGGCGACAGAGTCGTCGAAGGCACCTCGTAGGGACGGGCTCGATACGGCTGACCGCCGGGAAGCAGAGATGAGCAACCAGACGAGAGCGGCGAGGGCGAAGGGCGGCGGGCAGAGGGACGGTGATGCAGACGAGATCGGCGATGGTGATGGGCAGCGGCGAGACCCTGGTTAGGGTAGAAATGAACCTGTCGATGAGGTAGACAGAGAGCTTTTTGCCAACAAAAAAAATAATGCTTTAAATATATTTAAAAAGATTGGCAATGATATTGCGATTGGTGTCCCACAAAGTCATGCGTGTAGACAATTGGGTCGGAGAAAAAACAAACGAAGACCCAAGTCCCAATAATAGGTTCGTAGTTAGGCCGAAAGGCCCCAAACATAAGGTTATCACCATCGTGGTGACAACAAATTATTTTAAGCTCGTACCACAGTTTGGGAGACCAACAATGAGGACGACCTATATTTTTTGTGTTAGTAATAGTGGATAAAATTGTAGTTTCTCAGAGTAACTATAATGTATAAGGCTATCCATAATGACGTTGAAACGGAGTGTAATTGTACTGTCAATTTGTACGACGCACAATTTTATAGCGTCGAATCGGGTATGTGAAGTTTGATCGCAATCGAATCTTCGAAATCTCTGAATCGACGTTGAGGGATCTGTATGTTAGATATATATATATAATTGGGCCTTCAACTATAAGCTTGAGCTTTTAGTTGAGTTGATCCTCCTATATGGTATCAGAGCTTGTTACCTCACGGACCCGGGTTCAAACCCCACTCTTTACAAAAAAAATAATAATATAATTTCTTGTCTATTTATCAAATTTACCCATAATGGGTCAGTCCTTATACTCCTTCCACATGGGCTATCTACAAGCCACTTCTCAATGAGCTCTTCAACTATCTCTTAATGGGCTATCTTCAAGTCTCCTCTTAATGGGCTCGCATAATATCTCTTAATGGGCTATCTTCAAATCTCCTCTCAATGGGCTCCCTAACTATCTCTTAATGGGATATCCTCCTCAAATCTTCTCACCGGGCTTCCTACCTACTTCCTAATGGGCTATCCTCAGATACACCTCCAAGCCCGTAAACGGGCTTGTTCGTGAGGGCGCATGTTAGATATATATAATTGGGCCTTCAACTATAAGCTTGAGCTTTTAGTTGAGTTGGTCCTCTAATACCGTAGACTCGGGAGGCCGTCGAATCGATGGATTCTAGCCCAGGCAAATCGGGCCTAGCGAATAAGCGTTCGACGCGTGGCCAGGAGTAAAAAGGCCAAATTTAATTTTGGCTATTAAATATCCAACCCCCGAAGCTTCTTCTTCACGAATCCTCTGCAACCTCACCTTAATGCCACCATTTCTACGATCTTCTGCTCCACATAACCCTACGATTCAGGCACCCTTTTCCCCACTTTCCTTTGTTTCTTCGTCGTCCCCGTTTTTCCTAATCGCCTCCGTGACAGTGTTGCTGTAATGGCCGGCTCGAAGAACATGTGGTACCCCCCCCCCCCCCCCCCGGCTTCCACTTGGAAGACGATGTTTCGCCACCACGTCATAGTCTCAACGAAGTGCATGAGGAGTACCATCGACGAAGCCGCTGGGAGTCGGACTGCATACCCGATTCGCAGCATCACGGTGACGAGGAGGATGAAAGACATTAGGCCTAAGACCCGAAGGAATAAGTTCCGTCGCCGCCGGACCAACGGAAAGTGTTGGCCACCCTAGAGCCGACCCGTAACCCAAACACCTTAGGTTCATCATCGCCATTCCTCAATGGAATGGCGTACGAGGGCCCAAGGACTTGGGAAATGGGAGCGGGCTCTGGGCATTCTTCGGTCGCACGGGGTACGCTGGGACGATAGTCCCTACTACACAGCGTCCACGACCAATTGGAGCAACGTATTGGGTGATCGTACCACCATCAACCCAGATCCCGACTCCTTCTCGTCATTAACGGAAATGGACACAAGCGGAGGAGGATGCGTTGGTTAAAGTCTGGCTGAACAACTCCGAGAACTCAATCATTGGGGTTGACCAGTCGTCAGACTCATTTTGGGACGCCATCCACCGTGAGTTCGTCCAATCAATGATCCAATACATGGAGACGATCGGTCGGCCAAGAAATACAAGCATTATTGGAGCGTAACTAACCAGAAGGTGAAGATGTTCCAAGTTTGTTGGTCGAGGTTCATGCACATATACTAATCAGGTAGATCCGTTGAACAAGTCATCGAGGATGCTGAGCCGGACTATGTGGACAGATACAACCACGTCTTCGCTTGGTAGCACTGGTTGCAGCTTGTGCGAGAGAAGTCATGTTGGCAGCATCGTTTCGAGAACGAGTTCTCACCCACAACCTGTGAATTCATTGGGACTGATGGTCGGCGTACACCGATAACTCCCGCCTAGAACCATTAGGTTAAGACTAAACTAGTTGGTTCCATGGGCTTTTCGGTGGCATGGGCCTAGCGGGTGATGGCACGTGGCCATTCCTAATGAGGTCCCGTGACGCGCTCATCTCCTCCCACGCCTTTCATCCCAGATATGTCCAATATTATCCGACGAGGTCGTTCCCAAGATTCCAAGTCTTGTCTCGATCTGTAAAGTCCTAATTACTTATGGGAACATGACCCAAAACCCCATTTTAGTCATGTCCCGTGTCAACTTCCTCTCTTGGCCATCCTCTATTAGTGTGTTAATGAGTTTCATCCTCCGGTGTGACCCTTAGATTCATGCATATCGGTAGATCAACATAAAATACCATTTTACTTGATCCTACATAAGTGGAAACTATCGAGACTTTAGTATTTCCCGGTACTGCATAACGAATCAGCCTATGTCGATTCTAACCTTTCTATCGTCTATGTCACTATCCTTTTATCTTTAGATATCCTGATTGAGATAAGGCATAGAATCGTCGTCCTTATTATTCTTAATCACTGTTCCTTGATATGTGAGATGACTGAATATTTGATACCTAGTATCATGTGCATGGTCATGCTATTCTATCAGTTAATCTCGATCAAGCGGTCGAGAACCGATATCTTTCCCATACCATAGTATAAGGGGTAAATTCCTTAGCCATCTTTCATGTCACTCATGCAGTCCTTCCCCAAGCCAATCTTGGCTATTATGGAAACCCTGTTACAAGTAACGTTGGGCGCAGGTCAAACTCAACTATTTACAGCATAACAATCACAATTGGTCTAAGGATACATGACAACCTACGACATTGAGTATGTTCATGACTTGATCTATGAAATATATTCATGTTGGGTCGTCTAATATCATGTCCCACATGATATGTATGATCAGACTCTGGAATCCCATTCCAATGACTAAATAGAACGTAATCTGTGAAGAGTCATCTTTCATACTTGTCGCTTCTAGTGAAGCTTTGTTGACTAGGGACCCATTGAGTGTGGTAAATATCAATCTATGGTTCTACTTCACATGATAGGAATATATCAGAACATAGAGATATATTACTCCGACACATAAGTAATATTAAGCCGCTTTACTTTTATTGCAAACGATGATATGTACATTTAGAGATTTATGATTGAACTACGGGCACTAAGACTAACAATTTCTCAGCGTCTGTTGGCATCTAGGGTCCCGATGGTTTTGTACCATCGTTTTGAGGTGGCTCTTAGGATATTGGAAATAACGTTATTTATCAGCCAAACATTCTTCTTACAATTAGATTCAATCTCTTGGTCCCTCACTGACATCTAGAAACACGTCTGTACGGAATAGATAGGGTCTGGGGAGTACTCACTACAGAATTTCTTTAGGTTATATTGAGATCTATTTTTTTTAATTAGCAAGGTAAATTAGATTGAAACCTCTTTAGAGGATAAAAAGGAGTACAGGGGTGAGCCATCTAAGGATCAAGCCACAAAAACCGCAAAATGAAACAAAAGGGTAGTAAAGTGCCAAAGTCGAAACCCAGAGAAAAGAGAAATCTGAACGCTCTGAAGACAAAGAAACAAAGTAAAAAGAAAGGAGCTCAAGAAATCTGAGGAGCCAAGGAGAGTGAGGGATGATGAAATCTGAAGCCCTCACAAAGAGATGTGTATAGATGTTAACTTGAGGGTGATTTTTTGCCACCCAGAGGAACTTTGATGCAGAAACTAGTGATGGTTGATGGTTGAACTGCTGAGGTGAAGATGAAAACTGCAGAGCACCCTTGTACATGCTGAGACACCAAGGAATGTAGATGCAGAGGGACTTGGATGAATTATGCTGAGCGTTTGGATGAATTATGCTGAGCATGGAGCAAAACAACAACTTCAGATCCTCTGATAATAATGTAATGACCTGAGCTGAAGTTGAAAAGTGAGTAGGAATGTTGGGGAATGTTGGGGATATCCAGAGATGAAACTGAAGGCAGCTACAACAGCAAAGGAGTAACATGGTTGTCTTGTGTAGAGGCCCAAAAACCTTAAGCAAGGATGATGCAGGCAGGCCAAAATGAACTGAAACCTGCACAGAGAGAAGGACAGGGGAACAAAACACTCAAGCCTAAGATGTTAGCTACCCTAACACCAGACACCTAAAAGGATCCTAGCCACTCTCAGAGAAGGAGGAACACCCAACCAACAGACCAAAGGACTGCCTCACCAACTCACAACACTCACCAAAACCACCCAAACCCTTCCCAGAACCCACCCCAAACCAATCAAGAACCAAGCCACCAAGCCACCAAACTTCAGGGAGGAGTAACAAGCCTAGGCTTCAAGAGTTTCCAATCAAGGCAAACTTTTGGATCAGATTTCCAACCAGATAAAGTGAAGAATTTTCCAGATTTTTGAAAGGTAGACCACTCCCAGGAGTAAGACTGCTGCACAATTTTTTGGAAGATTTCAGTAGCAGAGAAATTGGTAGTATTGAAGAGGCTGTCATTCCTAGCCAACCAGATTTGCCAAAGTATTAATTGGAAAAGCCTGATCCAGTTGTTTTTGTACTTCCTCTTCTGCAGAGAACTCCACTGCAATAACCAAACTTTGACAGAACCTGGAATGATGAGAATAATGCCCCACCAAGTAGACAGCAAACACCAAACTTGTGACGCCCCAAATCCGGTTCTTGCCCGGACTCGAGGCATGACTAGTATAAAACGATTAAAAAGGCAATAACTCAACAATAAGTTTCTGAAAATCTCCAATATGAAACTCAAATCCACATAACTCAGTTTAAAAACATAAATAACCCTCCAAGGGTGTAATAATAATCCTCCACAAAGTTTGTTCAAAACAGAAATGAAATAACAACGAAGTCTCTACATGACACCCACACCAAGAAGCTCCCGAGCCTCTACTCCTCAATCAAGCGTGTAAACACAACAATAAACTCATATGGGTGAGCTTGCGCTCAGTAGGGAAAATACATAACAAGGTGGACTTTAAACTCAATAATTTCATCAGCAAGTCAACAAGATAATTCTTAACAATCACGGGCAATAGGTAATCCAATCAATGCCGTGGCACATGAAGTCACCACCCTCCGATCCACATATGATGTGTCCTCTCGGATTTTCCCTCAAATCCAGAGGAGACGCATATCATTGAGGCTACCGGAAACAACCCCCTGAGGGCGCTTAATACGGGATTCTCAGAAACGTCTCCAAGGGATTTTATGTCCTCGGGAACCAAGGTATTACTCCCATAGGAAGCATACACTTGGGAAATTCAATAATGATCAGATAATAATTGAGTAACACACTCAAACCGAAACACGAAGCAATCCATTCCCAACAAACACCAATTCACTATCACACATAGCTCACGCATCACCGTTTCACCACAACACACAACACACGAATCACACAATCACGACTTACCGTTCACTTACCAGTCACGACCCATCGGGGCATCGATCACCTGATCGCACCGCTCGGTACATCCAGTCATACTCGATGCTCCAAGCAACCATTTAAGGAAATCAAGCAATCATTCAAATACATTCAACGGTCAAGCACGAGTTTAATCAACCAATCATAAAAACCTTCAATCGAGCATTCAAATATGCAATTCAACTAGTTCCGTTAGACTCTTTAGCCTATCCACTAAGCAACCAAACAACCAAGCATGTGATCCTAACACGCAACTAATCCGAGGGCTTTGCCAAGGCCGCTCTACTAGTAAAACAATTCCCAAGTATTGAAAGCGAGTTACACTAATGATTGGCATCCTAATCATTCACCACTAGACACTTCCGGTTATTAGTAATTGAAAGACAATTATTCTAGTTATTCGCATCCTATAGGCATTTCTAGGACCTTTCCAATTTTATTAGCCTAACATGCATACTAAACATCATAAACGAGGAGTTAAGACTTTCCCTACCTCGAGGTCTTCCTCTCAACACTCTGATGATAAGCCCGGTGGCCACCACTCCGTTCTTCACACGGGTCCCGGCGTGATCTTGGCTCCTCTAGCTCGATCCCCAAAGTCTTGGACACAACGAAACGTTAATTAGACTCCACTTAAACAGCAAGTAAGACCCCCAAAGCCCTTCCAAAGTTCAGCTCAAAATCAAGATCAACCAAGGTGAAAAAACCCCCCAAAGAAACCCCCACCCTGCTCGGCCACGGACCTGGTCACGGACCCGTGACGCCAACCCTCACGGTTACCGTCATGGAGCCGTGACGAGTGCCGTCACGGACTCCCTCACGGAGCCGTGACGTCGCCCGTCACGGGATCCGTCACGGGTCCGTGGCGCACCAGGCAGTTTCGCCCTTCTTCAACCTCCAGCTCCTTTTCTCCGAAAAACCACCTTTAAACCCCAAATTCTACCACTTCTAACTCCCAAAACAGTCAAAGACCTCCAATACTCCTCTACCCATGGTAGGAATCAACAAATAAGCAAGTTTCTCATGATTCACCAAATCAAAACCAACTTAAAAGTTCCAACAAACTAAGGATTTCTCACAAAAACCCAACAAAGCTTCTCATCAACAACATCTCACACCATTTCTACTCAAACCCAACAACATCTAGCAATTTCACCCAATACCCATGAAAAGAGATGAAGGGAAATGAGGATTAGAGAGTTCCATTACCTCTAGAAGAGTGAGATGAAGAAGATGGTAATGATTTAGAGAAGGGATGGCTAGAGGAAGACTTCAAGTGGCCTCTTTTTCCTTGTTTCTTCTTCAAAGCTCCATGGGAGCTCCTCTCTCTTGCTCCTCCTCCAAGTTTCGGCTACACCAACACAAAATAGGTTTGTTTTGCTTTTCCAAACTCATATAATACCTAGATGTGTCAAATGACTAAAAGCCCTTGAGCTAGAATCCCTTGTAGAAGCTTTTGGGATGGTATAATGGTCCAAGACCACTCCCTTTTCTCTCTTTCAACCAAAAAGGGATAAGTGTCCAAGTAGGTTACTTAATTTTCCAAAATAATTTCCAGCACAATAAAATAATGCTTTTAGTCGATAAAAAGTCTCGTTTTGACTAAAATTGACTTCCTCCAACATTATACTCAAACGAAAGGAATTTATCCCCTTAAGCCAACCGTGATGATGGCTAAGTCGTTTGGGTTCCGGAAAAGTCCCGAGTGACTTCTTGAGTCATCGGTTGACTTTCCGGTAGCAAGTCAAACTTGCTTGGAAAGCCACCGGTTCGACTAAGAGTGGGTCTTACAATCTAACCCCCTTAAAGAAATTTCGTCCTCGAAATTTAAAAACAAGGTACCTCAATGCCGAACAGGTGGGGATACTTCACGCGGATCTCATCCTCGCGCTCCCAAGTGGACCCTACTCCCTGATGTCCCCACTGTACTAGCACCAACGGAATCGTCTTGTTCCGCAGGATCTTCTCCTTCGTACCCAAAATCTCGACGGGCTGTTCTTCATAGGTGACATCATCAGCTACCTCGATGTCTGACCACTCAATAATGTGTGAAGGGTCTGCCATGTACTTCCGCAGTTGGGACACGTGGAAAACGTTATGCACATTCCCAAGCTGTGGTGGCAAGGCTAACCGATAAGCTACAGCTCCAATCCTCTCTAATACCTCAAATGGTCCAATGAAACGCGGTGCCAGCTTGCCTCCGCTACGGTTAAACCGCACTAGACCCTTCTTTGGGCTTACCCTCAGAAACACGTGCTCCCCGACCGTGAACTGAAGTGGTCTGCGACGTCTATCTGCATAGCTCTTCTGCCGGCTTTGTGCGGTCTTCAACCGCCCTCTAATCAAAGCGACCTTTTCGGTCGTCTCTCTGACCATGTCTGGTCCAAGTAAGCTCCGGTCCCCAACCTCAGCCCAACATACCGGCGATCTACACGGTCTGCCATACAAAGCCTCGAATGGTGCTATACCAATGCTAGAATGGTAACTGTTGTTGTAAGCAAACTCTGCCAAAGGCAAATGATCCTCCCATGATCCCTCAAAGTCAAGCACACAAGCTCGAAGCATGTCCTCTAGAATCTGAATGGTGCGCTCTGACTGTCCATCTGTCTTAGGATGGTAAGCTGTACTCAACAGTACCTCAGTGCCCAAAGCCTTCTGTAGACTCTTCCAGAACCTGGATGTGAAACGAGGGTCCCTATCAGATACCATTGACATTGGTACCCCATGTAGACGAACAATCTCCCTGACATACAACCGACCCAACATGTCCACAGTATCAGTCATCCTCATACCCAGAAAGTGTGCCGACTTGGTCAGTCGATCAACCACCACCCAAACAGCATCGTGCCCCTTCGACGACCTTGGTAACCCACACACAAAATCCATAGTCACATGCTCCCACTTCCACTCGGGGATCGGTAAAGGTTGTAGCAAGCCTGCGGGACGTTGATGCTCGGCCTTCACCTGTTGGCATGTGAGGCATTGGGAAACAGAGTCTGCAACTGCCCTACGCATCCCACTCCACCAAAACTGTCGTCGCATGTCTCTATACATCTTGTTGCCACCGGGGTGCACAACCAGACGTGAGTGATGGCACTCTCGCAACACGGTGTCTCTGCAACCGCTGGGCACAAACAACTGTCCTCTAAAACGGAGACCCTGATCGGTGCCCATCTCCCAACCCTCGAGCTTGACACCGTCGATCAATCTCTCACGAACCCCTACTGTCTCGTCATCCTCGGTCTGTGCCTCTAGTACTCGAGAAAATAACGTGGGCTGAGCCACCAAGGCACACAAGGCCATACCATCTGTGACCTCCTCCAACTCCAGTCTGAATAAGCTCAACTGCTCCAGCATGTCCCACTCTCAGACCGCCATGCTGGCAACACAATGACTCGACTTCCTGCTCAAAGCATCGGCGACGACGTTCACCTTGCCCGGATGATAGAGCAACTCGAAGTCGTACTCCTCAAGTAACTCCATCCATCTTCTTTGGCGCATGTTCAGATCGCGCTGAGAGAATATATACTTGAGGCTCTTGTGATCTGAAAACACCTTGAACTGCTCACCGTACAGATAGTGTCTCCAGCTCTTCAGCGCAAATACCACCGCTGCTAGCTCAAGATCATGGGTCGGGTAGTTGCGCTCATACACCTTTAGCTGCCTCGAGCCGTAAGCAACTACCTTTCCACTCTGCATCAAAACACAACCTAGCCCCTCGCCTGAGGCGTCACAATACACGTCATAGCCCACTCCCCGCTCTGGAACAATCAACACTGGAGCGGTAGTCAATCGAGCCTTTAGCTCGCGGAAAGAGTGCTCACACTCATCCGTCCAAAGGTACTCCGCCCCCTTGCGAGTCAAAGCTGTCATAGGTGCTACTAGACGCGAGAAATCCCGAACAAAGCGTCGGTAATAACCTGCCATTCCTAGAAAGTTCCGAATCGCAAATACATTGCTGGGTCTGGCCCACTTCGACACTGCATCAACCTTTGCCGGATCGACCAAGATGCCCTCTCGAGATACCACATGCCTGAGGAACTTCACCTCTGTGAGCCAAAATTCGCACTTCTCCAGATTGCCGTACAACTTGTGAGTGCGTAAGAGTGTCAAAACGGTCCTCAGATGCTCCTCATGTGCCTCCTCACTGGGCGAGTAGATCAAGATGTCATCGACAAAGACTACTACAAACTGGTCCAGATAAGGTCTGAAGATGCCATTCATCAAGTCCATAAAGGCGGCCGGTGCGTTCGTCAAACCGAACGTAATCACCAGAAACTCAAAGTGTCCATAACGAGTTCGGAACGCTGTCTTCTCTACGTCCTCGGCTCGGACCCTCAGCTGGTAGTACCCCGATCGAAGATCGATCTTCGAGAAGTACTTTGCTCCCCTCAGCTGGTCGAATAGATCATCAATCCTCGGCATCGGATAACGGTTCTTCACTGTCACCCGGTTCAACTTCCGGTAATCGATGCACATCCTCAAGGCTCCACCCTTCTTCTTCACGAAGAGGGCGGGTGTTCCCCACGGAGACACGCTCGGGCGGATGAAACCCTTCTGCTGCAGTTCCTCGAGTTGTCGCTTTAGCTCGACCAACTCGACTGGCGCAAACCGATACGGCGTCATCGAGATCGGCGCCGTACTTGGGATCAGATCGATCCTGAACTCCACCTCGCGCGCTGGCGGCAAGCCTGATAGCTCCTCTGGGAAGACCTCCGGGAACTCACGCACTACCCTTGGTAGCTCTCTGCTACTCTGCACGATCTCTGCCTCAGATCCCGTAGTCAAGGCGGATAGGAGAACTCCGCTCTTGCTACCCAAAACACACGTGATCACCCTGTCACCTGACCTCACTGTCACCTGACGTCGATAGCAATCGATCGTCGCTCGATACCTCGCGAGCTAGTCCATACCCAGAATTACGTCAAAGGCATTCATATCAAGAACGAGTAAGTCACCAAGAAAGGGGCAATCTGCCACCCTAATCGCACAGTCTCTACAAACGGTGATCAACACCACCTCACCCGTAGCCGGGGTCTCCAAACAAAGGGGTTGACTCAAAGTCTCCACCCGCAAACCCAAGGAAAAAGCAATAGACGAAGAGATGAACGAATGGGAAGCTCCCATATCAAACAAAAATGAAGTCCACGAATTATAAAGTAAACACGTACGCTGTGTGGCCTCATGGCCGGCGTACGGCCTCTCAACTCTAGAATCAGTAACTGCAAAGACTCGGCCCTGCTGTGCCTGTGGTCCTCCTCTCGGTGGTGGGGGAAGTGCCACCTGTTGCCCAGCTCTCGGCTGGTGTCTCTGACCTGATGCTCCCGCCGCCTGACGCGGAGCTCTCTGCTGCTGTGCTTGACGTGGTCGGCCAGGTGGTGCATGGCGAGTCTGAGTCTGCTGGGGCCTCGGTGCAGGCGCTCTACCAGCTAGCTCAGGGCACGCCCGAATGAAATGATCAGATCGACCACACTGGTAGCATCCCCTCTGTCCCCCCCTGCTGTGCCAGCTCAGGACACGCACGCACGAAGTGGTCGGGGCTACCACACTGATAACACCCCCTCGGCTCACTCTACTGTCTGTCTCTGGTCCCCTGGGGACGATCATCATGGCGCTCTACAGGTCCATTTCCCGTCGGGCAGTCTCGTGCCAGGTGACCCTGCTGTCCACACCGAGGACGCAGTTGTGCCACCGGGGCGGGTCCAACTGACGCTACGGTCCCTGCTCGGTGCATCCCATCCTGCTGAAACTGAGGCTGAAAGTGTCCTGCAACTCTCTGTCTGCGTCGGTCTCGACGGTCAGACGGCTGAACAAAGCCACTCGGCCTAGGCCTAGTCTCTCGCACCTTGATAGTCTCTTTGAAGTGTCTCCATGGCTAAAGCCTGATCCAAGAGCGTGGAGTACTCTGCGATCCTGAAGGCGATGACCCTGTCGGCTATCGACGGGATGAGCCCGTTCTCAAATCTCCTGCATCGGTCGTCCGCAGTCCGAACCAACTCCGGCGCGAAGCGGGCCAGAGAAGTAAACCTCACTGCATACTCAGAAACGCTCAATCCTCTCTGACGTAGATCCAGAAACTGTTGGCGCCTGTCATCCCGAATGGAGCGAGGGAAGTACTGTTCCAAGAACAGCCTACTGAACAACTGAAAATCACTGCCGACCCTGTCCTGCACTGACTGCCACCAGTAGTAGGCCTCTCCCTCAAGCTGAAAAGTGGCGAACGAAACTCTCAAGAGCCCCTCCGATACTCCAGAGGTATCGAGGTTGCGGGTAACCCGCTCCAACCAGCCCGAAGCTGCCTCATGGTCCGCTCACCCAGAGTAGGTCGGCGTACCGAGTCTACGAAACTCCCTGAGCGACTGGGCCGTGAGGCTATCAAGCTGTCCTGGCCTCTCCCCAAAATCTGCTGAAGCAACAGGCACGGGCTCTGGTGCCTGTGCTGTAGTCCCCTGCTGCGCACTCAAGGCTGCTAGTACAACGCGAACCACCTCCTCGAGAGGGGTCGTCTGAGTCGGCTCGCGACTGGAGATGTCCTGGGTGGCGACCCTGTTGGTCCACCCTCAAAGCTCTGATGCTCTGTGGAAGCAGCATCCTGGGTGTCAGCTGCCCCCTCCTGCTCAGCGGCAGGTGCCTGACTCGGACCCCCAGCTGGGCGACTCCGGGTACCTCTCGGAACATACGTACGAGCCATGTCACCTATCCGCCTGCAAGGATAATGCACATGTTCAGTACTTAGTTCAACAACGGTTCTCACACGTCACAAGGACGATCACGCGCGTCACACAAGTCACCCACAGTTTACGCCTCTCACACTTAGTAGATATATATACTCATATAATATAGCACACAAGTTCGCATCTTTATGCGTCTCACAACAACAACCAGCGATTTAAGCAATCAACCACCAATTCCCACAGGAGGGTTCCAACTCAAACACACCACAGAAGCACAAATCAATAGGCATACCCCTTGCTCGGGTATCCTTCCACAAAGAGGGGTTTAGCACTTAACACGATTCAATTCAATAATCACCCTTAACATTTCCTTCCCTTCCGTGGATTCCCATTTCTTAACTTTTACCAAAACTTTTCCATATCGATCTCATGTTGTTACAACCCGATTCAGGCGTCCCCGAACCTCATTGTAACACTTGACATCGAACCATCACGCTCGACTGCAGTGGCGCCCCTGAGTCAACTAGTGATGGTGCAATCATTTTAGTTCTACCGAAAATTTGGCATGACCCATTCGTATTTTCCTTTAACCCTCCGCTTAAGTGGGACAAGTACCAACACAAATTCACAAGACAAAAGTACGCAGAGTTCTCATGCTCGGCCAAAGACACCACACAGTCAATAAACGGAGTTCTCGTGCTCCTAAACTACACAACGCAATCAATAAACGGAGTTCTCGTGCTCCCAAATACTACGGGGTGCTCGTGCCCCAAACTCGCCACACACGGGCACACGGGGTTCTCGTGCCCCAATCTCGCCACACAAGGGCACACGGGGTTCTCGTGCCCCAATCTCGCCACACACGGGCACACGAGGTTCTCGTGCCCCACCAACATCCTCAACACAAACGCTATACGGGGTTCTCGTGCCCCACTCAAGGTTTTCACGCAATGAAATACGGGGTTCTCGTGCCTCTCCCAAACACTCAATACAAGCACACATGTAGTACTCATGCTCCAGAAAAGTGGTCAATCAAACAAGTCAACAATAGGATACGACCAAACTACAACTCGAAAATTTAAAAATGATCCACCAAAATGGCAACACCACCAACGACTGGCTCACTCTACAACGAATGCCTAGCGGGTCGATCACTGCTCGTTAATCTAATTTCGATTTCAACCATTCGGCTTCACCGATCGCTAGGGAGAGGATACCAATCAAGTAATGCAAACATTGTAGTGTAAAGATTTCATTTAGGACAAACATTAAAGCGACTCATGACTCGGGTCGTTCCAACTCTCTGCGTCAATGTCTCCAAATCGCATCACTGAGTATCACGACTCAGACTCCCTAACTCTACCCACCTAATTGACTTCGGTCCGAGTTTTGAAAACCAGTTCACAAGACACCCGTTTCAAATGAAACCAGGCTCTGATACCAAATTGTCACGCCCCAAATCCGGTTCTTGCCCGGACTCGAGGCATGACTAGTATAAAACGATTAAAAGGCAATAACTCAACAATAAGTTCCTGAAAATCTCCAATATGAAACTCAAATCCACATAACTCAGTTTAAAAACATAAATAACCTTCCAAGGGTGTAATAATAATCCTCCACAAGTTTTGTTCAAAACAGAAATGAAATAACAACGAAGTCTCTACAAGACACCCACACCAAGAAGCTCCCGAGCCTCCACTCCTCAATCAAGCCTGTAAACACAACAATAAACTCATAGGGGTGAGCTTGCGCTCAGTAGGGAAAATACATAACAAGGTGGACTTTAAACTCAATAATTTCATCAGCAAGTCAACAAGATAATTCTTAACAATCACGGGCAATAGGTAATCCAATCAAAGATGTGGCACATGAAGTCACCACCCTCCGATCCACATATGATGTGTCCTCTCAGATTTTCCCTCAAATCCATAGGAGACGCATATCATTGAGGCTACCGGAAACAACCCCCTGAGGGCGCTTATCATCGGGATTCTCAGAAATGCCTCCAAGGGATTTTATGTCCTCGGGAACCAAGGTATTACTCCCATAGGAAGCATACACTTGGGAAATTCAATAATGATCAGATAATAATTGAGTAACACACTCAAACCGAAACACGAAGCAATTCATTCCCAACAAACACCAATTCACTATCACACATAGCTCACGCATCACCGTTTCACCACAACACACAGCACACGAATCACATAATCACAACACACGAATCACACAATCACGACTTACCGTTCACTTACCAGTCACGACCCATCGGGGCATCGATCACCTGATCGCACCGCTCGGTACATCCAGTCATACTCGATGCTCCAAGCAACCATTTAAGGAAATCAAGCAATCATTCAAATACATTCAACGGTCAAGCACGAGTTTAATCAACCAATCATAAAAACCTTCAATCGAGCATTCAAATATGAAATTCAACTAGTTCCGTTAGACTCTTTAGCCTATCCACTAAGCAACCAAACAACCAAGCATGTGATCCTAACACGCAACTAATCCGAGGGCTTTGCCAAGGCCGCTCTACTAGTAAAACAATTCCCAAGTATTGAAAGCGAGTTACACTAATGATTGGCATCCTAATCATTCACCACTAGACACTTCCGGTTATTAGTAATTGAAAGACAATTATTCTAGTTATTCGCATCCTATAGGCATTTCTAGGACCTTTCCAATTTTATTAGCCTAACATGCATACTAAACATCATAAACGAGGAGTTAAGACTTTCCCTACCTCGAGGTCTTCCTTTCAACACTCTGATGATAAGCCCGGTGGTCACCATTCCGTTCTTCACACGGGTCCCGACATGATCTTGGCTCCTCTAGCTCGATCCCCAAAGTCTTGGACACAAAGAAACGTTAATTAGACTCCACTTAAACCGCTAGTAAGACCCCCAAAGCCCTTCCAAAGTTCAGCTAAAAACCAAGATCAACCAAGGTGAAAAAAAAACCCCAAAGAAACCCCCACCCTGCTCGGCCACGGACCTGGTCACGGACCCGTGACGCCAACCCTCACGGTTACCGTCACGGAGCCGTGACGAGTGCCGTCACGGAGTCCCTCACGGAGCCGTGACGTCTCCCGTCACGGGATCTGTCACGGGTCCGTGGCGCACCAGGGCAGTTTCGCCCTTCTTCAACCTCCAGCTCATTTTCTCCGAAAAACCACCTTCATACCCCAAATTCTACCACTTCCAACTCCCAAAACAGTCAAAGACCTCCAATACTCCTCTACCCATGGTAGGAATCAACAAATAAGCAAGTTTCTAATGATTCATCAAATCAAAACCAACTTAAAAGTTCCAACAAACTAAGGATTTCTCACAAAAACCCAACAAAGCTTCTCATCAACAACATCTCATACCATTTCTACTCAAACCCAACAACATCTAGCAATTTCACCCAATACCCATGAAAAAAGATGAAGGGAAATGAGGATTAGAGAGTTCCATTTCCTCTAGAAGAGTGAGATGAAGAAGATGGTAAGGATTTGAAGAAGGGATGGCTAGAGGAAGACTTCAAGTGGCCTCTTTTTCCTTGTTTCTTCTTCAAATCTCCATGGGAGCTCCTCTCTCTTGCTCCTCCTCCAAGTTTCGGCTACACCAACACAAAATAGGTTGGTTTTGCTTTTCCAAACTCATACAATACCTAGATGTGTCAAATGACTAAAAAGCCTTGAGCTAGAATCCCTTGTAAAAGCTTTTGGGAGGGTATAATGGTCCAAGACCACTCCCTTTTATTTCTTTCAACCAAAAAGGGACAAGTGTCCAAGTAGGTTACTTAATTTTCCAAAATAATTTCCAGCACAATAAAATAATGCTTTTAGTCGATAAAAAGTCTCGTTTTGACTAAAATTGACTTCCTCCAACATTATACTCAAACGAAAGGAATTTATCTCCTTAAACCAACCGTGATGATGGCTAAGTCGTTTGGGTTCCGGAAAAGTCCCGAGTGACTTCTTGAGTCATCGGTTGACTTTCCGGTAGCAAGTCAAACTTGCTTGAAAAGCCACCGGTTCGATTGGGAGCGGGTCTTACAAAACTTGCCAAGCTCTAGGACAATGTAGTAGGACATGGCTTCCATTTTCAAGGTCCCACTGACAAATGGGACAAAACAACTCCTGTAATGAAAGAGTTAACCCTCTAGCTTCTAGGAAACACTTAGAGTGGATAGCTTCATGGTATGCCAGCCAAGTAAAAGTTGTGATCTTTGGGGGAATACCAGGCAGCCAAAGCAAGTTGCTCCATAATGCAGTTGTAACAGATTGAGTGCCTTGCTGCTGAAGCAAAGAGTATAGTTTTTTAATAGTAAAGCCATTAGGATCCCAATGCCAAACAGGAACATCTTCAAGGGGGCTGAGTGTTATTCCCAATAGGATGGAAGAAAAAGTAGCCCAGTCTAATTCAGCTCTTCCCCTAGGAATTCTGCAATAATCAAGGTCCCAAGTGACTCCATCCCAAGCTTCAGCCACCAACATATTTTTGGACTGAGATAGAACATATAATCTAGGAAAGAGATGTTTAAAAGATGTGTCCCCCCACCAAATGTCCTTCCAGAAGAAAGTTCTTTCTCCATTGCCAACTTTCCAGTGAAGTCCTTTATTTCCAAAGATGATTTCAAACCTTGGATCATTAGCCAGATCAAGGATGTGAGAGATAAAGCTTAATGATCCAATTTCATTGTAGTTTGAAAGATCCCATTCATGGGTGCCCCATCCAAATTTTGCCCAGATGATTTGCTTCCATAGAGCATTTTTCTCTAGAGCAAACCTCCACCACCATTTTGCTAACAGGGCTATGTTCATGGAGGATAATTTTCTAATCCCCAGACCTTCTTCTTTCTTGGATTTGCAGCCTTACCCCAATTTACCTTGCAGCAGCCCTTGCCAGTAGCCTTCCCATGCCATAAAAATTGTCTTTGCCAGCTTTCCATCTTCTTTAATACCCCTTTTGGGGCTTTGAGAATTGAGAAAAAATAAAGGGGCAAAGCACTCAGTGTTGATTTGATTAGAGTTATCCTACCCCCTAATGAGAGGAATTTTGCTTGCCATAAACCAAGTGCTTGTTGAATTTTTGGACTATTGGAGTCCAAGTATTCATCCTTCTTGTATTAGCACCAAGAGGGAACCCCAAGTATACCATAGGCAGGGGTGAGGATGAACAATGGATAATGGATGATATGATCAGCTCTTCCCCATCTGAGAGATTCAAGGGAATGATTTGTGACTTTCCATAATTTACAGCTAATCCACTGGCTGAGAAAAACAGTTCTAAAGCATATTTGAGACATCTCACATGCTCAGGTATGGCCTTGAGAAAGAAGATTTAGTCATCTGCAAATTGCAAATGAGATATGGATGGGCCATTTGGGAATGGTTGGATCCCATGGAAGAGATTGTTCCTGACACTTGCTTTCATAATTTGGTTCAAACCTTCAGCATCCAATACAAAGAGAAGGGGAGAGAGTGCACAGCCTTGTATGAGACCTCTTGAAATTTGGAAATCTTTGGATGGAGACCCATTTATTAGCACTGAAACTGAGGCCTTTAAGCATGACAACATCCAGTTCTTCCAAGTAGATCCAAAACCCATTTTGGTTAGGATGTGCAAAATATAGCTCCAGCTCACACTGTCAAAGGCTTTATGGAAGTCTGCTTTGAAAACTAAGGCTTTTGTTTTTGATTTTTTGATGGAATCAACCACTTCTGAGGCTATTAAAATTCCATCAATAATTTGTCTTCCAGCTATAAATCCAGTTTGTTCATCCCCAACCAGGTTATGTATGACTAACTTGAGTCTGCAAGAGAGAAGCTTTGACAATATTTTATAGGGGCCACCCATTAGGCTTATTGGTCTATAATCAGCAAAGGTTAGAGGGGCAGGACCTTTTGGGATTAATGTCAAGAATGAAGAGTTGATACCTTTTCCAAGCTGACCAGTGGAATGAAAGTGCTGGAGAAAATTCAATAGATCAACCTTGATAATATTCCAAGTTACTTGGAAGAACCTGAGAGAAAAACCATCTGGACCTGGAGCTTTGTCTCCATTGCAGGCCAAGATAGCCTGAAGAACTTCCTCTTCCAGAAAAGGCCTCTCTAGCCATGCCCTTTCTTGGGCTGTGATTGTATCGAATGGCAGATCTTGGAGTTCAATAAATTCTGAGTTGACACTTTGGAAACTACACTTGTAGTGTTCTGCAGCAGCTGATTGTATAAGGCTTGGATCAGTCAGTGTAACCCCATTGACCTCTATGGAAGTAATTTTTTTCCTGACACCATTGTAGTTTGCAATTTTATGAAAATAGCTGGATCCCTTGTCCCCATCATCAAACCATCTTTTCCTTGCTTTTTGACTCCACAATTTTGCTAGCAACTTGTATTTTTTGATTAGTTCTGCCTTGAAAGCTCCTCTGGCAGAACTCTCCTGATCAGATAGAGGCCTTGATTCTAATAGGATGTCTAGCACATTGATATTTGTAGTAAACTGATCAATTTGAGCATTTAAATTTCCAAAGACTTCCCTACTCCATTGCTTGAGGTCCGATCTTAATAATTTAAGCTTCATCCATAGTACATAATGAGGGGAACCAGCAACTGAATAGCTTTGCCAGAAGGTTGCTACTGCTGGAAGGAGTCTTGTGTCTTCAAGCCATATATTTAAAAACTTAAAGGGTCTTGGTCCCCAATCTTGGGTGTTATTGAATAAAAGCAATGGCCTATGATCTGAAATTGATCTAGGTAGACATGACTGGGATAAGGAGGGCATGCAAGTAAGTAGCTCATTACAAACAAGAAATCTATCTATTCTTGAAGCTTGGGATCCAGGGCCATACCAAGTGAACTTTCCACCTTGCAATGGTAAGTCTATCAGACTTGAGTTATTTAGAAGCCTTTGAAAATTCTGCATTAAGCTTCCTCCACTTCTAAAACTGAGTCTATCAGAAGGTTAGAGAATTGCATTGAAGTCACCTCCCACAATTAGCCACACATCAGATTGAGCACATAATTCCTTTTCAATTTCCAACCAAAGAGTTGCTCTATTTTGAAGGTTATTTGGAGCATATACATTTATGATGCAGCAGGGCTGATTGAGAGAAGAGATCAAACCAAACCAGCAGAGAGCTCCTTGCAATGGTTTAATAGAGGTCATGGTATATATTGTATTATTCCAAAAGCTTAGTATTCCACGTGAGGCTCCAGAGGCATCTATTGCAGTAACCTCCCAATCTGTGGACAATCCACACATCCTAGAGATGTTTGATGGTAGTTTTTCTATTTTTGTTTCCTGTATCAGTATAAAATCTGGAGTTTGTTTGCGTACCAAGCAACTGAGACTTTTCCTCTTTTGAGAAGAGGAGAGTCCTCTCACATTCCATGAGAGGACATTCATTCTTGATTAAAAAGAGGAGAGATGTATAGGAGTTCCCCCCCCCCCCCTCAAGTTCTGATCTTCCAAGGCTAACAGACTTCCAGCATTTAGATCCTCCCCTTCAGTATCTATCTCTGGCTCCTTTGCGAAACCCTCCTCATCTAGGCCATTGAGTCTTTGAATGACAGCCTCATCATCAAGTTTTGAATTCAGTCCTATGTCCTTTCCAAACCTCCAAGCCTTCCTTGCCTTAGATTCATCAGGTTGCACAATTTGAAGCTTCTTGCTTTTTACTGAAGTGGTCGCTTTCTCCTTCAATTTGGATCTGGTATCATAAATTCTTTCTTGTGAATTTTTGGATGCTTTTTTCTTTCCTCTCAGTTTGGTGTTTGTGTCTACCAAAGCAATGGTTTTATTCAGGCCCAAAAATTCTGCCACTTCCTGAACTTGAGGAGAAGCTAGAATAGGAGAGTGTGGAGATGAGCTTGCAGCCTCCAAACCAGATTCCAATGAGTCAAGCCCTAATTTTCCCTCCAAAAGGGCTGTGTTGGCAACAGTGTTATAGATCCCATCAGAAGCAGCTGTAAAATTATAATTCTGAATTTGTGTAGGGCCATCAGAGTTTAAAGCCTTTTGCAACAATAAATGCCCATCTCTTTCCAATGTGCTTCTAGTATTCTCAACTGGTATAATATCTCTACCAGTCACTTCAGCTGTAAAATGTGTATCAGAATTTCCAAGAAGAGTTGCAACTTGGGGAGAAGGACTTGGTTGGTGTAACTGAATTGAACTGGTGGCATAAATTGGTTGATCTTGGAATTCAGAAGATGGTTTCAAACCAGAAAACACTAGAGTAGCCAGGGCAGTAGGAACTGGTGTTGATTTTTCCAAATGCTCAGACTCATGAAGGAATAAAATTGAAGTATTCCTAACAACAGGTTCATATGTATCTTGCACAAAGAGATCATCTTGTACTCCAAGTGTGAGAGGATCATTAATTTCAGTAAGAGGTACCATAGCAGTGGGAGCATTAATGCATAACAATGAATGACCTGCCTCTTGAACTAGGTTGACCTCAGATGGGCAGTGATCCACCATAAGTCCCAACTCAGGATTAGAGCCATCAACCAAGGTTGTTGGGATCCTCTGAGCAGAATTAGCAACTGAATCAACAAAAGTATCAGATAAATTTCCTTCATCAGAATGTCCTTCAATGGAATAATCATTGTCAAATTCTGAGCCAGAGTTAGAATCATTTTGTTGTTCAGAAGGGTTGTTATGGGGGGTTGTTGTAGCAGTAGTTTGAGGAAGATTGGAAGCTTGAACACTAGAAACCCAGACTTGAAACTTAGAGCTCCCTAGGGTGATAAAAGCTTCTTCTGAAATGTTTTTGAACTGAGATGATTGTACCAGAACATATGCTGTGTGTATTGAGAGATCTTGTGTAGACTGAGGATGAGTGTAGAGGACTTTCCCAAATTTGCTAACAGCAGCTTGAAAATTTTCTTCACACCAGCCAAAAAAAGGAATGCCTTGAATTGCTAGCTGTGTTAAATGACCACCCTTTGTGAAGAGATCCCCCTTTCCAGGTATAAAGGTGAGCCATTTTTGCAGCCAAGCTCCATCTTCAAATAGCAAGTGTTTGTCAAATTGTGGATCAGGGCAATGCACCAGTAATGCTTTGTTGCCCAGGTCTTTAAGCTGAAGTTCACATATTCCTTCCAAAGCAATCTCATGCATCAATTCTTCCATAGAGATATCCAGATGGGTTATTGCCAAATGAGCTCTCTCCAGCAACTTTAGTTTGTCAGTAACAATGGACCCTTGTGTGGAGAAATCATCATAGCTTTTTTGTTGGTACATAAGACTTTGAGCTGAAGTCTTGGCATTGATGTTGTAGTTAGAGTTGCTCCTGTCCCAAGCTTCAGTAACAAAAAGAGTGTGATCATTGACTCTGAGGCCATTACATTGTTTGATAGCTTGTTGCAGATCCCACTTGGTTGAAAGGTAGATAAAACCATACCAACTTCCTCTTATGTTTGGTTTGAACCCAACCACAGATTTAATATAACCAGAGAGCTTTCCAAAGAACCTATCCATCCAGTCAGAGTTGACCTTAGCAGGTAAGTTGAGCACAAAAGCTGTGTAATGAGGCTGAGAATTCTGTGGCAAATTCTTTTTGGGAGCTAAGGTAGTACTTTCAAAACCAGGAGGAGGGTTTCCAAGCGAAGAAGAGATTTCTTCCCGGCCTTTAGAAGTGTTAGGCAGCATAGGATCCTCAGCAAAGCACACCTCTTTGCCCTTATTGATTCTGTCAGATTGATGAAGGGAGGGGTCAGCTGCTCTGCTTTGAAATTGTGGACCATTGAAGGTTGGCGTCGAATCTCTACTCGAAGAGAGTGGTTGGAAGTTTTTGTCATAAAACATTTTTTGTCCACTGATCAATTTTGTGCAGCCGCCAGGAGAGTATTGCTGCGTTTTGTCTAAAGAGGAGGGAGAGACCGGCTTGGCTCGTCTTCCTCTGTTTCCTCTGATTTTCACTCCTTTTTTGGGTATATGCATAGGTCTTAAAGGGGGTGGAGGAGGCAAGCTTTCACCACTGAGCTCCAGGGGGGTAAGACAGGCACCCGGCCGAGAAAAAGAGAGAGCCATAGAGATTGCAGAACAAGCGGTTGCCAGAAGAGAGAGAGACGGTGGTTCGATGTTTTACAAAACAACAAGAACACTACACCGTGAAGAAAGAAAACCCAGAAGATAGTATTGTGTATCAGAGAGGATGGAGAATCGTTGACTAATAAGTCGAACAGATGAAGAACAGATGAAGAGCTTGAAGAAGGTTGAAGGTGCTACAGTGGTACAACTGAGCTCCAGGGGGGTAAGACAGGCACCCGGCCGAGAAAAAGAGAGAGTCATAGAGATTACAGAACAAGCGGTTGCCAGAAGAGAGAGAGACGGTGGTTCGATGTTTTACAAAACAACAAGAACACTACACCGTGAAGAAAGAAAACCCAGAAAATAGTATTGTGTATCAGAGAGGATGGAGAATCGTTGACTAATAAGTCGAACAGATGAAGAGCAGATGAAGAGCTTGAAGAAGGTTGAAGGTGCTACAGTGGTACAACTGTAGCATGTAGAGAGAGTTTAGTTTTTTTTTTCTTTTTTTTATTGAGATCTATTGATCAGTATACTAATATCAATTGGACTGTCTTCTTTTACATATCCAAGTTCACAACCAAGGGTTGCAAGTTTGTATTTATCCCGCAACACATCACTAGTCCTATAATGAAAATGCGAATGAATATCCAAGAACGGTACATGTCACCTACTCAAAGACCTTGTAGGATACAACATGATACTTTGACAGTAAACACTCACTTTGTATGAGATTAGTCAAACAAACAGATGCATGCCACCTTATTTCTTATTTTGGGTTGGTATGGTTTGAATAAACCAATAAATTGATACCAATAAAAAATATGAAACAAAGTCATAATCTAATTCTATTAATCGATTAGTAGCTCAAAATAGTAAATTATAAATTAATCATTGTACTAAAAAAGAACTTAGAGCATGCAATGTGAAGGGATAATGTATGAGGATCATGATGCGCGAATCATGTAGTGACTAGGATGATTTGTGGATGCGATGTTAGTCTTAGTGCCCGTAGTTCAATCATAAATGTCCAAATGTATGTATCATCATTAGCAACAAAAGTAAAGCGGCTTTATATTACTTATGTGTTGGAGTAATATATCGATGTGTGTTCTGATCTATGCCCACAATGCGAATAGAACCATAGATCGAGATGGATCACACTCGATGGGTCCCTAGTCAATAAAGCTTCACTAGAAGCGACTAGTATGAAAGATGGCTCTTCATGGCTTACGTTCTGTTAGTCATTGGAATGGGATTCCGGAGTCTGATCATAGATATCATGTGGGACATGATATTGGACGACCCGCCCTGAATATGTGCCATAGATTGAGTCATGAACATATTCAGTGTCGTAGCTTGTCATGTATCCTTAGACCAAGGAGTCTTTGTGATCGTTATGCAGTCAACAACTAAGTTTGACCTGAGCCTAACGTTGTCCGTAACAGGGCTTCCATAACGGCCATGATTGGCTTAGGGACGGGCTGCATGAGTGACACGAAAGACGGCTAAGGGATTTATCCCTCATACTGAGGTATGGGAAAGATATCGGTTCTCGGCCGCTTGATCGAGAGTGACTGAAAGAATAGCATGGCCATGCACATGATACTAGGTATCATATATTCAGTCATCTCACATATCAAGGAACAGTGATTGAGAATAATAAGGATGATGGCTCTATGCCTTATCTCAATCAGGATATCGGAGATAAAAGGATAATGACAGGGACGACGGAAAGGTTAGAATCGATTGGTTCGATTTTATCGGAGATAAAAGGTTAGAATACTAAACAAATTGATAAAATTAATTAATAAAAAATAAATTAACTAAAATTCAAATTAAACTTCAACTTATAATTAATAAAAAAAACCAAATAATACATTAATTAATTCGTCAAAGTATTACAATTTTATTGGAGGCTATCAATTTGTTTCTGGATCTTCTCACATTATGAGAAATATAAAGACAACATTTTCGCGTGATTGACCGCCTGCTCTTCGGTGAATTCTGACACGTCTAAGTTCTGCAATTCTTCAACCTTTTTCCTGTATTTGTCAAACTTAGCGTCTAGAGTGCATACAAGATTAGCCTTCTCACACTATGCATTGTCCATTTGGGTCAGGGCAGCTACACGGTCTACGACACCCTTCCCCTTCCTCTTCGCGACCTTGTTTTTAATTGGGAGCTAAAAGGCACATGGGCCCTCGATCAGAACGGAGGATCCCCCACCAGGTTGAGAGTCACCACCGAGAGCTGTAACATTATCATCATCGGTGCTAAGTGAAGTGGGTGGGGTTGAGCTGACTACCGGCCTCGTCAAATCTTCGTCGTAGAAATCCAACCATTCCTTCCTCTGCCTAGAACTTCTCCTAGTTTTTCAATGGCCAGATCCAGTGGTGGAGGTTGAAATGCTTTGGGTCCCCGACTCTCGCCGTCTTTAGATAGAGTTCATCGACCCGCTCTTTGTATCTTTCTTCGTCCCATCCGCTATGATAAAGATCCATCTCCTTCTTCAAGAGGTTTATGTACCTCCACACTCTAGGCACATGTCTTTTCCAATGGCTCTTGACGGCTTGTCATCCAAAATCCGGCGAGTTGAAATTCCTATCTTTGATGAATCATTTCGTAATGGTACCCTAGAATGTGTTCCCATCTTGGGAGTTTCCCTTGATTGGGTCTTGTGTTGTGCGTAGCCAGGCTTTTATCAGGAGCCTATCCACCTCGGGAGTCATTTGGTTCGCTTTTCAGAGACCGTCTTGCTCTGTTGTCTCGGGCCAAATAGATGACGACGTCAACAACATCTGGGTGTTGTTGTTGCCACTGATGTGTTGTTTGTGATACTCACATATCATTGGGGTAGCCGTAATAGTTGATTGCGGGGTTGTAAGGCGGGGGGGGGGGGGGGGTGAAACTTGATGGCTGAAATTGAATGGGGGTAGACGGTTGTTGGATTGGACGTAGGTTCAAATGATTAATTAACATACATAATAAAAAAAATTATTTAATGAAATGAATTTCATTTAACGATATTTATAACTAAAAAATTAATTACTAAAATTAAATGCATTTAACAACATTGTAATAAAAAAATTAAAGGCGATAAGTTCAAAGTACCAGTGTTCTAATGTTGTTGCATATATTGCGTAAAAGCCTCAGCGTTCCAAGGACCGGTAGGGATGAAACCTGTGTTCAACATTTGTTGGTAGCTGCCTCCTAGAGATGTGTTGAAAGCTGCATTGACTTCATTGGACGTGTACTCTTGTTTCTCCGATGAGTTTGGCGTTTGAGTCGAATCGTGGGATATTTTATAGAGATGAACTGGATAATTTGAGAGTAAAATTTGAGAGAATATTGAGAGAAGTGGTGTGGGTTGGATGAATGGGGGGAAGGGGTATTAATAGGTGGAGAAAAATGTTTTTTTTCTTCTAAGAATTAGTATTGAATTTAATTAAAAAAATGTAATTGTTGCATTTCGGACCCTCGCCAACGATCCGAATTTTTTTTGCCTCAACACGCAACATGGCGGGCACCCATTGGGTGCCACGAACCCACGCACCTGCGCACCACGAACCACAATTGTGGTTCGCTGTCTGCACCGCGACTAGCGAACTCGTTGTTCGGCTTCAATAAGAACGTTAGCCATAAATAGTCAGCTTTCACACTAGTCGCTTCTAGTGAAGCTTTATTGACTAGGGACCCATCAAGTGTAATTCCTCTCGATCTATGGTTGTACTTCGCATGGTGTACATAGATCAGAACACACTTTGATATATTACTCCGATATATATGTAATATTAAGCCGCTTTACTTTTATTGCAAACAATTATATGTACATTCGATTGAACTATAAGCACTAAAAATAACATGCCCTGGTCGTCCACCATTGGTCCGGACAAAGAGGACTTGGGAAACCATTGGAACTTCCATGGGGACATATGTGGAGGTCTCATGTTATTAGTGGGGAATCTACTAGGGAGGGGCGGTAAGAGTCCGATTCAGGCATCCCATGGAGCTCCCTCTCCGGAGAAACCTGATGCTACGTTTCACAGAGTTTCGGGATCCTATCCGAGCTTCCCACATTCTGCTTCAATTGTGGGCGGATTGGACATATGGCTCGGGGGTGTGATCGGGAATCCACGCTTTCACAACTCACCGTCGGGACTCCCGAAGGCCAAGCAGTATGTGACGGACTGGGACGCCAAGGAATACCAGGTTATGCCCCCAGGCTTTGGACCTTGGACCCTGCACACTGTACCTGAGGGCGCCTCGCATTAAGGCAGGGGCCAAATAGTACCCCCGAATATTATACCTAACGGTACATGAGCGGGTTGGTAATCTAGGCTGGACAGGGGATCACGGCTTGAAAAACTTGGTATCTGGTCAAGCCTCAAGAAGCGGGAAGATCGAAGCCTCGGGACCCTCCTCAACTAGAGTTGTAGGATTGAAGAGGGGGTCATCAAAAGAACCCCGTGAAGATTATGCAGGGCTGAGAAGTAGCCTCACTAGGAGGAAGGGTGAGGAACCATGGCTTCAATGACCTGCCTTGGGAGGGGTCTCTGGTGAAAGCCATTCCTCCCTGTACTGAATAGTTCAGGTTCGGTCGTACCTCACATGGTCTTATGTAGCGATTGGGTAATACCTTGCGTAGTTCTTGTCATTCCTATTTTCCACCCCCACCCCAACCTTTGTACCTACCTATATGGAGATTTCAACACCATCTATGACAGTTATATTGTCTAAGATTTATGTGTTTTGAGCTCTACTACTCATTTTCGTATTGGATTATTAATAAAATCTACCATTTTTAAGTCAAACAAACTAAATCCACTTGAACTTTATTTAAAATTATACTACATGTTCTCAGAGAAAATACTGAGTTAAAACAAGTTTTATTACAAATCAAATTTTAGTTTGATGGACCATGTATGACGTGTACTCTGAAACTTTATAACGAACAGAAGTTTTTTTTCTTTACAGATAAGCGATTGATATTATAAATTGAAATAGATGAAAGACAGATACAACCACGATCACCAAAATAAGAGTAATGGAAAAGAAATGGTAACAAAAATAACTTGCAATAAGAGAAATCTGACTCATTGAACCGAACCGCTTCGTTGATACGTTCAGAAGTGGCTATTGTGGTTGCGCCGTGGGGCACCAATACAACTAATCTGACCTGAAAGATAGGGTGAGCGGACCCATTTCAGGAGGGGTACTGCGGTGGACTGGATACTCTCCTAGGATGTCAACGTGCGTCGTCCTCCTTGTGATGATAGTATTAGGGCTCCTAAACACGGAATTGCTGCTCCCCGAGAAGGTAGAGTGGTATCTTTCCGGATCTTGATGGAACCTTCTCCACCTTACCTCTAGTGGGGCGGTGAAATGGACTAACCCCCCACTGGGCCGCCTCAGCCTCATTTTGTGATGCAGGGGTGCTTAAAGCCCCCCGCTAATGCACTTTTTGCCTCTCATGGTTTAGAGGAGCCTTCATATTCTACCTACCCCACTTCCCTTACCGACCTCTTCCATCAAGCAGATATTGAGGTACATACTTGAGTTCCCATATTAAACTCCGGACTAACCGTCCTTGCTACCCTTGGATCTCTATCCTCCCTTGACTACCACCTTGTTGCCCCTCTATATGCCTCCTTTCCATTACTCCTTCCCTGTATCCTCACTTGGGTTGGTCCCTCTGTAGTAACGGGTTTGATGTCTTGATGAATCTCCTAGATAATCCCAATTTGTTCCATTGACCGATTTCTCCTGTCTTGAATGTACCCGAGCCGACCTAGGGTCTGTTGGTGATCTCAACGAGGGACCTCTAACCCTTATCCATTAGACAAGCAATAAACAGATTGTCAGCACAACTACAACCAAAACAATGGTTGGGCAGCCTTTCAAACGAAATAAGAAGCATCGTATGTACCTGAGACTCCGCAAGTCTAAACAATAGCTGGTTGTGAAGGGGAACCCGAATATCGACTCGAACTCGAATCCTCATAAAGTCGCCCCAACATATCCCATCCGCGTCATCATCTACTGCCTGACAAACCCCTAGGGTGCTTCCTAGTCTAAAACCGACCTCTCTGTTAAAAGCACCTACTAGCACGTTCGAGATCCTTGCCTATACTGAGAAATGTGTAAATAGCATATCTCCTGGTCTCATATGTGCCCTAAGATCCGCAAACAAAATTAACGAGTTGCGAAACTCCCAAGTCTCCCATGTTAGGACCCTTGTCCATTATCTAGTATTCCTAAAGAAAAATGTCACCACTCGTTCTTCCAATGGTCTAGCATCCACATTCCCAGTGTCCCATTTTTCCTCCATGAACCCCACGAGGGTCTTCTAGAAAAACACCCTCGTGGACAAAACTTTTGCAGCTAAGGCGAATGAAAAATTCATTCCTCTTCCACACACCTCCGACGTTGGGACCACCACCTCCTTTATACATAAATTGCCCATCTGGGACCCCAAATCGCCATGTCCTGCATGCTCTTTGTATCCCCCCACTCTTATTGGTGTCGGTTCTCAGATTCCTAGCACCTCTAGCTCGGTCCCGGGAGTCCTGTGGATTGAAATCGGCCATATCAAGCCCCCCCCCCCCCACGGAACGAGTAATGATTGGCCTCTTATGTTCAACTCACAGATGGCTTAGCGTATCCCTCCTCTAAGGACCAGGATTGTGACGACCTAGGGCCACATCAACTTCCCACGTCCCATCCCTTCTCCTCAACCCAAGATTCAGTCGATCTAGGCCAAAATTAGCAACCCGGATGTCGTTTCCTCGTCCAACTTCGCTCGGAACCCTAATGGGTTCCTTGCCCTCACGTTGCTTCAATGTCGTCCCCGTCTCGTGGCCGGGCTGAGTCTCTCTGGTCGGGTCGAAACATGAACCACTAGAGATTCTGGCAAACGCCCCCGACCTCCATCACTAGATCAGTGTGACCGTTCTTCTCCGTCTCTGGTTCCTCCTCTGGCTCTGTCTTCCCCGTGCCATGCTCCTTCCAAAGAAAACCGTTCGCATCAACCAACCCCTTCAAATACATCATAGAAGAAGGTCCCGAGGCTTCTCGCTCCCCCAACTCATCTCCATTGGTGTCTGCAGCCCTTTCCTCCGTCGTGGCCTAGGTCCCAATGTCAAGGTTCGGCGTACAAATCCCATAATTTTTTCAAGGATATGCCCTTGCGATCTCTTTCCCCCAAAAGCTTGCGACCTCTCTGGTTTACATTCTCCGCCATCTTACTGGCCGAGAACAGCATCTCTGTCCCCTTGTTTCTGTACACCACCAGTCACCGGTGAAAGAACTAAAGGAGACCGATTTCCTCGCGAGACAGCGATGCTAGAGACCTTGAAGGGGAGAGACTCGCCGTCCGTGTTCCTAAATCATCGTCACTCGAAGCATGGGCACTGTCGGACTTCGTGAAAACGTTCCTTGATGCGCCTCCATCATATCGTAAACCCTGGTTTAATTTGTGAGAAAGAGAAACGAGAGAAGGTGCGTGTTACAATAATGACCAATTTTTTTATTTTTTGAAAGTAGGAATTGTATTAGTAATGCTGGGTAACTGGTACAAGTGGCGGACCGGAAGCCCTGAGAACATAATAAGTCCGGGTCTTCCGTAGGACACCTAGTGCTCTGAACCCGTAGAAATAGTTTAGTCGACATCCTAGACAAAGAAAATTATTCCTACGATCAACATGATCAAAATAAACTAAAGAGTCTAACAGAAACATGAAAAGACAAAACCAACTCAAACTATCATAATAAAAAACATAAAGTAAGCTAGAAAAGAGTGCTCTGTTTTCGGTTTTCCTAAGACTTTCCAACACCGTCAGTCCCAGGTCTGTGGGTATAGGCCATATTGGATCCATCCCAACCCCGTCGGGTCCGCTCATTGCTCCGAAGGAGACTGTGACGCCTCCACTTGTGGCTCCTGATCCTTTTCCTCGTCCCTTAGCGGATGCATGGTGGACCAGGGCTCCAGCTTCCCTTGGGGATGCGACGTCGCCGGCCCCCCTCAATGTGGGGTAGATGTAAAGGTCCATTGTCCTTCGTCTTCATCACCTTTGACCGAGTAGAGCCCGATTCTTCAGATTGGTCCTGAAGTTCCTTCCACTTCCCTTGCATTTGGACCTGTTCACCTATACAGAAGTCAGAAAAGCCATTTCCTCCATGCAGCTCTTGATCCTTGGCGTTATTCCCAATGGTGTTCCCTGTTCTCCCTCCCCTTGTTCGGGTATGAGGACGGGGTCCGATCGCAAGGGAACGTCGCAGTAAGCCTCGGCGATAGGCCAATATGTTCCTTTGCATGTATCGCCCATCCACTTCCCTTATTTTCGTCACTTGAGGCTCCTGAAACTCCTTCTCAACCCTTAGTGAATGCATAGTGGACCAGATCCCTGGCTCCCCTCGGGACGCGACGTTGCCCAACCCACTTCAGTGTGGGGTAGCCGCATAGCCAGCTAGGCCGGATAGGGAGCTTTCTCGGTTTGACGAGGCGGCGGCGTTGGATGCCCATCCTCCACCAGTTTTCCCCTTGTTTTAGTATGAATGCGACTAGTAATCGGCGATGGAAAAGTCCCCGGTTGTTCCGGATCCGAACCAAGATTCACCGGCATGAGGTGCATCTTCGACAACACGAAAGGGGATGGGTGGGTCGAGATCGGTGTGGTAATACCTGGCGTTGGTGACTGGTCGAAATCCATGGCAGGAGTGGTGGCCGGGCGTAGGAGATCAATAGGAACAAACATGGAGAGAGCTGGATGTGGGCGGTTAGAGTTTTCCCTTCTTTGGAATGTTTTACACGTTTTTGAGAGCTTTTGTAACGAACAAAAGTTAATTTTTTTATCATAAAAGAAAATTTTAATTACCGACTCTTTGAAGTGAAGAGCGCGGGGCGGAATAGGAACAACCTAAGAGAATTCCTTATAGGAACCTCAACACCAGAGCCCCACAAGCGGGGATGAAAACAAATTACAATTCAAGAAACCACCACAGACCAGGGCTAAGTTACAACCCACGAAACACAAATAGCAAGCCTATGCTATGAACCTCCACAACCCAACAAACTGGGTGTCAACCATAAAACACAGTCCTAAAGACCAGATTTATCAAACATGAAGCACAGTAAAAAGAAAAGAGGTCTTGGAACCGGATTTAACAACCATGAAGAACAAAAAAACTGAAGAACAAACAAAACAACAGAAGAACAAACAAAACTTATTACAACTAAAATACCGGCAAAAGAATGAGGAGCTCCCTGTCTCATTAGAACGATCAAACTATCACACATATAGGATAATGACCTAACAAGCCGACATCCAACATTGTAAACGACAGAGACAAAATTGGTGGGAAAACCCACCAGAACTCACAAAATCTTATAACACATCTGAAGCAATCAATCAATAGGCAAACATGCCCTAACTACTCGCCGGCGGCCAACACCTATAAACCGATGAGTCCTTACCACCGAAATGGAAGGAGATCGAAAAGCTAAACAGAAAAGCTACAAGGAAAGAGAGGGGAACCACATTCCTTAACCAGTAGAATGAGAAAATAAGTATACCTTTTCTGAAACGCTGTAGTACCGAAGAGAGCCTCCGAAGAGTTGGGGCCAACACCACAACGACCAACGACAAGTTCAGCTGAAACAGAACCCCAACGATCTTCTACAGAAGAAACGCTTCCCACACAGGGCCTAGAACGAGCCGTTGGATAAACACCGTGGACGGAAAAGGGAGTTGGGAATCGGTGGACCAGAACTCCCAGAGCAAAGAGAACAGAGTCGTTGCAATCTACAACCGAGGGTTGAGAAAGGAGTCCCACACCAGATCTGAACTGCACTCCCAAAGCTCCTCCGTGGACAAAGCACGCCTCAACGACTTTGCCGCACCCAGAAGTACAAAGCTTCCAACCCAGCACGAACACTCATAGCCAAACCCGACCCTGATCAGAACAGGTCCGAATACCTTGCCCAAACCCGAACCGCCCAACTGACCCAGCCCAAACCGTCCCGACCCAAACAACACCAAACCTAGACCGGTTTGGACCAAGCCCTACCCGAATTCAGACCTACACTCGAACCAAGAGACACTAACCATCCGCCGCCGAAGAGATCTACAGAACACACCCACAACCCAACTCCGGCCAATCACGACGACCTGACGGCGAGAGAGGGGGTCAACCAAAGGTTTCCCATGACAACCCAGAATTGAGAGGAAGTCGCCGGAGTAGGCCGTGGCGGTAGATCTGGCCAGAAAAGAACCAAACCCCCACCCCCACGAGAAGCCAACTCCGGCTGGGACATGTACTCGCCCTTCAAACCTTCAAAAACGACCTCAGAAAAACACCGACGAAGGACGATCTTCGACAACCAAACACGGACCGTGGCCAGGCAAAGCCACAAGCAGGAGCATGGTAGGAGAAAAAAGTAAGAGGCAAGAAGGGGAGGGGGGAAGAGGAAGGAGGGGAAAGAAAGGCTTTCGCAGGTAACAGCCATGGCCGAAGCCAAGTTTGTCACCAGCGAGGGAAGAAGAGGTGACGGCACCTTAAGGGTTTAGAGGGTTTTTTCTGAAGAGAGTTTTTGAAAAAAAAAAGAATGACGAACAAAAGTTAATGTTACAATCAATTGTTAAATTTTTAATCATCATTTTGATTTTAGTATTTTACTTCGATACGATTACACTAAGAGAATGAACAGTGGTGCGGCCTGTTGGACCGGCTCGTGTTTTTGCGGGACGCAGGACGCGGCCCGTTCCGTTGTGGGAAGGCTTTTACGCGTCCCACGTCCCGTAAAAACGCGGGCCAGGCCGAGGCTCGCGTCCCACGTCCCGCAACCCCGGGACGGGCTGAAGACCATGTCCCGTGTCCGTCTACCGGCCAATGGCCATGTGCCATGTGGCCTTTCAGAAGGAAAAAAAATTCGACCGTTGGGCAACGGTCGAAAACGGTAAGAATTTTTTTCTTAATTAAATCTACTTATTTCTTAATCATATAAATACCCCAACCCCATTTTTATCACTCACCCTTTCTCCAATTTCACTCTCCCATTCCCAAATTCTAGTCTCTCATTCTCAATATCCTCGTGAAAAATGTCGGGCTCCGAAAATACCCGTTCACAATCAGCGGATGACAAACAACAAAGGTCGGACTATGTAGGATTCTCCCCAGAGGAACAAGCAAGCAGCCTCCGCGATATGTTAACGCAACCTGGTGAGAACTCCGCTTTCTCCCCATATATGCAACCGGGTTCGAGCTCAGGTACTTTCAAACTATCGTTTAGTGTTTAAGTTATTGTTTTATATTTTTTGTTTTAATTTAAGTTTTTAAATTTCTTTTGAAATATATGTTTTGTAATTTATTTGTTTTAATTTAATTTTTTTAAATTGCTTTTGTAATATATGTTTTGTAATTTATTTTTTTGGAGGTCAACTCCATCAACCACAATTCAGCCCATCGCAACCACAATTCAGCCCATCGCTACCACAATTCAACCCATCACAACCACAATGGTACTCACAGCCACAAGGTTACTAGCCGCCGCCTCAAGGTTACGTGCCTCCGCCCCAAGGTTACCAACCGTTGCCACTTCCACCACAATTCTATTTGTACCTCGGTTACCCACTACACACCGGCAGCCGTATGTCATCGCAGTCATCCTCTGTTAGACCTTCCCAACAACGAGCTCGAGAAATACCACAACCACGGAAGAAATGGACCATCGAGGCGGACAAGCACCTCATACATTGCTGGCTGTCGACAACAAAAGACCCGATTAAGGGAAACTCCCAAGCCGGAGACACATTCTGGTGCACTGTTGCGAGGAAGTATAACGCGACCAGAGAACACCCCCATTTCGAGTGTAATGCGGTCAAGAAACATTGGGCCTCACATCGGTCGCGGACAAGGAGGTTCCTCAGTTATCTGAAGAGATCGAAGGACGGGGTCCGCAGCGGATGGAACCATCATGACTATATGAGAGAGGCGAAGGAGATATGGTTCAATACCTCGGAGAAGTTCAGACCGTCTGGTCACCCGAAAAACTTTGACCTCGATCATTGAGTTGAGATACTTGAGGGGGATGACAAGTTCGCTGCCGAGGAAGGCACCATGGGTAATGTCCGCCGACAACAACGCCAACAACGACAACGCTTGGATGAGGCTGGGAATTATAGCTCAACCCCACCCACAAGCACATGAAAAGATTACACACATGTTGTTGGCGAGTCTCAACCAGTAGAATGGGCATCTTGCGATCTCAACGAGGGGAGTGAGGTCCCTGTAAGCGAAACACCCCCTCCCATACGGCTGATGCAAGTCCCTATCAAGCAACTCGCTAAACGCGACTGCCAAGCAAGAAGGCATCGAAGAGGAAGGGGACCAACCTCACGGAACAACTAAGTGTCATGGCAGAGCTGGAACGATCAAGGAACGAAGGCAACCTAGCAAGGACCCGCCTGTTTCACCAGTTAACCGAAAAGTGGGAAAATACTTAGATAAATACAATACCATGGAGGAAAATGATACCTCCAACTTCACCGAAGCCGAGTTGGCCTCGCACGAGTCGTTTAAGGCCCGAATTTCGAAAGTCATGGCAAACATTGAAGGTGAACTTGAAGCTCTTCGACAACAACCACCACCTCCAGCACCACCACAATGATTCTTAAACTTGTATTCTGTTGGGGTCGTATTAAAAGAGGATGCATAAAAGTTCAAGTTCATTTTTATTCTTGTTAAAGTTATTGATAATTATTTTTTATTATCATTAATTATTTTTTTCAGACTTATTTAAATTTTATATAATTTAAACTGTTTTGATAACGAATTAAATAAAACAGTAAAATATCAATTAATCAACCAGTCAACATCAACTTGGTTTGGTACTGTGTCTGTTCTGGGGGGTCTGGGAAGGGTTTGGGTGGTTGGGTTGAGTGATGGTGAGTTTGGTAAGGAAAACTACTTGCTGTTTTTGTGTTTTTATCCCCTTTAGAGTGTGGGTAGTTAGGTTCTCTGTTTGCTATTTGTTCTTCTTGTGTGAAGGGTAGCCCATCTCTTAGGTTTTTGAGAGTTTTTTCTCTGGTTTTTGCTTCCCTTTTGCAGCACTTCCTCCTGTCTGGTGCCTTGTCTGTTGTCATTTTCAGTTCATATGTTCTGTTAGAGGTTGATCCAGTTCAAGAGCTGCAATTTACACTTCACTTGTGTTGCCCTTGTGGTTTTGGGTATTGACACATATCTGATCTGCATAATTCAAGTTCTAATGGTGCTGCAGTGGTTTAAAATGGGTTACTTCATACGCAAGTTCCCTTGGGTTGCTTCATCCGCAAGTTTCCTTCTATCAACAAGCTCAAGTTCAAATTTCGGTTGGCTTTCTTGACACACAAGCAACTGTATTACATCGGTTTTGAGGGTGCCTGGTTTTAATTCTTTTGTTGGTTGGGTTCAATTTGGCTCTCCTAGCATAGGGTTGCTTATTGTTTCTCCTTCTGGGTTAGAAGTGGGTTAGAAGTCCTTGTTTTGGTGTTCAATATGTTGTTCTTTGAGTATTGGTTCCTTCCTCCATGTAACCTCTTCCCTCTCATAAGGGGTTTTATCTATTATAATCGTTTGCTGATCAAAAAAAAAAAAAAACAATCCAAGCCTTAATTCATGACTTATTATTGTAAAACACAGCTTATTTTCAAGTCTTTAGTCCCACTATTTTATACCGTCGGTATCCAAACTTCACATCTAAACTTTTCTATTGTACATGTTCTTAAATAGTTGAGAAGCATCGATAAAACAACGGCAACAATTATTTATAGATTAGTTATTGATACAATTAATCGAGCCAATCAAACTAGCTTTCGTCCTATTTGCAATAAAGAAGCGTCTCATAAATTAATGGAGTTTCGAAATTGACGAATCCAGAAACTTTTGTTTACTTATCTCCATCAATGTGGTGGGCCAGTTCCATAACCATCACATTATTGAAAAGTTCAATTCTTCTGATGTTATTAATTTATTATTTGAAAACAATAATATAAAAAAACATGAAAAGCATTATTCCAACCACTTGGGTATGATTGCTCAATTTATAGGGGCATGTACACCACTGTAGACTTTTTAAGGCATAGGGTCAAGTTAGTACTAGTAAAATATGAATCATTTATCAAACTAGGATTCTTAATCCATTTAATTATATTACGTTTAATGTTATGCAGTGAATGTCATGGTAGACTAGTCCTGCAAGAGTATCTAACAAGATTATATAGTCTTTAACGGACTCCCTCGTTTCCTCTATGTACTGTAATGGCGGCACCTTCATGGACTGTTTTCTCCAATTTCTCGTTGCCAGCGGCAATAGTCAAATCCACATCCGCTTCTCCCTTTTTTTGAACCTTTCCCTTATCATACGGTGAGGCGGGATGAGATAATGTGTTGGGAAAGTATCATCTTGATTGATTTCTCCCAAACCATAGTTACCCTTTCTTGTTTGGATCGGATCTAATTATTTGGTTTCTTCTGATTTCTGAGATGATGTGCTAAACGCGGTTCAAAATTTAGATGGTGAAGTTGGTGTTATGCTGGAGGTTTTTTTGGGTTAGGTTGGACCGATCTTCTTTGAACTCCAAGATGTTATTGTTCCCTGGAGGGATAATCTAGTGAGAACCACTCTTAACATAGGAACCGTGAGAACCAATCTTAGTCATACACAACTAAGATCCAACATTCACAATGATGTCACATCATCATCCCAATTCTACCCAAATTCACGTCACTTTGATCCATTCTCACACAAACAAGGACATAATTGTAATAGCATGGTGTCATGTGGACAAGTGTCCATTTTTTTTTTCACCAATTCACTAATTTAATATTTCTCGATTCGTTTTAACTCCGATTAACTTCAAACTTGTGCCAATATTTTTCTTTTTTCAAGGGCTTTAAATCAAGATCAATCATGAATATATTTTGAAGCACGAAAATAAAAAATTTATATCAAGGTGATAAAAATAATGTTGAGCGTTGATAAATCTTCACTAATAAATGTTTTATATCGGAGTATCAAACTAGTGTTAAATGTTGATAAAAACATGTAATGAGGTGATAAGAAACAAATAATGAGGTGATAAAAACCATGTTCAATTTTGATAATAAGTGTGATACACTAGAGTTTAACGTTGATAAAAAAAACTTGTGATGGGGTGATAAAACACACGTAATTCAATGATAAATCTAGTGTTTTGTGTTGATAAAACTGGTGTTCATAAAAAACACGTGATGAGATGATAAAAATCATGATCAGTTTTGGAGAATGGGGTGATAAAACCAGTGTAAAGTGTTGATAAAACCAGGGTAAAGTGTTGATAAACCCATAGCAAAGTGTTGATAAAAATTACTCATATACAATTTCTTTAAAACACGCCCCGAAATAAAAAAAATCGTTCTTAAAAAAAATGTGATGGGGATGATAAAACACACGTATTTTGAATGATAAACCTATTGTTTAGTGTTGATAAAACTAGTGTTCATAAAAAACACGCGATGAGGTGATAAAAGCATGATCACTTTTGGAAAATGAGGTGATAAAACCAGTGTAAAGTGTTGATAAAACCAGTGTAAAAGTATTGATAAATCCAGAGCAAATTGTTGATAAAAATTACCCAGATTTTTTTTAAAAAAATCATCCCCGAAATAATTTTTTTTTCGTGCTTCAAAATATATTCATGACTGATCTTGATAGAAAGCCCTTAAAAAAACAAAATTAATGGCGCAAGTTTGAAGCCAATCGGAGTTCAAACGAAGCGGGAAAAATTAAATTAGTGAATTGGTTTAAAAAAAATAATATGATAGTTTTACTAAAAAGCCCTTACCACTTACTAAAAAGTGCTGTTTTTTTCAGTCAACAAGTCAACTACTCAATTGCATCTCATCCATCCATTCCTAAAATGAATGACTTAGATTGGTTCTCGCGGTTCCTACGTTAAAACATAGTTCTCACCAGATTTCTCCTCTTGTTCCCTGGGTCTGTTCGTGGTGTGCTTTAAGATTGTCAAATTTGGTTTTTTAGACCTGTTTTATTTTTTGTACTTCATGGTAGATATCCGGTAATTAGACCTTGTTTCGTATTTGTGTAATTTGGTTCTGTTTCTTTTCATATGCTTCTACATCACCCCTGGTTGAGTTTTGTCTTGTATTTCACTGGTTGTATCCTCAGTGTGTTGAGGTCTTTTGGATGAAAATCCATTCTTGGAATGCTTCTAAAGTTGTATTCATTTATCTCATGCTCTTCACTTTAAAGAGCATGCTCATTTATATTATGTTTTTGTTGATAAAAAAAATTCTATGCTCAGACTTAAGGTCTTTCAATGAAAATATTAACGGTAATTGTTAGTACCACTATCGGAAACAACCTAAGAAGGTGTGTAAAGGTGCACTCGGTTAACTAGGGCCTCTACTGAGGGTAAAGTCAGAGTCCTTCTCCCGATCTTTCGCTTCAATTGTGGTCGTCTGGGGCATGGAGCTCATGAGAGTGACACGTCACTACCGGGACACCAAGATTTGACATCTTCCTCACGGCAGATGGACATACTAAGATTGGCTAGTCAAACACCAAAGAATGAAAGGCTCTACCACCCCAGACCTCTCAAGAAGTGTCGCATGCATTCGCCCCCTTTGTAGCCTACAAGAAGGAATATGATGTTTAATGTCCTGCCTAAGTCACTAGTATCCAGCGGTGGAGACCACCCTGTCTGGTCCGATCGTGCAATACAAAGATAGAGGGTGGTTTGATGACATCTAATGTCGTGCCTAAACCTTGGGCAGAAGGGTTGGCCCGGACCAATGTCTAAGGAGACCCTTGGGTGGAAATGAGCCAAAGAAAACCCTGACCAGGAATAGAGTGGAAATGAAGGATCAGCGTGAGGAGAATCAGGTGAGGGCTGGTAAAAAAGCCCGCCAGAACCCATGAGACTTTCGCAAGGGCTCATATTTCTTTGGAGGATTAACAACCCGACCATGTATGAGGTTCTTCCATCAACTTTAGAGTTCCCTCTCCAAACCATGCGCATCATCTAGATACCTAGTAAACTTTGTAGGAGGTTCCACACATGCACAAGCTTATATTGTCGGACTCAAGTTGAGCCAAACTTAATTTTCCTGCTTTTTAGTATAATTATTACTTGTTGATTCTTGTATGTTTAAAGGTAACCGACTATGCCCCGACTACAACTAGAGTAATAGTTGTCGAGTTATCCCTAAATGACTTGATTTTCCACTTTGATTCTATTTATGGTTAAGTTTCAATAATATTGGTCCTTTCCGCTAAAAAAACTAATTATATGTATAACATAGGATTATTGTTAAACACATACGGAATCTTATCTTGTAGAATTCAAACTAATAGGAATTATTGGATTCGTATAATCGATGGTTAAGATGTTGTCAGCGTGTGGTGGTAATTTTATAAATAACGCGAACTTTTTCGCCCTTTTGACTGTACTGTAGCGCGTGTTTACCACGCTTGTAGAACATGAAAGGTTCAACACCTTATTTGTATGTAAGATATCAGCACCCTTGGTAGCTTCCACACATATTTGAGGCCAATAGAGAGTTATTTAGGCCTATTAGTGTATAGATCCAGCTTCTGCAAGGGAAATGTCTAAGCCACTTTCTTTCCCTTCTTTTTGTTCCTTCTTGTTGGCTCTTTATAGTGATTATTGTAAGTAATCACTGGAGTTGATCATAATAGAGAAGTGAAGATTAAGTACTCAACATTTTAGCATACCTCTAAGGCATTTACTCCTTCGGTTGGCAAATCAGTTTCTCGAGCTTTAAAGGCTTCACTGCTTTGTGAAGAAGCTTATAGTCGCTGTTTCGGTGGTGTCTGAGATAGGATTGCAGGATCCGTTGGTAGGGAGAAAGATTGTGTCTAGTGTGGTTGGGGACAGTTCAAAAGGGGTCGAGGAGAATCCTTCGTCGCGGGTCGTGAAGCATTTCATGGCTGTGATCCCAGAAGTGAAGAAGACCTCTGAAAGGATGGATCCTACATATGTTCTTGGTAAGCTTACACAGATCAAGGTTGATTGTCACTGGCGTCGTTCCAGCGAGACGTTCGTTGTAAGTGATACTGAACTCTATATTCGTAACATTCCCTTACTGCAATGAAGGAATGGGTTCGGGGAATGTTTTCTCCTTTTGGTGAAATCGCTTCCGTATCTGTTTTGAAGAGGCCAAATCATCAAGGGTCTTTTGTTTGAGTTTCTTCGTTTTTCTGCTCAGACATTTGCAACAATGGCTATAAAGACTCTGAATGTATTTAAGGTGAATGGACATATTCTTTTCGTAGCCTTTTCTCGGTGTTTTCCTTTATCTTCTACAGATCTTGCACCATTGTTGGAAAATGTAGCAAAACAGAGCATATGCTCTATTTTTTCTGAGACTCAAATTTCTGCCTCAAGCTCGGATATTCGGCTTCTTTTACGTTAGGTGAGTTTTGTGGCTTTCTCGCTTCCTCATATGGTTGTTACTTCTATTCAGAACGAGCGTGATAATTTTCAGGTTCGACTATCGTTGCCAGATTCTGGTGAATTGTCCAGGCGAGTTTTTGAATCGCTTTCCGGTGATCCGGGCAGGTTTACTACTTCCATAATTCTCGGGATCTCTAACCCGAAGCTTCCATTTTCAAATCTTGAGGATCGTCAGAATCCAGAGGCTGAAGACGATCACGAGTTGACCAATTCTTCAGGCTTGGGCTCGAGGATGATGTCAAGCCTGCTTTATATGGGTCGGAGGTTGGGCGTGTTTGTGAGCCTCCTTCAATTCCAGGTTCAGGCCAATCGATTGGGTCTGGTTCAGCAAGACCGGTGGTAACTGTATGTGCTGAAGTTCTATCGGTTGTGGATGATGCGTTGGCTATTGAGGGTCAAACTGTTGAATCTTCGTGGAAGGATGTTCTGCTTCATAAGTCGGCTCGAGTGGGTCGTGCTTTGCTGAAGCCTCCACAAGGAACTTTAACTGTTCATAGTAGGCCAGTAACCCGTTCTTTTAGTCGTGAATGTGCTACTCAAAACGTCTCGTCTGTTGCGGAGATGTAGAACATAAGTCGCGAGGAAGCTTTATCTCATAAGGGGTAGGGTCTTTGGTTTGTTCTTTTATTTTGTTTTTTTTCAAAGGGTTATGCCCTTCATCTCCATTGTGGGAGTTCTTTTTGTAATAGTTTTCATGGTCCTTGACCATCGGATGCTTCCCTTTCTGAACGTGTCTTTTCTTTAATAAAAACTTGAGGTGATAAAAAAAAAAAGATATCAGCACCCTTCCATATAATATATTAACACCCTTGTACGTAAAAGGGTTCAACTCTTTGTATAGGTGTGATACAATCGTGGTCACGTATTACGGTTGCCCAAAAAAGGCAAAATTCACCTTTTGATCCCCAGCGTCCATTGTTTAGATCTAGGGACCTAGAATGGTTTGTAGTTTCCATGATAAGGGTTTTGTGGACTAAATAGTGTTATATATATAGGGGATAGGTTTCAGGTAAAAGCCATTAATTATGGTACAAATAACAAGCCAATATGGTACTGCACGAAAGGAGTAAGAAATGCGTTAAACAACCTAATCCGGGGACCGAAAAGCCTAACATGTGGGCTTAAAAACATCAAAAACGATGCATTTTGCATCCACATCAGGGTCTCACGTGATTGTCTCCATATATATATATATATATATATATATATATATATATATATATATATATATATATATATATATATAATAACAATCAGGTACAAACTTATATCTTTCGTCAGAACGTAGAACTATCAATCCGGGCCTTTGGATCGTATATATATAACGTACAAACCGCCCTTATTGTGCAAACTACGAACTCACAAGAAGGCGACACGCTTCCTTTTCGCGCGCGTAGTGCTGGTACCCCTAATGAAAGTTGATGGTACCTTACATACTCAAGTGTTGGTACCCTACATACACTAGTGTTGGTTTGTGTTTATTAATTCCAAAAATCTAATTTACAATCAAAACCTCATGTGTTTATATAGAGAAACTAAACCAAAACGTCCTGATATAGTGAGGTAACGAAACCCCAAAGTCCTAATGCGAATAAGAAAATCTCAAAACCATAAAACAAAATAGGAAATAAATGCCCTGACTCAAAATATATGAATTTGACCCTCTAGATGGCATCAGAAGGCCAAAAAACGCCGGAGCTCATGACAAAGCGATGACTCTTGCTCGGGAGGCCGTTTTGACCCTAAATATGCTAGGTTTTTTTCGAATTCTGACACCGACTCCTTTTCGGGTTATCCAAATGTTGCGTGAATACGTCTATAATACTGACTGCATTACATACACAAGTGCTGGTACCTTACATACATAAGGATTGGTACTTTATATGCACGAGTGCTGGTACCAACATGCAGAGTTGTGTTGGTTTTGTGCCCTGGCTAATCTTGATCTTGTACGACATTATAACTGTTGGGTCTCGAGGTAGGGTTGGAGATGAACCAACTCGCAGCGGAAAATCAATGAAAACCAAGAGACGATTAAACCATGAAACAACTAACAAAGAATGGATTCACAAGAGAAAAATTCAGCACTATTTCTTACCAAAACAAGAACACCGGTTAACGAATGATTGGCTTGAGTCTCCAAGACGCCTACGTATCCACATGGGAATCAAAGCCACGTAGTTCTTCTCTTTGAGGACTCAAGAACACAAAAATGGAGGTGGGAGCTTGCCAAACCCGAAATGGCCATGGAAGAGGGAGAGAAAATGTGTTTCCTATTCTTGTCTTGTGTTTGTTATGTTGACAAAAGATGACTTAAACATAACAAAACCCATACTTGTCCAACTAAAGGCATGGGACAAGTATGGTGTCAAGTAAGGTGTAAATAGGACAAAGTATGGCAAGACAAGATTGGGTTAGGTGGTGAATCACCAACACCTTAATCCTTGTCTTGCTTACTTAGTACTAATTAATCAAGACTTGATTAATTAGTTGCATGGGCCTTGGTTGCATGGGCCTTTCATGGGCCTCTTGGAACATGGCCCGTGGCCATTTCCAACGAGGTCCCGTGATTCGCTCATCGCCTCCATGCCTTCCATACCGGAAATGTCCAACATTATCCGACGCGATCAATCCCAAGACTCCAAGCCTTGTCTCGATCCGTAATGTCCTATTCACTTACGGGCACATGACCCAAAACCCAGTTTTGGTCATGTCCCGAGACAACTCCCTTTTGGTCATTCTCCATAAATGTGTCAATGAGTTTCATCCTCCGGTGTGACCCTTAGGTTTATGTATGTCAATAGATCAACGTAAAATCCCATTTTACTTGATCCTATTTAAGTGGCAACTAACGAGACTTTAGTATTGCCTGACACTACATAACGAATCGACCCTGTCGATTCTAACCTTTCCGTCGTCCCTGTCATTATCCTTTTATCTCCGATATCCTGATTGAGATAAGGCATAGAGCCGTCATCCTTATTATTCTCAATCATCGTTCCTTGATATGTGAGATGACTGAAGATATGATACCCAGTATCATGTGCATGGCCATGCTATTCTTTCAGTCACTCTCGATCAAGCGGCCGAGAACCGATATCTTTCCCATACCTCAGTATGAGGGATAAATCCCTTAGCCGTCTTTCGTGTCACTCATGTAGCCCGTCCCCAAGCCAATCCTGGCCGTTATGGAAGCCCTGTTACGGAAAACGTTAGGCTCAGGTCAAACTCAGTTGTTGACTACATAGCGATCACAAAGACTCCTTGGTCTAAGGATACATGACAAGCTACGACAATGAATATGTTCATGACTTGATCTATGGCACATATTCATGTCGGGTCGTCCAATATCATGTCCCACATGATATCTATGATCAGACTCCGGAATCCCATTCCAATGACTAACAGAACGTAAGCCATAAAGAGCCATCTTTCATACTAGTCGCTTCTAGTGAAGCTTTGTTAACTAGGGACCCATCGAGTGTGATCTATCTCGATCTATGGTTCTATTCGCATGGTGGGCATAGATCAGAGCACACATCGATATATTACTCCAACACATAAGTAATATAAAGCCGCTTTAATTTTATTGCTAACGATGATATATACATTTGGACATTTAGGATTGAACTACGGGCACTAAGACTAACAATAACTTCATTAATACATTGACACTACTATTATCATTTGTGCAATGTTAATAGTGAATAATCATTCTAAGATTATCAAGTACGTGACTTTATAGTAAAACTCTTAGAAGAAACATAGTATTATTGTAATGATCCCTAGTGTTACTGATATACTAAGACTAGTATGATGTTGGCTGATGATCACGTTTTACTTATCATACATATTGGATATGAAGTCAAATCATATATGTCATTTAGGGAAATGGTATTGGATGGCCCACTTTGAGAATACTACATAGGAATTGTCATGAGTATTTCTTAGTACCGTACTATGACTTAAGTCTTTTGATCTTATAGTCATCATGATTTCTACATAGGTAGTTGTGTGTCTTGACACAATTCAACATTGTCTTTAACCGGGAAACAATAAAGGTTGTTGTTGGATACGTATATTGTCTATATGAGAGATATGGTTGACTGATAAGGGTTTTGTACCTCATATAAATATGATCGGATTTCGTTTGGGCCCCTTGATAAGTGATACCACAGAAATGCATGGCCATGCGAATTGATAATGAGTTATCGTAGTTGCAGTCTACTTTAGATCAAGAAACAACGATCGAATAATATAAGGATGACGACCCTATGCCTTATTCGAGCGAGACATCGATGACAAAAGGATTAACATATTAGCGGTAAAAGGTTAAGTCGGATTGACGATCATCATACACGTTTTGGTAGACATAATGTCTTGCTAGAGGCCAACTATGACATATGGATGAAACGTAGATTTCGGGCCCACTGCCAACACGTGGTATGAGCCTACATGGTCGCACATAACAACGAGTCCAAAATCAAATTGGACTTTGGAAGTCTATCAAATGAATAAAATAAATTATATTCAATATAATATTTATTTATTCATTAACTCGTTTTTTAAATTTTCTAAATATAATGAAAATTATGTTGGGCAATTAATATACAAAAATGATTCTTTAATTTTAGAAATTGAAATAGGGTATTTTTTGCATGTCCACTACTCCTAGAATGCCAACTCTAGTAAAACTTGGAAGTCCAAGAGTTGGGCTCTCTTGAAATGACACAGTGGGGTCATGTCTAACCAATAACACCACATGCAAAACCAAATTGAGACACTTGTCAAACTAGGAAGTCCGAGAGTTGTGTTTTTTTTTCAAGTAAAATAAGTGTGGTCATGTTGGGACATATAAGCATGCAAGAGTAGAGAGGAAAATCAAATTTTTTACTCAAGGGTGTGTAGAGAGAAATCGAGTTAGAGGGAGAGCAGAAGAAGAAGTATTCTTCATCTTATGCTAGCACACAAACGATTTTGGGAAGTCCTGTTGGTGTGGATACCGGTAGAGGATAAATTCTTTTGGAGACGTCTCTCAACACACTCAATCCGCAGAAGCATTCTCGGTCCCGTCTCGAACCAAGCTCAAAACAGAGATGTAATCTCTTTAAATTTTCGTTTCATAGTTTACTCGGAATTACATGGATCCTGAGGCTATTCTATGAAAAAATTTTATTTTCCGTTGTGTTTGTTCCCTATAATTCCAACAAGTTGTGGTGCCACACACCAACACTTTGCATGTGCGAAAAAGTACATGTGTTGGCATTTTATGGAAGATACCGATGTTTTGCATAGGGGTAGTGATGGTACATTACATGCACAAATGTTGATACTTTATATACACGGGTGCTGGTACCAACATGTACCAGCACTTGCACGTTGGTATCAACTCTTTGCATCAGCGAAAAAAGGACACATGTCAGCATTTGTACGGAAGGGTACCAGAGCTTTACATGGGGAGTACCAGAGCTGTGTGCGCACGAACAAGAGTTATGCGCGCACGAACTATGTCACTTGTGTATGTGACACAGTCCATATCGTAGACGTACAATGTTTTTCGGCCATCCAGGATCATCTAGGGGTCAAATTCGTTTAATTTTTTAGTCTGGGTGTTTATTTCCTCTTTGTTTTAGGATTTTCAGATTTCCTTTATTCGTTTTAGGACTTTGTGGTTAGTGTCTTTATCGTATTAGGACGTTGGGGTTTAATTTCGCTGTATAAACACATGAGGTTTTGATTGTAAATCGGTTTTTTCTGAATAAATAAACATAAAACCAACACTTGTGTATGTAAGGTACCATCACTTGTGTGTGTAAGGTACCAGTACTTTGCGTGCGCGCAACCAGCATTTTGTGCACACGAAAAGAACATGTCACTTCTTGTGAGTTCATAGTTTACACAATAAGGGTTTTTTTTTTTACTATAAATTGTCCTTATATACACATGTATAATTATTTTGTGTTTGATGAAAATGAGTTATATAATTGATGTTGGTTGAATTATTGGTTAGAATTGATTAAATTAATTATATATATTGATAGCCGATATCATATAATAATTATTAATTATTTTCGTGAATTATTGTTCGTACATTTAGAAGGGGATGATAAAAATTAAATGAATTTTCCTCGGGAAAATAAGACTTACCATAAAGGTGTGAGGAATTTTTCGAACTATATGATGGATAATTGTAATTCATAGTCTATGAACCAACAGGGGATGCCGCCGAATTATACAAGTGTCTATGTTGAAGTTCTACGAACTACGTTTACCACATAATGGATGAGATTTGAAGCACTTGATAAAAAGGGAGTGAGATTATGTCAACATACACGATATGGTACCATCACGGTGAACAGGACCGAAGGCCTAGGTCATTCTTGGAATTCAGACAACAAAATATAGATATGAGAAGTTGTGTTTCATCTAGTAATGGGGCAAGCGATCGAGAAAAACGTTATGATCCAGCAAGGGAGTACATCCAAGATAAGTTACCATTACTCGGCCACACTATTACCAATGATGGTGATTGATGTGGACATAAATTGCATCGATTCTAGATGTATTTAGCCCACATTCTTGAGCATTTTAGTCCCGGGATTGTATAATTTGAACCGTATTTCTCTCGTTACTCATATTGTGTCTGTCATTATGTTTTGTAGGTGATTTGATCAAAAAAAAGGGCTAAAATAGAGGAAAACCCGATTTTAGGAGTTTTGTAAGATGGATGATTTTGTGAAAGGCATAACTTCTTCATACAGACTCCGATTGCCTTGAATTTTATATCAAATCGAAGGGAATTCAGAGATCTACAACTTTCGTCGAGGGCCCAAGACCATCACGGATCCGTAACAGAACCCGTCACGGGTAGGATCACGGATCCGTGACGAAGACATAAAAACGGCCAAAACTCTCTGATCCATCAAGGAGCCGTGACAAGGTCCGTGACGGGTCCCATCAAGGAGCCGTGACGCGCGCGCAGACTGGCTTCCCTAATTCGTTTCAGATTCGATTTTTATCCTATTTAACCTAAAATTCAACCTTCCAATAGGGAGAACTTGTATTTTTGAGAGCTAAGAAGAGAGGAGAGTTGAGAGCAAGCTTGAGTAGAGGATTTCCACTTGAAGAACATCATTGTAATCAAATATTTGGGTATTGTATTTCTCTACTTTGGTCAATTATGAAGCTTTGTTCATGTTCATCAATGGTGTTTTCTTCTTCTTTGCTCATGAGTAACTAAAACCCCATAATCTAGGGTTATGGGGGATTAGATATTTGCTTTCCAATGTGTTTGATTGTATGAATGAGGATTGTGTAGAATGATTTGATTTAGGGTTTGTATTTGATTTAAGCTTAATGCTCTATCTCCCGGGTAGGCCTGATAGAAGGTGGGAATTGCAATCTGACACTCGTGAGAGGTGGGTTGCAATTAGGTCAGAGATCTTATACAAATTGGGTTTAAATCTAGACTAGTGATAGCTAGGTTAACACGTTTGCAATAACCATAGGGTTCAAACCGAAAGTTAGAAATTATCAAAGAACGTAATGCTTTGGGTCTCCCTACATCCTAATTCGTGAGAGCTGGGTGGTTAGATTCCATTAGGGTCCGAAAAAACGTGAGGACTTAGGACTAGTTTGAGAGATAATTCGTTGCCCCTAAAATCAGAACAACTTCACAATGTTCATCGTCAGTTAAATGCATTGGAAACGGTCTCTATGAACCCACAACCTTAGATTACTTTTTCTCTGAATTAAAACTCTTCTAAGCTTTGTGATTACTGGTTCATTGTCATTTCGATCACTATTTACTTTTCATGTTTTAAAACAAAACCATCTTTTAATCGAGATAGCTTGACAACAACTTTGAGATAGAACGTGCTTGACTCGTGCTCCCTTGGGTACGATAATCCGGAACTTAAATTCCAAAAATACTACTTGACGACCGGTACACTTGCCGTGTCCTTTTCTGTGTTAAAAACGCAGGGCGTGAAGTTAATGGCGCCGTTGCCGGGGAGCAATTGAGCCAACCCTTTCTATAAAAGTTGTGTTTCGACTATTTCACTTTTTAATTTTTGCTTTTTAATTTATGCTCAAAAGATCTAAATCCACTCCAAGTGATTTGCTTAGTGATATAGATTTACGAGAAGCAGGACAATTGAAGATAAGAGCTTTAAAGAAGAAACTTGGTGAGGGAAGTGTCAATTCAGACACGATGGAAACTGATGGCGTAGATGCCACTAGGAAAAATGAAGGAGGTGGATAGCAGAATAACCAGGTGGTCCAAAGAAATCAACAAGAGGAACCTATAACTGTCGCGGAGCCACCAAGATATCTCTGCGATTATGGAACACCTCATACCAATAACCTACATCAGAGCATTCTCCACCCACCAGTGGAAGCTCACACCTTCGAGATTAAAACCTTTACCATCCAATTACTCCTACAACATACATTTAGCGGGAATCCAAACACGGATCCCGATCCTGCTGCACATCTGACTAAATTTAATGAGATTTGTGCTACTTTCAGGTACAATGGAGTGACAGACGAAGCAATTAAGCTGCGGGTCTTCAAGTTTACTCTAAGAGATGAGGCAGCAGACTGGATTGCAAGCCTGCCTAACCATGCAATCACAACATGGGCCGATCTATCACAAAAATTTCTAGCCAGATTCTACTCGCCCAGGAAGACTAAGGAGCTCAGAGCCAAGATCCAAAATTTTGCTCAATCAAATTTTGAATCACTAGCAGAAGCTTGGGCGAGATATCAAGGACTCACGAGGAAGTGCCCTCACCATGGACAAGAGTTGTGGTTGCAGCTGCAAACATTCTACCAAGGGTTAAACAGACCAAGTCAAGCAGAGCTGAACGCCGCATCTGGTGGTTCGTTCACCAAACACACTCTACAGGAATGCCAAGAGATTCTAGATAATATAATGGCCAATGATGCTTGGCATTCGGAAAGAGCACCTGGAGGGCCTACAGTCAATTCAGTCAATTCAGCAGCGGAAATAAATCAAGTCATGGAGCAATTGAAAGAAATGAAGCTGATGATGGCAGGCATGCAGGGACAACCACCACATCCTAGTCCAATAGACTATGAGGAGGCTAACTGGGTGAACCATAATGGCAACCAAGGGAGGAAGTATGATCCTTATTCTAACACTTATAATGAGGGTTGGAAAGATTGCCCCGAGCTAAAATGGGGAGGAGATCAGAATCAAAGAAGCCAAAATCCCACACCTCCCGGATTCAATCAGAGACCTCAAAATCAGGCCAGCCAGCAGAGAAATCCTCAACCTCAGCAAAATCCAGGTAACCAACAATCTTCTTCTGACCCAACTTCTTTAATTTTAAAAATGCTGCAGGTATAGGAGGAGAAGAATAGGATACAGGACGAGGAGAATAGGAAAATCCATAAGCGGTTGGAGGAAAAAGATCAGCAGATAAGGGAGCTGTTTAGGAAACAAGCTGAAGTAGATAACAACTATAAATCAGTAAATACTCAGCTAGGACAGGTTGCCACAACAGCAAACTACAAACTTCTAGGATCCCTACCTAGTGACACCGAGAGGAATCCAAGAGAAAGGGTGAATGCCATTATGTTGAGAAGTGGAAAAGAGCTCGGCGATTCAAGTCAAGAAAAGTTCAAGGAAGTTGATCTGCCACAGCTCAGAGAGGTTGCTACCAATAAAAGCAGTCAAGAGACAGAGGCCAATATGCATGCCACAGGTGAGAAGGTAAGGGAATCCAAAGTTGACTCAGAAACTTGGATTCCGCCTCCTCCCCCTTTTCCTTCAGTAATTAAGAAAAATAAGCCTGATAGTCGATATGATAAATTTTTGAATGTGTTTAGAAGGCTTGACATTAACATTCCTTTTCTTGAAGCTTTAACTCAAATGCCTAAAATCGCTCAATTCTTGAAAAAGTTATTAGCTAGCAAGAGAAAATTATTAGATGGGGAGATTGTGAATTTGACTGAAGAATGTTCTGCCATATTATTAAATAAATTACCCCCTAAACTGAAGGACCCAGGTTGTTTCACTGTTCCATATGAGATAGGTAAAGTTTCATTTGCAAAGTCTATATGTGACCTAGGAGCGAGTGTAAATCTTATGCCCCTTTCAGTATTTAAGAAACTAGGACTTGGGGATGAACCAACACCATCTTCGATTACTTTACAACTAGCAGACATGTCAATTAAATACCCTAGGGGAATTGTAGAAAATGTGTTAGTCAAGGTAGGAGAATTTATCTACCCTGCTGATTTTGTAGTTCTAGACATGGAAGAGGATCATGCGATTCCTCTTATTTTGGGGAGACCGTTTTTGGCCACAGCTAGGACTTTAATTGATGTGGAGAACGGGTCAATAATATTTAGATATGGTGAGCAACAAGAAGAATTACATATGAAAGGAAGGAATGGAATTAAAAAGGGGACCATTGCTCCTACATGTGAAGTTATTGAACACATAGATAAACATGAGTCGGTAGCCCACTTAGAAATTTCACATGATTCTAAGGTACAAGCTCTTCCTAATTCACAATGTGAGTTGAGAGTTCTCCCTAATAATTTAAAGTATGTTTATTTGAATGATGATGACTTATACCCTATTGTTATATCATCTGATTTATCTAATGACAGGGAGGAAGAATTATTGCAGGCACTTAAGCAGAAAAGTAAGACCCTAGGTGACACATTAAATCATATTCGATGTTGCAATCCATCGTGTTGCATATGCAGGGTCCTCGTAGAGAATGACTTAAGCTTGGTGGTGAACTTGTGGAAAAAGCCCAAGCAGATAAGTAAAGGCGTCTGGGCGAGGGAGAGCTTGACAGCGCTCTCCAATGAGCCTTGAGTAGGCTCAAATGGCGGCCTTGGCCGCCTTATAGTCGAGCTAACGACGATAAACGAACGCGCTTGTTGGGAGGCAACCCAATATCCCTACCCTCTTTGTTTTGTATATGTTATGTCTTGCTCTTATTTTCTGACTATTTGTGCAAGTTGGTGATACAAGATGGAAGCATAGTTGTTGGCGCCGAGTTCCTGAGAACTCACTTGGGCGAAATGGCTCTCCATCCATCCATGCACGAGGATTCCCACAGTTGGTGCAATTCGCATAGCGGTTCTTCGAGGGGCAGTATCTCTTCCGTTTCTATTTATATTGTATACCGCTATTGTATTTCCTTTATGCTGTCTGGTGGGCGATGAGCGCCCGAATTTCCGTGCTGATAGAACATGCATATAGGATTTCGTGAATTGGGTATTTGTTAATTATAAGTGTGGGGTTGTTAGTTATGAGGCTAGGAGCATGTGTAGGATTGAGTCGCATTGGGGACAATGCTTAGTTTTAAAGTGTGGGGTGGGGTATGCCTTGCATTGCATTGTGTTTTCTTTTGTGTGCTCATGCATCATTTCGTGTTATAAACTTTTTGAAAAATCCAAAAAAAAAAATTGAAAAAATTTGAAAAATCAAAAAAATATTTTGTGGTGATGTGCAAGTCTAGTGTTTATGTTCCTAAGGATTCGATGATTGAATTATCGCTATTGCTTATTTCTTGCATAAATCAAGGTTGTATATGAGCATGAGTGAATCAAATTTGTAGGGAAAGCACATGCATTAGGATTAACTCTTCCACTTGCTTTTGAGTGTTTGCTATAACCCGTGTTGTTTGCCTTTGATTCTCATGCATGGTAACTTGAGTCTAGAACTACATGTACGACCCAATCGAGGCGAAATGAGAATAAGGAACATGGTTGTTTAGGAAAATGATTTTAGGCCATCTATGGATCGTTTGAGCTAAAAATTGCCTACCCTTGCATGATTGAATCTCTTAGTCACCCATTTGAGCCTAAGCATTTCGTTTCTAAACCCGACATTACAATCCTATGTGCCTTTTGTTTCATTTATATATCCCCATTATTGTTTGAACCCATTTCTCTAGGCTTAGTTGCTTCATTGAGAGTGGTTATTTTTGGGAAAATGAGTGAGCAAAAGAGAGAGAAAGTGATGAAAAGATAATTTGCCATTGGTTTGTATTGAGAACAAATATTATATCGCCTTACCCAAAGGAAAAGAAAAGAAAAAGGGATAGAAAAAGAAGAAGAAAAATCCCTAAGAAAAGAATAAGTGTGGGGTAAGGTCTGATAGTGGTTTAGACAAATGGTTAACTTATAGATAACTATGACATATTAGTGCTACCATTAGCTATTCAATAAAAAAAATGGTATTAGAGATTGCAAGAGTTGGATGGTAAACAAATGGGGTTTGGGAGGTGTGACATACTTTGTGGGTGTGAGAATGAAGCAGCTTTGTCTTGAGATATTTATTTGAGCTTCTTTTGATTATCCTTCCCTACCCTTTACCTAGCCTTACATTACAAGTCGAATTAAAGACCTTTCTGATTCTTGAATAACCATGGTTCCTTACAATTAGTGGAGATTGGTCTAGCATGATAGCATATGAATCTCCAAACTCCATGTATGGGAAAATGAGGATACACACGGTTATGGTGAATGAGTGAATGCAAGTTTAAAAGGAAAGAGTTCACTCTTTAATGTGAGTAGCGTCCTATTTTAATGAATTCATTGGTTCATATGCTTCTTTGATGAGTGTAAAATTTTGGTGTGTGGCGACTCTGAGAAAACCCATGTGATCCTCTATGCACGACTTTAAACATCACCTGTTTTTGTGACCTTTTTGCATGCATCATATAGTATGTTTTAGGAATGCATTAGATTCAGGATTCATGCATTGCACGTGCATCTTTACTTTTTGTTGTTTTGAATAAATGAGACCCGGACTCCTCCTATCGAGGTGAACCTCGGGGTTTAACCGGGACATATCTTTAAAATGCTTTCTTAGTTTAGTTTTCTCGGGACGAGAAAAGTTTAAGTGTGGGGTGTTGATGTGGACATAAATTGCATTGATTCTAGATGTATTTAGCCCACATTCTTGAGCATTTTAGTCCCAGGATTGTATAATTTGAACCGTATTTCTCTCGTTACTGATATTGTGTTTTTCATTATGTTTTGTAGGTGATTTGATCAAAAAAAGGGCTAAAATAGAGGAAAACCCGATTTTAGGAGTTTTGGAAGATGGATGATTTTGTGAAAGGCATAACTTCTTCATATAGACTCCGATTGCCTTGAATTTTATATCAAATCGAAGGGAATTCAGAGATCTACAACTTTCGTCAAGGGGCCCAAGACCATCACGGATCCGTAACAGAACCCGTCACGGGTAGGATCACGGATCCGTGACGAAGACATAAAAACGGCCAAAACTCTCTGATCCATCAAGGAGCCGTGACAAGGTCCGTGACGGGTCCCATCAAGGAGCCGTGACGCGCGCGCAGACTGGCTTCCCTAATTCGTTTCAGATTCGATTTTTACCCTATTTAACCTAAAATTCAACCTTCCAATAGGGAGAACTTGTATTTTTGAGAGCTAAGAAGAGAGGAGAGTTGAGAGCAAGCTTGAGTAGAGGATTTCCACTTGAAGAACATCATTGTAATCAAATATTTGGGTATTGTATTTCTCTACTTTGGTCAATTATGAAGCTTTGTTCATGTTCATCAATGGTGTTTTCTTCTTCCTTGCTCATGAGTAACTAAAACCCCATAATCTAGGGTTATGGGGGATTAGATATTTGCTTTCCAATGTGTTTGATTGTATGAATGAGGATTGTGTAGAATGATTTGATTTAGGGTTTGTATTTGATTTAAGCTTAATGCTCTATCTCCCGGGTAGGCCTGATAGAAGGTGGGAATTGCAATCTGACACTCGTGAGAGGTGGGTTGCAATTAGGTCAGAGATCTTATACAAATTGGGTTTAAATCTAGACTAGTGATAGCTAGGTTAACACGATTGCAATAACCATAGGGTTCAAACCGAAAGTTAGAAATTATCAAAGAACGTAATGCTTTGGGTCTCCCTACATCCTGATTCGTGAGAGCTGGGTGGTTAGATTCCATTAGGGTCCGAAACAACGTGAGGAGTTAGGACTAGTTTGAGAGATAATTCGTTGCCCCTAAAATCAGAACAACTTCACAATGTTCATCGTCAGTTAAATGCATTGGAAACGGTCTCTATGAACCCACAACCTTAGATTACTTTTTCTCTGAATTAAAACTCTTCTAAGCTTTGTAATTACTGGTTCATTGTCATTTCGATCACTATTTACTTTTCATGTTTTAAAACAAAACCATCTTTTAATCGAGATAGCTTGACAACAACTTTGAGATAGAACGTGCTTGACTCGTGCTCCCTTGGGTACGATAATCCGGAACTTAAATTCCAAAAATACTACTTGACGACCGGTACGCTTGCCGTGTCCTTTTCTGTGTTAAAAACGTAGGGCGTCAATGATCATAATTATCCTAGTCATTATGATGTCGCTAGCTCAGTTGAAAATGAAGAGACCGACAGGGAAAAACAAATGATATGTGAACAACACTACGTTGTACAAGGGGTCAAATGAAAATAGATTATCAACCATTATAAATTTGATGGCATCAAAAGATAAATATAATATGACGAACAAAGCTTTCAGTGTCACGCCGCAAATCCGGTTTTGACCGAATTCGAGACGCGACTAAGATCAGCAAAATAATAAAAAGATAAAGATAAATAAATAGAGTTCAAAAGTCATATAAAAATCCAAAAGTAAACCGAGTCAACAGCTCAACATGGTAAGTACGAAAGTGAAAACATGAAAAGAGGTGTACGTCTCTAAACTCTAGCTAAACCCTCGACAGCTCCCCAGCTCCGAGAGTCCTGCTAGTACTGCTCCCGCTCAACACCTGAAACACTACAAAAACAGGAGGGGTGAGCTTACGCTCAGTAGGAAAAGTAGGTAAGCTTCGGAACCACAGTTCATTACCACGGTAACCGTCCAATTAAGGCACACTAACAAGGTGACCCTACACGACGCCCTCAGGCAAAGAAAACCCGTTACTGACCAAATCCACAACCCCAAAAATACTTACAAAACACACAGTCAACCAATGAGAAATAAAGCACACAGCAAGGCACACACAGAGTTCGAAGAACAGCACACAACAAAATAATGAACATAAGGTACGAGAGAGACACACACAGATGTCATAAACCGCAGGAGCCAACACCACCGAATGCACACAACCACTTATATCGTGTTGGACCACACAACATCAGTCACAATATCTTCCTCCTCGCACAGACGAAGGGTAACATCCTCGACCGGAAATCCCTCAGTCCGATGTCTTCCACTCACACAGATGTGGGCACTACTCACGATACATACAAGACCGGCACACCCTTCAGTTTACACCATCCCGGACTACGAGTCATCCGGGTACTGAATCACGCCATCCTTGGCCTCGATACCCTACACCGGAACTGTCCCTCGGTGTAGGTTTCCCTCCGGCTACGCCGTCTTTTGAACACATAAGCGGGGTTTAGCACATAGCACAAATCACGGATGGTCTCGGTATACCAGCCATACCATCTCAATATAGCACACAACCGGTCTATCACTCACCCGGTCATATCACAACCAAGAGTTCACTTAATCAAACATGGCACACTTGCCCACACAGTCACATCATACAACAGCGAGTATAATCTTATTTAGACTCTCACACAACGATTATAGCACACAACATGCAATCCTAGGGCATCGACATGGCCCATCTACCAGCACAGCAATTTCCCAAGTATTGAAAGCAGATAAAGCAGATACTATCAAAGTTCGTCCTACATGTTACTAGGACTCGTCCATTTGATCAAGTAGATAAAGTAGTCGTTCCTATATGCCACTATGACCTTTCCAGTTATTATCAAACCCTAATCATGCATATTAGCAACAATCCTTAATTAAGGCGGTGTTCGTTACTTTCCCTACCTCAAGACGATACCACAGCAGCGTCTCCTAGCTGCTGACGACCGGGCCAACACCGTCTTCTAGGGCGAAGTCCACGAAAACCAAGTCTGTGTTTTTAAACAGGCAAACGGTCCAATCAGTTCTCAAGTGTCCAAAAACCTCGGAAATGTCTCAAACGTCTTTAAAAAACCAATTTTAGGTCCAACAAATTAATTAAATAATTAATTAAAAACTGCGACCCGGATCCGGCCCGAATCCAGGCCCAACCCGGATCCAGACCCGGTCCAAGCGCGGAACCGACCCGGATCCAAGCCTGGAACCGACCCGGATCCAAGCCCGGAACCGACCCGGATCCAAGCCTGGCCCGGACCCAGTCCCAGACCCGATCCAAACCCGAGTCAGACCCGGTCCGGACCCGAGTCAGAACCCAGTCCAAGGACTTGGGCCTGACTCAATTCCGGCCCAGGAACTGGCCCGAGCTTGAATTCCGGTCCAGGACCAAAAGGCCCAACACGCAGCCAGGTACAGGCTCGCCGTCGATTTGGGTCAAGCTCCGGCGATTTCGAGGTTCTCCGGCCGTCGTCTACGGCGTCAAGTGTCACGCCCCAATTTCAGTAAACCGAACTCGGGACGCGAACATTTAAAATCGTAAAACATTTGAAACCTGTTTTGAATAAACACTTTGAAATTACCAATTACTTAATCAAAATAATATTTACAACTCAAAAACGTCCCAACAAATGGACAAGGTACATGGTATCCGTCACTAGACTCAAAAGATAAAACCCGAACCTCGCTCCTAGCTCCTCAAGCTTCGAGCGCTCACCTAGTCCGTCCTGTGATCAGTACCTGTAAGAAAAGCAGCTAGGGGTGAGCGTTCTCTCACCACCACGGATAACAGACTAACTACGGCATACTTAGCAGACAATGCCGGTAACACCAAAACCAAACCCAACAGCGGGACTACAATCCCCAAACTCAAATACTCAACTGACACACAACCCGTTACCTTCCTCAACAGACTCAACACTCGGACTCGTAATGTAAACCCGACACAACTATCGACGACCTCCTCCAAAGACACGACAGAATGCTACGCAACACCAAACAAGATCACAAAGGATCGCACACCAAACAAGATCACAAAGGATCGCATTCCTGTCAGCTGCTCAGTGCCGGTTGCTAACCGGCTGGGCTCGAGCCTGCCCCACGCGTTTTACCTATCACTGTCAAGCTCCAGGCGGTCGACCTGTTGGCGATAAACCGAGCTACTTTTCCGATAGCTAGTCGGAAGGGCAGCTGCCATCTCACCGCCTAAAAACGCTCACAACTTGCCGAGACTCGAACACGGATCAGGCTAGCCAAAGAACGCTCGCAACTTACCAAGACTCGAACTCGGGTAAGCCAGCCAAATTCCACACCACTTCCCGACACGAAGTCGAGTCACTAACCTCGGGCACCCACAATCACAATCACAAGCAAGGTTCAACAAACAGCAACAAGACCAGTTCAACACTCCACAGGCACTCATGGCCACCCAAGACACCAACAGTAAAACACGGGTTCAACAACCCCCCACGGGCACTCATGGCCACCCAAGACACACCAACGGTAACTCACGGGCTCAACAACCCCACGGACACTCATGTCCCCCCAAGACTCCAACAGTAAAACACGGGCTCTCATGGCCACCCATGACACCAACAATAAAACAAGGGCTCTCATGGCCCCCCAAGACACAACCAGTAAAGTACGGGCTCTCATGGCCACCCAAGACATAAATTAAAAATTCAACATTCGGGCATGGTCATATGCCTCCAGTAATTCTAATATCGATAAGTTTACTGCTCCTACGACACTACTAAGTGTCACATGCATTTCTAAAGTTCGCTACATTCCCGTATCATGCCTTTCTAATATTCGATAACCTACTTAAGCCACGACACCCCGGTGTCACATGCAATTCTACTGTTCACTTTCCCTAGTCAGGGCCGAGATCCGGCTACTTTTCCCTACCTCGTATATGTTCTCCAAAAGTGCCCAAATAAGCCCCGGCGTGATCTCAGTCACTCGCCTAGCTTTCCTTTGCCTCGGTCCGCGGCACGATCTAAAATAACACAATTTTAAGGCACTTTTAAACTCGCAGGAATAAACTGAAATTCAATAAACTTAACGCCCAAACGTAACCCCGACAATGTCGATCACTCCCAAACTTCCCGATTACTCGACATTGTCGATAAAGGACTCGGAAAAGCCCGATTCGCCCGACATGGCGAATCTGCCCGGGTTTTGGAAACGCCATTCCGGGGCTCCGAAAATTCCCGTTTTCGTTTCTAGGGTCTTAGAACAATTCAAGGGTTTCTAGGCACTCGACGGAATCGAATTCCGACTTCCGAGTCAATTAATTAACGTTTAAAGTTTCTAAACCCGATAATTACAACTTTCGCATTTTAATTCCAATTTTCGATTCGGTTGTGGATAAATGGTCTGGGGAACGTTCTAAACCAGCCGAACACAAAACCCGATCACCCGAGCAAGTGGGCCCCACCCGGCCAAGCTTGGCCGTGGGTGGCTAGGGCTCTTTGGGGCCCGGCCCACCATGGCGGTGGCCGGCCCTAGCTCCGGCCAGCCACCCCACATGGTGGTCGGCCACCCCCCTATGGTGGCCGGAGCTCCTCCCGAGCTCCCGGTCGCCAGAAAACGTCTCCAACGATCCCCCAACCTCAATACAACCCTAAACTAATAGTTTCAAACCAAAACCTAATTTTAGAAAATGACAAATCGAAGATTGATTTGGTGATTACCGTAGAGGAAGACTGTGTGAGTTCGATTCCCTTAGCTTTGAGACGATCCAAGGGTGGGAAGCTCGCGAATAGTACCACCAAACCCTAGCTCCTCTCCTTTCTTCTTCTCCTTCTCTCTCTAACTCTCTTCTCTTTTTTTCTAATGTTTTTCTCTTTCTAAACCACCTTGGCCGAACCCCCCCTTATGTCTTCCTTTTCATTTCCCCCCTAAACCTAACACCACCACTTGTTTGACAAGTGGCAAGGTGGGTCCCACACCTTTTGGGAAAATATCTACTATGTATTTTCCAATCAGATTCGCGAAAAACGGACGTTTCGGGCCCCGAACGGGCACTTTTTCCAAGAAATTACGAAACTTTACGGGCTACAAGGAAACGGCTCAACTAAGACCGCTGCGACGAATGGACCAAAACGTCACTCGATTGACTTTTCCAGCGAAAAGTCAACATTTCCCAAATTGATCAGAAAGTTTCCCTGAGTCCCCCGGAACTCACTTTGGTCGATATCGGGGTCAACTTAAGTCCGGTATGACCCTCGGGGTCATTTTAGGTTCAATTAAGTGTCTGTCTTAAAATTTTTAAATTTTCCTGTTTTTCGCAGGTTTGACTGGCGTTGACCGGGAGTGGTTATTACAATCTACCCTCCTTAAAGGAATTTCGTCCGCGCAATTTAAAACAGGCATACCTCGGGAAACGAACCAGGCGGGGTACTTTGCGCGAACCTCGTCCTCGCGCTCCCAAGTCGACTCAGCCCCGTGATGCCTCTACTGCACCCGTACTAGGCGGATAATCTTGCCTCCCCGCAGGACCTACTCCCGTGTGTCCATGATCCGAACCGGCTGCTCCTCATAGGAGACATCGTCAGCCACCTCGATATTTGTCCACTCAATGACGTGGGAGGGGTCCGCATTGTACTGCCGCAACTAGGACACGTGGAAGACGTTATGAACTCTCCCAAGTTGCGGTGGCAACGCCCGACGATAAGCCACTGCTCCCACTCTGCTCAAGATCTCGAACGGGCCAATGTACCGCGGAGCCAACTTGCCCCCGCTGCGTCTAAACCGTACCAGTCCCTTCCTCGGGCTCACCTTCAGGAACACGTGATCCCCGACTGCGAACTCAAGAGGTCGACGTCGTCTGTCGGCATAACTCTCCTGCCGACTCTGCGCGGTCCTCAACCGATCGCGTATCAGCGCGACCTTCTCTGTCGTCTCTATGACAAGATCTGGCCCCAGCGGACTCTTGTCCCCCACCTCTGCCCAACACACTGGTGATCGACACGGCCTCCCATACAACGCTTCAAACGGTGCCATCCCAATACTGGCCTGGTAGCTGTTGTTGTAGGCGAACTCGGCCAACGGCAGGTGGGTCTCCCACGATCCCCTGAAATCCAGCACACATGCCCGCAGCATGTCTTCCAAGATCTGAATAGTGCGCTCGGACGGACCGTCTGTCTGGGGATGGTGAGCTGTACTGAGTAGAACCTCGGTCCCCAATGCATCCTGCAGACTCGGCCAAAATCTGGACGTGAAACGAGGATCCCTGTCAGACACTATCGACACCGGGACCCCATGGAGACGCATTATCTCCTGAATGTACAAGCTGCTCAACTTGTCGACCGGATCAGTCATCCTCATAGCCTGGAAATGGGCCGACTTGGTCAACCGGTCGACTACCACCCATACGACGTCGTTTCCCTTCGGCGATCTCGGTAGTCCACACATGAAGTCCATCGTGATATGCTCCCACTTCCATTGGGCAATCGGCAGTGGCTGCAACAATCCTGCGGGACGCTGATGCTCGGCCTTCACCAGCTGACAGACAAGACATCTCGACACAAACTCTACAACTGCTCTCCGCATCCCGCGCCACCAGAAGTGCTGCCTGATGTCACGGTGCATCTTGGTGCCCCCCGGGTACACTGTAAGATGCGAATGATGCGACTCTCGCAACACGTCGTCTCTACAGTTGCCCGGCACGAACAACCCTCCTCGATACCGTAACCCCCAATCAGCACTAAAATCCCAGCCTGCCACTTCGTTTCCTCGAACGACCCTCTCTCGGATCTCTAGCGTCTCGACGTCCTCCGACTGCGCCTCCAACACTCGGGCAAGCAGTGAGGGCTGAGCCACTAATGAGCACATGGCCATGTCACCAGTAACCTCCTCTAACTCAAGCCCGAACGTGCTCAGCTCCCCCATCAAGTCCCACTCTCGGACTGATATGATGGCGAGGCTCGGAACCGACTTCCTACTCAAGGCGTCGGCGACCACGTGCGCCTTACCCGGATGGTAGTGTATCTCGAAGTCGTACTCCTCGAGTAGCTCCATCCCCCGCCGCTGGCGCATGTTCAGGTCTCGATGAGAAAATATGTACTTGAGGCTCTTGTGATCCGAGAAGACCTGAAACCCCTCGCCATAAAGATAATATCGCCATCCTTTTAGCGCGAACACGACTGCTGCTAGCTCCAAATCGTGGGTAGGATAGTTGCGCTCGTGCGTCTTCAACTTCTTGGAGCCATAAGCCACAACTCTGCCCAACTGCATCAGTACGCAGCCCAGTCCCTCTTCGAACGCATCACAGTAGACATCATACCCTATCCCACGCTCGGGCACCACCAACACTGGAGCGGTAGTCAGCCGAGTCTTCAACTCCGTGAACGCCTGTTCACAGTCCTCCGTCCACACAAACCTGACTCCCTTGCGCGTGAGCAGAGTCATCGGCGCGTCTAGTCGCACAAAGTCCTGGACAAATCACCGATAATAGCCTACCAACCCCAGAAAGTTGCGGATCTCGAAGACACTCGTGGGCCGTGCCCACTTCGAGACCGCGTCGATCTTTGACGGATCGACCAGTATACCGTCACGGGACACGATGTGACCGAGGAATTTCACCTCAGCGAGCCAGAACTCGCACTTCTCCAGGTTGGCATATAGCTGATGCTCGCGCAGTAGTTTCAGAACAGTCCTACGATGTACCTCATGTGCCGCCTCGCTCTACGAATAAATCAGGTTGTCGTCTACGAACACCACCACAAACTGATCTAAGAACGGCCGGAAGATGTTGTTCATCAGGTCCATGAATGCTCCAGGTGCGTTCGTCAGTCCGAATGGCATCACCAGGAACTCGTAGTGCCCATAGCGTGTCCGGAATGCAGTCTTTGCGACGTCCCCCTCACGGACTCGCAACTGATAATAACCGGATCGCAGATCGATCTTCGAGAAGTAGGTCGACCCTCTCAACTGGTCGAACAAGTTATCAATCCTCGGCATCGGGTATCGGTTCTTCACCGTAACCCGGTTCAGCTTCCGGTAATCTATACACATCCGTAGCTCTCCACTCTTCTTCTTCACGAAGAGTGCTGGTGCTCCCCACGGCGATACACTCGGACGGATAAATCCCTTCTACTGAAGCTCCTCTAGTTGACGCTTCAGCTCAGTCAACTCTGCCGGCGCAAACCTGTAAGGCGCCATCGATATCGCCGCCGTTCCCGGCACTAGGTCAATCCCGAACTCCACCTCACGAACCGGTGGCAGCCCGCTCAACTCCTCAAGAAAGACCTCGGGGAACTCGCATACCACTCTCGGTAACTCTCGGCTCTGCACAGCCGATACTTCCTCCACTACGGACAACGCCGACAGGAGAACCCCGCTCTTACTACCCAGAACACACTTCACCGTCGTGTTTCCTGCTGACACTGTCACTCGTCGCCTGTAGCAATCGATATTGGCTCGGTACCTCGACAGCCAATCCATTCCCAAGATCACATCAAAGGTCGTCATTCCCAATACGAGAAGATCACCAGGGCAAGTACAGTCTGCGACTCTAATCTCGCAGGCACGACAGACTCTAGTCAACGATACGCCACCTCCAACTGGGGTGTCCAGGCACAAGGGTGGACTCAACGGCTCTAAACTCAGCCCCAACCCCTCAGCACAGCTCAATGAAATAAACGAATGCGACGCCCCGGTATCAAATAAGAACAATGCCCATAAATGATACAATAAACACGTACCCTAGATGGTCTCGCGGTACGTGGTAGATCCTGGGGCCCTCCCCTGCGAGGCCTGCTGCCTCTGACCCGGCGCACTGGCTGCTGAATACCCAGGTCTCTGCTGCTGCCTCGGAACCGGCGCGCTCGTAGACGGCTGTGAGAACCTCGACTGCTGACTCTGACGAAGGCGACCCTGGGTGACTGTACTGTCCGCGACTGATGCGGTCGCTGTGCTGATGTCGCTCCCAACGGCTCACGGCACCATGCCATAGTGTGTCCCACCCGGCCGCACCGGAAACAACTGATCTCGTCGGCTCTCGACCCCGAGCCCTGGCCTGTCCGGCTGGTCGCTGGTAGCGCCGCGGGCCCTCCTCTGGTCCGGCACTCTCGCTGCAAGTGGCCTGGCTGCCCGTAGAGATAGCATGTCGGCCCCCTCTCTGACACGACTGGCCCTACGGACGCCACCGACCCCATCTGTCTTGCCCTACCCTGATGAGCCTGTGGTCGGAAGAACCATGTGGTCCTCTGTCTCCTCGGGTCTCGTGAATCGGACGGCCCTGCAAAGATGGTCGGCCGCTGTCGAACCTCACGGGTCCTGGCCGCATCCCAGATACCCTACTCCACCGTCGCTGCAGTGTCCACGAGCTCGGAGTACTTTCGCAACCTCAATGCGAGAACCTTGTCCCGAATCATCGGTCTCAGTCCCCCCTCGAACCGCAAGCAACGGTTCTGCTCTTTCGCCACCATCTCGGGCGCGAATCTGGTCGGGGCCGTGAATCTGGCCTCGTATTCTCCCACTGTCATCCCCTCCTGCTGCAGATCCAGGAGCTGTCGGTGTCGGTCCAATCGAGCCGACTCGGGAAAGTACTGTGCCAGGAAGACCGTCTGGAAGGTGGCGTAGTCATGTTGACATTATCCCTCACACGCCCCCCCCCCCCAAGTGGTAGGCGCTGTCCCTTAGCTGGTGAGCTGCAAAGGACACTCTGCGGCGACCATCCTCGATACCTGATGTATCCAGGTCCCGCGTGACCTGCTCTAGCCACCTCTCGGCTAGGTCGGGGGGCTCCCCGACAAATGTAGGTATTCCTAGCTTCAGGAAGTCCAGCAGGGTCCGGGCCGTATGGTCCTCTGCCTGAACGGGCTCACTAGGGCCCTGCTGCCTCCGGAGCTGGCGATGCCGACCCTCGACTGGCGATGATCGCCACCAAACTCTGGACTGTCCTGGTCAGCTCATCCAGGGCAATCGTAACGGGAGGGTCCGCGACCGGCGGGACGCTGGGTGTCGCCGTAGACGGTCCCGCGTCGCTTCTCCTGTCTTCTCCGACAGGAGTACCCTACGCCTCCGCGTACTCAGCGGGCTCAACGGTTGGCACCCGTCCTGGTGTCCCCGCTGACCGTCCCCGCCTGCCTCGCGTGGGCGCCCGTCCCCGTGTTAACGCTGCTCGTCCTCGTCTGCCGCGAGCCATGTGTCAGTATCCTCTGCACGGATACACGCAAACGTTCAGTTTGCGAACTTATATAACGACGACATGCTCATAAAATACTAGCGTACTCGTTACTAAACTTCATACCGCTCACGCTATTTATACTTTAATTACAATAATACGTAAGCGAAACCTCAATTAAAACGCACACCCGTGCACCAAGCCATGCAACAACAAAACTAACCGCACAACGACACAAACAAAGATATTTTTTTTTTAAAGTAGCTGACTGGACCAGGCCGGAAAGTGGGCCGGGCCGTGTCACCTACCGGGCCGGCACGCCAGCTGGGCCGTGCCACCTTCCGGGCCGGCACGCTCGTCGTGCCGTGCCATCTTCTGGGCCGGCACGCCAGCCGTGCCGTGCCAGCTACCGGGCCGGCACGCCAGCCGTGCCGTGCCAGCTACCGGGCCGGCACGCCTGCCGTGACCTGCCATCTTCCGGGCCGGCATGCCATCCGTGCCGTGCCAGCTTCCGGGCTGGCACGCCAGCCGGGTCGTCCCCCATTCCGGGCCAAAACAGAGGCCCCGACCTCGTTTCCTATCGGGCCGGTCCATGGCCCGTCCCGTAGCTGCAACGACTTCACACCTAACACACCGTCACGTATAACCTAGGGCACTCGTATCCTACCCTTCTCTTGGCGACCCGCACACTTGTGCGTAGCAGACATTTAACCACCAAATTGACCAAACACGTACCACAATTTCCGACCAAACCACAAGTCACTCAACTTCAAACACAAGCCGACAAGGCCAACAACACAACACACGCCCACCGGGCCAACCAACAATCAAAACACGCCCACGAGGCCAATAAAATTTTAAAACTTTCTCCACTTCATTAAGAACCTCATTTCTTGACATCACGTAGTTATAATCCGGTCCAGGCGTCCCCGAACTACATTGTACCCACTTGATATCAACACCGTCACGACAGTTTAAAAATAGTTCACGCAACCACACACAATCAATATGCCAGCAACAAAATGCTGCAACATACGCACAAACAAAACAAGACTCAAGACACGACGGTTCTACACACGGTTTCCGACCTGCGTACCTAACGCACGACGGGACTTCACTGACTCGACCCTCCCTACCTAATTGACGGACAGTCCGAGGTGTGACACCTCGAGCTCTGATACCAAGCTGTCACGCCCCAATTTCAGTAAACCGAACTCGGGACGCGAACATTTAAAATCGTAAATCATTTGAAACCTGTTTTGAATAAACACTTTAAAATTACCAATTAGTTAATCAAAATAATATTTACAACTCAAAAACGTCCCAACAAATGGACAAGGTACATGGTATTCGTCACTAGACTCAAAAGATAAAATCTGGACCCCGCTCCTAGGTCCTCAAGCTTCGAGAGCTCACCTAGTCCGTCCAGTGATCAGTACCTGTAAGAAAAGCAGTTAGGGGTGAGCGTTCGCTCACCCCTAGCTGCTTTTCTTACAGGTACTGATCACAGGAGGTACTGATCACAGGACGGATAACAGACTGACTACGGCATACTTAGCAGACAATGCCGGTAACACCAAAACCAAACCCAACACCGGGACTACAATCCCCAAACTCAAGTACTCAACTGACACACAACCCGTTACCTTCCTCAACAGAATCAACACTTGGACTCGTAATGTAAACCCGACACAACTATCGACGACCTACTCCAAAGACACGACAGAATGATACGCAACACCAAATAAGATCACAAAGGATCGCACACCAAACAAGATCACAAAGGATCGCATTCCTGTCAGCTGCTCAGTGCCCGTTGCTAACCGGCTGGGCCCGAGCCTGCCCCACGAGCTTTACCTATCACTGTCAGGCTCCAGGCGGTCGACCTGTTGGCGATAAACCGAGCTACTTTTCCGATAGCTAGTCGGAAGGGGAGCTGCCATCTCACCGCCTAAAAACGCTCACAACCTGCCGAGACTCGAACACGGATCAGGCTAACCAAAGAACGCTCGCAACTTACCGAGACTCGAACTCGGGTAAGCCAGCCAAATTCCACACCACTTCCCGACACGAAGTCGAGTCACTAACCTCGGGCACCCACAATCACAATCACAAGCAAGGTTCAACAAACAGCAACAAGACCAGTTCAACACTCCACAGGCACTCACGGCCACCCAAGACACCAACGGTAAAACACGGGTTCAACAACTCCCCACGGGCACTCATGGCCACCCAAGACACACCAACGGTAACTCACGGGCTCAACAACCCCACAGGCACTCATGACCCCCCAAGACTCCAACAATAAAACATGGGCTCTCATGGCCACCCAAGACACAACCAGTAAAGTACGGGCTCTCATGGCCACCCAAGACATAAATTAAACAATCAACCTCCGGGCATGGTCATATGCCTCCAGTAATTCTAATATCGATAAGTTTACTGCTCCTACGACACTACTAAGTGTCACATGCATTTCTAAAGTTCGCTACATTCCCGTATCATGCCTTTCTAATATTCGATAACCTACTTAAGCCACGACACCCCGGTGTCACATGCAATTCTACTGTTCACTTTCCCTAGTCAGGGCCGAGATCCGGCTACTTTTCCCTACCTCGTATATGTTCTCCAAAAGTGCCCAAATAAGCCCCGGCGTGATCTCAGTCACTCGCCTAGCTTTCCTTTGCCTCGGTCCGCGGCACGATCTAAAATAACACAATTTTAAGGCACTTTTAAACTCGCAGGAATAAACTGAAATTCAATAAACTTAACGCCCAAACGTAACCCCGACAATGTCGATCACTCCCAAACTTCCCGATTACTCGACATTGTCGATAAAGGACTCGGAAAAGCCCGATTCGCCCGACATGGCGAATCTGCCCGGGTTTTGGAAACGCCATTCCGGGGCTCCGAAAATTCCCGTTTTCGTTTCTAGGGTCTTAGAACAATTCAAGGGTTTCTAGGCACTCGACGGAATCGAATTCCGACTTCCGAGTCAATTAATTAACGTTTAAAGTTTCTAAACCCGATAATTACAACTTTCGCATTTTAATTCCAATTTTCGATTCGGTTGTGGATAAATGGTCTGGGGAACGTTCTAAACCAGCCGAACACAAAACCCGATCACCTGAGCACGTGGGCCCCACCCGGCCAAGCTTGGCCGTGGGTGACTAGGGCTCTTTGGGGCCCGGCCCACCATGGTGGTGGCCGGCCCTAGCTCCGGCCAGCCACCCCACATGGTGGCCGGCCACCCCCCTATGGTGGCCGGAGCTCGTCCCGAGCTCCCGGTCGCCGGAAAACGTCCCCCTTCACCCCAAAACGTCTCCAACGATCCCCCAACCTCAATACTACCCTAAACTAATAGTTTCAAACCAAAACCTAATTTTAGAAAATGACAAATCGAAGATCGGTTTGGTGATTACCGTAGAGGAAGACGGTGTGAGTTCGATTCCCTTAGCTTTGAGACGATCCAAGGGTGGGAAGCTCGTGAATAGTACCACCAAACCCTAGCTCCTCTCCTTTCTTCTTCTCCTTCTCTCTCTAACTCTCTTCTCTTTTTTTCTAATTTTTTTCTCTTTCTAAACCACCTTGGCCGAACCCCCCCTTATGTCTTCCTTTTCATTTTCCCCCCAAAACCTAACACCACCACTTGTTTGACAAGTGGCAAGGTGGGTCCCACACCTTTTAGAAAATTTCTACTAGATATTTTCCAATCACATTCGCGAAAAACGGACGTTTCGGGCCCCGAACGGGCACTTTTTCCAAGAAATTACGAAACTTTACGGGCTACAAGGAAACGGCTCAACTAAGAACGTTGCGACGATGGCTAAGCTTTTTGGATCCAAAACGGTCCTCGAATGGACCAAAACGTCGCTCGGTTGACTTTTCCAGCGAAAAGTCAACATTTCCCAAATTGATCAGAAAGTTGCCCTGAGTCCCCCGGAACTCACTTTGGTCGATATCGGGGTCAACTTAAGTCCGGTATGACCCTCGGGGTCATTTTAGGTTCAATTAAGTGTATGTCTTAAAAATTTTAAATTTTCCTGTTTTTCGCAAGTTTGACTGGCGTTGACCGGGAGTGGTTATTACATCAAGGGCACGCGAGGGAGGGAGAGAAGAGGGCGGAGATGAACATCAGGTCTCTGGCAACGCTGTGGCGGTGGTGGCGCCGGTAGAAACGCGTCCTTGACGTCCTCCCGTCCCGATCTGGCTCCCGAGTTGCCGGCGACGAACCAGCTTGGAACCGGCTCAATCAAGCTCGTCTCGGAGAGGTTTCAGGTCAGGAGAGTACGGAGAAGAAGAAGCGGGAAGTGAAGAGGCTCGATTCGAGCTCGGAGAGGATGAACAGACCGATAAACTCCGGAGGCGTCTCGGTTCTCACACGGGAAGCTCCGGCTGAGTTCAGAAGGGAAAGAGAAGAGGGAGGAGAGGCGAGGTGAGGTGAGGGGATGAGGTTGCAGAAGACGATGAGGGGAGAGGAGGTCGGGGAACGGAGAAGAAAGCGAACGGCAGCGAAGGCTCGGAATCGCAGAGAGGGAGAGAGAGAAGAGCGAGAGAGGCGATGAACAGTGACGCGCTGCTAGGGTTTGATCCCTCTTATAGCGTGCCCTTTGGGCCGGCCTCGTGCTTCAGCTGAATGGGCGGGTCGAATCGTTAAATAGGCCCAGTCCAGCCTTCCTTGCTTTTCCCTTTTTTTTAGATTTCTCTTTAAACCACTTGTTTGCAAAAGCCTACCCTCAAGTTTCAGATTGCAGTTTAATGCTCTTTTAAAAAGAAGTGGGTTTTACATTCAGTGAGTATAGTTAACTAATAATTAATTAACTTACACTTGTACGAATAACTTTATCATGGTTTACTAGGTATTCCACATCGACGATCCATAAACGGGTTGACATTGGAAGGTCGTGAACATGATGGAACACCGAAGACTTTACAAAGATAGTACAATTGACGCGATTAATGCGGGACGAAGGAAAGGTAGTGAGGAGTTTCAAGACCTATACCAAGAGCTCAATCCTCCATTTGTTCCAACATTAGTTGTGACCGAACTGGATGGTGATCATCATACAAATGTAGGGGATGACGCCCTAATAATTTTTGATGCCCTAACAATTGATGACCAGTATGATGATGATGAGCATATGCATGAAGAAGAGCATTCTGATGATGAAGAAGAGTTCAACTATGACGAGGTGTTGTCTAATGAGCAAGAATTATCATCTCACGACCAATCTTCTGACGCTGAATAATTTATAATAATAATTAGAATTTATTTTTATAAAGGGATCTTCTTGAAGATGATGGTCGCCGATGAAAGTTGAAATTGAAGTTCGTGGTCATTGCTATATGATCACATCTATGAACTCAAACAACAACATATCAAATCAAACTTATATAATCAATAATTAAGATGCATTGTCGAATACCACGCATAAATGACCGATCCAGACATGTTCGACCAAAGTAACACCATCCACATCTAATGTCTCGATTAAGACCGATCAATCCAACACATGCACATACAATGTACCGATCGAGATTTCATTCCCGATGGGTTCGATGCTATCTCGATCGGTTATAACCCTGTTACTTTTCTAATTTTCCCAAACCTGACATCTATAAACGTTTCTATATCGAACAATAAATCAAGATAATTTTCTAATCCTCTATGTCGATCTACATCTAAATCGTTGTTGTTGCAATTTAGGATTTAAGGGTAATTAGCAAAATGACTTAAAAGTCTATATCGACAAGAAAAGGAGTTGCAACATACCTCTGAAAAGAAGAACGAGGTTCAGTGGGTTGCTGCGTGACGAGCTCGAGGGGGCGGAAAATCACCTTGCAATGTGGTCGGCTATAGTAAACAAGATAGAGAGGCCGGTTCCACGACAACATGTGAAGGGGGAGAGGGAGTTCAGAGGAAGGATAAGGATAAGAATCAGTGAAACGGTTTTTGAGTGAGGGATAAAAATGAGTTTTCATGAGTTTTGGTTAAAAGAGACAAATAAAAAGGATAAGAAGTTGAAGATAATGTTGCAAAACAACTTTCCATTTGAGTTATTTTTCCAATTAGTCCTATGAGGACCATGATAGACGTGGATGGAGAAAAAGAAAAGGGGTGGTAGTACAAAATAAAGGACAGAAAAAACCGTAGAAGTCGAATTATGTTCTAATATACTGCTTGAATATATTTATTACAATAAAAAATAGATTATAATGAACAACTTATTAAACAACTAACTTGAAATTTCGTTTTAAAAAAACTAACTTGAAATTTTAATTGTTATAACATATCAAAATGGGGATTATTGATAAACGTTCGTAATTTATCACATCAACTTTAAATAAGAAATAAATATGATTTTTTTTTATCTCTAACTTATAGGAATTTATTAGAGATATTGAGTTATCAATAATATGAAATAACAGTAAAAAAAATGAAATAGTTATATGAAATTCAGGGGAAAAACAATGAATTTTGAACTTGCATTCTAAAATCTAAAACATGAGCTAGTTATTGTTTTGTTTGCTAGTAGAGGATGGTGGAGGAGTGAAGATCGAGTACATAGGAGCCCAGGCAAGAGGTCGGTGCACCCTTGCCGCTTTTTGAATCCAGGTCTGTGATCGACGCGCGTGGGAGACACTGATCCTCACTCGCGCACACAACCTCTGGATAATGAGGATGCGTCCCATTCTTTCACCGTCCATATTATTTAGAGGTTGACGGCGATTTTTATAACTTATCTCATTCTTCTTCTTCTCCTCCTCCTTCTTTGTCACACACAGTCTCTCTCTCTTCCCAATTTTCTTTCTGCTTTCTCTCTCCTCTCCTGCACTGACGCGACGCAACAATTTCAAAAAGCAACTGAACAAGACCTTTCTCGGAAACCCTAGCTCTCCATAGCTCCATCTCTTCTTCTTCGTCGATTCCTTTTCCTCTGATTCAGATCGACCTCAATCATGGACGCTAATGAGAAATCCGATCCGCCACCAGCTGCTACCGGCGCCGACTTCAACAGCGACTCCGCGAGCTGCTGGTCCCTCGGCGCCGACTCCGACAGCGTCTACTTTTTCGGCACCGACAGAGAGAGCTCTATACTGAATGATTTCGGGTGGGACCTCCACCACGAATCCTCCTCCGACCACCAGATCGAGATCGAAAACCACCGGACCTCCACCGGTTTGGCGGGAAATATCGAGTTTCAGTGCTCGGCAGGTGGTAATGACAGTGGTTCCGTCGTTGCCACGTCGAATCCATCCTTGTCTTCGAGCTCCAGCGAGGACCGGACGGAGAATAAGTCCACCGGATCCGTCGTCAAACCGCCTGAGAAACCGTGAGTGTCTGGTGGTTATATAGTAATTAATATAAATATATAGTGATATCCCTACACATCTACTATATGTATATATATATGTACATCCACAAAATCACACATGTTGTGTGTGTCATAGAACCGTAATTGAGCTTAAACAAACGAGACTTTCCGTTTTTTCTCAACTGTCAGAGAACGCGTTCCTCTGTTTGCGAGTAACGGAGAAGAGAGTGCAATCCCGCGTCCGTACGGTTTAGATATTCTTTTGTTCAGGGATAAGAAGGGGCCATTTAGTAAATATATAGAAGATCTCCGCCTGCAATTCATATTCAGAACAGTTGAGGGGCAATTTTGCTATAATAAAAAATTACGTCCTTGAGCACCGCCGCAATAGCGGCGGGGATGGCGTGCTCACAACCTTTTATTGGTCCTTTTTTCCACTCTCAGAACTCATTTTCTATCTGGTTCTTGCTTTTCTCTCAAATTACAAATTCGCACCCTAAAAAGCTAGAATACTGAGAAACCATACAGTTCTAGTAATTTTTTCTTCAATTTAAACCTTACTTATTGTAGCTTCAACCATCTCGAAGGAATATGAATATTCCTGTGGTGCAATAGGTAAATATACGATCAAACATGATTGCTCAAATCTGTTATTTTGTCTTTATAACTTGCATGACATATTGATTCTATTTGTGAAAATCCTGTATAGTTTTTGAGTCCTTTTCTGTTAATTGTTTTCATATATTTTCCTTTTGTAAATGATATATAATTGATGTTGACTTTGTTTTAATGGGGTTTGCGTAGTATATATGGAGCAATATATGCAAAGTTTTCAGTTAAATGTAGAGTTTGGTATCATGTCTTTTCCATATATTATGTAAGGTGATTGGATTGATTAGCACATGCTTTGATGTTGAGCTACCCTCTCCTTCTGAGTGGCATTGCTTATAACAGTGGGTTTCACTTAATTGTCAATAGGAATAATTAGACGAGGAAAAGTTTTCATTTTCAATGCTCAAGCTTCATAATCATCCATTTATTTCACATGAAATGTGAATAAGATTATTGTTTTTTTTTTCTACACACTGTAGCTTATGTTATTACTATTAGTCATTTCATAGACTAATCAGTAGAAGAATAGTCATTATCAAATGTCTTCATTAAAATCAAGGTTCGAATTAACTTTTATGGATTTTCTGTATATATGTTTTATACAATTTCCTAAAGCTAGTTATTGAGATTTTTTTTCTAAGCTAGCCAGACAGAATATTTAATGTTCTAATGGTTATGAATAGAACTTCTTGTATGAACATTATAAGGTGAGATCCTTATTCTTACTGATTTTTTTAAAATATCCAAACCTAAATATATGTAGAAAAGTTACGTGCATATATGTGCCTTGTTTACATACTCGAATTTGTATGGTGAAAACTAATTGCGGGTAATATTTTGTAGGAGTAAGGTTGTAAGGAAGAAGGGAGAAAAGAGAATCCGACAACCGCGTTTTGCATTTGTAACGAAAAGCGAAATTGATCATCTTGAAGATGGTTATAGATGGAGGAAATATGGACAAAAGGCGGTTAAAAATAGTCCATTCCCTAGGTCTGTGATAACTAACTACCAGATCATCCTTCTTCTTCAATCCGTTACTTTCTATATTATTTTAGAGGGAAATTCCAAGAAATGACTATTATTCAACATTTTAGTACAAGTTATAACTATTGACTTTCTTGTCGTCCAAAGTACATGGTCCGACAAACATATTATCAAAAATCATAATTTTTTGTTTAAAATACGGAACATTCTGTCAAAAAACACATAATATTCTGTGTTTTTGAATAAAAAATTATGGTTTTTGATAGTATTTTTGCCGGATCATGTTTTTCGGACGACAAGAAAGTCAATAACTATATTATGTACCATAAAATCAAATAATAGTCATTTCTTATATACCTAGCCTTTTCAATATAGCTAGGGTTCAAAGGTGACATGTTTGAAATATAGCTCAGTATATTCCATTTCTTTTCCCTCTCTATATATATATTAATTATATCAGCCAACTTTCATATATACTTTTGATATTCCATTCCAATTTGGATGGCTGAAAGATTAGTTGCTTCCTTTCTTTGTGATCAATATATGCTTTGTGGATTATAATTTCCAAGAGATGCCAATATTAATTGGAGTTATGATTAATGTGTTTGTATTATAAAAATTGCAGGAGCTACTACAGGTGCACGAACAGCAAATGCAGTGTGAAGAAGAGAGTGGAGAGGTCATCAGAAGATCCGAGTACGGTAATCACAACCTATGAGGGGCAACACTGTCATCACACTGTTGGGTTTCCTCGAGGTGGGATTATCACTACACATGAAGCTGCTAGGCCACAGTTTCACGGTTACCCCGGCCTTGGCCTTGTTCAACTTGCAACTGCTGCTGCACCATCATCATCTTCGGCTTCCCATGACGATCTACCCCCAACCCCACACCTTCAACTTCAAGGACTTCTTGGGGACATCGTGCCTCCTGCAATGCGCAACTAAACTATATCTATATATATATGGTACCCTCTCTAACTCAACTCATCAAATCACTAGTCAATTATTACTAGCTAACACAGAAATGCAAGTAACTATATCATTATTATAATATATATGTAAGATAACTATGAGGTACAAACTATTAATCTGGGCCTTATCGATACATGTCACTGTATCATATGTGGAAAGAGGAGATGCTTATCTTCTTCATTTAGAGGCCTACATCGTATTAGCGTAGAAATGAACTAGGTCATCAAATCCAATGTTTCTCCATTTGGTGAAAACTGCAATATCATACCAGCACTCACTTGTTATATTATTAGATTCATTGCACCTTCAAAACCCTTGTATTGTATTTGTATATATGGGTCCGCAATGATTGATCTGATTCTTGGCCATCATAAAACATGCATTATATATACATATGGAACTAATTAGTATCATGTTGCGTGTATCTGATGTCTAGCGCACTGTTGTTGTGTCATGTATATTGGCTTGGCTTTTATATCATTGCAAACATCAACACTTGTGTATGTTCACACTGAGCTTGCCAACTTGTTTACGGTGCTGCTTCATATATATTGTGCTTGTCTGTATAATAGTAGTTGTAGTAGTACCATATGTATACTCCTACCTGGTCACCTTACCTTATCTTGATATATAATTGCTCTCACCATACATACGAACCCTAGTTTTTTTATTCAGCTCACTACTAGTTTGCATATACATCCATTACCTAGGTGTTCAATTCCTTTACATTGATTTTGTATTACAGTTAGTTCATCTAGTATATTATTCCAAGGTTTGAACATACAAAAACTAAATGACATTCCAGTTACATATATCTATAGGGTATAGCTTTAAGGAAAAGCTTTAAAGTAAGACAAGTAATTATTGCACAATAATTTCACTTCATGATCAACGTATGGATGGATTGCAATTGCATTATTACCTAAATCATTAACTAGTTCATTGTACGTCATCGCTCTTATTATATTGACTTTTCAAGAATTACATTATCTCTCTTCCGTATTATATACGTGTTCTACTTCTTTTTTTTGTGGGTTTGATTAATAATAGCTAATACATTGTGATGATACAGGTCTAGCAACAACATCCATATACCTGGGAGAGATTAACTGATTCTAATTATCACCTGAACACGCTCTAAGTATTACTATATGTATCAAGGTGACTAATCTCATCATATTACCTAGCTAGATCAGGTACGTATTGTGTATATATTTCAGTTACATTATTGATCCAAGGTTTGACATCGATATGGGTTTGTACATCTCATTCCCTGCTTATATGTAAATATAGTCTTGGTCAAGAACAATGGATTTAGTTAGCTTAACTATTTGCATCTAAACTATAATCGTCATCGTCAATGGATGATTACACAAATAGATAGAATCAATCTATTACGGATTGTGACACAGTGGTTGCCATTCTAAATACAAAATTAATTAGTGTCTCTGGAACTATTTATTATTCATTAAATACGCATGTGCATACAGTTAAAGAGTTTGGACTCAAAAGGTGTGGGGTGAAATGTGTTTGTAAATATAATATTAAAGTGAAATTAGGGTGTGTAGAGACTAGAGAAGTAGTAGGGGCAGTGAAGGTAGTAATAAGAAAAAATGAGCCATTTTGTCGGTACTGTTGTTGTTGCGTGTATATATAGATGAGTTGTGTCCTTTTCAGACTTTGAATATGTCTCAAGTCTCAACCCAACGTTTACTACCTTTTTCTTTTTCCACAATTATTTCTTTTTTTATTCAACTTTTCTTCTTTTCCTTTTTACATGGCCCTGTTGGGATTCACCCTAGACCTGGTACAGTACCATGTGACTTTTCTTCTGTTCAAAGGACAAATTGCCCTTCACCCAAAAAACACACCCTTCATTAAAAGTTATAACTTTACTAATTTCATGACAGATATACATATGTACTGTATTTAATTCTTAATCCATGTAAGTATTCTTTAGATGAAAGTCTTACTTACTAATAAAATTATGTATAAAATATTGAAATAAATCCAGGTATATAATTATAAAGGATATGGATAATTGTTAAACTTGGATTGAATTATACGTGTTTTGTGATATGTACTGTGGATTATTTTATGTATACAAGTCCATTAATAAGTTAATTTTTTCAAAAAATCGAAAATACCCCCATAAAAATGCATATATAAGGATTCCAAATTACAAATCCGTATACATAAGAGTTATCAATAATGACACATATTTTTTTTGATAAGCGGAAATTTTATTGGAGATCCTATCTTTCAAGGTGGAAAACCATGATAGAATGATACAACCTTGACGGGGATTAAACAAATACCTTCCCAAAAACAATAAACACAAGAAAAGACAAAACCAAACACAAAAAACAGACCATGTAGTAACCGAAAATCCGCACCTAATCGAAGTCTGAGCACCATCACGCCTCTCCACCAATGGGCCAACCATAGAACAGGGTCCCCTACTGCTTCCTCAACACTTTATCTCTTTTTGATGCGGCATAACCGAGACGAGGACGCAACCCAAGCCTGTGGCTCACGGAACAGGTAAGCCCCAAGATCAACTAGGGTTTGAATCTTAGAAGATCCTGATTTGAGAGAGTTAGTGACAACGGAACCCATAAACGCGTCCTCGTACTCTTGAGTCGAAATCGGAGAACTATCCACTATGGGATTATACTATAAATCACTGTCATCTAATTCCAGTTGGCCACCTTCTTTCTGAGGTAAAATCCTCTAGTTGATCTGTCACTGAATCATCTAAAAGAAGAGCTTTGTGACACATAGCTTTATGTAAATTTCAGCGATCTGACCTTGATTTTTGTTCTCTACTGATAGATTTTGGCTTTTCTTCGTATGAATGACTCACAGACTTGGGGTTTGAACGCAGACGACGACCTCTATTGTTCGATTCCCCCAATTCTTGTACGCCACACAAAGTCTGAGCTGGGCTTTTTAAAGTTTCCGCAAAAATTACTTGCAAATCTCTAGCTTCTGAAATCGGGATCGCCACACCTGTCTTTCCTTTATTTTTTCTTGTTGCCACCGGGGGGAATTAGACTTGATCCCCAAAATAAAGCTCGACAAGGTTTCCTGGGGACTTTAAATTTTCTAGATGACCATCTATAACCGCTCCCTCTGAATTTTTTTGGGTCGAGACCTCTGAAGCTTTCACTTCCTAGGTTGAGACCATGAACACTTGATTATGAATTATCAGGTCAATCGATTTGTTCACCTTATTTGAAGCTCGTAACAACATAAAGTTTTCTTCCAAGTCCTTTGCACTTTCATCCTTTAGGATTTTAATTACTTTCCCCAAAAAAAAGATCAATGGTTGTAAAGGATTCACTAGACCCCCCTGTAGGAACACTTGTAACTTTAACCCAAACAAACCTATCTGCATTACATAGCAAAGGTTCGTCCTCATAAAAACACTTTGACACCAATTTCACTTTGCCGATAGAAGATCCGAATGTAGTGAAGTTCTCCACAATGAAATAAGAACACCCTGTTTCCCAGTAATTTGACATCAATGGTATTAAACTATTCTTTACCAGTTATACTTTTAAACTATCCACCGAGATATCTAGAGATGCGATTTGCAAAACTCCTGAATTCATATTTCTCTAGAGTTTAGGAATAAACTTTGCTGCAAGCCTTTTCCTAACAGTCTTGCTTCGCAAGAATTCCATATCAACTTCTGAATTTGCCACTCCAAGAACACCTTCCCTTAATTTAACAGATATGTCCGAATCCAAAGAGCCTTGTAACTTGGTCTCTACTCGTTTGACCTTTGGAACCCATACCCACTATGACTTTGGTCGATAAAGACACTTCTTGAATTTGTTCGGCCAAACTATAGTTATCAGTAATATATACCCCTCAAAGTGTTTCCCGTTGAGAGCCTTGATTACTCTCTCAGCCACATCCACTAAATGTGTATTTGCAAAGCCAAAAACTCGCCCCCTTTGTTCGGTCTACGACCAAAAAAATTCTTGGACACCTTGACCACATGTTACAGAAGCTCTCTCAACCATAAGCGATTTCTATCTCTCGGTATGTTGCTAAAAAACAATCTAACAGTTGAGTTTTTACTCGAGTCTACAGCGACTCTGCCGGAATCAAGCACTAGAGATGAGCCCACAATCTTCACTAAACCAGGCGACACTTCCTTTTCAAAACAATAATGGGAAATCGTCACAGGGACTTGGGTTGGTCCCTCCAACCGAAAAATCACGGACGAAAACTTGGGAATCCTTTTCAACCTTCCCTCGATCCTTGACTCGCAAAACTTTGGGTCACTAATTACCGAGTTCGCAGCACATGTGGTTGTCTTAAGGCTCACCGATTCCTGGAACGATTCACCATCAGAAGATGAGCTTTCGATCTTCTCTACTCCATAAAATGCTTCCCTCTCGATCAATCGTTGGGAGATTTGCACGGGAACCTGGGTTGATCCCTCTAATCGACAAATCACATATGACAGCTTGGGGTTCCTCATCAACTGGCCCTCGATTCATGCCTCGCGATACCTAATTTTTGGGATTACTCTCTCCGAGTTTGCGGCACCAACTCGGGCTAGGGCTAGGGCTAGGGCTCCCATTCATCACACATATAATGCAAATGGTAAAACTATAAATCATTATAAAAAAAAAAGAGTTGTTGTCACGTGATTGTCATCCTCGTATGACTAAATTCCATTAAAGATAATGGATTTGTAAATGAAAAATAGTTCACTATAAGTATTTACAAAAAAAAAAAGTTAACAGTAAAATTTTGCAAAACGTAAATAGTTCACCGCAATTTTTCACAATTATATTCAATTATTAATATTTATTTATTTTTTAAATTATGGAGCTTCATCTAATACCTTTAATTTATTTAACCAAATTCTACATTAAAAGTATTTTTGTTCACATTTTGTGTATATATTAAACACATTTTTATATAAGAATAACTGGATATGCATATTATGTTAATTAGGGTGGAAAAAATAAAGAGAGTAAAAAAATGAAAGAATAAACTGACTTTATTTTGTTTACCGGTGTGAACTAGTTAAAACCCCAAACGAAAATTTGGTGAATCGCTTGAAACGGTTCAGGATCAATTTTTCTGTATTGAAAATGATCGGAGGTTAAACGAAATAATCGAACTGACAAGGTTTTTTTTATCAACGAGTTTTTTTATTCAACTGGCCCGAAGGTTGAATCAAGAGAATGCTGTAGAACAACCAAATTACAAGAGAAGAGTATGATGAAATGAACAGAATTTGAACAAGACAATTAACTAATGAACTAAAAATGAGGAGAGTTGAGGCTGCGCAATTGATTATACAGCAGGGAGAGCTTCTGCAGAATCACAGGACAGCAGCAACAACTCTTTTGATCAGAGAAGCCTTCATGATGCAGGCCATCGGATTTCTGGTTCATTATGTGACTGAGAAATTAACCAGGAGTCCCTCTTTTTCCTTGAGTGCTTGATAAGAGTTGATGTGAATTTTCCTTAGAATCGAACCCCAATCAACAACCTCATAATTGAAGATGTAATTGTTTCTTGCGAGCCACGTTTCCCATAGGATGATGCCTGCAATCCCTTTCCAGTATTTAAACGCAAATCTGGGCATAAAACCCTTCCATGAACACAAGAGAGAGCCAAAATCTTAGAATCGAACCCCAATCAACAACCTCATAATTGAAGATGCAATTGTTTCTTGCGAGCCACGTTTTCCATAGGATGATGCCTGCAATCCCTTTCCAGTATTTAAACGTAAATCTGGGCATAAAACCCTTCTATGAACACAAGAGAGAGCCAAAATCACAAGGGATGACCCAGATGAGAAACCACCATGAGAAGATATTACACCAGAGTTTCCAAACCAGGTGACAATGGAGAAGAACGTGAATATCATCCTCAAAACAGGAGTTGCAGAAGGCACAAAATGATTGCTGAATGGGGATTCTGATACCTCTTTCCTCAAGGAAGCATCTTGTTGGGATAGAATTCAGACATCAAGGCCAAGTGAAGGAAGCAACTTTGGGGGACAGACCAAAATCCCATAAGACTGAACCCCAAGCTTTTGGGGTACCTTGAGGCACAAGGCAATGAAAGAAATTGCTTACAGAGAAGCCATCTTTGTTGTAGGTCCACTTTGGAGTGCCTTGGAGCTCCTCATTTATAAAAGAGCAAGAGATATTTGAAAGTAATAAGGATTTTTTAGAGATATCCCAATCAGAGATATTCCCAGATAATTGGATAATCCATTTAGAGTCATCCCAGAATTCAATAGCTTTCCTTTTTTTTATTTGTTGACAGTGAGTAGAGGCTGCCAAACTTATCTCTCAGAGGCAAAGAACCAAGCCAAATATCAGACCAAAAATTAATTCTACTTCCATCACCAAGAGTCCAACAGATCCCAGAGTACCCAAGAAGAGAGCTGAAATGAGGATCATTTGAGAGAGATTGAATATGACCAAGCCAAGATGACTTATCAATGTTCGCTGCAGAGAGGAGGTTCCAATCAGCAACACACCACCTATATTTAGCATAGAGGACTAACTTCCAAAGGGAGTCTGTCTCAACACAAAATCTCCACCACCATTTAGATAGGAGTGCTTCATTCATCTTAGACAAAGATCTCACACCAAGTCCTCCTTCTTCTTTGGAAAGACATACAGTGCTCCACTTGACCTTGTGAATTGTTTTCTTGGTTGCAGAACACCCCTAGAGAAAGGACCTTTGCCATTTCTCATGCTTGTTAATGACACCAACATGAGCTTTCATGAGGGACATGTAGAACAAAGGGAGGGCATTAAGTGTGAATTTGATCACTGTCAGCCTCCCCCCAAAGCTTAAATGCTTAGCTTGCCAGAGATTCAATTTTCTTTTGAACTTAGAGACAGTTGGATCCCAGGTTTTGATCCTTCTAGGATTGGCTCCCAAGTTGAATCCCAGATAAGATATAGGTAGGGAACAAGTTGAACAGCCCAAGATTTCAGGTACCACCTCATCTGAGAGATCAGAGGTATTTAAAACACAAGAACTTGATTTAGAAAAATTGATCTTCAGACCAGAACATAATTCAAAGATGATCAAGGCTAGCTTCAACTTTCTCAGATCAGAGGGGCCTCCTTTGATGAACATGATTGTGTCATCAGCAAATTAAAGGTGGGAGATTTCAGGGCTATTATAACCAAATTTGAAACCAGCAAATTTACCATCTCTGATCCCTTTACAAAGTACTTGATGAAGGACCTCACCAGCAATAGCAAAAAGGAGGAGGGATAGAGGGCAGCCTTGTCTTATGCCTCTCCCCATTTTAAATTCATATGACTAAGAACCATTGATGAGAACTTAAATGTGGGCCTGAAAGAAGCTTCTCATCCAATGCCTCCATGTCTTAGGAAAACCCATCACAATGAAACAGTGATCAAGATAATCCCAATTTAGAGTGTCAAAAGCTTTCTTAAAGTCCAACTTTATTATAGTGATCTGCTCCTTGGAATTTTTGATGGAATGGACAAGCTCAGTGGCAATAAGCACTCCATCAAGAATTTGTCTTCCTTGAATGAATCCTAATTGAGTGTCACTGACAATACAGCTAATGAACTCTTTTAGCCTTCTAGATAGGACTTTGGCCAAAATCTTGTAAGAAGCAGAAACAAAGTTGATGGGTCTAAATTCAGAGAAATGAGTGGGATGCTCAATCTTTGGGATAAGAGCAAGGTGGGTGGCATTATTTCCTTTCCTAACAGTATGATGAGTGTGAAAAGCATGCATGAAGTTCATGAAATCCACCTTGAGAATATCCCAGCACACTTGGAAATTTTTTTAGAGTAAATCCATCAGCTCCTGGAGCCTTAGAACAATTGCAACTATTAATTGCACAATGAACTTTCTCACTTAACAAGGGAGCAACAAGGATTGAAACTTGAGTGACAGATAACTGTTTAAAAGGAAGGCTAGGCAGCTCCCAAAGATCATGTTCTTGTGCCCTGAAATGCTTGCTGAAGAAATCTGAAGCCTGCAGCTTGATCTGATGAGGATCAGTGTAAGAGGTGTCCCCCACCTTAATTTCCACAATTGTATTTCTTGAGGCTCTATAATTTGCAATGATATGGTAGAATTTGGAGCATTTGTCACCATCTTTTAGACAAAAAAAATCTTGATTTCTGCCTCCAAAGAGAAGCTGATCTCTTTGTTTTCTGAATAAGAAGGGCTTCAGAAAGGGATCTTAATGAGGTTTCAGTATCTGAGAGAGGCCTTGTTTCAGATAAGAGGTCAAACCTTTCAATTTCCATCTTCAAATCATTGCAGTCCTTATCAAGATGGCCAAAGACTGATAGGTTCCAATCCTTTAGAATTGGTTTGAGGGCCCTCAATTTCTGCCAAAAAATATAGCTAGGGGCTCCAGAGAATGAGAAAGAGTCTCAAGATTCTTTTATTAGAGGGAAAAATCTCAGGCATTGATGAATTTGAAATGTCTTGGCCCCCAATCCGCACTATCAGTTTTGAGCTGAATAGGTCTATGATCAGAGAAGCCTCTTGGATAATTGAATTGAGAGAGTGTTCCAAAGAAAGACAAAAAATCTGCATTTATCAAGAATCTATCAAGTTTAGAAAGCTTTTGGTTAGGGCCATACCAGGTGAAATCTCCTCCTTGCATAGGGAGATCAATGAGAGCATTCTGATTCAAGAAGTCCTCCATAGCCTGCGCTGCAAAGAGGATCGATCCTCTAAGCTTAGATCCGTTGATTCTGGCCATGACATCCTTTAGATTCACTTCACCATGGAAAGTCACGAAGCAGAATGCTTTCCCTTTCCTGTTAGTGGCGCGAGGGATTTGGATGTCGTCCACTGCTTTGAATTGATTGAAGAAACTTGCAAGCTCTTCTTTGGGGACGTTCTCGGGAAGATCTATGACGTAGACTTTCCTTGGGTGGATGAAGGTTTTGGAACTTGAATGAGGACCAGAGCGTGTCTCCAAGGAGTGATGCACGTCTTCTGCCTTGATCTCACCTCTTCGCGAACATCATCGTCATCTCCGATCGTCGCCGCCAAGGGTTGCCGAGAACAACCTGGAAGTGGAGACCAAGCCTTCTTTCCATTTACAAACCTTTTTTTTCCATTTGGGAGACCATCCAAACTTCACCGGAGAGGCTCCCAATAATTTGAGTTCCTCGTCGGAGTATTTTTCTCTAGACAGCGTTTTGCGAGTCATTTCCCTAAGATATCCCAAAAAGATAAACTGACAAGGTTAAACGAACCTTTTCCATTCTAGTCCAAGTTGAACCCTATCAACCTTTAATTCTTATATCAAGCCAAGTTTACAAAACGGTTCGATTCCACACATTTGCATTTTCATACTCATTATTAATCTATTAGTCTTTTAATGTGTTTGATAATCCATGCGTATAAGGAGAAGTGAGACGTCCGGAAGTGCTTAATTATATGGGTTATTTACGATTTGGTACCCAAATGTTTCGTCCACGAACGATATGATACTCTTATGTTTCAAATGACCAATGTGGTACACAAATGATTTGTCCGCAAACGATTTGAGTTAATGGGGTAAAAAAACTAATAGAATAATGTGAAATGACCATTTTACCCTTGTATTAATTTAGTTGACTTTTGACTTTAATGTAAAATGACCATTTTACCCTTATATTGACTTTTGATTTTATTTAATTTATTAGTTATTATTTATTTAATTTCTTATTTTTTATTTTTATTCAATTATTTATTTATATTTATTTATTTAATTAATTTTTAATTTTTTTTAGTTTTTTAATATTTTATTTTTTATTTTAATATTTGTATTATTCTATAATATTTTAATTTTAATTTTTTAAATTTTTTAATATTTTATTTATGATTTAAATATTTTATTTTATTATTTTCAAATTTTTAATTTCTAATTTTATTATTTTATTATTTTTAATATTTAATTTTTAAAATTTTAAATTTTTAGTATTTTAAAATTTTTTCAATATATTTTGAAGTTTTAAATATTTTATTTTATTATTTTTAAATATTTAAATTTTTTATTTTTATTTTAATATTTTATTATTTAATTTTTAAAAAATTTAAATAATTTTTTTAAAAAAATTTAATTTGTATATTTTAGAAATTTTAAATTTATTTATTTATTTATTTATTTTTATTGAATTAGAACTAAGGGTATAATGGTAATTTTGTCTATCAAATTTATAAGCTTAAAGTAAGAAAGGGTAAAATCGTCATTTCACACCCTACTTAACTGCACATGTCTAATTTAGAGGAATATTCCGTTAGTTTTCTAACGGAATATGCTACTTTCGTCCGTGGACAAATCATTTGGGTACCAAATTGGTCATTTGAAACATAAGGTACCATATCGTTCGTGGACGAAACATTTGGGTACCAAGTCGTAAATAACCCTAATTATATTATGAGCATTGAAAATAGAAGAGCCTTATCTTCGATCTCTCGGTTGTCTGCTTTTTTTTTTTTAATCTCTCACTGTCTTTCCACTTTTCTCTTCTCCCTTTATTTTACTCACACTTCTCGTTGTCTCTTATTATCTTGTGTCATCATTCCTTTATCTTGTTTACCCTTCCCGACAAAAAAATGTAAGTCGTGTACATGTAAGAACTAATGCATATTGGTAGTAGGTAGAGAATGAAGACATCATCGTTTTCTAGTCATCATGATCTTTTATTTGTCGTCCCTGCGAGTGTTGCTCTTTAGACCGGTAGCATTACAAGTTGAGATCCAACAATTTTTGTATGATTTATCATATGCTTTATTTTCGTGTTTTTATGTCCATATATTTTTGTATTTCAATTTTCAATCTAATTATTTTTTTATGTTAGATTTTGTTGTCGATTTGTTATAAGTTAACGTTTTTTCTATTTTCGATGTTTTTTGTATTTTTATTTTATCAACCTTCATATGCGTTTTCTGAACTTAAAATCTACTCTACGAACTTCGTTTTCTTAGTGTTTTTGGTTTATCATTTTTTTTCCTTACATTATTAGTATTAAGTTAATAATGTTTGATGGAGGTTTTTAAAAAATAAAAATAAAAACTGTTTGATGGAGATGATATATACATGAGGAAGGCAGAGAAAAACTTCAAACCGGAAAATGGGTGACCGAGAGCATGTACAGTGTTGGTGTTCATATGAAAACAGTGTGTGGTTCATAGTAGGAGTTCACTAGAGATTCTTGTCTGCTGACTGGATGCTTACTGTATATTTAATATTTTTTTGCTGTATTTATTAAATACAGATTTAAAATAGTAAATACTAAATAAAATTAAAATTAATTGAACAAAATAAATTAATAATAAAATAATTAAATGAATTGAAACTTCAAATTTTATTCATTCCAAATAATACAACCCAAAACATACAATATGAAGGATACAACCCAAACCGCACATCATTTACCCCTGAGCATATGCACACTCGCCTTAACGGCCTAACATTAATCCTACAACGAACACAATATTTCTGCATGTTTTTCCATCTCAACGTCGATCATCCTGAAAGTGTCCTTGAAGGATTCTAGGGTGCAAAAACACAGCAGAAATAAAAAAAAAGTTAAAGAACCCTTAGGATCCATGTAATTCTGAATAAACTAACAAAACAAATTATTACCTTTCACAGTTTGTATCTGGTTCGAGATGGGGACCAAGAGCGGTTCTGCTTTGACGAGGTTTAGGCGTTTCTAAAATAATAAGTCCTTTACAGGTATTGACACCAATAAAGCCTTCCCAAAATTGTATGTGTGCTAGCACAAGTCTCTTGTGTTCTCTCTCTTGTTTTCATTTCTCATTTTCTCTGTTTTCCACACATGAAGCTCTTCACAAATGTAACCACTGTTCTAATTTCGTAAATCAATAATGGGTTATGAAAATCAGATACATGGAGATCTTTTAAGAGTAAGTGGAATTCAAAAATAACTATTTCGAATTTCTGAAATTCAAAAGTTATTAATTGAGTTTAAAACAAACCAAAATAAATGTAATATATATGTTTTATTCCAAAGTTCAAATCCGAAATAAATACTTATATATATATATATATATATAGGGGAGCTTTCGGGTACAAACATTATTTCGGGTCAGAACGTAGAACTAATCTGGGTCATTGATTACCCAGATCGGATGGCCACCGAAATTCAGGGGGGGGGTGATTGATTACGAAATCAATGACAAGATATGCATTAATTAAAAAGATATGCATTAAATCTGGGTCTTTAATTCTATGATCCAAGGGCCCAGATTGAAAGTTCTACGTTCCGACGAAGATATAGAGTTTGTACCTAATTGTTATCCTATATATATATTACATTTTATCTTCTGGATATAATGTGACGGCCCGTGATTGGTCGGACGCGATTCACGAATCACACGATTCACGGTGCACTGCTCTGATTTACATTTTAATAAATTGAAACTGAACAAACTGCATGCTACATGATAACAATAACGTAGTTGTATTGTATTTGATAAATAAAACATACAATGTACATGTGTATATATAGTGGTGTTGCACCACTAGGGTTTCCTAAACCCGATGCTAACCCTAACGAGCCACATGGGCTGAGCCTATACAACATATTCTAACACCCCCCCCCCCCTCAAACTCAAGATGGTGGTAATGAACCCAAATTGAGTTTGTCAACTAAAGGTTTGAACTTCCCTGGGATTAAAGCCTTGGTGAAGATATCTGCAATTTGATCGCCAGAGGAGACATATCGGAGAGCGAGGGTGCCCTGATTAAGATGTTGTCGAACAAGGTGACAATCAATCTCAATATGCTTGGTGCGTTCATGGAAGACATCATTATGAGCAATCTGAATAGCACTCTAATTGTCACAATGAATGGTAGTGGCGGACTTGTGAACAACACCCATGTCATTTAGTAACCAACGAAGCCATATGAGTTCGGAAGTAGTATCAGCAAGGGCTCGATACTCAGCTTCCGTGCTGGAGCGGGAAATAGTTGTATGTTTCTTACTTCTCCAAGAAATCAGAGAGTTACCAAGGAAGAAACAGTAACCTGTGGTAGATCGTCGGTCGTGGGATCGCCTGCCCAATCTGCATCTGAGTAGGACTGTAGGACTAAAGGTGAACCATAAGAGAAATGTAGTCCTTGTGATAAGGTGCCTCGAACATAGCGCAAGATCCGGAGAACGGCCTCATAGTGAGTAGTGCGAGGTGCGCACATGAACTGATTGACGATGTGGACAGCATATGCAATATCAGGCCTGATAATAGTGAGGTATACCAACCCTCCAACTAATCGGCGATATTAAGTGGGATTCTCGAGGGCTTTACCATCTGATGGAAGATACTTGACATTCGCTTCAACGGGAGTGGAAGCGATCTTGCTATCGGTTATTCCCCCCTTAGAGATGAGCTCGGCTGCATACTTGGCCTGTGACAAATGATAACCAGTGGATAGAGAGGAAATTTCCAAACCAAGAAAGTAAGAGAGATGACCCAAATCCTTCATCTCGAATTGTTCGCTTAGTTGATGCTTGAGATTCACAATCCCGATAGCATCATCACCAGTAATGATCATATCATCCACATATAAAAGTAAGAGAGTATGTCCCCGAGAGGTCTGACGAACAAACAGTGAGCTGTCGTGCGGACTAGAGACGAAACCAAAGACTGCCATTACACCACTGAACTTGGAGTACCATGCCCGCAGAGTCTGCTTGAGTCCATAAATGGATTTGCGCAAACGACAAGCCATGTGTAGGGGGTGATCATAGCCTGACGGGGGCTTCATATAAACCTCCTCTGTAAGATCTCCATTGAGAAAATCATTCTTCACGTCCATTTGAAAAACGTCCCACTGTCGATCAGCAGCAACAGCAAGAATGGTGCGAACAGAAGTGAGCCTCGCAACAGGAGAAAATGTCTCCTCATAATCAACCCCATGTTCTTGGGTAAATCCACGAGCCACAATACGTGCCTTGTAGCGCTCGATCGAACCATCTGCCTTGGTCTTCACCTTGTATACCCATCTAGAACCGAACACATGTTTGTCCCGAGGTAAAGGTACCAGATCCCATGTATGAGTCTTCACCATGGCCTGTAGTTCCTCAGTCATTGTTTGCTGCCACAGGAGATTAGTGCAAGCCTCCCGATAGGTGTCATGCTCATATACAGAGGATACTATGGAAGCGATACGAGATGGTAGGGTTACCTCAAAGTCCTGGAGGTGAGATGGGAGTTGCCGATGACGCTGTGGTCGAGTCGGTAGCACAGGATCCTCTAGCACGGGATCCTCTAGCGGAACATGGTCCATGGTAGGAGGCAGAGATGTCGGAGCACCTGCAGGAGTCAGCTCAATGGGAGAACCCTCATCATCATCAGAAAACAGATCAATATCGGGATTAGAAATGAAAGGAGTGGACTCGGGAATGTGAAAAGAAGACATGGAAGAAAACATCTTATGTTCCCAGAATGTGACATGGCGAGATATGCGGAGACGTTTGGAAACAAGGTCCCAACATCTGTATCCTTTGTGTTCGATCCCATACCCAATAAAGCAACAAAGACGAGAATGAGGTTCAAGTTTAGTACGTTCATGAGGTTGTAGATGAACAAAACAGACACACCCAAAGACACGAAGAAGATCATAAACTGGAGGACGACCATACAAACACTCGTAAGGAGTTTTGTTACCTATGACTTGGGATGGAACTCTGTTGATGGTGTAAACGGCTGTGAGGGCAGCCTCCCCCCAGAAACGTTCAGGACAGGCAGCTGCAATGGTGAGAGCACAGACCGTATTAAGAATATGGCGATGATTGCGTTCTGCCCGACCATTTTGTTGCGATGTACCAGGACAGGAGCGATGAACGATAGTACCGGTGGAAGCAAGTTGTGCAAGGAAGGATGACTCTTTAAATTCCATGCCGTTATCCATACGCAGTGTTTTGATAACTTTAGAGAATTATGTGTGAACCATGGCAGAAAACTCAGAATAGATTTTGTTAAAATCAGATTTATTATGCATGAGATAAATCCAAGTAAAACGAGTATGATCATCAACAAATGTAACAAACCACCGAGACCCCCCATGGTCGGAACAGGTGCCGCTCCCCACAAGTCAGAATGAACAAGATCAAAAGGTGCAGAGGAAGTAGTATTATTAAGGGAAAATGGCATTTTATGATGTTTAGCAAGCTGACAAGACACACAATCACCAAAGTTATGCGAAACTGACCCCAACAAACTACTAGAAATAAGAATACGCAAACGAGAGGAAGAGGGATGACCTAGACGAGAGTGCCATAGATCGGCAGAGACGACAGCGCCACAAGTAGACGAGGATGATGATGATGATGGTGAGGGAACCACCAGTGAGGTGAGTTCGAACAGGCGACCAACTTTACGTCTTGTCCCATGGATTTGTCCCGTCAGTGGATCCTGCACAAGAACAGAAGAAGTACGACCAGAAAAGTTAACGTCATAACCCAAATCACACAATTGACCAACCGATACAAGGTTCAGTGAAAAATATGGGACAAGCAAGGTGTTCGGTAGTGATAGTTGGTCTGTTGTTGCGGTACCACAGTGTGTGGCAAGTAAAGTGGAATTATCAGCAGTACGAATAGACGGAGACTTGGTGACCGGGGTTACACATGTAAGAAAATCTGACTGAGGGCTCATATGATTGAAACAAGCAGAGTCAAAATACCAAGTGGGTGTGCGTCTTGGCGTAGTAGTGGATGAACTACCTGACGAGGCAGTGTGAGCTGATAGGAACGCTCGTACGTCACCTAAGAGAGTAGGCAAGTCAAGAGATTTGGCAGACACAACAGGTGCAGTAGAAACAGATGTGCTGCCTGGCGTAGTAGTGGATGAGCCACCTGACGAGGCAGTGTGAGCTGATACTAACGCTCGTATGTCACCCAAGAGAGCGGTCATGTCAGGAGATGTGGCAGACACAACAGGTGTAGTAGCACCGGTGCCATTGGGTCTGTTGGAAGGCCGATGATCCCCACGGGAGACACGCCCCCCTAAAGTTTTTAGAGGGCCTAGAGTTGCCCCATCGAGGGCTGGCTGAGGCAAGAAGGTGATGAGCATGATTTCTGCATTTAGTTAAGACATGCCCATATCTGTTGCAGAACGTACAGTGGGGCTTGACAATAGATCTACCAACAGTGATATCAAAATTCTCCATTAGGAATACCTGAAAAGAAAACACTGAAATAGAAGGATTAGTTTTTTTCTTTTTTTTTTGGAACAGTAGTCAACGCGTGTGGGTCACGCGGTCAGCGGCGCGTGGGCGCGTGGCGCGTGCGAAGGAGGCGGGCGCGTGAGCTTCACGCGTCTTCTTCGTTTTGTCTTCTGCGTTTCGAAATTTCGCGGGTTTCGGCGGCGTGTTTTCGTTGCTTCGCCGGCGTGTGTCGTCGGCGTGGGAGCAATAGTGACGTGGAAGCAGGTCCGAACGTACTGGTTCGGACGGAGGTGAGATCTCGAGGAGTTGACGGAGGCGAGATCTCGACGGCGGCGTGCGTTGTTGCGTCTGTGTTGCAGAACGGACGGCCGGACGGCAGAGAGCTCGGGCTGGAACCGGCAGTGTGACATTCAACGAAGGTGAACGGCGGCGGCGGCGGCGGCGGAAACGTATGCGAGATTTAGAGCGATAGAGGCTCTGATACCATGATAACAATAACGTAGTTGTATTGTATTTGATAAATAAAACATACAATGTACATGTGTATATATAGTGGTGTTGCACTATTAGGGTTTCCTAAACCCGATGCTAACCCTAACGAACCACATGGGCTGGGCCTATACAACATATTCTAACACTACAGTGTACGACTCACTATTTGTGATTCACTAAATCATAAACTGAACCGACACGTGCTGTCATGAAGATTGATTTTCCCTCTCTTATTTTTTTAATAATTAAATAATAGTGTCATATCAAGAGCAGTTGGTGAACAAATAAATATTCTTATATAACCAAATATTTTGACTAGTAATTAGCAAGGTTCTAAAAGTCCTTAGACGCTAATCGGACGGTTAGGTTCTTCAGGGATTAATCGGGGGCTAGACGGGGATTAATCGGATTTGTATTTTAATATATTTTTTAAATTTTTTAATAGATATATTAATATATTTCATCACTCAATGTCATTAACAGATCATAACTAATCACCTACTTGTTTCACTTAAAGCTTTATCAATTTATAACAAACTGAAACCCTCCCCTTCACGTGTTCAATGGACAACTCTACAACTAATCGCCACTTGTTCCGATTATTTTTATCTCCATAATCTTAATTTGGATCAAAAGATACCAACAACTTGACCACAACTCACTATTGTTCTTTCTAGACCACAAGTCTAACCACACGGTACCTTTAAACACAATCACCACTCCACGAATATGTAACATAAGCGATTAGCTATATATTATTATTTCTCAGTAATTGTCGAGGAGAGTATGAAAACTACAGAAGTTAGAAAATATGCCTCGGTGTGTGCGAGAGGAGAGGATCGTCCGGCGAGGGGCGTCTGTCAAGAGACGTCCGACGTAGGAGGTTCGACGAGGGAGGTCCGGCGATGATGGCTCTGTAGCTGCTGCTTGTGACTTGTGTGTGAACTGTGAATCCTATTGATTTAGGTCTTTGTGTGTGAAATTCTGAATACTGATACGTATTGAAGGGAATTGGAAGGGACGCGCACGCGTTTGGAATTGTGCCTGTGCCCGACCCACCCGACTTATTTGGACAAGTCGGCTTATCCGACTTGGACCGCCCGACTAGCATAAGTCGGATCGGCCAACCCAAAAAAACGCCTAGGCGGCCGACTAGTCGGCTCCTAGGCGGGATTTTTAGAACATTGGTAATTAGTAAATGTGAAATATACGGTAAAGAGAGAGTATGGAGACAATTCCTATGGAAGGTTTTAGTTCTTTCAAAAATATATATAAAAGGTTTTAGTCTCGTAAGATACGGTACAAAATAATAAGTTAAAAAAACTCAGTCCGGGTTCCGTATACAACCAAAAATCGAGTTGTAATAAAAAAAAATAGACAACTATATAAATCTCGGTTGGAACTTTGATTTCGATTTGGGAATAACTGAGTATATATCGCTGACTTCCTCCTTAGGCTATGTTTGAAAATAATATATTAAGGTCGAAAAAACTAAGTGTTTTATTAGTGGAAAAGAAAGTGGTAAATATCGGGGGGTCACACTTTGGCAGCAATGAAAACGATTGATCAGATCAGATTCATCTGAATGAGCAAGCGCGTGTAGACCAGTCGTTCTGGGAAGATGTGGTGTAGGTCTCAGTAGCGTCCACCCACTCCTCGCCTTACACGTTTCCTGGTCCCTCTCTGCATGAAAAATTCACGCGCCGTACATCCTATTTGGCGGTGACCGACAAAAAGCGCCGCATTACCCGGCGCCAAACTCGGGAGACCGTTTATTCGTCGATTTCCTCGCCGATTCGGTGGGATTGCCGTTAGGGAGTTAGGTATAAGCAGTTAGTGGGGCACCTTCTTTCTATTCACTGTCGGCAACTTTTAATTTCTCTACTATAAACTCTTTTCCTATTCTCAAACATAAATATGTTACATTTTAGTGATTTAAGTATTCTATCCCAATCTCTTTTTTTTTGTTATACTCCAGTTTCATTCATATCTTTCACTGAATATTAGGATAAATATACATATTTCTTTCCTAATGTGATTTAATTTATTTGTCAGCTAAACTAGACATTTTCAGGATGCAAAACATATGAGTATGTAACTAATTTTTTTTTATCTTGTTAATCAAATCACTGAGTACTAATAAAATACGAAAATTAAATGCACTAACATAAATTGAAAACGTGTAGAAAAAAAATAATTTTTTGAGCATACAACCGCTTAACTTTTTCTGATGCTCAAGTTGTAATTTTTTTTTGATCGGCAAAACAAATTTATAAATTAAAACCTCTTTAGAGGTTAAAAGGGAGTACAATTGCGATCTGACTACAGATCGAAAACAAAAACCAAACCCGACTTAGAAAATACGGTAATAATACAAACGAGCCATGAGAATGAAGGCCCCACTACCCTAGTATACTAAAGGGTAAAGAAATGCAAGCACTGATCCTTGAATGTAGAGGACCAAAATGAAGTGAACAAAACATGAGGGTATGCTTATGCAACCTCACTATCACAAGCCCTGAGTGTGAAGTCTTTATGCTGAGAAGTACCAATAGTCACATGTCGACTGGAAATGAGGAACTGAGGGACAATCAGGCGTCGGAGCAGGAGCAGGGAAGAAGGACGATGGTCGTCGACACCTCAACCGATTTACACAGAAAATTGACTGAGGAATCAATTCAGGGCTTCAATTCCGAAGATGAGGGACGTCGGAGGGTCGATTGCTAAGATTTGTCGAAGTGATGACCATGAGGGATATCGAAGAAATTGCACAAAGGGAACCAGACGAGCTTCCAAGAAGGAGCCCAACCGGGATGAAGAAGGCCTCCAGGAAACCTGTACGAAGAAGAAGCCAAAACTCTCAAAGCTAGAAAAAAACTACCCACTCACAGAGGGAAGAAAAAGCAGCGATCTACCCACAATCTAGAACCCCCAATTGCAAAAGAAGAGCCTCACCACTCACAACTCTCACCACCACCCATAAACCAGCCCAGAATCCCCAACCCCATCTATCAGATAAGTAATTTCCAGTCCATACAAGCTTTGGGATCCTTTTGCCAGTTAATGATTGTGAAATACTTTCTTGTTTTGTGAAAATAGGTCCATTCCCAACTGTAAGATTGTTGCAGAATTTTATGAAAGATTTCCTCAGCAGAAGAGCTTTCTCCCTTGAAGATCCTAGCATTTCTGGCAAGCCACAATTGCCATAAGGTGAGTTGGAAAATTTGTAGCCAATTGCTCTTGTATTTCCTCTTTTGTAATATAGGCCAAGTGATCAATTGTGATTGCACTGAACTAGAAATGATTAGATGAATCCCCCACCAATTAGCTATTAAGGTCCAAACCAGCCAAGCTCTTGAGCAATGAAGTAGAATATGATTTTCATCTTCCAGATCCCCTAGGAAAATAGGACATAGCAATTCTTGTAATGATAATGTAAGCCCTCTTGCCTCTAAAAAAAATTTGGATGGTAATGCTTGATGGCATGCCAGCCATGTGAATGATGTTATCTTAGGGGGGAGACCAGGGATCCATAGCAAATTGCTCCATTCAGATATAATGGAGGATTGAGTTCCTTGGTGCTCGAATAGCGAGTACAATTTCTTGACTGTAGAGTCTTTAGGGTCCCAAGACCAAATGAGGACATCTTCAAGATCAGAGAGTCTGATTCCATTTAGAATTAATGTAAGAGTTGCCCAATCTTCTTCAGCTCTGCCCCTTGGGGATCTAATGAAATCCAAATCCCAAGCTGAACCATCCCAGGCTTCTGAGACCAACATGTTTTTTGATTGAGAAAGATAAAATAATCTAGGGAATAGATGCTTTAGAGCTGTATCCCCCCACCAAGCATCCAACTAGAAAAAAAAAACTCTGTCCCATTTACCAACTTTCCAGTGTAGACCTTTAGAGCCAAATAATTCTTCAAATCTAGGTTCCTTGAATAATTTTAGGATATGAGCTATGAAGCTAGTTGATCCCACTTCAGTGAACTTGGATAGATCCCACTCATTAGACCCCCAACAAAATTTACCAGCTATAACTAATTTCCAAAGAGCATTTTTCTCTAATGCATATCTCCACCACCATTTTGCTAACAAGGCCAGATTCATACTTGAAAGCTTTCTTATACCCAGACCTCCCTCTTGTTTAGATTTACAGACCTTCCCCCAGGCAATTTTGAAACAACCTTGTCCTATGAGTTTACCATGCCATAGGAATTTTCTTTGCCATCTCTCCATTTTCCTGATAACCCCTTTTGGAGCCCTAAGAACATAAAAGTAGTATAGTGGAAGTGCTCCCAGAGTAGATTTAATCAAAGTGATTCCCCCCCCCCTAAGGATAGATGCTTTGCTTGCCATAGACCCAATGAGTTCTTGAATTTTTGGACAATTGGCTCCCAGGTTTGAATTCTGTTTGTATTACCACCTAGGGGGAATCCCAAATAAATTATGGGTAGAGAGACTATAGGGAAATGAATAATTGAGGAAATTATCAATTCTTCTCCTTCATATAGATTCATAGGAATGAGCTGGGATTTTTCATAGTTAACTGCTAATCCTGAAGCTGAGAAAAAACATGGAAATGGCATATTTGAGACATCTGACCTGATCAGGAATAGCTTGAATGAAAAAAATTTAATCGTCAGCAAACTGTAAATAAGAGATAATAGGGCCTGTAGCTGATAATTTAATTCCATGAAATAAATTATTGGAGATCCCTGATTTCATAATCTGATTTAGCCCTTCCGCTACTAGGACAAAAATGAGGAGAGAAAGTGAGCATCCTTGTCGTAGTCCTCTAGACATTTGGAAATCTTTGGTAGGAGATCCATTTATTAATACAGACATGTAGGCTCTGAAGCATGATATCATCCATAATCTCCATTTAATCCCAAATCTCATTTTGGTTAGAATTTGCATCACATAGCACCAGCTAACACTGTCAAAATATTTTTGGAAATCTGCTTTGAATATAAGTGCCTTGGACTTTGATTTTTTGATATAGCTGACCACTTCTGAAGCTATTAATATCCCATCAATGATCTGTCTCCCAGCTAGAAACCCTGATTGTTCATCCCCCACCAGATTGTTTACAACTAATTTGAGTCTTGTGGAGAGTAGTTTTGAGAGGATTTTGTAGGGGCCTCCCATAAAACTGATTGGCCTAAAATCAGTGAAAGACAATGGGGAGGCACCTTTAGGGATTAGGACTAGGAATGAGGAATTGATTCCTTTGCCCAATTGACTAGTATTATAGAATTACTATAAGAATAGCATAAAGTCTGTTTTGATTATGTCCCAGGCAGCTTGAAAGAACCTAATAGTGAAGCCATTAGGGCCTGGAGCTTTGTCTCCATTACAGGCTAATAGCGCCTGGAGGACCTCTGTCTCTAGAAATGGACTCTCAAGCCAATCCTTTTCTTGAGCTGTAATTGCATTGAAAGGGAGATCTTGAAGTTCAATAATATCTGAATTGGTTTTGGTAAAACACTTTTGGAAATGCTGAGAAGCTGCAGCTTTGATATGATCAGGATCAGTTAGAGTAATCCCCTCAAAACAAATAATGGATAACCTTTTCTTACTCCCATTGTAATTTGCAATTCTGTGGAAGTAGGAAGAACCTTTGTCACCATCATCAACCCATTTTCTTCTGGATTTTTGACCCCATAATTTAGCCAACAATTTGTATTTCCTGATGAGTTCAGCTTTAAGTGCCCCCCTTTCAGAACATTCCTCAGAAGTAAGTACCCTGAGTTCCACTAGATTGTCCAACTCATTGATGGCTAAGGTCAGATGTTGAATCTGAGCTTCTAGAAGACCATACACCTCATGATTCCATTTCTTAATATCAGCTCTCAATAACTTAAGCTTCATCCATAGGATATATTGAGGGGTACCAGAAATATTATAGCTGGACCAGAATGTAGAGATTGAAGGTAGGAATCTAGGATCTTCCAACCAAATATTAAGAAATTTAAATGATCTTGGGCCCCAATCTAGAGTTTTGTTGTGTAGTATCAAAGGACGATGATCTGATATGGATCTTGGTAGGCAGGCTTGAGTTAATGATGGTAAGAGGGGAATGAGATCACTTGAGACAATGAATCTATCTATTATGGAGGCTGTAGACCCATGACCAAACAAAGTATATTTCCCTCCGTGTAGGGGAAGATCAATTAAACCCATATTGTCTAATAATCGTTGAAAATTTTCCATTGATGATCCTCCTCTCCTCTGGCTTGATCTGTCTTCAGATGATATGATAGCATTAAAATCCCCCCCCCCCCCCCCCCCCCCCTAAGATCAAAAGAGTTTATGGGGATTGATCAGAGAGTTCTGATGCAATATTCCTCCATAATTTAGCTCTTGTGTGAGCATTAGTAGAAGCATAAATGTTAATAATACAACAGGGTTTCTAGAGAAGGGAACTCAGGCCAAACCTGAACAGGGCTCCTTGGATAGGTTTTATAGCTGATAGTGTGTATTCAGATTTTTTACACATGGAACTGATACCTCCTGCAGCTCCATCAAAGTCTATAGCAGAGGCATCCCAATCTGAAGAAAGACCACATAATCTTGGGAAATTGCTTGGCATTTTTTGTAGCTTAGATTCTTGTAGAAGTATGAAATCTGGACGTTGCTTGTGTATCAAGACACTAAGATTTCTCCTCTTTTGATTAGAGAAGATTCCTCTCACGTTCCATGAGAGGAACAACATGGTGATTTATGGAGAGGAAAGATGAATGGGATTATCCCCCATTAAAGAACCAGTATCAGCCTCTTCCTCATTTAGCTCTTCCACTTCCTTGTAGTGATTATAATCATCCAGACCTTCTAGCATTCGTATTGTAGTATCATCATCTAATTTGGACTTCAGCCCAATTGATTTTCCAGACCCCCAAGCCCTCTTTGCCTCTGAATCTTCAATTAAAAACTTTGCTCTTTGAGAGTCTTTCTGAAGGTTGCCAGCCTCCTTCCCTTTCACTTTAGACCTAGTCCCATAAGATCTAGGTTGTAATTTTTGTGATTTTTTCTTCCCCCCTAATTTGATTTTTGGAGTGTCTTTAAGTGGTGTAGGATTCAGACAAAGAAAGTCTGATACTTCCCTTACTTGGCGAGAGTGTTGAGGAGAAGTTGATTTAGAGTTGTTTTGTAGACCAGTTTCCAAAAAATCCAGTCCTTGTGGACTCTCTAATGAAGAGAGAGAGAGGATTAAGTCTAATCACAATTCAGAAGCAGCTGTAAAAGGTGTGCTTTTCTCTTGAGTAGGGTCCAAAATTATAAAGCCTTTTGATTCATTAAATGTTCTTCCATTACCCATGCTATTGAAGTGTCTTCTATCAACTTATTGGCTGCCATAGTCTTGTCAACAGTTGTATTAACTAGATTAGTTTGCTCTAATTGTTGCTTAGAGGGATAAACCTGGGACTGAAGAGGAGAAAACACTGTAGGTAGTTGAGATTCCACTGTTGCTGACTGTAGGTGAGGCTTGACAGAAACAGGCACTGTAGCAATGAAACAATTTGAAATCTTCTGAATACTATTTTCCCAACCCAGAGCTTCTCTTTCAAAGACATTAAAGGCCTCTAAATTCCTTTCTTCACAATCAAATGTATCTTTCACAAACAACCACTGATCCTCCATCATTTCCTGATTTGTACTAGGAATAGCAATAATTGAAGGCACAATAACTTCTGTAGCAATTAATTCCCTTTCTGATTCAATGGCTTCATTGATGGCAGAGAGCCTATTACCAGCTTATTGTTCAAATCTTGGGCTGACAATAATTGGATCCATCATATCCAGCCCCACCTCATCATTAGGAAGTAAATACTTGCCCAAAGAATCCTCCTCAATATTAATTGTCTGAGAGAGAAGGAGAAAGTTCTTGAGTCTCTTCATTCATTGTATGTAGCTCTTTTGAATAATTACTGACATAAGGAGAGTCTGAATCAGCATGTTTTGAATGGTCTGAGGTAAAGGCATCATTGAAGGGGTTTGGGAATTCAGGAATTTGAATAGCAGGAATATCACTAGCTTGCACTGAAGTAATAAGAATTGTATAATTTTTTCTTCCCAGGGTAATATTCACCTCTTCTGAAATAGCTTTTATATATAGAGTATGGACTAGCACAAAGGCAGTGTGAATATGTAGATCTTGATCAGAGATAGGATGAGTGTATACAACCTTCCCATAGTTTACCACAACTGCTTGATAGGTCTCAGCACACCAACCTTGGTAGGGTATTCCTTGTAGGGCTAACAAGGTTAGTTTACCCCCCTTAAAAGTCAATGCCTCTTTCCCAGGGATAAATGTTAACCATTGTTGTAACCAAGCTCCATCATCATGGAACATATGTTTATCAAATTGAGGATCAGGGCAGGAGACCAGGATGACCTTATTACCTAGGTCTTTGAGTTGAACTTCACAGATCCCCTCTAGAGCTATCTCTCTCATTATTGCCTCCACTGAAAGATTTAAATGTGTCAAAGCAAGATGAGCTCCCTCCCATATTTTTTGTTTTTTTAGAAACTATTGAACCTTGATGCTTGAATTCTTCATAGGTTTTTTCTTGATAGAGAAGACCCTGGGGAGCTGGCCTGGGGTATATGTTATTGTTATTCCTATTTTTGATCCAGGCTTCAGTCATAAGTAAAGTTTGATTTCTGATTTTGAAGCCATTGTATTCAAACACTGCTTGTGCTAGATCAGCTTTGGAGTGAAAGTAGACAAACCCATACCAATTTCCTCTGGCATTAGGTTTATATCCCACCATAGATTTGAAGAAGCCTTTACACTTGCCAAAGATTGCATCCAACCATTTATTGTTGGCTTTTGGGGGGATATTGAGGACAAAGGCTGTGAACTTTGAAGTAGTGGAGGGTAGTAGGGCCTGTTTCTTTATAGTAATAGGAGGATGTAGGACCTTTTCAAAACCTGGAGGAGGGTATCCCATTGATGAAGATCCATCTTCATATCCCCTTTCAACAGAGATGTCTTTAGCATTAAGATTACCCACAATTGGAGAAGCATTGTATAACACTTCCCTGCCCAGATGAATACTACCATAGGAGGGAGTTGAATCTCTTCCAGAGGAGATAGGCTTAAAATTTCTATCATAGAACATTTTTTGGCCATCCAATTGCTTTGTACAACCCCCTGGTGAATATTGTTGAGTCTTATCTGTGTGTGTAGAGGAAGGAGTTTGGAATGTTGTACCTTTGCCTTTGTTACCCTTGTTGCTCTGAGGATGACTGTGAAATTGTTGAACTATTGCAGACATTTCTCCACTGAGTTCTTGTATTGTTAGAGGAGGCATTGAGTACAGCAGTTAAGTGAGAACAAGTAAGAGAGCAAGAGTCTTTGGTGGTCCGATGGATGTGGGGATCCACCTTGAACACTACACCAAGAGAGGACTGTGAATCAGAGGCTGTTGAGAAGACTGAGAGCAGATGAAGAACAGGAACAGTGTGTATGAAGAGTTTGAATGAAGAACATGAAGAACTACTGAAGAACTTGGGTGAAGAACATGAAGAGCTATTGTTACTTTAGAGAGGATTTTTTTTGACAGGCGGTGGTGATATTGCGTCTTTTTGGATTGGGATGCGGATCCCATCACGCCCCAAATCCGGTTTTGGCCGGACTCGAGACGTGACCTGTAACAATTGAGATAAAAGCAGTAAAACTGTAATAAACCCTTTTAAAGCTGAAAGCGAGTCCAAAATATTTCTCAATAATTTAATCCAAGATTTCAAATATAGTGTCAAAACTTGACAAGTACATAAGGTGAATAACGTTCAACAATGTGGACCAACCCATCTCTAATACGACCCTCAAGACATCCGGAAGCTCCCGAGCTTCGAATTTCCCAGATCTCAAGTACACCTGTACCCACAATAAATAAACAAAAAGGGGTGAGCTTACGCTCAGTAGGGAAAATCATAAACAGCTTTAGCCTCTAAGTTTAATAATAATACTGCCTTAAATCGATGTCACAAAAGTGCTTAAAACCCTTACACCAAAAGGTATAATAAACAAATAAAAAGAAACGAGAACACTATCGCATTCTCAAGGATAACGATAACTTCCCAGAGAACAAATAGAGAACATTATAATAAAATAGAAAACCATCACAACTGGGAACGAGTAAACACTATTAATCAATGGAAAAACTATGGAATCAGTGTAATGAAATAGTATCGCTTTTTCAACGATAACAGTAACTTAAAAGATTCCATGAAAATACTATAACGAATCATAACTCATTAAAATGGGGGCAATTAATATCACGCCAACCACTCGCTTTCTCAAGCCTCCGATCCATGGATAGATTCTGGGATCATATCGGTTCCCATAATTCCAATCCACCAGAGTACCCATATCATATCAGATTTTCCCTCGGTCCAGAGGAGGCACATGCATCGGGGCACCGGAAACCATCCCATAGGGACGCTCATCGTCGGGATTCTCGGAAATGCCTCCAAAGGACCATAAGTCACAGGGAACCAAGGTAGTGCTCCCGTAGGACGCACATCCTTGGGTGAAACCTCAGTAACCATCTCTCATGAAGTAACCCAATCACTATCCCGTAGGATCTGCCAAGCCCTTAGGCTCCAATAATCAATCAATATCACATAGGATCTGCCAAGCCCTTAGGATCCAATAATCAATCAATATCCCGTAGGATCTGCCGAGCTCTCAGGCTCCAATAATCAATCAATATCCCGTAGGATCTGTCGAGCTCTCAGGCTCCAATAATCAATTCTCATAATATCCAGTAACCAATGCCCTCAGGCTCCAATACTCTACCAATATCTCACTGTATCTGTCAAACTCCACCATCACAACGGCACCGGATTACCCACCACCACGGTGTAGTACAGAACCGAACAAACAAACAAACATTCAAGAATAAGAATAAGGAAAATGTACTATAATTCACCCATCAATGAACGCTTCTCAAATCACACTTTCATTTCAGCAAAGACATCCAATAACACTCCACACTTACTATATACTTACCTGCCACGAACCATCGGTACATCGATCACCTGGTTGTGCCCCTTTGGCACAACCAGTCATACTCGATCATCCGTTCAATCAACAATTATAACCACACAATCATTCAACCAATCAACTAAACATTCAACCAATCAAGCAATCATGTGAATGATCAATTAAACATTCGATCATGCAAGCTAACTAGTTTCATTAGACTCTTAGTTTATCCTAATGACTAACAACCAAGCATGTGAACCTAGCACACAACTAATCCGAGAGCTCAACACAGCCTCTATGCCAGTAAATCAATTCCCAAGTATTGAAAACGAGTTACACTAGTCATCTGCATCCTAAGCATGCATACTAGTCTCATCCAATTATTAGCTATTGAAATACGATTATTGTAGTTATTCGCATCCTATATGCAATTCTAGGACCTTTCCAATTTTAATAACCTAATAGGCATACTAAGCATTTAAATAAGAAATTATGACTTTCCCTACCTCGTGGTAATCCTCTAAAACTCTGTTGTCAAACTCGGTAGTCACCACTCCGTTCTTCACACGGGTTCCGGCGTGATCTTCGTTCTTCTAGCTCGAGCCCAAGTTCTTCCTTCCTTCCTTGCTTGGTACCACAGTCTTGGACCACAAACAAACTCTAATTAAAAGCTAACTACGGTGAAGACAAACAAGCTCAAAAGACTCCACCCAAAGTTCCAAAACCAAACTCTTGAAGTAGACTAAAAAGGATCGAAAAGGGGTTCAAAGGGACCAAGACTGGTCTGCCACGGATCTAGTCACGGATCCGTGGACTAGGCCGTCACGGATCTCCTTACGGAGCCGTGTATGGCGCCGTCACGGTCTCCCTCACGGAGCCGTGACGTCCTCCGTCACGGTACCCGTCACGGGTCCGTGACGCCTGGTACTCTTCACCCGTCTGCTTCCTCTAGCTTCGGGTTTTCACGATTTTTAACTTCCAAACCTCCATAGATGACCTTTTAAAACTCCAAAAACAGTTCCTAAATGTCTCTACTTCAAAACCCACCATGGGTATTCATCAAAACTCCAAAATCACGAATTAAAACCATCATCTATCATCAAAATCCTCCAAACCCTCAATAATCAAACTCAAGCTTCAAAACCCAACAAGTTCTTCCATTCTCCACCAAATCCCATGAGCTAAAAGTTGTAGAAACGTAAATAGATGAGAGATTTACCTTAAGGATGAAGATTAGAAGAGGAATCAAGTGATTTAGAAGGGATTCGGATAGAAGATAGCTTCAAGCTTCTATTTTTCCTCCTTTCTTCTTCTTCAAGCCTCCAAAACCAATTTTCTCATCTCTCTCTGTCCCAATTTCGGCTGCCTTGGTATTTGTGCTGAAATGAGCCCCACATTGGGTCTTAAACCTAGAGGGGATAGTGTCCAAAATACCCCCTTACCTTATCTCTTCCCAACCACAACTAATAAGGGCATAAGGGTCATATTACACCCATTTCTTCCCTTCCAAGAAAGCATGGACACTTGTCCATGTGTGGACCACTACTAGCTTAATTAAATTCCAGCATACAATTTTATCGGATTTCGCTCTAAATCGAGTCACAGTTGACCGATAAAAGTCCCGGTTTGACTTCATCCAATATTACAGTCAACAGAAAGGAAACAGCCCAATTAAGCCAACCGTGATAGTGGCTAAGCCTTTTGGGCCCCGGAAAGGTCCCAAATGACTTCCGGAGTCATTGGTTGACTTTTCCGGCCAAAAGTCAAACTTCGTCCAAAGTCACCGGTTCGATCGGAGTCGATTGGGGGCGGTTCTTACAATCTACCCCCCTTAAAAGAATTTCGTCCTCGAAATTTAAACCGAAATACTTAAGGGTCAAACAGGTGGGAAATACTCCACGCACATTTCACCCTCGCGTTTCCCAGTCGATTCAGTTCTTTGGTGCTTCATTTGCACTCGTACTAGTGGGATAATCTAATCCCGTAGGGCCTTCTCCCATGCGTCCAACGTTCTAACTGGTTGTTCTTCATAAGGGACATCATCCGCTAAATCGATGTTCGTCCGCTCGACAATGTGGAAAGGGTCCGAAACTGGACCGTTGTTGTCGTGCAAGGCTATAAGCCACGACTCCAACTTGTCCAGCATCTAAAAGATTCGATAAAACGCGGGGCTATCTTGCCCCAGGACGGTTGAACCACAATAGTCCCTTCTTCGGGCTCGCCCTCAGGAAAGCGTGAACACTAACCGAATAGTTCAAGAAGTCGATGTCGTTAACACTGTAAGTCTTCAGTCGACTTCGTGTGCCTTTTACTCGATCCAGAGATTACGTAACCTTCACTTATTCGTGATTCACTAGATCACGCTAGTTACTCTAACGTCACCCTTAGTGGTACAAAACCGTCTTACCCAACTTCACGAAAGCGCGTGCAACGATTTACCAACTCAGGAATACCGAGTAACAACACAAGTGGAGAGACAACCAAACACTTAAGAAACTAAGGTGAAGATCTCGATATCTCACACCGAAAAAATTCCGTCGTCAAGGGTATCCTGCTGGAACTCTGTACAAGTCAACAAAGTCGGAAGCATACACAAACGTAACTCAACCAAAATCTCCTTTGTGATCGCCGCGGGATTAATCCCAACAGAACTCAAATACTAATAAGCCAAGGCCGACCACAAAACAAAACACAAGGAAATAATACGCACCCCATTCAACAGAACAAAAGACCTCACTAACACTGTAGGATCTGGAACAAACGTTCGTTTCATCACATCTCGTGGAAAGGTAGGCGTACCTCAAACAAGAGAATAAAACAAGCACCGACCTCTAGTCGGAAGTCGGCACGCCTCAAAACGTACTACCATTAGAAGCTCACGTCATTCGAAATGCGGCATACTTGCCCAATCCTAACGACAGGTCACACCTGGTAAAACCGTTCAAGATTCTCAACCTGATAAAGATTCAACCACTCAACAAGTATTACGATCCTACAGTAAGGAGAAACTAACAAATCTCAACTACGGTCGATCACGAAAGTTAACCAACTTGCTAAAATTCTCTTACCGTCGATACCCGTTCACACTTCTGATACAACCATCTTACAAGTCGTTTCGTATAATTCATTGCATCTGCGAGACCACGGTTCTCAAACCCGACGCACGGTTCCGCACAACCACGAACTCTACTAACGTCTTGTCAGACGAACGACGCACAACAACAAGAACGATGGAACCTCGTACTAGCACTCTAGCCGAAAGTAGGTGTCCTTCACGACACCAAAATAAACGTGCAATAAAAACGCTCGACAGCGAAACACAATCCAAGATTTATCAATAAAGTTTATCCCGGTCGGTGGTAATCCTCATACCGTTGACACTCGTTCACGAGCTGTCGATCAAAACAGCTTAGTCAAGTCCACCAAAGTCACCCCATAGGGAGTAATCATCATGCACTGTGATCTCGATAAATTGAACAGTTCAGAAACTAGCGTAGTTCCTTCCATCGCTCCTCAAACAACTCAAAACCAACAACGATTAACCCTTAACTTTCCCCGTGCCCATGCCTGGCAAAAAATCCGACCTACCAAACAACATTTCGTTCGGTGCCATCTTGTTACTGGCCTGGAAGCTTATGGTAGTCGCCCTCGGCTATCAGTTGTGGGGTTTTAACGTGAGATGCTCTCACTTCTAAGGCGTAACCTTATGGTTATGCTTAGTCCTTGCGGGACGTTTAGCGTTCGTTCTTCTCTTGCTGACAAAGGTACACCTTGGTACCCGGTTCTCGTTTTCCGTATTCTTCTCCGCTGGAAAAGTCGTCTGAACAATTCTCGATGTTATTCGCATGTTCCGCGTGAACTGGCGGCAAACCGTTTAGGCCCTCCAGGACGAACATAGGGAGCACATCCTAATCCAATCTCTTAAGTACGGCACACACTTGTGCAACTTCTCGCTCGTTAAACGGGATTTTGAAACAAAATCGTCTTGAAGGTCCGAATCTTATGACCTAAACCTTCTAGCGGAGGTAGAAGAAGCTGGAGATTACTACTTCTGTGGGTTATGGGCCCACCACGCTTCCGCTGCGCTACTCTGATCTTATCGTTGCTCGGTCATTTCCGGTGATCGGTTGGACCGTTTACGGGTCAAGGCTGCAGCCTTCCACTGCTCAACATTCGCTGCTGATGACATTCGATGAACCTCGGTTGTTTCACCCATCGGTTCTTAAAACTCGATTAGTACTCTCGACGAGAGAAAAGAACTTCCAGTACGAAAAGGTTTGTTACTCCTCTTTCAAACTCAAACTGACACTAATCGATACTACCACACCTCCAGTCGGTGTGTTAAGATACGGGTATGGTTTACCAGTTTCAATTTCTAGCCAAACAGAAGATAACCACGAAAACAATACGACCAAGAGTAAAGCTCAAGTGTTAGCAAACCCAATCCACAATGTAGATCGTAAACGGGTACTCTACGCGATCTCAAGATCGGTATCAAGTCCATCAGCTCGGGGCCCGGAAATCACGTATGCTCGGCCCTGCTGAATCAGAAGTCCTCCTCTCGATAGCGGTGGAAGAATCTGCTGCTTTGATAGCATGTTCTCTTATCGGCTCTCGTAGGCCGACCTGCGAGACGGTCTGTGGCTCCAACGTTCCATGGGCAGTTCCGGCCCAGATGTCCAAACTGTTTGCACGAAGGACAAAACTGTGCCACCGGGGCAGGTCCAACCGACGCTGCTGCCCCACCCGTCGTGTCCCATTGGACTGGGTCCGTGGTTGAAACAATCCTGAGGTCCTCTGCCTCTTAGTATTGCGGCTCCTTGACGACCTTAGGACGCCACTCGGCCTCGGCCTGGTCCTTCACGTTCTGGCGGTCTCCCAAAGATACTTCTTACTCCTCATCCTGAAGGTAATAACTCGTTCCGCGACAGACGGGGTGAGTCCTATCTCGAGCGCCCGTGATGGCTCTCCTTGGTTTGCACCATCTCGGCGCGAAGCGGTACAGGGATGTGAACCTCGCCTCATACCTAGAGACGGTCATCCCTCTTTACTACACATCTAACAACTGCTGGTGTTGGTCCTCTCGAACGGATCGATGGAAAGATACTGTTCCGGGAACAATCTAATGAACAGCTAAACGTCACCTCCAACCCTGATCTGCACACGCTGCCACCATTATCATGCTTCTCTCTCAAGCTGAACGGTCGCGAAAATAATCATAGATGACCATCCGAATACTCTCGAAGTAACGAAGTTACGGTTAATTCACTCCAACCATACTACAACTACCTCGGGGTCTGAACTCCCGGGATTGATTGGCGTACTCAAACTACGAAAATTTCTGAGAGCCTAGCCGTGTTGTTGTGCATCTGGCTTGGCCTCTCGATAGTGACGACGTCGGCCGTAGGCACAGACTCTGGTGTCAGTACTGCAGTCTCCTGCTGAACGATGAGCGTTGTTGGTACTGCGCGAACCACCTTATCCATAGGGGTCGCCTGAGTCGACTCTACGACTGGAAGAACGCTCGATGGTGACACTACCGGTCTACCTCAAAACTCTGGTACCCTGTGGGAGCCGCACCCTGGCGCTCGCTGACCCTGCCAGACTAACGGCTGGTGTCTGGCTCTGCCCCACAGCGGGCGGCTCCTGATCCCTCTCGGACTGTAAACACGAGACATATCGTGTACTCGAGGCATTTAAGACGTAAGCACCCATAACTCAATTTAACTCAAGTAGTTCGATTCAACAAAAATGGACGTTCTTAAGCGTCTTAAAGGGATCCCACTTGGATCGCTAGTACGAAGTCTCGTTTAGAACAACCGGTTCGATCAAAACACAAGGACGTTCACGTGCGTCCCACAAAGATCATAAAAGACCAACCGCACTTGGCTCAGTAGATATATATATATATATATAATACTTTATATGTAGACAGAAAAGGCCGCACTTAGGGCGTCTCACAACAGCAATCAACGGTGTTCAATCAAATCAATCAACTCCCATAAGAGGAACAATCTCAATCAATTCACACAATTCACAAAGCAACAAGCATACCCCTCGATTGGGTGTCTTCCCAACACTAGGGTCTAGAATCGCAACACGATAAATTTCCCAATTTATGTCCTCAATTCTTTTCCATAAACTTCATCCCTTACTTATTCCTTATAACATTCATGTCGATCTCACGTCGTTACAACCCGATTCAGGTGTTCCCGAATCTCGTTGTAACCAATTGACATCCCTCTATCACGCTCGACTGCAGTGGCGCCCCTGAGTCAGCCCGTGATAGTGCAAACACTTTAGTTTCTACCAAGAATTCGGCATGACCCGTTTGTATTTTCTTCTAACCATCCGCTTAAGCGGGACATTTATATAATAACTTGTACATAGAGTCCTACCCATAAGGTACACACAAACCTCAATTACACAACATCTTGAACACTACAGTAACCCACGTGGGTCTTAGCAAATATCTCAATATTACCCGGTTAAATTTAACCCTTCGGGTTTTACTTATTAATTAACGGCCGACCCAACCGACAATTCCTTCAATGATTAATTAACCAACGTGTCATAACCGGCCCGAGCATCGCTCGTTCATCCGATCTAAACCCGATCTTAACTTCAATCTCAATCTCCGTCTCGACTTACTTTCCATTTCGAACTGAATTTCAAATTTAAGTTAAGCCTTAATTTCAAACTCAAAGTCAATTTCAAACTCACTATCGATTTCGACTCAACATCAATTTCAACTTTAATTCTTAAGAACGGTGGGCACTTAAACAAATCGAAAATTACCAATTTAAATTTTAGTAAGGCATTCAATACTTAGAGTTCTCATGCTCCGCAAAATGCACATCACAGTCAATACACAGAGTTCTCATACTCTTCAAAGTATACAACACAATCAATAACCGAAGTTCCCATGTTCCTCGAAGTTCTCAGTGTACAGAGTTCTCGTGCTCCCCAAAATACCACGGGGTTCTCGTGCCCCAAAATCTCAGAATCGTTGCATGCTTTACCGACTTCTAGTCGAAAGGTGGGTATACCTCAACAAAATCACCCATAAAATCACAACCGTCGTAGTACACTCTTAGCTTAGCAACTCACACCATTGTCACAAAACCTGTCACGCCCCAATTTCAGCGAATCGAACTCGGGACGCGAACTTTTAAAACATGAATACTAAAAAACCTGTTTTGAATAAAAGCTTTGACATTTCCATTTATTTACCAAAATAATAGTAGTATTTACAATACAAAAACGTCCCAACAAGTGGACAAGGTACACATCCGTCACTAGACTCAACAAAAGTAAAGACCAGACTCCGCTCCAAGCTCCATGAACTTCAAGAGCTCACCTAGTCCGTCCCACGAACAGTACCTGTAGGAAAAGCAGCTAGGGGTGAGCGTTCGCTCACCACCACGGATAACAGACTGACTACGGCATAATTAGCAGACAAAGCCAGTAACACTAAAACCAAACCCAACACTGGGACTATAGTCCCCAACTCAAGTACCCAACTGACCCACAACCCGTTACCTTCCTCAACAGACTCAACACTCGATAACACAATGTAGACCCGACACAACTATCGACGACCTCCTCCAAGGACACGACAGAAAGACTACACAACGCCAAACAAGATCACAAAGGATCGCACACCAAACAAGATCACAAAGGATCGCATACCAGCTGCTCAGTAACCTCTCCCACTCACACGAACACGGATCATGCTAGCCAAAGAATGCTTACAACCTGTGATACTCAAACTCGGACCAGGTCAGCCAAAGAATGCTTGCAACCTGTGTTACTCAAACTCGGACCAGGCCAGCCAAAGAATGCTTGCAACCTGTGTTACTCAAACTCGTGTCAGGCCAGCCAAAGAATGCTTGCAACCCGTTGATACTCAAACTTGGTCAGGCCAGCCAAAGAATGCTTGCAACCTACCGGGATCCGCAATCACAATCACACGCAAATTCATGAACCAGTAACAACACAAGTTCAACACTCACAGGCACTCATGGCCACCAAGACACCAACAGTAAAACTCGAACTCAACAGCCCCACAGGCACTCACGGCCTCCCAAGACACACCGATAGTAAGACACGGACTCAACAATCCCACAGGCACTCACGGCCTCCCAAGACACCAACCATAAGACACGCTTGCAACTTACCGAGACTCTAACTCGTAAGCCAGCTAAAGGAAGCTTGCAACCCCCCCGAGACTCTAACTCGGTCAGGCCAGCCAAAGACACCATCCTTAGTACACGGGCCCTCAAGGCCACCCAAAACACCAATTTAAATAGACGGGCTCTCATGGCCACCCAAACTCAATCAATAAATAATACGGGCTCTCAAGGCCACCCAAAACTCGATAATAAAAATACGGGCTCTCAAGACCACCCAAACTCAATCAATAAATAATACGGGCTCTCAAGGCCACCCAAAACTCGATAATAAAATACGGGCTCTCAAGACCACCCAAACTCAATCAATAAATAATACGGGCTCTCAAGGCCACCCAAACTCAATCAATAAATAATACGGGCTCTCAAGGCCACCCAGAACTCGATAATAAAATACGGGCTCTCAAGGCCACTCAAGACACCAAATAAGCAATCAACCTCCGGCTTAACCAAGCCTCCAACAGTCCTAACATCAACAGTTTCACAATCAACCTCCGGGCATGGTCATATGCCTCCAGTACTCCTAATATAGATAAGTTCACAAACAACCTCCGGGCATGGTCATATGCCTCCAGTAAAACAACTAACGCTAAGTTCTCTGTTCCTACGACACTACTAAGTGTCACAAGCCTTTCCAATAATTACTAAGTCCCCGTAACATGCTTTTCTAATAAACGCTACAAACTCGTATCATGCTTTTCTAATATTTAAATAAACCTATTCAACCCACGACACCCCAGTGTCACATGCAATTCTACTGTTAACTTTCCCCAGTCAGGGCCGAGATCCGGCTACTTTTCCCTACCTCGTGCGTGTTCTCCCAAAAGCCAAACCACGAGCTCCGGTGATGATCTCAGTCACTCACCCAGCTTTCCCTTGCCTCGGTCCGTGGCACGATCTAAAGGAACACAATTTAAAGTCACTAAACAACTCGCAGGAATAAACCGAAAACCAATAAACTCGATGCCCAAACTTAACCCCGACAATGTCGATCACTCCCAAACTTCCCAATTACTCGACATTGTTGATAAAGGACCCGTAAAGGCCCGATTCGTCCGACATGGCGAATCTGCCCGGGTTTTGTTAATTGCCTTCCGGGGCTCCAAAAGCCCCCGTTTTCGTTTCTACGGCCTTAGAATATTTCAAGGAACCCAGCGCACTTGACGGAATTGAATTCCGACTTCTAAGTCAATTAATTAACGTTTAAAGTTTCCAAAACCCGTTAATTACAACTTCTCCAATTTAATTCCAAATTTCGATTCGATTAAGGATAAATGGTCCGGGGAACGTTTTAAACCACCCGAACGATAAAACCCGAGCACCCAAGCATGTGGGCCCCACCCACACTACTTGGCCGAGACCCTAGGGTTTAAGGGGAGGCTCGGCCACCATGTGGTGGCTGCTGCCAGCTCCGGCCAGCCACCTCATGGCCGACCGGCCACCACCCACGGTGGCCGGAGCTCCTCCCGAGCCTCCGGTCACCGGAAAACGTGAAATTAAACCCCCAAACACCTCTAAAACGTCTCCAACACCTCCCCACACTCTACACAACCCTAAGCCTTAGTTTATACTCAAACCCTAGCTTCTAAGAAAATAACCAAAACGAGAATCGGTTCGGGTATTACCGTAGAGGAGAACGAGGGGAACGAGATTGCTCTTTGCTTTGACTCGATCCAAGGGCTCGATCACAAACCCTAGCTCAACCTCCCTTCTTCTCTCTTCTTCTCCTTCTCCTTCTCTCTCTAAAACCTCTCTTCTTCTTTCTAATTTAATAAACTAACAACAAAACTAACTTTTCCTCCTTTAAAACCTTATACTCGGCCACACCTTACAACCACACACTTTCCCCCCAAAACTAACACCACCATATACTTGACAAGTGTCAAGGTGGGTCCCACACCTTTTGGAAAATATCTAGTTGATATTTTCCAATCAGTTTTGCGAAAAACGGACGTTTCGGGCCCCGAACGGGCACTTTTCCCAAGAAATTACGAAACTTGACGGGCTACAAGGAAACGGCTCAACTAAGACCGCTGCGATGACGGCTAAGCTTTTCGGATCCAAAACGGTCCTCGAATGGACCAAAACGTCGCTCGGTTGACTTTTCCAGCGAAAAGTCAACATTTCCCAAATTGATCAGAAAGTTGCCCTGAGTCCCCCGGAACTCACTTTGGTCAATAACGGGGTCAACTTAAGTCCGGTATGACACTCGGGGTCATTTTAGGTTTACTTAACTGTCAGTCTTAAAATTTTTAAATTTTCCTGTTTTTCGCAGGTTTGACTGGCGTTGACCGGGAGTGGTTATTACAAAACCACAAAAACTAAAATTAACAATCTTTCTGAACAAATGATTTACTCAACAACCAATTTACAACGGCTCAATAACCGCTCGCTAACCCAATACCGATCCCAACCATTCGTCTTCACCGATCACTGTATCTTACAGTCAATAGGGTAAGGATCCCAATCAAGCGATGTAACCATCATAAGAAAGAGATTCAAATTTAAACGACCATTGCGACAATCAAGATTAATGTCGTTCCCACTCTACGCATCAAATAATTTCACTTGCATCACTGAGCACACGACTTAGACCTCCTAACTCTACCCACCTAATTGACGTTGGTCCGAGTTTTTCAAAACAAGTTCAAAATTTTCAACCTGTTTCAAATGAAACCAGGCTCTGATACCAAATTGTCACGCCCCAAACCCGGTTTTGGCCGGACTCGAGACGTGACCTGTAACAATTGAGATAAAAGCAGTAAAACTGTAATAAACCCTTTTAAAGCTGAAAGCGAGTCCAAAATATTTCTCAATAATTTAATCCAAGATTTCAAATATAGTGTCAAAACTTGACAAGTACATAAGGTGAATAACGTTCAACAATGTGGACCAACCCATCTCTAATACGACCCTCAAGACATCTGGAAGCTCCCGAGCTTCGAATTTCCCAGATCTCAAGTACACCTGTACCCACAATAAATAAACAAAAAGGGGTGAGCTTACGCTCAGTAGGGAAAATCATAAACAACTTTAGCCTCCAAGTTTAATAATAATACTGCCTTAAATCGATGTCACAAAAGTGCTTAAAACCCTTAGACCAAAAGGTATAATAAACAAATAAAAAGCAACGAGAACACTATCGCATTCTCAAGTATAACGATAACTTCCCAGAGAACAAATAGAGAACATTATAATAAAATAGAAAACCATCACAACTGGGAACGAGTAAACACTATTAATCAATGGAAAAACTATGGAATCAGTGTAATGAAATAATATCGCTTTTTCAACGATAACAGTAACTTAAAAGATTCCATGAAAATACTATAACGAATCATAACTCATTAAAATGGGAGCAATTAATATCACGCCAACCACTCGCTTTCTCAAGCCTCCGATCCATGGATAGATTCTGGGATCACATCGGTTCCCATAATTCCGATCCACCATAGTACCCATATCATATCAGATTTTCCCTCGGTCTAGAGGAGGCACATGCATCTGGGCACCGGAAACCATCCCATAGGGACGCTCATCGTCGGGATTCTCGGAAATGCCTCCAAAGGACCATAAGTCACAAGGAACCAAGGTAGTGCTCCCGTAGGACGCACACCCTTGGGTGAAACCTCAGTAACCATCTCTCATGAAGTAACCCAATCACTATCCCGTAGGATCTGCCAAGCCCTTAGGCTCCAATAATCAATTAATATCCCGTAGGATCTGCCAAGCCCTTAGGCTCCAATAATCAATCAATATCCCGTAGGATCTGCCGAGCTCTCAGGCTCCAATAATCAATCAATATCCCGTAGGATCTGCCGAGCTCTCAGGCTCCAATAATCAATCAATATCCCGTAGGATCTGCCGAGCTCTCAGGCTCCAATAATCAATTCTCGTAATATCCAGTAACCAATGCCCTCAGGCACAAATACTCAACCAATATCTCACTGTATCTGTCAAACTCCACCATCACAACGGCACCGGATTACCCCCCCCCCCCCCCCCCCCCCCCCCGGTGTAGGAATCAAGTGATTTAGAAGGGATTCGGATAGAAGATAGCTTCAAGCTTCCATTTTTCCTCATTTCTTCTTCTTCAAGCCTCCAAAACCAATTTTCTCATCTCTCTTTCTCCCAATTTCGACTGCCTTGGTATTTGTGCTGAAATGAGCCTCACATTGGGTTTTAAACCTAGAGGGGATAGTGTCCAAAATACCACTTTACCTTATCTCTTCCCAACCACAACTAATAAGGGCATAAGGGTCATATTACACCCACTTCTTCCCTTCCAAGCAAGCATGGACACTTGTCCATGTGTGGACCACTACTAGCTTAATTAAATTCCAACATACAATTTTATCGGATTTCGCTCTAAATCGAGTCACAGTTGACCGATAAAAGTCCTGGTTTGACTTCATCCAATATTACAGTCAACGGAAAGGAAACGGCCCAATTAAGCCAACCGTGATAGTGGCTAAGCCTTTTGGGCCCCGGAAAGGTCCCGAATGACTTCCAGAGTCATTGGTTGTCTTTTCCGGCCAAAAGTCAAACTTCGTCCAAAGTCTTTGGTTCGACCGGAGTCGATCGGGGGCGGTTCTTACAGATCCTCAAGTTGTAATCGTGTTGATGGAAAAACAATTGTCCCGATTGCAATAGACGAGCGTTGTATCGGTAGCTCAAAGTATGACCAAATTGTAGGCCAGATGAAGCTAGAGCATTGGTTGCAACCAACCAAGTTGTGCACGATGGTAATTTGAGTAGATTTAAAGGTTATCTAATTATACCATAATTAAATTCAGTCTAATTAATATTTAATACATTATTTCTGGTAAAAAAGTGATTAGGCTCACTTTGTATTAATTAATATTTAATTATTAGTTTATATATAATTATTATTTTTAGTTTTTATTTATGATAATTAATAATTACGGGTTTTTCTTTTTGACTGAAAGTTGCAATATTTTTAAATCAGATTTCAACTATAAGTGAATGCGACAGGAAAATCATTCACTGCTCACTGAAGAAGAACAGACATAGAACATAGGTGTTAGCAGCTCTTTTAACACTATAACCATCATAGATGGTATTGAGACGCCATATAGGCACGAAGGAAATGTGGGAGATTGAAAACAAAACTGGAAGTCCTTCTCAAGCGCCCGAGCCTAGACTGCATTAGTTGTAGGAGGCAAGACTTTAACCAGGGACCCTTCCTAGAGCCAGTCCCTAAAGCCAGAGGATCCTATCATCCCTCTTGGTAGGGCTGCTTACTAGCCCTCCCTGATCATCCTGAGGTTACCCAATAGAACCCCTCTTCACTACTCCAGAGCCGACTCCAGCTCTAGTTCCCACTCCCGCTCCAGCTCCAACTCCAAGTTCAGCTCTATCTCTGTGCCTAGACAGGCATGAAACCTCGGTTACCCGGTCACCAGAGAGCTAGCCAGTCACAAAAGTTTTCTAGTCTGGATCGATATTACTGGCCTAGACGTTACCCTGAGGTCTTGTACCCTTAGGTACAATGCTCGAGAATACAATTGGGCCCCTTCCTAGAGGAAAGGTGCCCTTAGGTACGGTGCTCAATGATATAGGTCCGACCCTTAGTGGTTGACTCCGAGACCCCTGATTCCCCTAATATGTCGCATATGTCTTGGCATTCCGGTCCTTCTGGAACTCCAACATGGATGAGTTGAACTGTGGACCTCCAATAATCTCTCGAGCGCATTCCTAAACCACATGTCTGATCAGCCCACATTTGTAGCAGAAAGAGGACAGTTTCGTGTAGGTGAGCAAGACTCGAACTGGGTCTGGGAAGACCTTGAACCTTATTAGTGAGGGACGATCCACGAGGTGCCAAAAGTGCACTTTTACCGTTCCTACCTTTTAGAGACCTCATTGATTGCACGGGACCTCGACATATAACCCAAGAGCCGAGCCAATTGTTTCTCCGGTCGTTCGAGTCCGCACTAGTGGAGGGAGAAAATGGGCGTGAACCCATAGTTGGAGTTGATCCAAGGTAGGAGGATCCTTCGCCATCGGGTCTAAGTCACCGAGGAGTAGAGGACGTCAATCGAAGCGCCAGGGTTCGTTGCTCCGGACCCACGCACGAGCCTCCCTTGACTCAAAGTAGAAGCCAAAACCCCGGGACCAATGTCCTTGATTACCAGACCCTCCGCGGATCTACCTCATGCCTTCGTGATGATCTAGAGCAGAACCTCCTTCCGAGGAGGCTTCGATGACCAGAGCTTACCCAGCATGTCGAATTGTTGGCGAGAAATGATCGAAGGACTCACCAGGGAGTACGGGACGAGGATCTCCACTCCCTCCTCCTCCTCAAGCGAGCAGGTAGAAAGGCCATCTTGGAGACTAGTTAGGCTGACCTCGAGAGATTCCGGCGGTGTTGTTGTCCCCGGTACAGAGTTGGCTTCATGCGGCTTAGGAACCCTGCAACGACAAACCATGCCTGGAGGCATGGTAAGCAGTGATGGGATTATAGGAATCCTCGCCGTATTAGGGATCAGAGCCCCATCAATCAAAGCCCCCAAGGTCGTTCTCCCTCCGTCCACCATTGGAGCTTTTCCACAGAGAGGATCTCGACATGGTAGAGGCGAGGAGGCCTCTTCGATAGTAGGAACAATCAGCAACGGAGGCGACGAGGCCTCTTCGATAGTAGGAACAATCAGCAACGGAGGCGACGAGGCTTCACCTAGGCTAGAAGCAACACCCACTGGGAGCGGCGTGACTTTGCCAAGGCTAGGAGCGGTGAGAGGGTTACTTGCGGAGGAAGCAATTGGTGAAATCATCACCGGGCGACCTCTCCATGGTTTTGCTAGCGGCGTAGAGGACCCTAGACAAAACGATACTATCACCGTTGATTGTGGCGTCGACAATATCGCAGAGGATGGTGGGGGAAGAAGAGGCTGAGAGGGTGTCTCGGATAGGGTTTTTTTTGGCCTCCTTCGGCGTTGAGGCTTTAAAGGAGACTCCACCACCGAGGAAGGTCGAGGAGGAGGGATTGCCGAGAAGCACATGGGTGTAGGCGACGACGGGACATGAACGACAGGTGTGGTAGGCTTGTTGACGACGGTGACAGGCACAGGAAGCTCCATAGGTAACTAGGGCTAGGGTTTCCTTGGGAAAAGACTCTCAACAGGCTCTAGCGAGAGAATTTTGGAATTGGTGTGTGACAATTATCTACAAGTCCTTAGGGGTTTGTTTGTATTCAATAATTAGTTTTCAATTTATTTTTTTAAAGAAAAAGTGGTATTTTATTAATTCAAAAAGAAGAATAGACAAAAGAAACATTTTAAGAGCAAGGATTTTCTCAAAAAATTCAACGTAATGGTCTTAGAACTATTACCGATATAAATTCAATATTGACAACTGGGCCTATGTACCAAAAAAACATAACCTTAAAAACCAAATGAACCAATCCTGGATCGACCTTATACAAGTAAGAGTGTCTGACTATTGCTCGATCTTTTGAAGAGGATCGTGTAATTTATATGGAAAGTGTTCTACTTGACTATGGAACACAATAATTAATGGAGCAAACCAGTTAATAGATGCTAATTGGGTAGGGGTTGGGACGCTTTTCCTCCTCAACAACCTGTATCCCAAAGAGAAACTCATTTATCATGACGAGGTTACTTTTTAAACCTCGCTTGATTCTCATATGACTACTCTATAGATACCATATCGTCGAAGCCTAGTGCCATCTTCTTTAATTGTGGTCTTCTTTGGATCAATAGATGGTGGCAAGAAGGCAGATGTTCCTTCCTTGGCCTTCCATACCTTCATGTGAGCCAACTTTTTCTGTTGTTGACCCACCGACCCCTAGGCCGAGCATGTATCGCCAAACCGTAAAAGGGTCAAGGACTCGGTGTTGCATGTCCCGGCTAAGCGTGGGTTAGGCAAGATGTTGGTTGTCACACCCTACATTCATCCTTGACGCAGACTCTCATATGTCTTTCCACTAGAGTGAGGATTCCAAATGGGCATATGGATTTAGGAATTTATTGGGGCTTTAGGAAGCACGTTTGTTTTCAGATAAGGAGCATGGGTTTTGAGTGGTAGCGGTTCATGTTAGTCTTAGTGCCTATAGTTCAATTGTAAACATCCAAATGTATATATCATCATTGGAAATAAAATTAAAGCAATTTTATATTACTTATGTGTTGGAGTAATACATCGAAGTGTTTTCTAATCTATGTCCACCATGCGAAGTAGAACCATAGACCGAGAGGAATTACACTTGATGGGTCCCTAGTCAACAGAGCTTCACTAGAAGCGACTAGTATGAAAGATGATTCTTTATGGCTCATGCTCTATATATTAGTCATTGTAATGAGATTCTGGAGTTTGACCATAGATATCATGTGAGACATGATATTGGACGACCCGACATGAATATGTGTCATAGATCAAGTCATGAACATATTCAATGTCGTAGCTTTCCATGAATATGTGCTGGATAAGTTGTTTCAATGTCTTAGAATTCTTTTATTCAAGGCAGACTTGTCACATATAACATCCTCATTTCATAGGAGGTCATCCATCACCTACGATATAAGAGACAGGGACATGTCGGTTTGATGGAGATGAACTTGGATATGTGTAAGGCTTATGACCAGGTGGAGTTGGGGTTCTTGGAGGCCTTGATACTAAGGATGTGTTTTGATCAGAGATGGGTAGAGCTAGTGATGGTCTGTGTCTATACGACCCAACTTTGGGTTATAGCGGAGGGAAGACGCCTAGGACCAATTTCGCCGAGAAAAGGGGTAAGGCAGGGAGATCCTCTTTCTCCCGATTTGTTTATTATCTGTGCAAAAGGACTCTTTTGGTTGATTTTAGACTCGGAGGCTCAGGGGTTGGTTCACAGGTACCGGATTGGGAGGAGTGCCCAGTCTATCTCTCATATTTTGTTCATCGATGATAGTTTTCTATTCGCCAAGGCCATGGAGGAGGAGGTGGTCCACTGGAAGAGTTAACTTAGGTGGTACGAGGATGCATCTGGGCAATGAGTGTATGTGCAAAAGTCGGGTATTATGCTCATCCCAAACACTACTGAGGGAGCCCGGAGGAGGGTAACGAAGATTCTCAAGATGAACAGAGTTAAGGACACATGTTTGTATTTGGGACTCCCATCCATTTTGAGTATGAATCAGTACAAGGCCTCTGAGATTTTGAAGGATCGTATTGTGTAGAAGTTAAAGAGGTGGGATGAACTACACTCCGTAAGGATGGAAAGGAGACGTTACCGAATGCAGTCATTCAATATTTACCAACTTATACGAAGGAGTATATTTGATACCGTAGGGTCTGATCAAGGTTATTGAGGTGATAATGACCAAATACTAGCAATGTCATGACGCTTGTACAGGGAAGGGGATCAAGTGAAAACGAGGGGAACTGCTCTGTGACCAGAAGAAGAAAATAGGCATAGGATTTGAGAATCTATAGGATTTTAACTTGGCTTTGTTGGGGAAGTAAGGGTGGAGGATAATGTCAAGCCCAACGAGCCTTGTTTCCCGAGTTATGAAGGCTCGTTATAACAAGCAGTTTTTTATTTTTTGAATTCTCTACTGAAGCCGAGTGCAAGCTATTTGTGAAGGAGTGTCATGGCTGGTCATGAGTTGGTTAGGAAAGGGGCGAGGAAACAAATTTTTGACAGGTGGGACACACTTATGGTGGGGGAGACGTCACTGTTGTTGATTCGAGGCGAGGTGTTGGAGAAGGCGAGGGGCTGAAAAGTACGCCAACTTATGGTGGTGGGGAGTAGTTGGTGGGACGAGGAGTTGGTTAGCTGGAATTTTAATCAGATGGAGGGGACTGAGATTTTATGGGTCCAGATCGTGATTGGAGGGGGGGACTCATGATGTTGGAAGGGGGATAGGGTCGTAGATTACATTGTTTGAGTAGTGTATCGTCTCATCCAGTGTAGGAAGGGGAAGTGGACAGGGGGCTGACAGATATGTGTTCTGAAAGATTTTGGGCTCTCAACATTTCCCTGAAAGTCCTTCATTCGGGGTGAAAATGCCTAACAAGATCTCTACCTACGAACATCAATCTACAATAAAGGCATGTCCTGGTGGCTTTTCCCAGGTGCAGGGAACCATAGAAGAAGGAACATGTTGTCTTAGCTTGCTCGAGAGGCGCTTAGGGAAGTGGGGGTGCTACCGGTTACGAATGGGCGTACGACGCAAGAACGGATGGAGGTTCTTTTGGGCATGGGGAAGCATAATTTGATCGACAAAGTTTTGGTAGTGTGATGGGAGGTTTGGCGCTTTATGGACATGAGGGTTTGGGAGGGCCTTACTAGGTCGGGGCAACACCCAACAATGGGGGCCTTGAGGCTACTTCGTGATTGGCTGAAAGCTCTGGCGAAAAGGAAGGAGAGGCCATTGGGAAGTCGGATGGAGGGGAAGAATATGGCCTGACCGAGTGTGGGTGTGGTGAAGGTGTACTCTAATGGAGTTGTATTGGGCCTAGACTTGGGTGGTGGGGTTTTTTTTTGTCGGGCGATAGATAAATAGTAGATAACTGGTCAGTATTGCATGTTAACGCGTCATATTGAGCTGGGATGGGTGGAGTTGCTCTGTCTCAAGGAAGGATTGTTACAGATCAAAGAGTAAGGTTTGAAGGTTAGTGTTTTGGAGTTGGGAGCTTTGTATGGTACAGGAGGAAAACAATGATGAAACCATGAGAACATCGGAAGGAGGATTAGTGGAGGAATGTTAGAGTCTTCTTCAGTCGTGGTTGAGGTTTCAGCTTCTCTTTGTCAGACGTACCATGAATCAGATTGCTCACTGTTTGGCTAAGAATGTAGAACAATAGTTTCATACTGTTTTTTCGTGAAATGTCTTATCTAATATTATCACTCATGTTATTCAAGCTGATTTGATTTAATAAAAGTTGGCTTTAACTTAATAAAAATAGACACTTCTTGGTCTAATCCCCCAAAAAAAGTACAACCATGATCGTATGAAAATATTTTTTGAGAAATAAAGGGGTGGGCAGAAAAACCCGAATTGTCGGAATCCGACCATAACCGACCATTATCGGGATCAAAAAAACCTAAACCGAAGGTTTCCGTCAAAAATTCGGTGCCAAAATACCTAAACCGACGACATCTTGGTCAGAGAACTGTTTGAAAAATATTAGATCGGTGGTTCGCCAAAACCGACTGCATCCCATTATAAGCTGCTGACCCATCATCTGCCCACCAACAAGCCCAATCCAATTTTTCCCATGCAACCCACTTAGTCATCTCAAGTCCAAATTAGTAACCCTCAAACCCTATTTCCCCCGTATAAACATGACATTTACACCTCGCAACCACGTATCTCAATCAGAGACCAACTTTTTTTTTATCGGCAAAACATATTTAAATTAAACCTCTTTTGAGGTAAAAGAGGAGTTACAAACGAAACTTTCCAAAACATCCGAAGTCAAAAGAACACTACCCACCCCAATACAAGTAAGGATAATACATTAAGGAAGGGTGAAAATCAAGGATTAAAGAAACAACCCAAAACCATCTTAGAACACAACAAAAACACCAAACTTGCGGCCCAAGCAAACTCAAAAATCAAACACATAAAAAAACCTGCGATCCAAGCAAATAGAACGGAGAGGGGTTTGATGTTGGGCTTCCAAAGTCACTTGGAACAACTTCTAACTTCCATCCTTTAAACTGAATCTTGCTTATAACTGTCAGAGGATGCATAATTGATAGGGACTTGTGCTTGAATATGCAAAATCTACATAATGGAGTGAATGACTTGAGGAGGGAGATGGGTTGTAAGCTGCTACTGGGAGATAAGGACTTGAGAAGGAACTGCAACTGGAAGCTGCAACTGAAGGAAGAAATTTGAAGGCCTAAATGTGAGAGGGAGCTAATTGAATAATCAACCACTGAACCAAAGCCAACTACAGAATAAAATTAACGACTCTGCCACCTACAAGAGAAAAAAAACTCAACCTAATAGCAACTACCCTCCCACAAGGACAAGAAGATCACACCCACACACAAACCACAAAAGTACCGCCAAACCAAAAGGAGGAACCTTACCAAACTCACAGCAGTACCCATCCCACCCAAAACACATCCCAAATCCAAACCCCAAATGATCCAAACCAGTAACCAAAATAAGAGGGGCCAAGTAGAAAAAGCCAAGGAACAAACAAAGCCAGCATCTCAGAAGACCATTTCAGCCACCAGTCTCTTTGTAAACAAGTCCAACCTAGATATAGGATGACTTGTACTCCAAGTAATCTTCTTTTCAACATCACAAAACTTGCCATGGGGATAATGTGATAAACCCCAATAAAATACAGACAATCCTGAGCTAAGGGGGGCTTCTCCGATGATAGCAGGTCTTAGGTGAGCAAAGCCAAGAATTATAGGAGAAGAAGTAGCCATTATTTTTGAATTTTTCCCATTCCCAATTATAAGCCTGGATTTGAATTTTTTTTGGAGAATGTTATCTGCTGTAGGAAATAAACTTTCAAAAACAGCTTTATTTCTTTCAAGCCAAATTTGCCAACATGTTATTTGGACTAAGTTTCTCCAAACCTTTTTGCAATTTGATGGAGCCAAGGTTGCCCAGGTTGTGAATAAGGATTTTATAGACTTTGGGATGATCCAAAAAATCCCCCACCAGTGTAAAACCAAGCTCCAAACTCTCTAAGCTCTGGAGCAGTGTAGTAAGGTGTGAGAGGCATGTTCCAAGTCATTATTGCAGTCTGGACACAATAATCCCTATAAGGATAATTAGAGCCCTCTTGCTTCAAGAAAGCATCTAGTGGGAATGGCTTCCAAACAAGCAAGCCAGCAATAGGCAGTGATTTTAGGAGGAATACCAGTTATCCACAGAGCTTTGGTCCAAGAGGCATTAACTGATGCGGCAGAAGTTTGATTGTCTAATAAATTGTAGGGTTTACTCCATGTCCTAACCTTGTACTACACTTAATTGTCAAATCCGCACCCAAGCTTTGGAAAATTGTCAAATAGTAACGAATTTCAAAACTGAATTATTAAAAATAAAAAAGTATTGTTTAAATTGACTTTTTCCGTGAACAGTGAATCACGTGCTGCCCACGTGACTCATTTTATAATGGAGCTTGCGCGAGCTGAGGTCACGAAGAGATGAAATTCGAAGCTTGGACACAAAGAGATGAAGTTCGAAGAGCTGAGATGAAGAGATTAGGTCACAAAGACACGAAGTTAGGCCAAGTTAACATCCGTAGGAAGAACATATTTGAGGGTAAACTCGACTTTTTACTTGTCCAAGTTAACGTCCGTTTAAAATTAGAAACAATTGGCAATTTTAGTTAATTGACCGTTACTACATGGAAATTTCAATTGTACAGGGTTTGGATAACAATTTCTGAAAGTTGGGCGTTAGGACATGGAGTAACCCCATTGTAGAACTTTTTGACCGAGAACCCTTTAGGATCACCTGACCAGACAAGAAGATCCTGTTAGTCTTAGTGCCCGTAGTTCAATCCTAAATGTCCAAATGTATATATCATCGTTAGCAATAAAATTAAAGCGGCTTTATATTACTTATGTGTTGGAGTAATATATCGATGTGTGCTCTGATATATGCCCACCATGCGAATAGAACCATAGATCGAGATAGATCACACTCGATGGGTCACTAGTCAACAAAGCTTCACTAGAAGAGACTAGTATGAAAGATGACTCTTTATGGCTTACGTTCTGTTAGTCATTGGAATGGGATTCCGGAGTTTGATCATAGATATCATGTGGGACATGATATTGGACGACCCGCCCTGAATATGTGTTAGATTAAGTCATGAACATATTCAGTGTCGTAACTTGTCATGTATCCTTAGACTAAGGAGCCTTTGTGATTGCTATGTAGTCAACAACTGAGTTTGACCTGAGTCTAACGTTGTCCGTAACAGGGCTTCCACAACGGCCAGGATTGGCCTGGGGACGGGCTACATGAGTGACACGAAAGACGGCTAAGGGATTTATCCCTCATACTGAGGTATGGGAAAGATATCGGTTCTCGGCCGCTTGATCGAGAGTGACTGAAAGAACAGCATGGCCATGCACATGATACTGGGTATCATATATTCAGTTATCTCACATATCAAGGAACAGTGATTGAGAATAGTAAGGATGACGACTCTATGCTTTATCTCAATCAGGATATCGGAGATAAAAGGATAATGACAGGGACGACGGAAAGGTTAGAATCGACAGGGGCGATTCGTTATGCAGTGTCAGGCAATACTAAAGTCTCGTTAGTTGCCACTTAAATAGGATCAAGTAAAATGGGATTTTACGTTGATCTATTGACATGCATAAACCTAAGGGTCACACCGGAGGATGAAACTCATTGACACATTTATGGAGAATGGCCAAAAGGGAGTTGTCTCGGGACATGACCAAAATTGGGTTTTGGGTCATGTGCCCGTAAGTGAATAGGACTTTACGGATCGAAACAAGGCTTGGAGTCTTGTGATTGATCGCGTCGGATAATGTTGGAATTTTCCGGTATGGAAGGCTTGGAGGCGATGAGCGAATCACGGGACCTCGTTGGAAATGGCCACGGGCCATGTTCCAAAAGGCCCATGCAACCAAGGCCCATGCAACTAATTAATCAAGTCTTGATTAATTAGTACTAAGGAAGCAAGACAAGGATTAAGGTGTTGGTGATTCACCACCTAACTCAATCTTGTCTTGCCATACTTTGCCCTATTTACACCTTACTTGACACCATACTTGTCTCATGCCTTTAGTTGGACAAGTATGGGTTTTGTTATGTTTAAGTCATCTTTTTTAAACATAACAAACACAAGACAAGAATAGGAAACACAACTTCTCTCCCCCTTCCCTTGCAATTTCGGGTTTGGCAAGTTTCCACCTCCATTTTTGTGTTCTTGAGTCTTCAAAGAGAAGAACTACGTGGCTTTGATTCCCATGTGGATATATATGCGTCTTGGAGACTCAAGCCAATCATTCGTTACCCGGTGTTCTTGTTTTGGTAAGAAGTAGTGCTGAATTTTTCTCATGTGAATCCATTCTTTGTTAGTTGTTTCATGGTTTTAATGGTCTCTTGGTTTTCCTTGATTTTCCGCTGCGAGTTGGTTCATCTCCAACCCTACCTCGAGACCCAACAGTGGTATCAGAGCCGTGCTACCTTCGGGATTCACAAGACGGTGTTCAAAGTTTCGGTTTTGCTTGAAAGTTTCGTTTTTGGCATGTTGTTTTGCTAAATTGTTTGATAACTTGTTTTAAATTCTTGTTTATGGATTTAATGCATGTAAATTGAATTTTTGAAAATTATTTCAAATCTGGAGATTTTGTAAAAAGTTTGATTTTTCGGGTCTCGGGAGCGGGACTCTCGGGGAGCCGAAACTGGGACCGAACGGGGCTCCGTTGGACGGAGCTAGGCCAAGCATGACCATTGGATGGTCGATATGCCAAGGCTAAGCCGTTTTTTTAGTTATGACGAGTTTGGAACCGTCTTGACGAACTCGAAAATCAAACGCTCAAAAGTTTCATTTTTGAACGGTTTCGATAAACCGAGCATCAAAAAAATTTCGAAACTTGGCAATTAATTAAAACCGGAAAATCACATGATGTTTGATAACATGATTGTTTGATAACACGATGTGTGATGTGATGTTGGCATGGTGTACATAATAGCCCCGAGCTCGATTTAATTATTTATCGCTTTTCACGGCCTGCGAGCCGTTAGAGTTAGCGTGTAATTATTCTTTCAAGGTGTGGTCGTCGAACCACTTGTTTGTAATATTTATTTATTCCCGACATGCGAGTCGTGTATTAAATTGTAATATTTTACTCAAGACGAAGAAAGGGCAAAAAAGTCATTTGGTGGCTTTTCGGGTGTTGGCATTGGCTTGGAGTCGGTGGAGATCAAGAAGCTAGTGGGAGTTAGTTTAGGGGGCTATTATGTGCACATTTATCGCTTTATGCTTGGTTTAGTTTATGCATGATTTAGTTTATGCATGATTAATTCTATGTGTTTTAGAATTGCATGCTTAACTTTATTTACCGAGCATATCACCTCACATGCAAAGATAAAATTGGAATTATAATCCTTGTGTGTGAGCCCTTAGAATCGTCATTACATTGGATGTAGTTGATGGGTTCGAAGGAAGAATTACATTGGATGTAATTTGAGGCATCATTGCATTTGGAATGTAGTTGATGTGCTTATCGCATCTAGGATGTGTCAAAGTTTTAAACACAACCGGACAAGTAAAAACGGGTCATGTCCGATACCTCCCAATTATCGACACCTTACTACCTCCCCGTCCTATGGGTGTCGTGCGCATTAGCGGAGCATCCATGGTAAAGCGGGGTAGTAGGTTTGGACAACATATGTGGGTATCGTGCGCATTAGCGGAGCACCTACATAGTGACGGGCCATAGTTGAAAATTGGTGGACCCGACTACGATTCTCAGCCTGAGGTTGAGCTAGGGTAACAGATAGGGTAAGCCGTGTACATAAGTGCATACCCTAGCCAAGAGTCACATTGGATGTGATTGGATGGAGTCCTACCTACATAGCTCGATTAAGTGGTGAGCATTAGTTCAGCTTAATCGAGTGAATCAAGGATTTTGGTTTCAGATTCTAAAGGTTTAGAATCGATTGTTGGTGTTTAAGCTTGATCTTCATAAAATTTATTCAGTTTACTGATTGCATTTTATCTGTTGTAGATCAAATGGCAAATTCAGCGAACATTAATAGTTTGTCATTAAAAACCATTTTTGACAGGGTCAAGCTAAATGGGACAAACTATTTGGACTGGTATAGAATTTTGAGGATAGTCCTCAAGTCTGAACGCAAAAAAAGTATGTCCTTGACAAGGCTGTCTCTAAGACCGTATCAGAGTTACATGAAGTGTCATTAATTTCTGAGAAGAATATATCAGGGATCTGGGATCCAATGATATTCTGATGGTTAACAAGGGAATTGGAAGTGGCAAGGGCGGGGCCCATGCGCACTTGGCAGGAAAGATGAGACACCTGAGAATGTCTGCTTCTACTGCCAACAGTCTAGTCATTGGAATTGGGATTACAGGAAGTTCACGGCTGATCTGAAGAAGGGCAGTAGGACTGCGCCTTCATCAAATAGCCTGGATGATCTGAAGAAGGGCAGTAGGACTGCGCCTTCATCAGGAAACCTGGATGATCTAAGGAAGGGCGGTGGGACCATGCCTTCATCCAGTATTAACTTTATAGAGCTACATCTCTCTACTTCCAAAGATTCGTGGGTATTAGATATCAGGACTGAATTGCACACATGCACAAATATATGGTGGCTGAAAGTAGGAGAGGTTTGGAAAGCACGAAGTAGACCTCAGAGTTGTGGCAACTGTTGTAGGATCCATGAGTCTTGCTTTGCCAAGTGGTCTTGTCTTAGTATTGTACAATGTATATTGCATACCTACTTTTAGTAGGAATATTATATCTGTATCCGTGTTTGACAAGGAAGGATATAATGTTAATATTGGAAATGGAGTTTTCAATGTTCTATGCAATGATATGTTTTATACCAGTACTAACTTGGTTGGAGGATTGTACATATTAGATATGGGTAACAATGCCTCAAGTTCTATATATTACGTTAATACCAAGCGGTCTAAATCCAATGATTTAAACCTAACTCTGTTATGGCACTGTCATTTGGGCCGCATAAACAAGAAGCGCCTATCAGCACTTCAGAAGTGCGGGCTTTCAGGTTCATTCGAATTCCATTCGATCGATAGGTGCAAGGTTTGTTTGATGGGAAAAATGACTAAAGTGCCCTTTATCGATCGCGATGAAAGGGCGGGTGAATTATTGGGGCTAATACACTCGAATGTGTGTAGACCAATAAGTTCACTTGCCAGGAGGGGTTTTAGCTACTTTTTCACATTTACTGATGATTAAAGTAAATATGGTTATGTCTATTCGGTGAGACATAAGTCTGAAGCTTTTGATAAATTCAAAGAGTTTAAGACTAAAGTAGAAAACCAGCTCGACAAAGGTATTAAGGCACTTCGATTGGATCGAGGTGGAAAATACTTGACCACAGAGTTATTAGATCATCTAAAAGAGAATGGGTTCCTTTTGGAATGGAGTCCTCCTGGGACACTGTAGTTGAAAGGTGTAGCCAAACGGAGAAATCGGACATTGTTAGACAATGGTCCGTTCCATGATTAGTTGGACTGATCTCCCAATCTCTTTCAGGGGTTATGCTCTAGAGACGACCGCATTCATAGTGAATCGGGCTTCGACGAAGGGTGTGGAAGGGACACCAATTTAAAAATGGTACGTGTAATAACCACTCCCGGTCAACGCCAGTCAAATCGGCGAAAAACAGGAAAATTTAAAATTTTTAAGACAGACACTTAATTGAACCTAAATTGACCCCGAGGGTCATCCCGGACTTAAGATGACCCCGATATCGACCAAAGTGAGTTCCGGGGGACTCAGGGCAACTTTCTGATCAATTTGGGAAATGTTGACTTTTCGCTGGAAAAGTCAACCGAGCGACGTTTTGATCCATTCGAGGACCGTTTTGGATCCAAAAAGCTTATCCGTCGTCGCAGCGGTCTTAGTTGAGCCGTTTCCTTGTAGCCCGTGAAGTTTCGTAATTTCTTGGAAAAAGTGCCCGTTCGGGGCCCGAAACGTCCGAATTTCGCGAATCTAATTGGACAATATCTAGAAGATATTTTCCAAAAAGGTGTGGGACCCACTTGACCACATGTCAACTATGTGGTGGTGTTAGGTTTTTGGACAAGACAAGAGAAGACTTCAATAGTGTTAGTTTATAATTAAGTATTATTTTGTTACTTTTTAAAACAAAACAAAAGGGAAGGCAATTGTGAAGTACACGGCCATTTCAGAAAAGGAGAGTTGTGTAGAGAGAGAAAATGGAGAGAAGAAAGAGAAGGAGGAAAAGGAAAAGAAAGGAGAAAGGTTAGAGTTTTGTGATTTCCCGACAATCCGACCGACGGATCGTCTCAACGGTTGAAGAATCGAGCTCACCCCGTCATTCTCTACATTGAGCACCTAACCGATTTTCGTTTTGGTACGTTTGAAATTTAGGTTTTGAGTTTAAATGGTTTGATTATGGTTGGGTTTTGGTTAGAATTGGTTTAAAGATGAATGGTTGAGGTTTGGGGTTCGTTAGGAACGTTTTGGGGCGAAAAGGAAATTTTCTTAATTGTGGCCGGGTGGGGCCCACATGCCCGAGTATCGGGTTTTCGTGTTCAGGTGGTTTAGGACGATCCCCAAGTAGTTAATCCACACCCGGATCGAAATTTGGAATTAAATTGTGAAAGTTGTAATTGACGGGTTTCGAAACTTTAAACGCTAATTAAATGACTCGGAAGTCGGAATTCGATTCCGTCGAGTGCCTAGGAACCCTTGAACTATTCTAAGACCGTAGAAATGAAAACGGGAATTTTCAGAGCCCCAGAAGGGCGTTTTCAAAACCCGGGCAGATTCGCCATGTCGGGCGAATCGGGCCTTTCCGGGTCCATTATCAACAATGTCGAGTAATTGGGAAGTTTGGGAGTGATCGACATTGTCGGGGTTGCATTTGGGCGTTTAATACTTTAAATTCGGGTTTCGCCTGCTTACTTAAAAAGTGTGTTAATTGTAATAATTGTAGGCTGTATCGCCTACCATGGAAAGAGGAGGCTAAGCGGGAAATTTGGAGCATTGCTGGAGAGCGAGCATTGGTTGTGACACGCTTCACGAGGTAGGGAAAAGTAGCCGGATCTCGGCCCTGACTAGGGAAAGTTAACAGTAGAATTGCATGTGACACCGGGGTGTCGTGGGTTGAGTAGGTTATTGAATATTAGAAAGGCATGATACGGGAACGTAGCGATTATTAGAAAAGCATGTGACACTTAGTAGTGTCGTAGGAACAGAGAACTTATCGATGTTAGAATTACTTGAGGCATATGACCATGCCCAGAGGTTGATTGCGAACTTATCGAGATTAGGAGTACTGGAGGCATATGACCATGCCCGGAGGTTGATTGTGAAACTGTTGATATTAGGATTGTTGGAGGCATTGGTTATGCCAGAGGTTGATTGTGTATGTTGTGTCTTGGGTGGTCATGAGAGCCCGTACTTTACTGTTGTGTCTTGGGTGGCCATGAGAGCCCGTACTTTACTGTTGTGTCTTGGGTGGCCATGAGAGCCCGTACTCTATTGTTGTGTCTTGGGTGGCCATGAGTGCCTGTACTCTACTGTTGTGTCTTGGGTGGCCATGAGTGCCCGTGGGGTTGTCGAACCCGTGTCTTTATTGTTGGTGTGTCTTGGGAGGCCATGGGTGCCCGTGGGGTTGTTGAACCCGTGTCGTTACTGTCGATGTATCTTGGGTGGCCATGAGTACCCGTGGGGTTGTTGAGCCCGTGAGTTATGGTTGGTGTGTCTTAGGAGGCCGTGAGTGCCCGTGGGGTTGTTGAGCCCGTGAGTTATGGTTGGTGTGTCTTGGGAGGCCGTGAGTGCCCGTGGGGTTGTTGAGCCCGTGAGTTATGGTTGGTGTGTCTTGGGAGGCCGTGAGTGCCCGTGGGGTTGTTGAGTCCGTGTTTTACCGTTGGTGTCTTGGGTGGCCATGAGTGCATGTGGAGTGTTGAACCGGTCTTGTTGCTGTTTGTTGAACCTTGCTTGTGATTGTGATTGTGTTTGCCCGAGGTTAGTGACCCGACTTCGTGTCGGGAAGTGGTGTGGAATTTGGCTGGCTTACCTGACAGGGATCGGTAAGTTGCGAGCGTTCCTTGGCTGGCCTGACCGAGTTCGAGTCTCGGGAGGTTGCGAGCGTTCTTTGGCTGGCTTGACCGAGTTCGATTCTCGGGAAGTTGCGAGCGTTCTTTGGCTAGCCTGACCGAGTTCGAGTCTCGGGAGGTTGTGAGCATTTTTAGGCGATGAGAGGGCAGCTCCCCTTCCGACTAGCTATCGGAAAAGTAGCGCTGTATATATCGCCAACAGGTCGACCGCCTGGAGCCTGACAGGGATCGGTAAAGCGCGTGGGGCAGGCTCGAGCCCAGCCGGTTAGCAACCGGTACTGAGCAGCTGACAGGAGTGCGATCCTTTGTGATCTTGTTTGGTGTGCGATCCTTTGTGATCTTGGGTGTTGCATGGTGGTCTTTCGTGTCTTTGGAGGAGGTCGTCGATCGTTGTGTCGGGTCTACCTTACATGTCTGAGTGTTGAGTCGGCTGAGGAAAGTATCAGTGTGTGGGTGTCGGTCGGGTTACTTGAGTTTGGGGATAGTGATCCCCGGGGTTGAGTTAGTTGTTGATGTTACCAGCATTGTCTGCTAATTATGCCAAAGTCAGTCTGTTATCCTTGGTGGTGAGCGAACGCTCACCCCTAGCTGCTTTTCCTACAGGTACCGGTCGCAGGTTGGACTAGGTGAGCTTCTGAAGCTTGAAGAGCTAGGAGCGGGATTCTGGGTTTATTTGAGTCTAGCGACGGATACCATACTTTTGTCCACTTGTTGGGAACTTGTTTTAAGTTGTAAATATTATTTTTGTTGAACAAATGGTGTTTTTAAAGTGTTTATTCAAAACAGGTTTCAATTGTTTCTATTATTTTAAAGTTCGCGTCCCGAGTTCGGTTTTACTGAAATTGGGGCGTGACAATACGGGATGATGCCCTCTTTGTCCTTCCTAAAGATTTGTGGTTGTGAGGCTTATGTGAAACATTTGGTTTCGACTAAGCTCGAACCAAGATCTCAGATATGCACCTTCGTGTGGTATCCCAAAGCAACAAGGGGGTACTACTTCTACAATCCCAGTAAGAACATGGTGTTCGTCGCTTGGGGTTTTTATGGAAAAGGAGTTTTGTTTCCAAAGACGTCATTGGGAGGACTGTGCATCTCGAAGAAATTCAAGATGGTACAGATCTATCTAAACCAATTGACAACCCAGTAGAAAGGAGCCAGAGATTGTCGTAGAGTAAGAACCAATTCCTGTTACAATTTCAGAAGGTCCAAGGCGATTTGAAAGGATCAATCTTCCACCTCCAAGATATGGTATCGGGAGGTGAGAATGAAGTCATGGTGGATCAGGATGATCCAACCACCTTTCAGGAAGTCGTGAATGGGCCCGACTCCGAGTTATGGCTGGGAGCCATGAGGGAGGAAATGCAATCCATGTCGGACAACCGAGTCTGGGAACCGGTTGATCCCATCAATGGTGTGAGGACCATTGGATGCAAATGGATCTTCAAGGTGAAGATGGATATGGACGGAAACCCTCTAACCTACAAAGCTCAACTGGTGGCGAAAGGTTATAGGCAGATCCAATGGATTGACTATGAGGAAACCTTCTCCCTAGTGGCTATGGTCAATATCAATCAAAATTCTTCTTGACATAATTGCGTATCATAATTACGAGATATGGCAAGTGGATGTCAAAACCGCTTTCCTAAATGGAAATTTGACTGAGTACGTTTGTATGTCTCGGCCCAAAGGTTTTGACGATCCGAAGAATAAGGGAAATATTTATAAGTTGTTGAAATCCATTTATGGATTGAAACGAACTTCTCGGAGTTGGATCCTTCATTTTGATGAAGCTGTAATTGGATTTGGCTTAATCAAGAACGAGGATGAATCTTGCGTTTATAAGAAGGCTAGTGGGAGCAAGATTACCTTTCTGGTTCTCATTGAAAACAACATCCCAACCTTGCACGAGACTAAAGCTTGGTTGAGGAAGTGTTTTTCAATAAAGGACTTAGGCGATGCTTCTTATATCTTAAGGATTAAGATATGTAGAGATCGCACCAAGAAGGTCTTGGATTTAAGTCAGGGAACCTATGTGAACTAGGCATTGAGTAGATTCTTAATGCTCGATTCAAAGAAAGGACTCTTACCTACTAGTCATGGCATTCATCTCAGCAAGACTCAGTGTCCTAAGACACCTGATGAGCTGAAAAGGATGATGAGAATCCTATGCGCCTGGGGGCAGGATCGATTATATATGCCATGACATGTATGAGACCGGACGTCTCGTAAGCCTTATGTTGTACCAGTAGACATCAGTCTAACCCAGGGGAAAGATGATGTTGAACTAATCGTCGAAGGATGAGTAGACGCTAGTTTTCCAAGACAAATCCAGATGACTTTAGAAGTCAGTCAGGATATGTGTTTTTGCTGAATGGCAGAGCTTTAGCTGGGATAGCGTAAACCAAGATACCATTGCCGAATCTACAACAGAGGCCAAGTACATGGATGTTGCAGAGGCGGCTAAGGAGGCTATGTGGATTTGGAAATTCACGGCAGGGTTGGGTGTAATTAAAAACCCATCCAGCCCGGTGAAACCATTTTGCGACAACACAAGGGCCATTGCGCAGGCTAAAAGCCCAGATGATAACATGTACAACGGCGTATCCACCTAATCAGAGAAATACTGAACTAAGGTGAAGTGAAGATAACCTATATTGCAACAGATGATAACATAGCCAATCCTTTGACTAAGGCAGTGTCGCTGCCTGAACATGTTAGACATGTAAAGTCGATGGGGATATATTGGAGTTTAGATTGGAACTAGGGCAAGTGGGAGATTGTTAGTCTTAGTGCCCGTAGTTCAATCCTAAATGTCCAAATGTATATATCATCGTTAGCAATAAAATTAAAACGGCTTTATATTACTTATGTGTTGGAGTAATATATCGATGTGTGCTATGATCTATGCCCACCATGCGAATAGAACCATAGATCGAGATAGATCACACTCGATGGGTCCCTAGTCAACAAAGCTTCACTAGAAGCGACTAGTATGAAAGATGGCTTTTTATGGCTTACGTTCTGTTAGTCATTGGAATGGGATTCCGGAGTCTGATCATAGATATCATGTGGGCCATGATATTGGACGACCCGCCCTGAATATGTGTCATAGATTAAGTCATGAACATATTCAGTGTCGTAGCTTGTCATGTATCCTTAAACCAAGGAGTCTTTGTGATTGCTATGTAGTCAACAACTGAGTTTGACCTAAGTCTAACGTTGTTCGTAACAGGGCTTCCATAACGGGCATGATTGGCCTGGGGACGGGCTACATGAGTGACACGAAAGACGGCTAAGGGATTTATCCCTCATACTGAGGTATGGGAAAGATATTGGTTCTCGGCCCCTTGATCGAGAGTGACTGAAAGAACAGCATGGCCATGCACATGATACTGGGTATCATATATTCAGTCATCTCACATATCAAGGAACAGTGATTGATAATAATAAGGATGGCGGCTCTATGCCTTATCTCAATTAGGATATCGGAGATAAAAGGATAATGACAGGGACGACGGAAAGGTTAGAATCGACAGGGTCGATTCGTTATGCAGTGTCAGGCAATACTAAAGTCTCGTTAGTTGCCACTTAAATAGGATCAAGTAAAATGGGATTTTACGTTGATCTATTGACATGCATAAACCTAAGGGTCACACCGGAGGATGAAACTCATTGACACATTTATGGAGAATGGCCAAAAGGGAGTTGTCTCGGGACATGACCAAAACTGGGTTTTGGGTCATGTGCCCGTAAGTGAATAGGACTTTACGGATCAAAACAAGGCTTGGAGTCTTGTGATTGATCGCGTCGGATAATGTTGGACATTTCCGGTATGGAAGGCTTGGAGGCGATGAGCGAATCATGGGACCCCGTTGGAAATGGCCACGGGCCATGTTCCAAGAGGCCCATGAAAGGCCCATGGAACTAATTAATCAAGTCTTGATTAATTAGTACTAAGTAAGCAAGACAAGGATTAAGGTGTTGGTGATTCACCACCTAACTCAATCTTGTCTTGCCATACTTTGTCCTATTGACACCTTACTTGTCCCATGCCTTTATTTGGACAAGTATGGGTTTTGTTATGTTTAAGTCATCTTTTTTCAACATAACAAACACAAGACAATAATAGAAAACACAACTTCTCTCCCCCTTCCCTTGCAATTTCGGGTTTGGCAAGTTTCCACCTCCATTTTTGTGTTCTTGAGTCCTCAAAGAGAAGAACTACGTGGCTTTGATTCCCATGTGGATACGTAGGTGTCTTGGAGACTCAAGCCAATCAATCGTTACCCGGTGTTCTTGTTTTGGTAAGAACTAGTGCTGGATTTTTCTCATGTGAATCCATTCTTTGTTAGTTGTTTCATGGTTTTAATGGTCTCTTGGTTTTCCTTGATTTTCCGTTGCGAGTTGGTTCATCTCCAACCCTACCTCGAGACCCAACAGATCCTTCTCATGAGAAAGTATGATGTCTTCTAATATCAGTTGAAGAGTATTCTAGTCTGATTCAGCTCTCCCCTAGGAATTCTTCTAAAATTTAGCTCCCAATCCCCATCTGACCAAGCTTCAGCTACAAGTAACCTTTTGTTTGATGCTAGATTGTATAATCTAGGGAAAAGGAATTTGAAAGACTGACCCCCACCAAATATCACACCAAAATAGCACTCTAGTTCCTTCTCCCAATTTCCAAGTCAAACCTCTAATTCCAAACAGATTCTGAAAGGAAGGATCAACATTAGTAGCTAGAATTTGACTCATAAAGCTAGTAGTTCCAATTTCTGAGAAAGTAGAGAGGTCTTATTCAGATGTAGACTAGCCATATTTACTGCAGATCACCCTCTTCCAAAGTGAATTTAAATCAAGAGCATACCTCCACCACCACTTGTCAAGGAGAGCTAAGTTCATTTTAGCCAAGTTTTTTACACCAAGACCACCCTCAATTTTTTCTTTACAGACATTGTTCCATTTTACTTTGAAGAAAGATCTAGCTTTAGAGGATCCATGTCACATAAACCTCCTTTGCTGGGATTCCATTTCTCTCAATACACCTTTGGGAGCTTTGATTATGGAGAAGAAATACAATGGCAGGGCACTTAGAGTAGACTTGATGAGAGTAATTCTTCCTCCTAATGATAACAATTTTGCCTGCCAAAGCCCTAATGCAGCTTTAAAATTTTCTACAATTGGTTCCCAGGTTTTGATTTTTTGGGATTTGCTCCCAAAGGGAAGCCTAAATATTTGGTAGGCAGTTTTCCTTATGAGCAGCCCAAGATCTCCAACATAACATGTTTCTCCTTCTCCTCCAAGTTGAATAGAATAGCTAAGGACTTATCATAATTGACGGATAATCCAGCAGGTAATTTGAACATAGTTAAAGCAAACTTGAGGCACAAGGCACCTGATTCTGAAGCTTGAATGAAGAATATAGTGTCATCTGCAAATTGCAGATGTGAAATGTTTGGACCATTATTTTGGAATTGAATACCTTTGAAGAGCTCTTCCCCTAGACCAGCTTTCATTATTTGATTTAAACCTTCAGCTACTAGAAAAAATAGAAGGGGAGATAAAGCACAACCTTGCCTTAGTCCTCTTGACATTTGAAAATCAATATTGGGGGAGCCATTTATCAAGACTGAAACATGTGCCTTTAAGCATGATATTATCCAGAGCTTCCATAGAGTGCCAAAGCCCATTCTAGTCAGAATTTTGAGAATATAAGTCCAGCTGACTTTATCAAATTCTTTTTTCAAAATCGGCTTTGAAGAGGATAGCTTTCTTCTTGCTTATCTTTATATAATCAACAACCTCTGCTACAATTAAAATTTCATCTATAATTTGTCTGCCCTGGATGAATCCAGATTGCTCCTCCCCCGCCAAAAAACTTATAACCTGTTTAAGCCTAGATGTTAACAATTTTGACAATATTTTGTAGGTACCTCCCATCATACTTATTGGTTTGTAGTCATCAAATGATAGAGGAGCATTATTTTTTGGAATCAAAGTCAGAAATGATGAGTTAAGCCCTTTTCCAAGATGACCAGTGTGATAGAAGCAATGTAGAAATTTCATCAGATCTTCTTTGATTATTGGCCAGCATACTTGGAAAAACTTGAGAGTAAAACCATCTGGTCCTATTGCCTTTTCTGCACTGCAAGCCATTATTTCTTGAAGAGTTTCATCCTTAGAGAAGTGTCTCTCTAGCCATTGAGCTTGTTGAGGTGATAGAGACTGAAATGGTAGGTCATCCAGAAAAATATTTGAGGAAGGACCTTCTGAGAATCTGAGAGAAAAATGTTCAGTTGCAGCAAGCTTGATGTCTGAAGAGGAGGAAAGAAGTTGATCTTTATACCAGATATGACTTATCTTTTTTGTAGCTCCTTTGAAATTTGCCAACCTATGAAAAAACTTAGAGCCTTTGTCACCATCTTCAAACCACTTCTTCATAGCCTTTTGACTCCATAATTTTGATAGCAGTTTATACTTCTAGATCATAGTAGCTTTAAGTCCACCCTCTTAGCACATTCAGTAGGATAGAGGGGTCTTAATTCCACAAGAGAATCCAATTCATCAATTGCCTTACTAAGCTGAGCAATGTGAGTTTCCAGATGGCCAGACACTTGTACATTCCATAATTTAAGATCGGCTTTCAATAGTTAGAGTTTCATCCATAATACATAATAAGGTTGACCAAATATTGGATAGGAAGTCCAAAAAATTTCAACTGCTGCAAAAAAATCTAGTCTTCTGTCCAAATGTTAAGAAACTTGAATGACCTAGGACCCCAATAAATCATATTATCAAAAAGAATTAGAGGCATGTGGTCTGAGATTGTTTTGGAAAGGCAAACATGTGAAAGGGAGCTGAATTTTTCCATAAACTCTTGTGATATGAGAAAATTGTCTATTCTGAAGGCTTTTGATTGATGACCAAACCAGGTGTATTTGCCTCCACTTAGAGGGAGATGGAGAAGGCCCAAATTTAGGATAAATTGCTGAAAATTGTGCTTATCAGACCCACCAACCCTTTGAGAAGATCTTTCTTGTATAGAGCTAACTATATTGAAGTCTCTGTTAGTCTTAGTGCCCGTAGTTCAATCCTAAATGTCCAAATGTATATATCATCGTTAGCAATAAAATTAAAGCGGCTTTATATTACTTATGTGTTGGAGTAATATATCGATGTGTGCTCTGATCTATGCCCACCATGCGAATAGAACCATAGATCGAGATAGATCACACTCGATGGGTCCCTAGTCAACAAAGCTTCACTACAAGCGACTAGTATGAAAGATGGCTCTTTATGGCTTACGTTCTGTTAGTCATTGGAATGGGATTCCGGAGTCTGATCATAGATATCATGTGGGACATGATATTGGACGACCCGCCCTGAATATGTGCCATAGATTAAGTCATGAACATATTCAGTGTTGTAGCTTGTCATGTATCCTTAGACCAAGGAGTCTTTGTGATCGCTATGTAGTGAACAACTGAGTTTGACCTGAGCCTAACGTTGTCCGTAACAGGGCTTCCATAACGGCCAGGTTTGGCTTGGGGACGGGCTACATGAGTGACACGAAAGACGGCTAAGGGATTTATCCCACATACTAAGGTATGGGAAAGATATCGGTTCTCGGCCGCTTGATCGAGAGTGACTGGAAAAATAGCATGGCCATACACATGATACTGGGTATCATATCTTCAGTCATCTCACATATCAAGGAACGGTGATTGAGAATAATAAGGATGACGGCTCTATGCCTTATCTCAATCAGGATATCGGAGATAAAAGGATAATGACAGGGACGACGGAAAGGTTAGAATCGACAGGGTCGATTCGCTATGCAGTGTCAGGCAATACTAAAGTCTCGTTAGTTGCCACTTAAATAGGATCAAGTAAAATGGGATTTTACGTTGATCTATTGACATGCATAACCTAAGGGTCACACCGGAGGATGAAACTCATTGACACATTTATGGAGAATGGCCAAAAGGGAGTTGTCTCGGGATATGACCAAAACTGGGTTTTGGGACATGTGCCCGTAAGTGAATAGGACTTTACGGATCGAGACAAGGCTTGGAGTCTTGGGATTGATCGCGTCGGATAATGTTGGACATTTCCAGTATGGAAGGCTTGGAGGCGATGAGCGAATCACGGGACCTCGTTGGAAATGGCCACGGGCCATGTTCCAAGAGGCCCATGAAAGGCCCATGCAACCAAGGCCCATGCAACTAATTAATCAAGTCTTGATTAATTAGTACTAAGTAAGCAAGACAAGGATTAAGGTGTTGGTGATTCACCACCTAACCCAATCTTGTCTTGCCATACTTTGTCCTATTTACACCTTACTTGAAACCATACTTGTCCCATGCCTTTAGTGGGACAAGTATGGGTTTTGTTATGTTTAAGTCATCTTTTTTCAACATAACAAAAACAAGACAAGAATAGGAAACACATTTTCTCTCCCTCTTCCATGGCCATTTCGGGTTTGGCTAGTTTCCTCCTCCATTTTTGTGTTCTTGAGTCCTCAAAGAGAAGAACTACGTGGCTTTGATTCCCATGTGGATACGTAGGCGTCTTGGAGACTCAAGCCAATCATTCGTTAACCGGTGTTCTTGTTTTGGTAAGAACTAATGCTGAATTTTTCTCTTGTTAATCCATTCTTTGTTAGTTGTTTCATGGTTCTAATTGTCTCTTGGTTTTCATTGATTTTCCGCTGCGAGTTGGTTCATCTCCAACCCTACCTCGAGACCCAACAGTGGTATCAGAGCCGTGCTACCTTCGGGATTCACAAGACGGTGTTCAAAGTTTCGGTTTTGCTTGAAAGTTTCGTTTTTGGCATGTTGTTTTGCTAAATTGTTTGATAACATGTTTTAAATAATTGTTTATGGATTTAATACATGTAAAATGATTTTTTGAAAATTATTTCAAATCTGGAAATTTTGAAAAAAATTTGATTTTTCGGGTCTCGGGAGCGGGACTCTCGGGGAGCCGAAACCGGGACCGAACGGGGCTCCGTTGGACGGAGCTAGGCCAAGCATGACCATTGGATGGTTGATATGCCAAGGCTAAACCGTTTTGTTAGTTATGACGAGTTTGGAACCGTCATGATGAACTCGAAGATCAAATGTTCAAAAGTTTCATTTTTGAACGGTTTCGATAAACCGAGCATCAAAAAATTTTCGAAACTTGGCTATTAATTAAAACCGGAAAATCACATGATGTTTGATAACATGCTTGTTTGATAACACGATGTGTGATGTGATGTTGGCATGGTGTACATAATAGCCCCGAGCTCGATTTAATTATTTATCGCTTTTCACGGCCTGCGAGCCGTTAGAGTTAACGTGTAATTATTCTTTCAAGGTGTGGTCGTCGAACCACTTGTTTGTAATATTTATTTATTCCCGACCTGCGAGTCGTGTATTAAATTGTAATTTTTTACTCAAGACGAAGAAAGGGCGAAAAGGTCATTTGGTGGCTTTTCGGGTGTTGGCATCGGCTTGGAGTCGGTGGAGCTCAAGAAGCTAGTGGGAGTTAGTTTAGGGGGCTATTATGTGCACATTTATCGCTTTATGCTTGGTTTAGTTTATGCATGATTAATTCTATGTGTTTTAGAATTGCATGCTTAACTTTATTTACCGAGCATATCACCTCACATGCAAAGATAAAATTGGAATTATAATCCTTGTGTGTGAGCCCTTAGAATCGTCATTGCATTGGATGTAGTTGATGGGTTCGAAGGAAGAATTACATTGGATGTAATTTGAGGCATCATTGCATTTGGAATGTAGTTGATGTGCTCATCGCATCTAGGATGTGCCAAAGTTTTAAACACAACTGGACAAGTAAAAGCGGGTCATGTCCGATACCTCCCAATCATCAACACCTTACTACCTCCCCGTCCTATGGGTGTCGTGCGCATTAGCGGAGCATCCATGGGGAAGCGGGGTAGTAGGTTTGGACGACATATGTGGGTGTCGTGCGCATTAGCGGAGCACCTACATAGTGACGAGCCATAGTTGAAAATTGGTGGACCCGACTACGGTTCTCGGCCTGAGGTTGAGCTAGGGTAACAGATAGGGTAAGTCGTGTACATAAGTACATACCCTAGCCAAGAGTCACATTGGATGTGATTGGATGGAGTCCTACCTACATAGCTCGATTAAGTGGTGAGCATTAGTTCAGCTTAATCGAGTGAATCAAGGATCTTGGTTTCAGATTCTAAAGGTTTAGAATTGATTGTTGGTGTTTAAGCTTGATCTTCATAAAATTTATTCAGTTTACTGATTGAATTTTATCTGTTGTATATCAAATGGCAAATTCAGCGAACATTAATAGTTTGTCATTAAAAACCATTCTTGACAGGGTCAAGCTAAATGGGACAAACTATTTGGACTGGTACAGAATTTTGAGGATAGTCCTCAAGCCTGAACGCAAAGAATATGTCCTTGACAAGGCTGTCTCTAAGACCATATCAGAGTTACATGAAGTGTCATCAGCTGCTGAGAAGAATATCTCAGGGATCTGGGATCCAAGGATATTCTGATGGTCAACAAGGGAATTGGAAGTGGCAAGGGCTGGGCCCATGCGCACTTGGCAGGAAAGATGAGACACCTGAGAATGTCTGCTTCTACTGCCAATAGCCTGGTCATTGGAACCGGGATTATAGGAAGTTCACGGCTGATCTGAAGAAGGGCAGTGGGACTGCGCCTTCATCAAATAGCCTGGATGATCTGAAGAAGGGCAGTGGGACTGCGCCTTCATCAAATAGCCTGGATGATCTGAAGAAGGGCAGTAGGACTGCGCCTTCATCAGGAAACCTGGATGATCTAGGGAAGGGCGGTGGGATCGTGCCTTCATTCGGTATTAACTCTATAGAGCTACATCTCTCTACTTCCAAAGATTCATGGGTATTAGATACCATGACTGAATCTCACACATGCACTAATATATGGTGGCTGAAAGTATGAGAGATTTGGAAAGCACGAAATGGATCTCAGAGTTGTGGCAACTGCTGTAGGATCCATGAGTCTTGCTTTGCCAAGAGGCCTTGTCTTAGTATTGTATAATGTATATTGCATACCTACTTTTAGTAGGAATATTATATCTGTACCCGTGTTTGACAAGGAAGGATATAATGTTAATATTGGAAATGGAGTTTTCAATGTTCTATGCAATGATATGTTTTATACCAGTACTGACATGGTTGGAGGATTGTACATATTAGATATGGGTAACAATGCCTCAAGTTCTATATATTCCGTTAATACCAAGAGGTCTAAATCCAACGATTTAAACCTAACTCTGTTATGGTACTGTCATTTCGGTCGCATAAACAAGAAGCGCCTATCAGCACTTCAAAAGTGCGGGCTTTCAGGTTCATTCGAATTCCATTCGATCGATAGGTGCAAAGTTTGTTTGATGGGCAAAATGACTAAAGTGCCCTTTATCGATCGCGATGAAAGGGCGGGTGAATTATTGGGGCTGATACACTCGAATGTGTGTAGACCAATAAGTTCACTTCCCAGGAGGGGTTTTAACTACTTTATCACATTTACTGATGATTACAGTAAATATGGTTATGTCTCTTCGGTGAGACATAAGTCTGAAGCTTTTGATAAATTCAAAGAGTTTAAGACTATAGTAGAAAACCAGCTCGACAAAGGTATTAAGGCACTTCGATTGGATCGAGGTGGAAAATACTTGACCACAGAGTTATTAGATCATCTAAAAGAGAATGGGATCCTTTTGGAATGGACTCCTCCTAGGTCACTGTAGTTGAAAGATGTAGCCAAACGGAGAAATCGGACATTGTTAGACAATGGTCTGTTCCAGGATTAGTTGGACTGATCTCCCAATCTTTTTTAGGGGTTTTGCTCTAGAGACGACCACATTCATAGTGAATCGGGCTTCGACGAATGGTGTGGAAGGGACACCATTTTAAAAATGGTACGGGATGATGCCCGCTTTGTCCTTCCTAAAGATTTGTGGTTGCGAGGCTTATGTGAAACATTTGGTTTCGACTAAGCTCGAACCAAGATCTGAGATATGCACCTTCGTGTGGTATCCCAAAGCAACAAGGGGATATTATTTCTACAATCCCAGTGAGAACATGGTGTTCGTCGCTTGGGGTGGCGTCTTTATGGAAAAGAAGTTTTGTTTCCAAAGACGTAATTGGGAGGACTGTGCATCTCGAAGAAATTCAGGATGGTACAGATCTGTCTAAACCAATTGGCAACCCAGTAGAAAGAAGCCAGAGATTGTCGTAGAGTAAGAACCAATTCCTGTTACAATTCCGGAAGGTCCAAGGCGATTTGAAAGGATCAATCTTCCGCCTCCAAGATATGGTATCCGGAGGTGACAATGAAGTCATGGTGGATCACGATGATCCAGCCACCTTTCAGGAAGTCGTGGATGGGCCCAACTCCGAGTTATGGCTGGGAGCCATGAGGGAGGAAATGCAATCCATGTCGGACAACCGAGTCTGGGAACCGGTTGATCCCATCAATGGTGTGAGGACCATAGGATGCAAATGGATCTTCAATGTGAAGATGGACATGGACGGCAACCCTCTGACCTACAAAGCTCAACTGGTGGCGAAAGGTTATAGGCAGATCCAATGGATTGACTATGAGGAAACCTTCTCCTTAGTGGCTATGGTCAAAATCGATCCAAATTCTTCTTGACATAACTGCGTATCATAATTACGAGATATGGCAAGTGGATGTCAAAACCGCTTTCCTAAATGGAAATTTGACTGAGTACGTTTGTATGTCTCGGCCCAAAGGTTTTGACGATCCGAAGAATAAAGGAAAGATTTATAAGTTGTTGAAATCCATTTATGGATTGAAACGAACTTCTCGGAGTTGGATCCTTCGTTTTGATGAAGCTGTAATTGGATTTGGCTTAATCAAGAACGAGGATGAATATTGCGTTTATAAGAAGGCTAGTGGGAGCAATATTACCTTTCTGGTTCTCATTGAAAACGACATCCCAACCTTGCACGAGACTAAAGCTTGGTTGAGGAAGTGTTTTTCAATAAAGGACTTAGGCGATGCTTCTCATATCTTAAGGATTAAGATATGTAGAGATCGCACCAAGAGGGTCTTGGATTTAAGTCAGGGAACCTATGTGAACAAGGCATTGAGTAGGTTCTTAATGCTCGATTCAAAGAAAGGACTCTTACCCACTAGTCATGGCATTCATCTCAGCAAGACTTAGTGTCCTAAGACACCTGATGAGCTGAAAAGGATGATGAGAATCCTATGCGCCTGGGGGCAGGATCGATCATATATGCCATGACATGTATGAGACCAGACGTCTCGTAAGCCTTATGTTGTACCAGTAGACATCATTCTAACCCGGGGGAAAGATGATGCTGAACTAGTCGTCGAAGGATGAGTAGACGCTAGTTTTCCAAGACAAAACCAGATGACTTTAGAAGTCAATCAGGATATGTGTTTACGCTGAATGGTAGAGCTTTAGCTGGGAAAGCGTAAAGCAAGATACCATTGCCGAATCTACGACAGAGGCCAAGTACATGGATGCTGCAGAGGCAGCTAAGGAGGCTATGTGGATTTGGAAATTCATGGCAGGGCTGGGTGTAATTAAAAACCCATCCAGTCCGGTGAATCCATTTTGCGACAACACAAGGGCCATTGCGCAAGTTAAAAGCCTAGATCGCATAACAAATCCAAACATGTACTGCGGCGTATCCACCTCATCAGATAAATACTGAACTGAGGTGAAGTGAAGATAACCGATATTGCAATAGATGATAACATAGCCAACCCTTTGACTAAGGCAGTGTCACTGCCTGAACATGTTAGACATGTAAAGTCGATGGGGACATATTGGAGTTTAGATTGGAACTAGGGCAAGTGGGAGATTGTTAGTCTTAGTGCCCGTAGTTCAATCCTAAATGTCCAAATGTATATATCATCGTTAGCAATAAAATTAAAGCGGCTTTATATTACTTATGTGTTGGAGTAATATATCGATGTGTGCTCTGATCTATGCCCACCATGCGAATAGAACCATAGATCGAGATAGATCACACTCGATGGGTCCCTAGTCAACAAAGCTTCACTAGAAGCGACTAGTATGAAAGATGGCTTTTTATGGCTTACGTTCTGTTAGTCATTGGAATGGGATTCCGGAGTCTGATCATAGATATCATGTGGGACATGATATTGGACGACCCGCCCTGAATATGTGCCATAGATTAAGTCATGAACATATTCAGTGTTGTAGCTTGTCATGTATCCTTAGACCAAGGAGTCTTTGTGATCGCTATGTAGTGAACAACTGAGTTTGACCTGAGCCTAACGTTGTCCGTAACAGGGCTTCCATAACGGCCAGGATTGGCTTGGGGACGGGCTACATGAGTGACACGAAAGACGGCTAAGGGATTTATCCCTCATACTAAGGTATGGGAAAGATATCGGTTCTCGGCCGCTTGATCGAGAGTGACTGGAAAAATAGCATGGCCATGCACATGATACTGGGTATCATATCTTCAGTCATCTCACATATCAAGGAACGGTGATTGAGAATAATAAGGATGACGGCTCTATGCCTTATCTCAATCAGGATATCGGAGATAAAAGGATAATGACAGGGACGACGGAAAGGTTAGAATCGACAGGGTCGATTCGCTATGCAGTGTCAGGCAATACTAAAGTCTCGTTAGTTGCCACTTAAATAGGATCAAGTAAAATGGGATTTTACGTTGATCTATTGACATGCATAACCTAAGGGTCACACCGGAGGATGAAACTCATTGACACATTTATGGAGAATGGCCAAAAGGGAGTTGTCTCGGGATATGACCAAAACTGGGTTTTGGGTCATGTGCCCGTAAGTGAATAGGACTTTACGGATCGAGACAAGGCTTGGAGTCTTGGGATTGATCGCGTCGGATAATGTTGGACATTTCCGGTATGGAAGGCTTGGAGGCGATGAGCGAATCACGGGACCTCGTTGGAAATGGCCACGGGCCATGTTCCAAGAGGCCCATGAAAGGCCCATGCAACTAATTAATCAAGTCTTGATTAATTAGTACTAAGTAAGCAAGACAAGGATTAAGGTGTTGGTGATTCACCACCTAACCCAATCTTGTCTTGCCATACTTTGTCCTATTTACACCTTACTTGAAACCATACTTGTCCCATGCCTTTAGTGGGACAAGTATGGGTTTTGTTATGTTTAAGTCATCTTTTTTCAACATAACAAAAACAAGACAAGAATAGGAAACACATTTTCTCTCCCTCTTCCATGGCCATTTCGGGTTTGGCTAGTTTCCTCCTCCATTTTTGTGTTCTTGAGTCCTCAAAGAGAAGAACTACGTGGCTTTGATTCCCATGTGGATACGTAGGCGTCTTGGAGACTCAAGCCAATCATTCGTTAACCGGTGTTCTTGTTTTGGTAAGAACTAGTGCTGAATTTTTCTCTTGTTAATCCATTCTTTGTTAGTTGTTTCATGGTTCTAATTGTCTCTTGGTTTTCATTGATTTTCCGCTGCGAGTTGGTTCATCTCCAACCCTATCTCGAGACCCAACAGTCTCCTCCCAAAAGAATGAGAGTATTTGTGAAGAGAGCCTTTATCATATCCTCCAATTTGAGCCATAGTCTTTCTTCCAGGAGATGATGTATGGGCATAGATATTAATTATGCAACACATATTTTGACTAGAAAGTATATTGCCAAACCAAAGTAGGGCACCCTTTTCTTCAGTAAAATGGGACATGGAGAAATCTCTTAGCTTTCACATTGTGATCAGCCCACCAGAGGTATCCACAGCATCTGAATGGCAAGCATCCCATCCACAAGAAAGGCCACAGGATCTAAGAAAATGAGCAGCCATCAGGTCCATTTTAAACTCCTGAATCATGATAAAGTTGGGGGATTGCTTGTTCACCAAGGCATTGGAACATCTCCTCTTCTACTGCGAGGAGATCCCTCTCACATTCCATGAGAGGAATTTCATGAGAATTAGGAGGAGCGAATACAAATGGCTCCTTTGTCCACCTGTAATTCAGGGTCTGAGTCTTTATCTAGATCAACAAACTCATCCTCAGATCCTCCATCAAAGTCCACAGAATGATTGTTAAAATCCTCTAGATCCTTTATCTGATTTAGAATGACCTTATCTGAGACCCCAGCCTTCAGGCGAATGGCCTTTCCAAAACCTTAGGTTTTTTTAGCTAGAGTATTTTCATCCAAAAAGGTCTTCTTCTTGATCTGAATATCTGGAGAGCCAACACCAATCAACTCAAGAGCTTTGAGCTTTAAACCAGGAGCATTGAGCTTTGATCTTGTAATGTAGGGATGAGGGGTGGCTCCTCTGGAGATTTTTTTCTTCTTAGAGATGATCTTGGAACTTACTTTTTGTGTAGCTTTGCTGAGACCCAAAATATATGCCACTTCATCGACTTGAATTTGGTCCATATGTTCTTGAAGAGAAGAAAGGCTCTCAGGAATAATATTTCCACTGTTCAGACCATCCAACCCTAGAAAATCAGTTGATTGAGAGTGTAAAAGGTAAATATCCTCTTGCTTGTCAGAGATGTTTAATGCCTGGGATAGAGGAATGCATGCGGAGCTTGTATCTTCTTCTTGAGCCTATCCCATTAATAAATGCTCTTCTGCCTCTGTCCTTTCTTGCATTATAATAGAAGGATTTTTCATGGTAGGGACCAAAATAATGTCATTACCCTCAGGGCTTAAAGCTTTACCTAAAGGTTTAAAGGGACTGTCAAAGAGGGTTTCCTCTACAGTTGCAGTAGCCAAGGGATTGATAGGACTAGAGAGCAGACTGATGTGGTTTTTTTCGAGCCAGCTCATGAATTTGAAATTAATTCTCTGAGATTTCAACTGTCACTGTAGAGATTAAACCTTCTGAAGCAACAATTAGAGAAGAAGATAATAAGACCTTAGGGTAGCAATTGGATCAGAGGAGCAAGGAACCAATCCAAGTAGAACTTGAGCTTGAAGTTCTAATAAATCAAAAGTATCTTGTACCACCTGATTTTCCAGAGGATTAATACTGAGAGGACTTTTCCTAACAACCTCTTTACTGCCTTGCCCTTGAATCTGAGCATTTAACAACTGCAAAGGAATGTTAGATGGTGAGCATATTAGTGGCTGAGAATCTGCCCTAACTCCTAGGGAACCATTTTCAGACATAAGAGGTCCCATATCAGAATCCTTGGACTTCTCAGTACTAATGGAATTTTTTAGATCGGAATTCTCCTCAGCTTCAGTATCAGTATCTTTGGAATTGTCTACACTAATAAACTTGTATGTATTTGCATTCTCTTCTGAAGGAGTTATTCTAAACTCAGATGACATAAGATCCTCAGAACTTCCAGAGCTAACACAAGGGATCTCTTTTGCAGTAAGAGGAGGGACTTGATCAAAAGCAATGGAATTTATCTGAACCTTATAAGACAGACTGCCTCGGAAGATCTATACTTCCTCAGCAAATGTTGAAAGCTTGAGGGAATGAATAAGCACATAGGCTACATCAACATAAGTTCCAGCTTTGGATAGAGGGTGTGTATAAACAATAGGACCAAAGTCAGCCACTGCAGCTTGGAAGGACTCTTCAAACCACCCATTAAAAGGCAGCCCATGGATTGCCACCTCGATGAATTTCCCACCCTTGTTGCATAAACTTTCAAATCCATGTAAGAATGTTAGCCAAGTATTCAACCAACTTCCTTCAACTCCTTCCTCTTTCATAATTTCATCATCAAATTTCTCATCTGGACAGAATACTAAAACTGCTTTGTTTCCCCTAGCCTTTAGTTTCAAACACTCCATGTGGTGACATGTCTCTCATAATCCCTTCAACTGACATATTAACATGAGTCACAGCTAGATGGGCTCTCTGCATTATCCTTGTATGAGCTGTGACTATAAAACCTTTATGAACAAAGTCATCAAAGGTGAGATAATTGTTGTTTTCATATGAGTGCTTAAACCTTAAGCTTGAAGAGGATTTATTTATATCACAGGCTTTAGAGACAAAGAGCCTATATCCTTTGTATAGAGAACCATTGTAAGTTTGGATAGCTGCTTCCAAAGATTGTTAACAGTTGAAGTAAACAAAGCCATAAGCTTTCCCTCTCTTTTTTTGCTTTGTAGCTTTCAGAGCCTTACAGAACCCAAACAAAGAACCAAATTCATTGGTTAGCCAAGAAGCATCTGCATTGGGTGGGAGATTACAAATAAAAGATGTATGAAAAGTTTTCATACCAGCAACTTTTGGGTATGAACTCTGCCCTTGAATAGATTGATGAAATTTTCTTTTCTTCTAAGCTTTTGTAGGCTGTAGATTCTCAAAGCCAGGTGGTGGATATCCCATTGAAGAAGAATCTGGGGGCCCTTGTGCTTATTCAACAGCTTTCATAGATCTCTTTTCCTTCCAGGCCAATTGTTCATTAAGTCTGGCTTCTTTTTCATATCTTCTGGGATAACCAGAAGTCCCCACAACCTCTCTATTTCTTAAGGACGGAGTATAGTCTGTATTAGAGGTGATAGGTTGGAAGAATTTGTCATAGAACATCTTTTGCCCATCAAGCAATTTTGTATGTCCTCCAGGGGAGTATTCTTGAGTTTTATCAGAAGATGAAGATGAATAGCCCTCTCCCCTCCTTACAAACCTTTTCTTGATAAGCTTTTTTCTCCTTCCAACATCAGTGTTGGGAATTATAACAGACCTTAAGATGTTGTTTCTAACTGAGGGTAGTAAATCAGCTTGTTGGGCCTGAGCATGTTCCCCACTCAGTTCTTCGACAGTGAGAACCATGGAGAAAATGGAATATAGAGAGAGCTTATAGAAGGAAGCCCTAATGAGGGTCAAAGACAAGTAGAAAACAATGGTTCTAGAGTTGCTTGCTAAGATGTAGAAGAACTTATCCAACTTTGACTGAGGAGCTTGAAGAAGGTAGCTATAGAGTGCAACTCATCCAAACCAGATAGATAAGAAGATGAATCATACCTTGGAGATCTTCAAGTGTTCTTCAGAAAGTTAGATGAACATGTGCTTGAGAGAAAAGAATAGGTAGCTTCTTCTATGATCACCAGAAGAAAACAAAAGTTCTTGAGCTGCTTGGAGAAAGTTAGAATGTGTGTCGGAGAGCCATGAAGAATGGGAAGAAGATGAAGATCAAGTGCTATTCTTCGGATGACTTGAAGATCTTGCTATGTTCTTCACAATGTACAATAACCTTCAAGTGCAACTGTAGCACTTCTAGAGAGTCATGCTGTGATTTTTCTTACGGAGATGCAGTCGACCTTGTCTCTGGAAACCACAAGTTCATAGCAATCTGAGACCAACTTGTTGCGCCTCTCTCTCTCTTGTTCTATATACCCCTTCTCCAACGACCGTCAATCTCTCATCTGTGTAACTTCTCTCAACCATCTCCCATCTTTGTAACGTCTGTCAACCTCCCATCTCTATAACTTTTAAACCCCTTCTTTTTTTACCACATCCAATATTACTTCATCTTATTCTAATTTTCTCTTTCAATTTGTTAAGGATTTCATTTTTTTTAATTTGTTCATAGATCCGAAGGCATGGAATCAAATAAATTTGAATATTGTACTCCTTTCAAAATTTTGTATTTTTGAGTTTTTTTGTAGATCTGTTATCATCTATATTTCTACTTTAGATATGATGATATTTGTATGTATTATTGTTCATAATAGATTCATGGAAAAACTTCATGTACTAACTATCCCTGACTTGTACATCTCAAGAACTTGATGCTGACTTATTTGTCGATCATATCAATACCTTTGGTTTATGGTTATTACACAAACTAACATTTTCCGTTAGAGATGACGGAGAAAGTTAGGAAAAACTCCAAAAACTAACTGCAACATGACTATTGAACTCAAAAACTAACCGTAGACTTGTTAGTTTTTTGGAGTTTTTCCTAACGTTTTTTGTCATCTCTAACGAAAAATGTTAGTTTGTAACGAAAAATGTTAGTTTGTGTAATTACCATAAGTCAAGGGTACTGATCTGATCGACAAATAAGTCAACAGCAAGCTCTTGAGCGGTACAACTCGACGATAATTAGTTCCTGATTTTACCCATAGATTCATTTATCCTGTTTTAATTTTATATATGTTGTTATTTCGCCAAACAACATTGTATATGTATGAATATTTACGTACATGTAAGTTGTTGTAAATGAGATGGGATATATGTAGATTTGAATAAATGTACGAAATCTTAAATACATAAATTAATGGATATTTTGAATATGCCTTTTTTCCAATTTAAGCAAGAAAAACTAAAAAATCGCTTGAAATGTAATCGTAGTTTAGATTGCGGGTGCGGTTAAAACCGACAACCCACCGAAAACTGTGGTGGCCTGAAACTTTTTAAAGCCGTGGCCTGAAACTTTTTAAAGCCGTGGCCCTTCTTCTTGACAAGTAAAACTGAAATTGCTCTGTTTCATTGTACCCTTGATCCGGGTCAAGCCCAATTTAGCACCGTGTAGGCCAGACCACAAGCTCACCCCTTATTGGGCTTAGTTAAAGCTCACCCTTTATTGGGCATAGTTAAAGTACTTTGTGGGCTTATTTGGTAAACGAAGATGTATAGTCCACGTCACGTTCACCTAATCGTGAGTGCACAGTTGTAAATAATAGTTGGTCAATTTTTGATGAACAGATATTTAAAAAGAGCTTAAAAATGTCACCCACTTTATAAAAACGCTTATGAAATTGGTGATGCTGATTCTGTACTCAAGTGGGTTGATGGAGAAAGGGAGAGGTTGTCACAACACTTTCAAAGAGGCATATATACAGACACAAATGCACAAGTAGCTTGTGTAGTCTATGGATTGTTCTTTGTGCTGCTCTAGTGGTAGGTGACTCTGCAACCACCTCCTTTGGCCAAATTTCACTACTCTTTTTGCTATTTCAATGAAAACAAGTCATGCAGATGAGGATTAGAATACACAATGTGAGTGAGGCTTTTCAAGGGAACTTGTTTTGTAGCAAACACTCAACACACCATAGCTCAAGTGGTTCTTCACCTTTGGCTTCACAAAGCAGCAAAAGTAGCCAACAGACCAACACATAGGTAAAAATCATATAAGCAACATGATTGTTTTATATATAGTAGTAGGGTTTTTCTTTTTCTAATGCAAGAACCCAAGAACAGTGAACCAAACATTTGGTAAGTTATGCTTCAAGACGCCTTAGTGTCCTCGGGGGCGGGGAGGTTAAGGTCAAATAGGCCTGAAACCTCGTCCTGTGGCCTGCCATAAGAGCCTCCGATGAAATGAGACCTCTTGTGGCCTCCCAAGGCCTGCCCTGACCTGAAAACCCTGAAGCAGATGGGACATTCATGGCCCTTGATCTTCTTCGTCCCCAATATCTTCTTAGTCTGCTGTTTACTTGCCCTTTTCCCCGATTCAGCATCAAAAGGCTCAAGCCCGGAGTCAAAGCCATGGACAGATTTAACCTTGTAGTTGAAACTCCCAGAATCTGAACCCTCGACAATATCAATGTTGTTCTTGATCTTCATGTCGGAATCTAAGAAAACAGAATTGTTATCAGGAAACGAACAGATCAGGGCCGAGTCTCTGGACAACATCATTAAACACCTCGCAACCTCCTGATCCTGTTCGTGCTCGATGTTGTTGAAGAACCCAAGACTGTTCTCGTACCTCGGAGTACACGAAGATGCCTCTGTGTCCGATTGGCTGTCCATCACCACCTGCTTTCTTTTCAGCTTCCGATCAAAACCGCTAAAATCATCATCTGAACCGAACTTGCTCATCATCGTAACCTTCTCTGAGTGGCAAGCCATGTGACCACACAGAGCTTTCATGGATCGAAACCCTTTGCCGCACTCCTTACAGAACCTCTCTCCTCCGGAATCCCCAAAACGCTGCGTTTTCCTGGGATTCTCTCTCAGAACATAAGCAACTGAAAGTGAAGAAGATGAACCTTCGTTGTTGATCTTTACCAGATCTGTGGCTCTCGCAATTCTGTGAGACCTCAAGTGGCCGCCCAAAGACTTCCCACATGGGAACTTCTTGTTGCACAACTTGCACGTGAATTTCCTTTTCTGATTTTCCTCAGCTTCCATCACTGATCTGAACAATCCGACCAGACCCATATGTGTTTTAGATCAGAGAGCTGAATTTCAAAGCTAATGGCAAATCCTGACTTGTGAAATGAATACAAAGATGCTACATTCGGGGATTTAAGTGATCTAAATCGAAAAAGGGTGATCACGAAGTTTCTGGCTCTTTTGCAGGTGAATTATCAGAACAAGAGGAGGGAGAGAGGTGGAATCAGATGTGACAGTTTGTTTATCCCTCCTTTTTTTCCCTTTTGTGGGTGATAATTTTGGATCCAACCCAACAGATAAAGGCGGATCAAAATCAGCAATTTTGAGAACTAAAACAAAATGAGATGGTTGGTGATGGTGATTGCCAATGCCATTGGTCTTAGAGGATGTTAAGAACAAAAGCACTGGTTTTGTTTGTGTTGCTCTTGGAGGAGAATTCCATGCACAGAAAGTGAAATACACTAAATCTCGAGAGAACGATGGTGAGATGAACGGTCAAAATTCAACCGGATGGAGCTGCCTATTTTAGGTTGTTCGTTTAGGAACAAGATGGACTTGAATCAGCCATCTTTGTCTCTATCCTTGCAACCACCATTTCATGATCAGCTTGTCAACCAAATTACTGACCATCAACCCAAATTTTACAGCATCAACAATGATCTTAGTGTGGGTTGAGCAACTACCATACTATATTCACAGATTTCACTGGGAGCACTTTAACAGGCTCAAATATCATAAATATGACAAACGGAATATACAGAAACAAAGAAATAAATCAAAATTTCAGAGAAATTGCTTTCTTTCTCTCTAAACAACATCAGCCCATAAAAGCTGAGTAGCAAAGATGAAAAAGCCATTAGAGGATGGCCTATAGATCATCCATTTTCTTGTTATTCCAGGTTCCTTGTCCAAAAATCTCTTCGATCATGTTGCAAGTTGGCAGAAGATCAACGCCTTTGACAGGACCTGTTGGATAACGAATATCCCAACTTTTGGAATCACATGGCTCCAGCATGTAAATCAGACCTAATCCATCACCTGCCTCGTCAATTTTATTAGGCAGCCGGTTTGCAACATCAACTGGTGCACAAGATTCAGACGTATTGCCTTGACACTCGAAAGACATGCAAGAGTTGTCCTGGACATCAAAACTTTCACCATAACTCCCAGGACTCCTGTCCAAATGTTGAATTACAGAACCGAACATGCTGTTACCTTGTGATTCTGACATGTACTCTATAGACCCATCTTCTGTTGCATATTCCCTACCATCACCAAAGGCACAGTTGCCACTGCCACTGCCATCGTCGTCGTCGTCATCATCATGATTATCTTCGGGAGACCCAGCTTCATGTTCTGCACCCCGAACAGGTGACTCAACAGTTACATCTTCGTCTTCTCCAACTCTTACTTCATAGGAGCCTCCAATGCTTTCATGCCATTCATCATCATCACTATCAATGTCCAGCAGCTTAGATCTGTTCTGAGCAGCCCGCCTCCGAAGCATAAAGATATTGAAGTAATAGCTGACAATTTCACCTTTAGTTCGAGAAGGGAACATTGAGGACAGATTCTTCCAAAAGTTTCTGCCTGGACTGGAGTAAACGACATCATGAAAAACTTTCTCTTCTTCTTCACTCCATTTCTTTGCCAGCTCTTCTCCCATATCATAGAAACCCAAACTAATAAAAGTTTCCTGGCCAACTGTATCCCTTAATTTTACCCGAGCCTCCATGATGTGTTGTCTCACACATCTGAGAGAGCCCACATCAAGGCAGCTACAGTCTCTTCGGCCAACTCCGGCATCGTCACCAGTAAGAGCATGTAAACTCAAGTCAGGCATTGGAATTATACCTGTTCCCATCAGTCTCTCTTCAAAGCCATTATTAACAATGCTGTCTGATTCCAGCAACCTTGAAGAAACATTTGAACTACATTTGTCAGTCTGATCTGAGTTGTCCTTGATTATCTTCCCACGACACAGAGGGATGATAGCCTGATGGTCTGGACCTATAGGAACCTGTTTCCTGGGAGAACGGGGAGAGCGGGGAGAATAAGAAGAATAAATATCCTCAAAGGAAGCTACTGGCCTATGAGGGAAGTTGAATTCAGAATCTTCTGGGGAATAAGATGAATAAGTTGTAACACCCATTCCCGCATCATCCTCACTGGAACTGCTGGTGATCCATGAAAAAGGAGCACTGGTTTCAAACTCATTGTCGGCACACTTGTACAGTTCAGAACCAGTCTCATCTACATGAACGTCACACCATTGAAGTTTTTGGAAACCTTCATCGAATTCCCCTGTTCCATTTCAAATATAAGATTTAATGGCTATAAAAGATTTCACATCGAACTTTGTAACCTCATTTGTCACATTAAATTATAAGTTTATGACAACACAAGCACATCTAGTAAAGGCCACCGCTAATTACCAGAAAAATCTGGTTTCTGTGAAGCATGATCAGATGCTACTTTTTCCCCAAATGCAGACATCCTGTTACCATTTTCACCTTGTCTGGAGTGCTTAAAAGAAAGCTCAGGAAACTCATCATCGAAAGGACGTTTCAATCCCATTTGAACTGAAAGACAAACAAACATAAATTTTTAATATAAAAGGCTCAACCAGTTAAGCAAATGATTTAAGTGGATATCAAAAGGTCAAACAATTAAGCAAATAAGATCAATAAATGACAGAAGAAAGTAAACAAATAGAGCAGTTAACATTATGAAATATAAGTGATACATGTTCAACAAATGCCCGAACCTTGCACATTCACTGGATATTTATTGACAAACAGTACAGCAAGAGGCCAAGGGGTTGAAGGAGACCAAGCACAACATTCATAATCTAAAAATCGAGCACGAAAAGGTCTACTAAATTTGTACTTAATTCACAACAAAATTATCAAATTAATGGCATGCATGCACGGTACAGTAATGCCATATTCCATTACACGCATCTTTTTGTTTCCAATTTTCGCCATTCAAACATATTAGTTTTCGCCATTCAAACATATTAGTGTCTAACAAAGCCGCATAACAAATACAACTAGGCAAAAAAGGTACTGGGAGACGTAAACCTTCCTAAGCCACTTACTAGCTAAAATTATATTCATACTTGATAAATTAAAATGTCAGAAAATATACAAAAATCATAATAAATGCAAAATTGCTATTACCTCAAAATTGGACTTTAATTCGTATCCGCGGGGCTCTGAATTACAGAGTAAAGGTGATTTCTACACGTAACTGCAGTATGCCCAACCGAATTTTGAAATCCCCAATTTCCAACAAACCCTAACCCTAAATACAAATTCACAAAATTAAATGAAAAATTACTAACAAAAAGGACATGAATCGGTGAAAACCCCGACAGAGGAACCGAACCCCTCAAGATATTTTCGAGAATAGACAATCCGCAAGAACGAAAAACTACGAAACCCTAAAAATTTACAGGCGACGAAATTTAAAAAATTATATCAAGCGAAAATCGGCGAGGACGAACACGGACACGATATACATGACAGATCTGGGGGAAAAGGCCCCAACGGGAGGAGATCTGAGTCCTAACCCTAGATTGGCGAGACAGCGACGAACGAAGACGAAAGAGGGATCGATCGATAGAGGACGGCGCGAATCGAACGAAATTGAGGACCGATTCGGGCGATTGAAAGGGGAATTAACGAAACAGATCGAATGACGAAGGAATCGAAAAGGGGAAGAAGATGAAAGAGGCTTGGAAACGGTTCGTGCTTTTGTAACGCGTGACGATCCGTAATCGTAACCGGGTTGACCAGACGAGGCTCTGTTAATGAACTGGGCCTAATATAGACACAACCGGCCCGGATACTCTTGCAATTACTTTATTACCCTTCCATTTTGCTTATGTCATTTATTGTTGCTTCTGGAATAGATATTATAAAAAACATATTATTTTATCACCCTTTTTTTAAACGGGTAACCGGAGACTTTTATTAATACCAATAGATAATCAAACAGGATGAGACGTGACCGCCTCGGGTTCCAGATGTATGTTCGGGCCGATCGTAGCAAGCCCGACGCTTATGGACCCATAATAATAGCCCACTTGAAATCGTGGGCACAAACTCAAGATAACTCTTTACCATCGTCCCAACATAACGAGGCATAAAGTAAAAAGTCCTAAAACCAGCAGGAAATAAAATGTCCCAAAGATAAAACAGATAATAAAGAAATAGATAAATTTTGCTGAATGTGCAGGCTGCCCGGGACCTCCCAGCACTGGTTGTCCCGGGTCTGTAGGTATAGTCTGAGGACGACTCCACCCACCTCTGTCGGGTCGGTTCATTCCTCCATCGGAGGCTGTTGTGCCTCCGTCTGTTCTTCCCTCTCCTCCTTCTAGTAGACCGACCACATGATGTGATGTTGGGAGGTCGGGTCACCCAACAGCTTCTTCGACTCCGGCGGACGCGCATACAACGACCCGCTTCTAGTCTTCAGGGTGGTCATCTTGCCCTTGCCTCGGCTGGGCCCTCCTTTCCCTAGTCCCACTTGGGGATCTTTCTGTTGCCTTAGAAGATCTTTATCCTTCCCTTCCCCGGTCATTGCGATAGCTCCGGGTTCAGCTCGGTCCACATTATCAGCAGCAGGATGGTCGTTAGCCAGATTGTCAGGCTTCGTGAAGCCCGGTGGCGGTCCAGAGACTCGACGCCCTCCCTCCTACAGTACATTGGTTACCCCTCCTGGGGTAGCCTTAGCCAGATTGTCAGACTTTGGAATGTCTGCGCTGGATAGATCTTCACCCATAGTGATTCCCTTGGAGCGAATCAACGGGTTCAGGGACATGTCACTCAGGAGATAAGTGATAGTCGGATATGTCATCGTGGGGGGTGTATTCCAGACCGTTTCTCAGCAGCCGGACCACATCCATCTGGCTTGGGGGCAGGATAGACTGGTCATACCGAAGCTCTTTCCGACCGATTCCCGGCAATTGAGTCGTGCAACCCGAGATTCTGTGGGTTAGCATTCCACACCTGCGGAAAAAATCCATTACCCTCTCATATTGCAATTCAATCATAGCGGATGTTGTGGTACTTGGGAATTTGAGGCGAAGCCTATGCCGTAGAGGTCGGTGCAGCTCCATCCGAACCCATAGCCATAAGAACATATCCTCCCATCGAGCCAACGGGATCGGGGCTGAAAGGACCTGGGTGCCAATACTTTCTGCAATGAGGCCGCGAATGTAATCGTTCCTGGCTCCCCCCGGGATATTGAGCGCGCAGACACCGAGCTCCACATGGTTGAAATTAATCTCATTGGCCCGGACAAATAGTATGAGCGGCTCCAGCAGTAGGGGAAAACCCTTGAAGCTCCAGGGACCCCTATGTCGGATATTTTCCATCGTCTCAGCAAACGGGAAATGATAGCCTGTGACCTCCGGGGACATGAACTCCACCTGAATCTCAGTCACCTTCCACTTCTGCAGCATCATCGCGTAGACGACGTTCTGGTTGTAGGGTCGGTCCCCTGCAACCTTGGCTGCGAGGGAGAACTGGTACGTGCCCTTGGTGAAAAGTGGGACCCCCTCCTTTGAGACCACCACTTCGTCATCCTCGTCCTCCCAATTCGGGACCGGGGATATATGGGTCGATTGGATCTCAGATGGAGAACTCGTCGACCCCCGTCCTCCCGAGGACCCAGGGCTCGAGTTCGATATCCGATCTGACGGAGGGCGGTATCTAGGCACAAACGTTGAGGATTGAGGCCGAGGGAGGGGTGGCAGATCCTGATGGGACTCCCTCGCTATCAGTTGGCGTCCGTCTTGAGTCGGGACCGTCGCTGGCGTCATAGGATCCACGGTTTCTGCCTGGTTCGCACCAGGTTTATCCTTCGGAGGCTTGGCGGCCGTCGGGGATCCGACACGGGGAGGGCTGGATCTGGCTCGGACGACGGCGTGATGACGTCGCCGTAGGGGAAGCCTCGTTGGTCGGGGACCGAAAGCTGGTGAACGTCATCAGCATCTGGTTGAAACTGGCCGGTGGACGTCATTTCCGACTGGGAATGATGGGGGATAGGTAGATCCAGCATTGTGTGGGCAGAAATGGTTGTGGCCGGCGGTAGGGAGGCGATGGTGGTGACGGAAATCGAGCAGGTGCAGCGTGGAGCAGCAGAGGAGCAAGAGCGAGGTCAGGATCGAGGTCGGCTGCGTGACGGCGATGGTGGTGACGAGGAGGGAGACGGTGGTCGGCGAGAATCAACGGCGGCGGCGGCGAGCCCTAGCTAGGGTAGAGAGGACCTCACCTGGAGGTAAAAGAGAGCGTTATTTGTTTATCAATGGCTTATTTTATCACCTTTCATATTACACGTAGAGAGTTTTGTCATGGTTTTTATCAAGTTGTAACTAGCCACTCTGTTTTTGTTTTTCCCCGTCACTAGTGATATATATTGGAGAAATCTCGGATCAGTCTGATAATTTGATCTTTTTTCGCACGTAAAGATTGTCCTCACCTTTGTTTTCATGTCTTGACAGTCCACATTTTCGATATTATCAGATAAGGACAAAAGCTAACGATAGTATAGAAAAGTCTAAATTACCCCTAATTATTCTTGCACATCCTACCAATAATTTGACCTTTTTTATTTTTTGATACATGAATATGAAAAAAAATCATATTAATTTTTAATTATCCTTAATTATTTGAAAATATTAATTTCTTTTCATAATTATTTATTAATCTTAATTTAAAAAAAACAGTTTTATTTATAAAAATCGGTTTTTATTTATAAAAAATTAATTTCATTTTATTTTTAAAAATTATATTTACGAAAAGCATTTTTATTTTTAATCTCAATCTCATTCCCTTTTAAACCTTTTCTTTTGGTGTCTTTATTTGTGTTAGAACATAGGGAAAATTTCACTTTAACACCATGCCAAACATTTAATTTCATTTTAATACCCTGGCATAAATAAAAACTGAATTTATAAAAATAAAAATAGAATTTTAAAAAACTGATTTTATTTTGAAAAAAATGAAAATTTCATTTTAACACCCTAACTTTGGAGGGCAATATTGCCATTTCACTTATTTTTCAGTTCTTAATTCAATGACATGAGTTTGAAAATTTGAGTAATAGTTAGGGGTATTATAGACATTTTACCTATTTTGGATGGAAAGTTAACAGAATCTTACGGCTGGGTATGAAAGTGAAATTAAAAGTTTGGATAGGGTATGAAAGTGTTAAAAGTGTATGCGAGGGTATCAAAATGAAATTAAATGTTTGACAGGGTGTTAAAGTGTCACGCCCCAAATCCGGTTTTGACCGGACTCGAGACGTGAACTAGGAAATAATTTAAACAATAAAAAAAGAGTTTAATAATACAATCTCCGTAAAAACTTAAATTCAGTTCAACATTAAGAGTCAGATGCTCAAACCAACATAATAACTTGGTACAAAGTACAGTACGTCTCTAAAACATAAAATCTCCCGAAACCTCAAGGAGCTCCCGAGCCCTGAAACCACTTCTAGGTTTACTCATCAAGAAAACCTGTACAAACAGTAAACATAAAGGGGGTGAGCTTACGCTCAGTAGGAAAAAGTAGTAAAGTAAAGGAATCCCCGTTTTAATAACAAAACTGATTAGTACAGTTATCCAACACACACTAATTAAAGATCAACAAGAATTGAAATACTTAAAGAAGGTAACACTCAAGGAGATCAATGGGAAGATAACTGTCACGCCCCAAATCCGGTTTTGACTGGATTCGAGACGCGAACATAAAACAAATAATAATAAAGTAATAAATATAAATAAGCGGGTCGCAAATGCAATTTAAAGTTCCAAAAGTTCAAGTGAGTCAACAGCTCGGTAAAGTAAATAGTAAAAGAGTCAAACAGTACAAGATAAAGTACGTCGCTAGACACTAGCTAAAACCCTCGCCAGCTCCCAAGCTCCGAGAATCCTGCTAGTACTGATCCCGCTTAACACCTGAAACACAACAAAGTAAGGGGGTGAGCTTACGCTCAGTAGGAAAAAGTAGTTAATGTTCTGAACCTCAGGTCATCACCACGGGTAACCGTCCAATTAGGGCATACTAGTAAGGCACAACTATAAACAAGACTACGGGTAGTTCTCAGTTACTGGTCACTTTCACAAAGTCATAAATCACTTAGAAACATGCACAAAGCCAACCATCAGATATAAAACACACAGTGAAACACACAGATATCCTACAACCGTTTCCAACGTCATTGAATGCACAAATCCGTTTACACTAAGCCACTTATATCGTACTGGACCACACATCATCAGTCCCGATATCTTCCTCTCATTGAGACTGAGGGTAACATCCTCGACCGGAAATCCCTCAGTCCGATGTCTTCCGAGCACACAGACCTGGGCCTTACTCACATACTTACTGGACCGGCACACACTTCGATCGTACATCGTCCCGGACTACAAGTCATCGGGGTACTGATCACTCCATCCTTGGCCTCGACACACTACACCGGAACTATCCCTCGGTGTAAGCACCACTCCGGTTACGCCTTCTCTTGAAACACACAATAAGGGTAAAACACGCAACACACCGCTCTAGCTAGTCTCGGTATACCAACCAGACCATCTCCACAAAACACACAGTCGGTCTATCACTCACCCGATCATATCACAACCAAGGGTTCACGTTATATCAAACACGGCACACTTTCCCACACACAGTAACAATCATGCAACACCGAGTATAATCTTATTTAGACTCTCACACAGCGGTTATAGCACACAACAGGTAGTCCAAAGGTCCTCAGATTTGTCCAATTTGTCTTTCTATTAACCATTTTTAAGTCATTTAAATTAAGTTATTTAATTATTAAAACTGTCCGACCCGGATCTAACCCGGATCCGAGAACCAGACCCGGATCCGACCCGGTCCAGAAACCTGACCCGACCGGACCCAGACCCGACCCGGACCCGGCTCCAGACCCGACCCAGACCCGAGTTAGACCCGGTCCGGACCCGAGTCAGATTCCAGCCCAGAGACTTGGGCCTGGCCCAAGCCCAGCCTGGATCTGGCCCGAGGCTCGAGTCCTGGCCCAAGACCACTCGGCCCAAGGTTTAGCCTGGCCCAAGGACCGCTCAGGCTCGAGTCCAAGCTGGATCCAGCTTCGGCGAGGCTAACGTTCTCCGGTCGCCGTCGACGGCGTCAGTTAAGCTCGTAGGGGGTGAAATGAGGGCGGAGACGGGTACCAGGTTCACGGCGAGGCCGTGGCCGTGGCGTCGGTGGCTCGAGCGCGAACTCACACTCGCTCCCGTCTCAGATCTGGCGAGCCCGAGCTTCTCCGGCGACGAATCCACCTGAATCCGACCCAATCGATCTCGTCTCGATGGGTTTTCAGGCGAAGTGAGGTCGGGGAAGAAGGGAAAAGGTGAGAGGAAGCTCGAATCGTGCGTTTCCTGTCGCTGGCACGCTCGATTCGAGCTCGGAGAGGACGAACCAAATGAGAAATCTCCGGCGTTGGTTCGATTTCGTGCACGGTGGGGCTCGGTGGTACTTAGAAGGGAAGGAGAAAGCGAGGCGTGGCGGCGGCTCGGTCGTGCGAGAGAGGAGGAGAGGGAGATCAAGAGAGAAGAGGAGAGAAGAGGAAGCGATGCGTTTTTGTCTCGGGGTTCGTGCGGCGCGATGAAGACGAAGGATGAATAGGGTTCGGGGTTGGGTTCACGTCGTGGGCGTGGGCGTATTGGGCCTGGCCCGTGTGGTCGAGCTGGGCCCAAGTCTGGCCCAGTTCCAGCCCAGCCCAAACCTTCTCTTTTCCCTTTTTTCTTTTTATTTCGCACTCGTTCCAAATTTTCGATCCGCTTTTCAACCACGACGTCCCAAACGAATAAACTTAACCATTCAATTCTTTTAAACCGGGGCGGCTTTACAGTTTACCCCCCTTAAAAGAATTTCGTCCTCGAAATTTAAAACGAACGTACCTCAAGGGTCGAATAGGCTGGGCTACTTCGCACGGACCTCGTCCTCGCGCTCCCAGGTCCACTCTGCTCTGTGGTGCTTCGCACGGACCTTGTCTCGTCGATCCACAATCTTGACCGGATGCTCCTCAAATGAAACGTCCTCCGCCACCTCGATGTCGGCCCACTCAATCACATGGGAGGGATCCGCAGTGTACTTCCGCAGTTGGGAAACGTGAAAAACGTTATGCACGTTCCCAAGCTGCGGTGGCAATGCAAGGCGATATGCAACTGCTCCAACTCTGCCCAAGATCTCTAAAGGTCCGATAAACCGCGGGGCCAACTTGCCTCCGCCACGGTTGAACCGCAAAACACCCTTCTTCGGGCTCACTCTCAGAAATACATGATCACCAACCGAAAACTCAAGAGGCCTGCGCCGTCTATCCGCATAACTCTTCTGACGACTCTGCGCGGTCCTCAACCAATCTCGAATCAGTGCGACCTTCTCGGTCGTCTCCTGAACAATCTCCGAACCAAGTAGGCTCCGGTCTCCTGCTTCTGCCCAACACACAGGCGATCTGCACGGCCTACCATACAACGCCTCAAACAGTGCCATCCCAATACTGGCCTGGAAGCTGTTGTTGTAAGAAAACCCCGGTAAAGGGGGTGGGTCCTCCCATGACCCCCGAAAGTCCAACACACAGGCTCGCAGCATATCCTCCAATATCTGGATAGTGCGCTCTGACTGACCGTCAGTCTGTGGGTGATATGATGTGCTAAGCAAGACCTCGGTCCCCAACTCTTTCTGCAAACTCTCCCAGAATCTGGAGGTGAAACGCGGGTCTCGATCGGACACAATCGACACCGGCACACCGTGAAGACGGATAATCTCTCGGACATATAATCGGCTCAAGGTATCGACTGTACCCGTCATCCTCATGGCTAAGAAGTGAGCCGACTTGGTCAGTCGGTCGACCACTACCCAAACTGCGTCGTGTCCTCTCGGCAACCTCGGCAAGCCACTCACGAAGTCCATCGTGACGTGCTCACACTTCCACTCCGCAATCGGTAACGGCTGTAGCAACCGGCGGGACGCTGATGCTCGGCCTTCACCTGCTGATAAGTGAGGCACCTCGAAATAAAGTCTACAACAACCCTACGCATCCCGCTCCACCAGATCTGTCGTCTGATGTCCTGATACATCTTGGTGCCACTCGGGTGCACAACAAGAAGGGAATGATGAGACTCTCTCAACACATCATCTCGACAACTCCGCGGCACAAACAATCTCCCTCGGTATTGTAAACCCAGATCAGTACCATGTACCCAGTCCTCGGCGTCAGTACCGCTGGTAATCCTCTCTCGGATCTCTGTTGTCTCGGCATCTCCAGCCTGTGCCTCCAGCACACGGGTAATAAGTGTGGGTTGTACCACCAACGAACACATGGCAACGCCTTCGGTGATCTCATCAAGCTCGATTCAAAACAAGCTCAGCTCCTTCATCATGTCCCACTCCCGGACAGATATACTAGCAACACTGTGAGTCGACTTCCTACTTAGGGCATCGGCGACAACGTTCGCCTTGCCCGGGTGGAAAAGTAGCTCGAAGTCGTACTCCTCCAACAACTCCATCATCTCTAGCGCATGTTCAAATCGCGTTGGGAGAAAATGTACTTGAGGCTCTTGTGATCCTAAAACACACGGAATCGCTCACCGTACAAATAATGCCTCCAGCTCTTCAGAGCAAAAACCACAGCTGCCAACTCTAAATCATGGGTCGGGTAGTTGCGCTCATGTATCTTCAACTGTCTCGAGCCATAGGCGACTACCTTCCCAGCCTGCATCAACACACAACCAAGTCCTTCACCGGACGTGTCACAGTACACATCATACCCGACTCCCGGCTCCAAACCCGACCCAGACCCGAGTCAGATTCCAGTCCAGAGACTTGGGCCTGGCCCAAGCCTAGCCTGGATCTGGCCCGAGGCTCGAGTCCTGGCCCAAGACCGCTCGGCCCAAGGTTCAGCCTGACCCAAGGCCCGCTCAGGCTCGAGTCCGAGTTGGATCCAGCTCCGGCGAGGCTAAGGTTCTCCGGCCGCCGTCGACGGCGTCAGGTAAGCTCGTAGGGGGAGAAATGAGGGCGGAGATGGGCGCCAGGTTCACGGCGAGGCCGTGGCCGTGGCGGCGGTGGCTCGAGCGCGAACCCACACTCGCTCCCGTCTCAGATCTGGCGAGCCCGAGCTTCTCCGGCGACGAATCCACCTGAATCCGACCCAATAGATCTCGTCTCGATGGGTTTTCAAGCGAAGCGAGGACAAACCAGAGGATAAATCTCCGGCGTTGGCTCGATTTCGTGCACGGTGGGGCTCGATGGTACTCAGAAGGGAAGGAGAAAGCGAGGCGTGGCGGCGGCTCGGTCGTGTGAGAGAGGAGGAGAGGGAGATCAAGAGAGAAGAGGAGAGAATAGGAAGCGCTGCGTTTTTGTCTCGGGGTTCGTGCGGCGTGATGAAGACGAAGGATGAATAGGGTTCGGGGTTGGGTTCGCGTCGTGGGCCTGAGCGCGCGCGTACTGGGCCTGGCCCGTATGGTCGATCTGGGCCCAAGTCTGGCCCAGTTCCAGCCCAACCCAAACCTTCTCTTTTCCCCTTTTTTTCTTTTTATTTCGCACTTGTTCCAAATTTTCGATCCGCTTTTCAACCACGACATCCCAAATGAATAAACTTAACCATTTAATTCTTTTAAACCGGGGCGGTCTTTACAATAACGAAATTACCAAAGGAATCAACTAAAGAGAAGCACAAATACCGAAATACTGATAATCAAGCCACAAGACTCTGATCCGTACACTTGATTGTACATCATATCAGACTGCCCCTTGGTCCAGAGGAGACACAATCATCGAGGCTCCCAGAAATGTTCCCTAGGAACACATATCATCGGAAGTCCCAGAAATGTCCCCAAAGGACCATAGATCATCAGGGTGAACCAAGTAATCATATCGTACCAGAAACACACATCGGCCTAGATATCTTCCCGGAACTACTCCCCCGGGGTAAACAATAACACGTTATACCGAAAACGCACATCGGCCTGGACGTCTTCCCAGAAACGCACATCGGAGTACATAATCATATACCATATCGGAACCGCACATCGGACTAGGTATCTTCCGGAATGTCCACCTCGGGGTACACACTCACATCATACCGAAACCGCATATCGGTCTAGATGTCTTCCCGGAATGTCCACCTCGGGGTACCCACTCGAGCCACACAATAGCATAACAAGTGTAATACAGCCACACACAATGTCAAACCAAGCTTACCGGCATGACTTACCAACCACTTACCATCGGTCTATCACTCACCCGATCATCTCAATAGGCACAATTAATTCTCATTCAAACATTCACTCAATCAATCAATCATAACACGGATCAACCAATTACATTAGGATCATTATAATTCGATTAGTTTAGTATGACTCTTATCTTATCCTAAGGACGGAACATGCATCGACCTTACGGGCGAACAATTATCAATAAGTACAATCAACAAGCAACCCTAAGGCTCGACATGGCCATTCTACCAACTCGACAATTTCCCAAAGTATTGAAAGCGGTTAACTAGTGAATCACATCCTATATGCATACTAAGACTCGCCCGGTTATTACTGTAATTGAAAAGCAGTTATTCTAGTGAATCACATCCTACATGCAAACAAGGACATTTCCGGTTATTATTATCCTATAGGCATACTATTAGCATTCTTTAAATTAAGAGAGGGGTTTAGTACTTTTCCCTACCTTGAAATCTCAAACGATCAAATACTCCTAGCTGCTGACGTCCTGGCTAGCTTCCTCCTCGTCCTCTCTCGCGGTCCCAAAGGCTTCCTCCTTCGTCGAGCTCGGGTCCAAGGTCTTGGATCACAAATAAAACTATAATTAAAGACTAAAAAAAGGTGGTTCAAAAGGCACACATCTAAGTTACAGTCCCCAAAACAAACGGTTGAAGATAAACGTTTGAATTAGAAGGAAACACCCAAAAAGGACCCAAAATAGGTGTGCTACGGATCGGGTCACGGATCTGTTACCTGCGCCGTCACGGTTCTCCTCACGGAGCCGTGACTGACGCCGTCACGGTCTCCTTCTAGGAGCCGTGACGTCTCCCGTCACGGATCCGTGACAGGTCTGATGGGTTCCGTCCTTCTTCTTCCTCCAGCTCCCTTTTCACGAAATTTCAGTCCAAAAACTCCATTTTTATCAATCCCAAACCTCCAAAATAGTTCTAAAACCTTCAATAACTCAATACCCATCATGGGTCTTCAACAAACTCCATAAATCCAAATCAAAACCATCATCTACTTCCTTTTTTATCTTCAACAATCATCATCCAAAGTCATCTTCCCAAAACCCAACCATTTTCATGTTCTTCCTTCCAAACCCATAAATCAAAACTCAAGGAAAACGAAAATAGATGAAGGATTTACCTTAGGAGTGGAATGGGGATGAAGAAGATGATGTTTTGGAGAGTTTTTGGGAAGCAAACCACCTCAAGACTCCATTTTTGCACATTTCTTCACCTTCAAGCTTCAAAGTTCCTTCTTCTCTTCCTCTCTCTCTCTAATTTCGGCCAGCACAAATAAAGAGGAGAAAAGTGACCCCAAATGCTTTAAAAACCTAGCTTGTTGAAGTTCCAAAAATGCCCTTAGGTCCCAACCTTCCAATTTGGCTTTTGTGAGGGTAAATGGGTCCTTTGAGGCCCATTTCTTCTCCTCCAAGCCACTAAGGACATGTGTCCTAATGGGGACCACTTAGCTCTTAGAAAAATCCAGAATTTCCAATTTACTTTGTTTTAGTCGATAAAAAGTCCCGGTTTGACCGAACGTTGACTTTTCCAATATTACAGTCAAACGAAAGGAAATGGCCCAACTAAGCTAACTGTGATGACGGCTAAGCTTTTTGGGCCCCGGAAAGGTTCCGAACAACTCCCGAAGTCCTCAGTTGACTTTTCCAGCCGAAAGTCAAACTTTGCCAGAAATCACCGGTTCGACCGGGGGCGGTTCTTACATAAAGTGAAATTTTCCCTAAAACATAGTAACAAATAAATAAAACCAAAATACAGTGAAAATTTTCTTCTTTTTTTTTAACTACCAATCAACTTCAGCGATTCATACGTCCTCACCCGATGTGGCGGTGGAGGGAACGAGAAGGGAGCAAAGAGGAGCAGCTCCGAGGAAGGGCAGAACCGCCGCTCCATACGTCCTCACCCGATGTGGAGAACTCCGATGAGCTGACGGAGAAGAAGAGAGAAAGGACGTGGTGTAGATGAGGGTTAGAGAGTTTCTATAAGAGAGGAAGCGTAGACTTGGTATTTCCAAAAAAAAATTGGACATGTAAGTAGAACATCTATTTTCCATCCAAAAAACCCGTTAAGTTTAACAGATTTTGTCTTTTTTTGAAAATGGAAAGTGACTTTCTGTATTGACATAATATCGTGAAAGCTCGACGGTACCTACTTGAAAAACGACCTTTGTCCACTGTACCGAAATGGGGTTACCCCATATATATTCTGGTCCTATACCGGTCTCCCTGCATTCCTCATGGATGTCAAATAGTTTCTCTCCTCGATATCGGATGATCTCATTATATTTTTCGTCGTCGTCTTAGGTCTCTACCCCTGATTGACCTCTTCCCCTCATGACTTCGTCATCGATGCATCCACCTCCTTATTCGTCACCGATGCATCATATTCGATCCCTCTCACGATTCTGGATCAAGCTAATCGTTTAGGTTTGTTTTATTTTATCTACTTTCCTTTTTGCAAAGTCAACAAAATTGTGAGCAGAGATTCAGGGACTCTTACCAAGAAGGAACCCTGAATCACATATATCTTCTCATTGCTATTGTTGATATTAGGTTCGATCGCTATCCACACGACGAAAAGAGTCCCCCATAGGATCAAGCAGCGTTTAGGCAAAATCTTGAGTGGCTCTCGACAATATCATATGAAAATATTGATCGTGTGCACGTATTGATAAAATGTCACTTGAGATGTTGTAACATGTGACCTGACGTCTTAGTTTAACAATTTAACGCATGGAATAATGGAAATAAGAAAACACACAGAGAGACACAAGATTGGTTGCCCAGTTCGGTACAACATACCTACATCTAGGGGCACTTTGCCAGTGGAAATGTTTTTCACTATAGAGTAATCAATCAACATACAAGTTTACAGATCCTCCATATCAACCTTATGCTATTATTACAGGTAAACAAACCTCGATTAGAGACTCCCCTAACCCTGAGATCCCAATCTCAGCTCCACTCTTCGAGAACCTACAGCCTCGGATACTTCTTGGTCTCCTTAACAACTCGTGATGCATATGTCACTGAGTGTATAGCTCCAGTGCTTGATTGAATGATGAATAGCATGAGCACTTAGGCATTTATTCCACTTTCCTTCATTCAGTTCCTCAACACGCTCGTCTTACACGCTTGAGATTCTGAATTCATGAAAGAGAGTAAACTGCACGGAAAGGTCTTCCTTGACCCAATGATCGCTAGACTAATCAATGATGCGATCAACCTTAGCTTGCGAGGTCTCCACGGTATATATAACGCCAGCTTGCTTCCCACGTCGTGCCTACTAAGGTTTTGGTGACTTCAGAATCACGTTTGAGCTGAATCTCTAGTTCCCTTTATCTGCAACTAGTTTTCTTATTCAGCACAACTTTCCAATCTCTACACACGCGAATCTGTGTGTATATCTTATGTATCTTTAAGTCTTGAAAAGTAAATCTCTTTGTTTCCTAACTCCAGTAGATCTCTTAATTAAAGAGCATCTATACGAATAGGAAACGTACCTACACTGGATGAATGTGGACGCAATCTGAAATATTAAGATAATCTCGCGCGTCTGTCAACATAGAATGTCACCGACATTCTGTGTTATAGTGACATTCTGTGTTAACATCTTCTGTTTTGCTTTACTCCGATTCCACCATGATGTCAACTAGCATCTCTACTAACATCCTTCTCTTGACTCAAATGTAGCCAATATCGATGTAGCAATAACCCCCCCCCCCCCCCCCCCCTTTTTTTCTTCTATTTTTGAGGCAAGCACCCAATAGCCCAAATATATATATATATATATATATATATATATATATATATATATATATATATATTCAGACTAAGGGGTCGGAGATTTGACACAACTTGTTCCTTGATATTCTTCAATCTGCTCGGCATGCTCACATACATAGTTACATCATAGTAACTTATATCTTTATCTCTCAGCTTGTCACAACAAATTGTCAAAATGTTCATTTAAGCAATAAGATAGACATATTAAAAGTTATTTGGTATGAGGTGGGAAGGAATCATCACAGAATCCTTCATTCCTTGTTATGCAATTATCATACTTATTAAGCATTCTGCTATTATATGATAAGCTGCACTTTATACTTCGACCAGCGTGATGAAGGATCTGATGGTCTTGGGTCCGCCAGGTTGTAATTCTCTGATTGTAAGATGTTAGTACATCTGCTTTAACATGCGAACTAACAACCTTGATGACAGAAAAATCGCCCTGACTTGTGGACCTCCAGTATGATGAGGACCATCATATCATGCTTTCTCCTATTTAGCTTCAATAATCTTCTTATGTTATGAGGATAGATTAGAGTAAAGCATCTTGAGCACTGATTATCTTGTAAGGAGAGACCATTAGTAATCAATGCATTGATATTCATGAATTAGAGCATACCTCTAGATTAATGTCCTCGTAGCATTTGAAGTCATTCACTTTCTATGAAGGAAGATGCAATGGGAATTAGGTTTCATGGCCCCGCAGCTGGATATGAGTACAGCCTATTACCAGATGGAGTGAGATTATCTGTTGAGAATTATGACTATACTAGGGTTCGCGGTTGAATGGATCAAACTAGTGGCATGATATATGAAGACTGTTCAGTACATGTTATCCTCGGGAGGGTATGAAACTCCTAAATTCACCCCTTCCCGATGGCTTCGCTAGGGGGACCCATTGTCCCCGTACCTCTTTCTTCTCTGCATTGAGGGCCTCTAGTTTATACTGAAGCAGGCGCAGTAAGCCTGCCATATCCAAGGAGTTAGGATTGCTAGTGGAGCGCCAGAAATTTTGCACATGCTCTTCGCTGGCAATTGTTATATATTCTGTCGAGCAACTCCGAGTGAGGCCAGATATGTTAGCGATATTATAGGTCTCTTTGGGAAACTATCAAGGAAGGTCCTCAACCTACATAAGTCCTCTATATTTTTCAGCACAAACACCTCGTCTTCGGTGCGCCAAGAAAGCTGTCAGATACTGTCTATTGCTGAGATATCAGCCACATCCATGTACTTGGGGGTTCCCAATATGATTGACCAGAATAGGAATTCATCCATAGCCTACTTGGGAGATAGAATTATCAACATATCCGGGCATGGGATGGAAAACTCTTACTTCCTACAAGCAGGGAGGTTATGATTCGATCGGTCCTCACGTCTCTCCCAATCTATGTGATGTCGGTGTTTTGGGTACCATAAAGGATAGTGTCCCAAATCCATATAGTATTAGCTCGGTTTTGATGGGGGGGGGGGGGTCAGTTAACCCAACCAATTATTTGGCAGGACTAGGACAAATTATGTATGGCAAAGGATGCAAGAGGTATGAAATTCCGACATCTGCATGATGTCAACACAACTCTTCTCGGGAACATGCATGGGGTCTCATTCACCGCCCTCTCTCTCTGGTAGTTCGGGTTCTGAAGCCCATATACTTTCTAGGGTTATATACTTTTTGGTACCCGAATATTTCTTCCACAAACGATTTGGTACCCTTATGAATTTTTATTCCAATCTGGTACCCTAATGTTCTGTCCACGAACGATTTGAGTTAATGGGGTTAAAAAACTAACAGAATAATGTGAAATGACCATTTTACCATTATATTGATTTAGTTGACTTTTGACTTTAATGTAAAATGATCATTTTACTCTTATATTGACCTTTAACTTTATTTTTTAATAAGTTTATTTTTTAATTTTTCTTTAAAATAAATAATTTTATTTTATTTTATTGAATTAATTTTTTAATAAAAAAATTATTTTAATATATATTTTAAATTTCTTATTTATTATTTTTTGAAATAATTAATAATTGTTTTTAAATTTTCTGAAATAATTAATAATTAATAATTAATTATTTTTTTTAATTTTCTTTTTTCTTATACAATTAATCTATTATTTATTTCTTATTTATTTATTTATTTTCTTTTTTAATTTCTTATTTATTTTTTTTACTTCTTTAATTTTTTTTAATTTAAATTATTATTATTATTTTTAAAATTTTAAAATTCTAAATTTATTTATTTATTTATTTTTAATAATTTTATTTTTTATTTTTTAATTTTAAAATTTTAAAATTTGAAATTATTATTTTTTATTTATTGTATATAACTAAGGGTATAATGGTAATTTTGTCTATCAAAATTATAAGCTTAAAATAAGAAAGGGTAAAATCATCATTTCACACCCCACTTAACTGCACATGACTAACTTAGAGGAATATTCCGTTAGTTTTCTAACGGAATATGCCAATTCCGTCCGTGGACAAATCAAAAGAGTACCAAATTGGTCATTTGAAACATAAGGGTACCAAATCGTTCGTAAACAAAACATTTGGGTACCAAAAAGTATATAACCCTACTTTCTTTCTACTACTTTCTAGAGGCACGGATTAGGGTTAACCCAAGCTTCACATGGGTGAGCATTTTATCCATGCAAGATCTTCTAAGGGATAGACTTCGGATAGCGATTAGGGATGGGCAAGACACATTGATCAAGGGTAGGCCATGGCTATTGGGCTCGAACCCAAAAATCATATCCACACGTGACACTTTGACGGGTGCCTCGGTATCAGGCCTGATGGTCCATGGATCACGATGTTGGGATGAGGAGCTTATATCTCGCATGTTTGGGGTGGATGATAAGGATCAGATCCTCCAGGTGCCCCTGTCTATCAACAGGGAGAAGGATGCTTGGTATTGGGCGACTGAGCGCACAATAATCTTCTCAACAAAGGGCCGATATTCGGTTCTGGAAACCGCTCGCCACCTTGCCCGTCAAAACACAATTGTAGTAGCCTGGATTTCCATTTGGGGTATACCGGTCCCACCGCACCCCCGAGTCTTCCTTTGGAGGTGTCTTACGGATACTCTTCAGGTGGCTACTAATCTGAATCGTCGATACGTCCCAATTACCCTTACGTGTGACATATGTGGTCGGGCCCCGAAGATAATTGATCACTTGATCCTAGGCTACGGGTTAGCGAAAACCTGTTGGACTCAACTTTGCGGGGTCCCTCCTTATGACCATGTCGTGGGATTTGTGGAGTGGTGGGAAGGTATTGATACATGCAGGGAGCGGACTAAAGCGACAGAGGTTATGCCCGTCCTATGGAAAATTTGGAAAGCTCGGAATGCCCTAAAATGGGGGGGGGGGGAGGGGGGGGGGGGGGGGGGCACCACGCCCGCGGTCCTAAGAGTGATCTCGGTGACCTATACTCACCTCACGGCTTGGCAGGTGTCACGCCTCAAATCCGGTATTGACCGGACTTGAGACGTGACTTAGTGAAATTAAATAATAATAATAATTAAAAGAGGATAAAAGATATATGATAAAGACGAAATAATATATAAATCAATAGGAAGTTCAAACCCTGAGTCTTAAGCTCAGTCAAATACAATAGTCCAAAAATAAAGGTACGTCTCTACGAAACATAAAATAAACTCGGGCCTCCGCTAGCTCCCAAGCTCTGCGTAACCCCTACTCCAAATCATAAGTAATACCTGTAGAAAACATGGTAAGGGGTGAGCTTGACGCTCAGTAGGGAAAAAGCCACGAAAACTACCTCAAAACAGATTTACACGAAAGCCTTTCCACAGTTAAAAGTTGATTAACAGGTCTAATACAACTACGCGAAGCTTAAGCCAAATGAAATACAATACCCCCTTTTTGACCTGACACTCATCAGTCCAACTGTACCACCTTTACTCATCACCAACCACTATACCAGGCACACAACGAAGGGAACAATCCAAGTAGAACACCCAAGTACGTTTCCAAACTAACTTTTAACAATTAAAAGGAGAAGGCGACAACGAGAACATGTAACCCAAATTAAACAACCTTCACTTTACTCGACCACAAACTATCCCGAAAATCCTCGTCCAGAACCCCTTCACGACCGACTCACGGATAACCACAAACACGACGCTCTAACTTACACGAAAACCACACACATGAACTCCTCATCAAACAATCAAAATCAAGTCATTCACGGTCACACACAACTCATAACAAGGAAAACACCCATAGCCACAAACACAGCAACACTCGTTCAATCCAAAACATTTTCAAAACACACAACTCGTAACCATCGCACGGTCTCGAGAGCAACCCGCTCAGCCCGGCGCAGCCGCACGCAACTTCCCCAACACAAAGTCGCGATAGGCAGTCGACCTCATCGCGGAACACAACGTTTTACCGATCGACGGAAGGCATGGAAATCACCTCTTCGCGGCCTGGTCTCTCACGGTGCTCACCACAGCGTTTTACCGAGTGCTAGTCGGAAGGTAGGGAAACCACCTCTTCGCGGGACACAGCGTTTTACCGACTCAAGGTCGGAAGGTAGGGAAACCACCTTTCTCATGTAACCAAAGCACACAAAAACCTCACACTTTACCGATTGCGCGCCGGAAGGTACGATACACCTGACGGAAGTACATCTCTCACACTTTACCGGCCGCGCACCGGAAGGTACGACACCCTCTCGGGCACAACTCATCCAGGTATCATCAAAACAAACACAGTCACACTCACAATCGGAATCACATTCTCAACATACTTACACACCCTTAGGTACTTACCACCACTTACCGACACCACACTCAACGTGGTAACCCCACCGGCTTAACCGATATCTGTTCCCCAACCCCCACATTTCAACATAGCAAGTAAATCGGGAATAATCATTCAAGTCACTAATAAGCATCACTAGTTCAACTCTAATCGTTTTCATGTTCGTTATTTATTAACCGTTCAAACAACACATAATACACAAGCAGATACACTCAGCTAACAAACCTACAGGCACGACATGGCCCGATTCTACCAGCACGGCAATTCCCAAGACAGTAATCGTAAATGTTCGCAGTTTATATATCTAGCTAGTTATTCACATCCTATATGCGTACTAGTTCTTTAACCGGTTATTAAGTTCCCCCATATGCATTCTAGTACATCCGTAATAAAGTAGGGTTTCGAGGTAATTCCCTACCTCTCAGTCTCTATCTGGATCGCCTAGCTGCTGACGTCCGTGCCTACTCCGGTCTTCTCCACGCTTGGGGTAAAAGCCTGGGGTTAACAAAAAGGGACAGTAATCAGTCCCGGTCCAGCCCGCAACGGTCCTCACATTATCAATTTAGTCCAGCAGTTTGTCCAAACGTCCTTTAAATTGTTCGATAAGTCCTTGAATTTATCTGATTTTAGTCCAATTATTTAATTAATTAATTTAATTAATTGTCCTGACCCGGATCCGGCCCGAGTCCGACACCCAGACCCGAATCCGACCCGAGTCCGAAACCCGGACCTGAATCCGACCCGGTCCAGATCTCAGACCTGGACCTGTCCCGAGCCCGACCCAGACCCAGACCCGAACCCGAGTCTGGACCCGAACCCAGATCCAGTCCAAGCCCAAGGCCCAAACCAAGTCCAGGCCCGAGGCCCAAACCTGAGCTGGAGCCCAAACCTGGTCCTGGCCCAAGTTCGGCCCGAGGCCCAAGCCCGTCTGTCTCGTTCTGATCTGTGAACGGAGACGGCGAGGCGCCGCTAGGGTTCCGGCGAGGCGAGAGGACGGCGGAAGAGGCGGAGCCAGGGGTTCACGACGGTGGTAGAGGCGTCAGGAGGCTCGGAAGAGGTGAGGGAAGGTTGCTGGTGCGAGATCCAGAGCTTTTCCATCCAGATCTGACGGCGGGGGGCTTCGCTGGCGTGTAGATCTCAGATCTGGAGCTTAAGAACTCCGACGTGCCCCTCCGGCCAAGCTCAGACCAAAACGAGCTTACCCACGTTCTATTTCCAGAGAAGGAGCGACGGGGAAGATGAATCGAGGTCGGGAGAAAAGCTCACCGTCTCTAATTCGTTCGATTCCGGCGAGGCGAAGCGCGAAACGTAGACGAGCGGCACTAGTTTGTTCGTTGCGATTCGAGGGAGAAGAAGGGGAATAATGGGAGGGGTTCTGGTGGTGAGGTGTTGTCGTGGGTGGGAGCAGAAGAAGAACAAGGTGAAGGAGACGGAGGACGGAGCTCCGGCGAGGTGGAGCGAAGAAGAGAGACGCGAGAGAGAGTGGCGAGAGGAAGGAGACGTATCGGGAGTCGTGCGCTGAAGTGAAGAGAGAGAGGGAGAGAACTAGGGTTAGTCACGCGGGCTGTTGGGCCGAATCGTGTGCGTGCGCGCGGGTTGGGCCTGGTCCACTGACTGGCCCAAGTCCGAGTCTGGGCTGGCCCAGATCTAATCCCTTCCTCTCTTTTTTAATTCTTTTTTTTTGAAGTCGATCCGAAAAAAACAACTCGCTCTCAAACCCGCGATGTTCCATCAATAATCTAAAACATTAAAAACTCCGGTCTTTACAGCAGGAAGCCAATTCTCACTTGGAGACACCCTGCATGCCGCCTCCTTCCTGGTCGTCCAATGGATTCAGCCACCTATGGGTACAATGGTTATAAATGTGGATGAGGTTGCCTTCCAGGATACAAACCAATCGGCTTGGGGCGTCATTGCCCAAACTACAAGGGGAGTCGTAAGTCTCGCGACGAATGGACTCCTCCCAGGCTGTTGGGCCCCAATAATGATGGAAGCATGTGCGACTGGTACGACACTTCGCAATACTGTCGCACTGGGAACGAGACTGATTGTCATTGGGTCAGATGCCCAAGTCCTACTAAGTATGATCAAAGTATGCTTTTTCAAAACGAGAGAATAACACTCCAATTTTGAAAAAGAACTGCTAACAAAACTGTCCACCGGCTTAGCAGGAAAGCATGTTATACTCCTGTTCTTTAGTGGTCAGGACCTCTTTGTTACGCATTCCAATGTATCGTTAACTCTGATAATTAATAAAACTCGCACCTTTCAATAAAAAAAAAGGGTTTACTCCATGTCCTAACCTCGTACTACACTTAATTGTCAAATCCGCACCCAAGCTTTGGAAAATTGTCAAATAGTAACGAATTTCAAAACTGAATTATTAAAAATCAAAAAGTACTGTTTAAATTGACTTTTTTCGTGAATAGTGAATCACGTGCTGCCCACGTGATTCATTTTATAATGGAGCTTGCGCGAGCTGAGGTCACAAAGAGATGAAATTCGAAGCTTGGACACAAAGAGATGAAGTTCGAAGAGCTGAGATGAAGAGATTAGGTTACAAAGAGATGGAGTTAAGCCAAGTTAACATCCATAGGAAGAACATATTTGAGGGTAAACTCGACTTTTCACTTGGCCAAGTTAACGTCCGTTTAAAATTAGAAACAATTGGCAATTTCAGTTAATTGACCGTTACTACATGGCAATTTCAATTGTACATGGTTTGGATTTAACAATTTCTGAAAGTTGGGCGTTAGGACATGGAGTAACCCCAAAAAAAAATATATAGAATATCAAATTCCTCTCAATTTTTTTAACAAATTTAACATGCTTCTTCTCCTACGGTAGAGGACCTGACTTTTTTTGTTTAAGTCTCTTACCTAGTAGAATTAGCAAATGTACGAAGTCTCCTAACATAGACCGCCACTGTACATGCTGTTAAAGAAGATCACACTTTTGTATTCGATAATGACTAAAAATGGTACAGAAATTGTCCATTATGTCCGGTTTCTATACGCTGATACGTGAACAACATATTGTTCATGCAGTAGAATTTAGGAAAGTTTTAAACCATCGAACGGAGTCCTTGGGGTATCTCTTGAGGTGGTCGTTGTAATCAACAAAGTAGAGACCGAACCTTGATCCGTATCCGGCCGTCCACTCCCAGTTATCCAGTAGCGACCATGCAAAATACCCCTTCACGTTGCATCCATCTTCTCTGCAGTTTTAGCCACACCCAATAATATATTCATCACTTCACCTCCTATGCAGAGACAGTTACAAGTACACCCATATCCTTACTTGATGGAAGCTAGCAGATTCAGTAAATAGTCGTTATGATATTTGATCCTTTTCGCATCCTTTAGAGCTTCTGTAATGGGGATAAATGGGTTATTTGCATCATCCATCCCTGTTAACAACACAAAACCATTTGGTGTATATGATCATCGTTTGGAGTATTGACTCAGCAGGGTTATAAGCTTAGAATCTTCACTATATGGTTTGGATTCAGGGATATTATTACCATTTTCTGTGATGATGACCGGAGGGTTCTCGTACTTGTTCTTGATGTGATTCATTAAGCTTCTTAATCCACGCGGTACTATGAACAGCCATAGAGAATGTGCCTGCAATTTGGTATGCATAAGTATGTATGATCAGATAAAAATACCAATCCGATAACCATTTGAGGGTTTAATATTTAGGATGAACTCAATAGTATGATCAAACAAAAGACTAGAACAGTGGATATTAAACAAACCCTGTCTCCAATGGCTTTCCCGTCTTTGAATGCTGGCAAAAAAGAACAAAGATAGTAGAATCAGAATAAAAATGGGTCGATATTTCGATTCAAACAGTTCAGGTTACATGGGTGCCAACTTACGAAAGGTGAAGGCACCCGAATCTGCAGTAGAGTCATTAAGTAGAAAACCAATGATAGAATTTTTGCTTGCAAAAGATGTAGTGTAGTGATTTATTCCCACAAAATCCAGAGACCCCTTCACCAATGCAGCCTCTGATTTTGTAAATGGTGGTAGCCTGCTTCCTACTCTACTTCTCATTGAACTCGGGTAGTCACCAAACATCAGAGGCTCAAGAAACCTGCAATTTTGCATGGAATGATTCACGTAATTAACATTGTTAACTATATAAACAAGTGATCTGTACCAGCCAAGTTGAAAGTCTTGGGCTATTTGAGCTGCTTGAATGTCATCGGGCGAGCTTGTAGCCGGTTCATACCAGACAGCATCAAAAGACGCCCCAACTGATCCACGCTGTGTTTGCTGCACACAACCTGCCTTGTTAAAGTGAACTGCTCTCAGACACCAAACTTTTGTCTACAGACAACATGTGTTCCTCGTACCTTATACTTCTTTTTATATATGTCAGCTACGGTTGCATGAGAAAGAAGAGCGTTATGACCCACAATGTAAGGCTCCGTTGCTGAGTTTCCAGCACAGCAGAATGTATGAAGGAGGATGGAGCAACGTCCTGGCGCCTCTAGACCATAATCATAGCCTTGTATGGCAAAATTGTGGGGCTCGTTGAATGTGATCCAGTTCTTCACCCTATCTCCGAATTTCTGGAAGTATGTCTCAGCATATACTGCAAAGTCCTCTCTGGAATTGATGTATAAGTAGTTGAATAATAGAAACAGAGGTACGGAATGAAGTATAAGAACATTACTTACATGATCTGGCTATCAAGCCAACCATTGTATCTGTCTTCCAATGCCTGAGGCAGGTCCCAGTGATAAAGAGTTGCATATGGCTCAATACCTACACTACACAAAAACAAAACAAGGACCAGCACTAAAGTTTCGACATTCTGATGTTAATTACTATGATCTTCAACTAGTAATGGAAAGCTCAACCTTTTGCCAGTAAGGCATTGATGAAGTCGTTATAATGATCGACACCCGCTTGGCTGATTTCCCCGGTTCCATCTTATATCATAAAGTCAACATGTTACACAGTCTGAACGTCTTGATTCAACTTCTTTTTGTCCTTAATGCATGTTGTTGTTGTTGTTGTTTTGCATACACTTACTGTATAACCCACAAATCATAATGATACAAACTGAAACATTACTGCACAAGACTTACGAGGGAAAATCCGAGACCAGGATATTGAAAATCTGTGTGCATCCATCCCCATATCCTTCATCAACTGTATATCTTCCTGTGAACGCAAACAAAAGATTACCAATTTACGAATCATTTTCAGCAGTTTCAAGTTTTTATATTCCAAGAAATTACATCCAAGACAAACATCTTCTCATTTCAGAACAATACTTATTAAGATTTACTAACATTATATCTGTGGTATTGATCCACAGCAACATCTGCATTACTGAAATCAGCTATCTTTCCTGCAACACGATGATCATAGCCAAATCTTATCAAGCAGTCACAGTTAATCATAACCCTCTAAGTCTAACCTAATTATCACTAAAACCATGCTGGTTCAATGACTGTAGATCTTTATTATGCAAATCTGAACTGAAAATATTCACCAAATGTGTGTGAAAATTTGTCCCAAATTGATGGTCCTCTCCCACCTTCTTCCACAGCTCCTTCGTACTGCAAGTTAGTATAATTAAGTTAATTAACCACCAATACGTTAATAAGAAATACAGAGAAAGGTCACGGGTTTTCAGTTTTTCCGTTTGTTTCCCGAGAAAGTCGGATAGAAAAAGGCAGAAATGTAGAGACTGAAACTCATTGATTCATATTCAGCGAAAACGAAACCGAACCTGAAAAGCAGAGGAAGCTGTTCCGAAAACAAAGCCCTCAGTGAAGTTTGCTCTGTTAATGATGTCCGACTCTGAAACACATTTCTGATTCCCCAAAGAGATGACCAACAGAAACAAAACATACCCAAATCCTTGATTCAGCAGCATCGTCTTCTATAAGATTACTTGTGCCTCCGATCTATACGGTTTCTCGCACAAGTGCTCTGGATTTGTTGACTCCGAAAATGGCTGATCCTGGATCCTCGCACCTCAGTTTTCTCAGTATTTGTTTTATGGGTTTTGGATTTCTCGCTTGCCAATCAGAATCAACCACCCAGTACTGATCCTACTATGTACACTCGCACGGATCTCGTTGTCCAGGGGTTTCAGTAATGTGTGCGTGAAGATTGTGATGATTAAGTCTGATTATTTATATATTTTCTTTTGAAACGTCCAAACAATTTGATTTATAGAGATAGGCAAATCATATATATCTATAAATGTTGGACTTGGGCTGACGTTAAACATACTTGGCATTGTTCACTGTTTCTCATTCGCACTTCTCTCCTTCCTCACGCGTCCGGCTCCTTTGTCAATTACGAATCCCTCCAGGTTTGTATTTTTTTTTTGATCAGCAAATTTGTTGTTTTTATTGAGACCTAGCTTTCGATTAAAAGCCAAGGCCAAGGGACAAGCCCTCAAAGGTAATTACAACTCAACTAACCCACAAACCCACCTTACAAACATTACTTGTGTCACAAGTTTCTCAACTACTTTTTAAACCCAACTGATTTTGTTAAGAACCTAACTTACCCCCCAAAATAAGAGCCCCACTGTACAATGAAACCTAGCCGATTGTGATGATTAAAAAACCCCCTTTTGTTTCCCAGCCCCTACAAAAACGAACCTGCAGTAGTACACAATACTGATATTCAGCATTTTGAAACTTGCCCCTACTTGTACAGGTTAACCCCCAAAATAAGACCCCAACTGAACAATGAGATATAGTCCAATGTGAAGACCAAAAAACCCCCCTTTTGTTTCCCTGCCCCTATAATTTTGAATCTGCAGCAGTACACATGAATGATATTCAGCACTTGATACTTCTCCCTACTTGTATATGATGTCCTTGTGTAAACTGTGAGAATGAGTCTGAGAGAGGAAAACAGTATCCCCTTGTCTTGATCCTCCACCAGTAGCACCTGTTAAGATCCAAAACCAATAAAGATCCAATGATCACTCCTCACTACTAAAGATAATCTCATCTACCCCCTCTCAGAACAACAGAAACAAGTATAGAACCCCCCACTCAGCAATTTCAATCCTCAGACATTATGCAGCTGAGGATTAGAGAAGTACCCCCTTACAACCAAAAGTAGATGAAACCTAATAAAGTTCATCCTCTAACAGTCCTCACCCTCTCACCCAAAACCACCCAAACCCTCCCTTAAAAAAAACCCCAAGTAACAGATCAAATAGTGCCCAACTGAGTCTTGAATCCACAATTTTGTGGCTTTGTGATCCAATCTAAAAATGAGAAGGACTGATCCTTTTTAAATCTGGCCCACATTATGTGGTATGAGTCAGTTTGAATGGCTTGCAGCACCTGTTGAGGAGGATCAAAAATGCTGTTGAAAAGGAATTTATTTCTGCATAACCAAATTCTCCACAACACAATGGAAAATATCATATTCCAATGAGGCCTTTTCTTCTTGCCTCCAAGCTGATTCCAAGCCAAAAACCAGTCCTTTATAGTCTCAGTACAAGCTGCCTGAATTCCCCACCACTCCAAACATAGACACCAAATATTCCAAGCCACATGGCACCCAATAAATAGGTGATCAATCTCCTCTGGCTCCTCTTGACACAAACTACACCAGATGCTGTTGTGATAAATACCTCTACTCAATAGGAAGCATTTTGTGGGAATAGCCTGCATACACATTAACCAGGCAAATGCTGCTACTTTAGGTGGAAGTATAGGTGCCCAAAGCAACTTTGGCCAATTCAAGTTTTGTTCATGCTCCTCATCTAAATATTGATACATCTTCTTCACTGAAAAACCTTTTGTATCTAGTTTCCAAGAGGCTTTATCTTCCCCTGGTGTTAAAGTAGGGGCATTGTCTAGTAACTGTGATAATAATTCCAACTGATCCAACTCCCATCCTCTCAAGTCCCTTCTGAATAATAATAACCAGTCTTCAATATCCCAACATTGAGCAACCCTGTTATTTTTTTGAATACTAAGATGATAAAGTCTCTGAAAGAGGAACTTGAAAGGGATCTCTATTAGCCACTTATCCTCCCAAAAGGAGATAGAATTTCCAGACACTACTTTCCATTGAATACCTTCAGCCCCAAAGGCCATTGCAAACTTAGGAGTTGACAGTAATGATTCAATATGCCTAATGAAGCCTTGGCCCTGAGTGAGGAAAAAGTTGGAGAGATTCCAAGAATTTTTATCCCACCCATATTTTGAACACAGTAGATTTTTCCATAGAGAGTCAGTTTCTAATGTAAACCTCCACCACCACCTTGCTAATAAAGCCATATTCATAATCTTCAACCTTTTGATTCCCAAACCCCCTCTTCTCCTAGGCCTGCAGTGTTAGTCTTAGTGCCCGTAGTTCAATCCTAAATGTCCAAATGTATATATCATCGTTAGCAATAAAATTAAAGCGGCTTTATATTACTTATGTGTTGGAGTAATATATCGATGTGTGCTCTGATCTATGCCCACCATGCGAATAGAACCACAGATCGAGATAGATCACACTCGATGGGTCCCTAGTCAACAAAGCTTCACTAGAAGCGACTAGTATGAAAGATGGCTCTTTATGGCTTACGTTCTGTTAGTCATTGGAATGGGATTCCGGAGTCTGATCATAGATATCATGTGGGACATGATATTGGACGACCCGCCCTGAATATGTGCCATAGATTAAGTCATGAACATATTCAGTGTTGTAGCTTGTCATGTATCCTTAGACCAAGGAGTCTTTGTGATCGCTATGTAGTCAACAACTGAGTTTGACCTGAGCCTAACGTTGTCCGTAACAGGGCTTCCATAACGGCCAGGATTGGCTTGGGGACGGGCTACATGAGTGACACGAAAGGCGGCTAAGGGATTTATCCCTCATACTGAGGTATGGGAAAGATATCGGTTCTCGGCCGCTTGATCGAGAGTGACTGAAAGAATAGCATGGCCATGCACATGATACTGGGTATCATATCTTCAGTCATCTCACATATCAAGGAACGGTGATTGAGAATAATAAGGATGACGTCTCTATGCCTTATCTCAATCAAGATATCAGAGATAAAAGGATAATGACAGGGACGACAGAAAGGTTAGAATCGATAGGGTCGATTCGTTATGTAGTGTCAGGCAATACTAAAGTCTCGTTAGTTGCCACTTAAATAGGATCAAGTAAAATGGGATTTTACATTGATCTATTGACATGCATAAACCTAAGGGTCACACCGGAGGATGAAACTCATTGACACATTTATGGAGAATGGCCAAAAGGGAGTTGTCTCGGGACATGACCAAAACTGGGTTTTGGGTCATGTGCCCGTAAGTGAATAGGCCTTTACGGATCGAGACAAGGCTTGGAGTCTTGGGATTGATCGCGTCGGATAATGTTGGACATTTCCGGTATGGAAGGATTGGAGGCGATGAGCGAATCACGGGACCTCGTTGGAAATGGACACAGGCCATGTTCCAAGAGGCCCATGAAAGGCCCATGCAACCAAGGCCCATGGAACTAATTAATCAAGTCTTGATTAATTAGTACTAAGTAAGCAAGACAAGGATTAAGGTGTTGGTGATTCACCACCTAACCCAATCTTGTCTTGCCATACTTTGTCCTATTTACACCTTACTTGACACCATACTTGTCCCATGCCTTTAGTTGGACAAGTATGAGTTTTGTTATGTTTAAGTCATCTTTTTTCAACATAACAAACACAAGACAAGAATAGGAAACACATTTTCTCTCCATCTTCCATGGCCATTTCGGGTTTGGCTAGTTTCCACCTCCATTTTTGTGTTCTTGAGTCCTCAAAGAGAAGAACTACGTGGCTTTGATTCCCATGTGGATACGTAGGCGTCTTGGAGACTCAAGTCAATCATTCGTTAACCGGTGTTCTTGTTTGGTAAGAGATAGTGCTGAATTTTTCTCTTGTGAATCCATTCTTTGTTAGTTGTTTCATGGTTTTAATCGTCTCTTGGTTTTTATTGATTTTCCGCTGCGAGTTGGTTCATCTCCAACCCTACCTCGAGACCCAACATGCAGACCAAGTCCCATCTGACCTTGTGTAGTCCTTTTCTGATTAAATTGTCATTCCAAAGGAACCTTTTTTGCCATTTTTCCATTTCAAGAATCACACCTTTGGGAGCTTTATAAAGTGATAGATAATACAGTGGTAATGAGCTGAGAGTTGATTTTATCAGTTGAATTCTGCCTCCAAATGATTTTGCTTTGGCTTGCCAGATATTGAGTTTGGACTTGAATTTTCTTATCACAGGCTCCCATGTTTTCTTCCTCCTTGGATTTGCCCCTAGTTGAAATCCTAAATACTCAAAAGGTAACTGAACTGCATTGCATCCCAAAACCCTTGTTATCTCATCCTCTGTGACAGTATGAGGATTAAGGACTAGCACCTTTGATTTTAGAAAGTTGATCCTCAAACCAGTTGCTTGTTGGAGGCAGAATAAAATATGCTTCAAATTTATTGCTTGTTGCTTTCCTGCTTTAATAAAAATCAAGGTATCATCTGCAAATTGGAGATGAGAAATCTCTGGTCCATCCTCACTACATTTTACCCCTTGAAGTAAACCCTCTGAGCATCCTTTGACCATCAACTGATGTAAGCTTTCAGCAATTAATGCAAATAATAAGGGTGAAAGTGAGCAACCCTGTCTTAGCCCCCTATGTAATTGGAAATCTCCAGAGGGAGAGCCATTAATCAATACTGAAGACCAAGCTTGTACACATTCAGAGATCCAGGATGTCCATTTTGTACCAAACCCCATAATTTCCAAAACATGTTGTAATGCAATCCAATCAATGTGGTCATAAGCTTTTTCAAAGTCAATTTTGAAGACAATTACCTCCTGGCCAGAATTTTTAATGTAATGAATGAACTCAGAAGCTATAAGAATCCCATCTAGAATCTGTCTTCCAGCTATAAAACCTGTCTGAACATCATGGACCAATTGATTCATATGAGGTTTCAATCTAGCAGCTAGGATCTTAGAAATGATCTTGTAAGAGCTGTTGATAAGGCTAATGGGCCTATAATCATCCCAGGTTTGAGGGGTATTGTTCTTGGGAATCAAGGTTATGAAGGAAGAATTCAACCCTTTACCAAGCTGGCCTCCATCATGAAAATAATGTAGCATCTGCATAATGTCTTGTTTTATAATATCCCAACAAGTTTGATAAAACTTTAGTGTAAACCCATCTGGCCCTGGAGCTTTTTCACCCTTGCAGGCTTTAATAGCACAAAAAACCTCATCTTCTTGGAAAGGAGCCTCCAAGTTGGAGGCCTGATTTTGTGTTAAGGAGCAGAATGGTAGAGAAGATAAATCAATGCACACCTCCTTGTCTTTCTTGAATCTATTAGCAAAATGATTTTTAGCCAAGTCTTTTATCTCTGCAGGCTCTTGAACAAATCTCCCATTCTCCAGTATCAAGGATATTTTTCTTCTAGAAAAATTATAATTAGCAATCAGATGGAAAAACTTAGTACATCTATCACCTTCATTGCTCCACTTGAGTCTAGCCTTTTGGCACCACATTTTGGCTTGGAGTTTGAGCTTCTGAATTAGTAAAGCCTGACACAAGGCCCTGAGAGATAATTCAGATGGTAGCAGGCCCCTAGCCTCACTCAAGCCATCCCAAATGTTGATCTAGTCTTTCAAATTGTCAATATCATTTTCTAGGCAACCAAAAGTGGTTATATTCCAGCCCCTATAAAAAGTTCTCAGGGCTTTTAACTTAAACCAAAGTCTGTAGGAGGGAGAGCCAAAAACCACCAGTGGCTCCCAATGAGTTTTTGTGTCTGTGAGAAACTTTGGGTGTTTGATCCAGGCATTAATGAATTTAAATGGCCTGGGGCCCCAATCTACCACAGGGTTGCACAAGAGAATAGGTTTGTGGTCTGAGATCCCTCTAGGTAAACAAGATTGAGACAGGTTAATAAAAGTTGATAGAACTTGAGGTTTGATCAAAAACCTGTCAATCCTAGAGGCACTTGATCTGTTGTTGAACCAGGTATATTTCCCACCTGTCATTTGTAAATCCACTAACCCCACATTGTTGAGAAAGTTTCTGAAATCATTGATGCTAGCTTGTGAATTCAAAGGACCTGCTTTTTCAGAAGGTTCTAATATTGCATTAAAGTCTCCTGCTACCAGAATGTTAGGAGATAGAGCTGAGGATTTTTGCTGAATATCTTCCCAAAGTGCTGCTCTTAGAGGTATTGAGCAGGGAGCATAAACATTTACCACTGCCAAATTGTAATCAAGAGGAATAAATTTGCCTGACCAAAACACAGCATGTTGATCAGCCTGAGATGAATGTTTTTCAAAGATGAGGGTGTTCCAAACTGTAATAATCCCTCCAGAATTCCCCATAGATGGTGTAAACACAGCTTCCCAAGTATTTCTGAAGCCACAACTGTCCAAAAAATAAAATGGTAATTCCTCCAGTTTTGATTCCTGAATCAACACCATTGCCACCTTTTGCTTGTGACACAAGGCACTGAGAGTTCTTCTTTTTTGCCTAGAAGAAGCTCCCCTCATATTCCATGAGATTATTCTCATGGAGAAGAGAGTCTCTGAGTAAAGGGAGTATGAATCACAGAGTTGATCCTATGTTCATCATTCTCCTCCAAGTCACAGAAGTCATCATCAGAGTCTCCTTCCAAATCCACAGCCTCATTTACCTCATTCTCCAAACTGTCGAATCTCTCTACCACCAGATCCTCTTCTATATATGCTTTGAGTCCAATTGCTTGACAAAGGTTCCAAGTACCTTCTCCACCAGGTTTAAACCTTTGAGTATCCCTCTTCTCTTTGGCCTTTGTTGCAGATTGAAAGGGTTTTGGGACAGGAATTTTGGTCCTTGATCTAGTGTTATAGGCTGCAACTGTAGCATTGAACTTCTTTTTACTACTTGTTCCCTTTTCCAATACACATGTCTGATTATTTTGTAACTCAACATTTGAAACCCTAATTCCCCCCAAAATTGAATTAAGATGCAAAACAGGCTGTAAATCAAACTGTTCCCTGGGTCCCATGGGGAAAAGTAAGTGTTGAGTCTCATTAATGATTTCAGCTCCCAAAATCTTCTTTTGTCCTTGTTGAGGTGTTGTAGTCCCATCTATAGTTACCAAATGATGTCCCAAATTGTCCACTGGTAATGTAATCTGAGTAGTAGCAATCTTGACTGAGTTTTCTTCTCCAAATGTGTCAGGAGCAATAAGAATCTCCTTGAAGGTAGCTGATGGCAAAGGTTGCTGGGACTGCAAAGAATTTAAACCAGTAACAATGGGAGATAATGGAGGAAAAAGAGTGTCTTGATCTTCCAATACTTGTACACTAGTATCTGGTAATGTGGCATGATTCTTCAAGACCAGTGGTTCCATATCTGCTACCAAAAATTTTTCCTCCTCCACCATAATGGTTCCACCCACCTGAGATTGCATTATTAAAGTCCCATGAACAGAATTTTGGACATCACCTTCAGTTTCCTCATCAATTTGTTGATTAAGTACTGTCATCTCAGGTGTGTCCCCAAGCTTGGTAGACAATTCCACCAATGTATTGTCAGTGTCTTCCTCAGAATTCGAAGAAGTAAATGCTGGTATGAACTTTGGATGAACAAAAGACAGTACAGAACTCTCGACAGAGCATATCATCACATTAAAATCTTTGTCTTCTAAGGTTAAACCTGTCTCTTTATAAACCTTCAAGTACTCCATAGATTGAATCAGAACAAAAGCCACATCCAGTACATGTCCTTCCAATGTGCAGGGATGGATAGTCACAAAAGACCCCAGATCTTTGGTTAATGCTTCAAAAGTCTCAGGGCACCATCCCAAAATGGGGACACCATGGATGGCCACCCAAGTATACTTTCCCCCAAGCTTTAGCAAGTTGTCTTTATCAGGAATGATTGTCATCCAGAATTGCAACCATTCAGCACCTTCCTTCAATGCCTCCTTCTCTACATTTTCATCTGGAAAGTAGACCAGAACCACCCTATTCCCCAGGGATTTTAGAACAATCTACACTTCCCTTTCAGCCTTGAAATATTCCATGATGGCTTGTACTGAATGGTTCTTGTGTAGCAATGCTAGGTGCCCTCTTTGAATGAGTACTCTGTTATCTTCTACTACTGTTCCAATGGGAAAGCTGTGTCTTTCATCCTCACACAACTGAGTGTTGTCTTGCTCCTTTCTTTTCCAAAACTGACCTCCAACTCTGTCCCCTCCCATCTTCCTTTTGTCCCAGGCTTTAGCCACAAACAACCTGTAACCCTTTAAGAAATAACCATTGAAAATATGAAGACCCTTCTGTAAAGCTTCCAATGTTTCGAAGGTGATGAAGGCAAACCATTTCCCCCTTAGATTCGGTTTAGTTGGAGTCTCCACCCTTTTAATCTCCCCACACTCTTGAAAGAGATTTTGTAGCCATATTGAAGATGTCCGAGGGGGAATGTTGTGTATGAAGATCTTGTGTTCTTCCAAAAACCTCCTCCCTTGTGAAGGTACCTCTTCTCTGTTTCTTTGTTGTGAAGGAACCACTATGGATTTGAGTCTAACGTTCTCATCTCCCCTGTCCCTGATCTGTGGAGGCTCGAATCCAGGTGGAGGACCTGTCGCTGAAGATGAAGCCATACCTCAAGCCAAGTGTCAGAAAACAAAGGAAGTGATCGAGTTGCTAGGTAAACAGAGTGACCAGAGGTGGTTCGATGAATCAGTCTTGATCCATCCTGAACACAACACCACCGGCTAATAAACTTCAAAGCCCCAACCAAGGACGGAAGCTTTGACAGAGGAGTGAAAAGGGTATAACATTTGAAAGAGACGACATTGTAGTGCAAGGTTGAAGCTTGGAAATCGGCAGGAACGAAATCGAGGGACGGTGGTCCGATGATCTCAGTGGACCAACCAGGACACTACACCGTTATCGTGATCTCTAAACCATGATTGAAGATGATGAACCTTGATGAACTTTGTGAAGAATTGAGATGAACTAGTTGAATAGCTACAGTAGCTCTAGAGAGAAAATAGCTACAGTACAAATCCTTGCCTACAGTGAGCTGTTTTTAGCTTTCCAGGTTTGTACAATTGGTGTTGTAAATTGCAATAACAGCCTATTAATTCTTTCCTCTGTTCGAAATTCAATCCCCCTTTTTCCTCTGACTGTTACGAAATTCATTGCAGGCTTCATCCTTCCTATAATCGCAACCGTTTTCACTTGTATGGTGGATTCAGTGTCCGCCCTCGACGTCCTATATATGAGGTACAATTTTCCTCCATTTACTTGCTCATCTCGATTCCAAGTATTGAAATTCCTGACACTCTCTTCGTTTTTTGTTTGTAAGTGTTTTTTCTGTTCGGTTTATGGGCTACCATTTCTAATACATCAGGTTTTGATTCTTCGTTTTTTGTTTGTAGGTGTTTTTTCTGTTCGGTTGCATGCAACTTGCTTAATATGTATCGGATGACACTTTATATGTATGTAGCTGCTTCTTTATCCATGCGCGGTAGCTCTTTTTTGTACTCGGTTTAGTAGCTATGGTCTCTGATTCTTCAATTTTTTGTTTTATTATACGTATTTGGCATGAAGCTTGCTAAATATGCAGAAGATGAAATTGTGTGTGTATGTGGCAGCTGCTTTATCCATGTTCAACACCGTATCAATGGTGGCATCAGTTTATCAATGAGCCACTACTTTGATTGAGATAAATATATTTTTGTTTTTATCTTTTGTATGATACATGATTTATTTGTTACAACACGCATAAGAGTAAAATTGCTTATCTCCGTTCAGGAATCTTCGGGTGAGTTTTACGCGTTTGAATGTCATTTTGCCTGGATCTTATCCCATTGTGCGGTTTAGTTCCAACTTTGTGGTGATTGGCATATATGTGGGTTGTTTTTATGTGGTTTGAATTTTGTGTTTTATAGTGATGGATTTGATTTTAATGCTTTTGAGTTGATGTTGTTCTTAGCAATTAAGTTAACTTAATTTCCGTATATTACTTCTTTGTTCTTTTGGATTGAGTATGATTTTCTTTTATTGCCTTTTTGAAACTCATATTCGGCTAATTATTGGATATAGTCATTTTAAGTGAATTTTGGGTACATGAAATAGGAGTTTTTATGAAATTTAAAGTTTGTGACCTTGTGATCTACATTACCGGCTCATCAGTTATTTCAAAAGGATGTTCAGACAATTATGCAAGAAGCCCTTGAGAGTGTGAAAGCTTCCCTCGCCGGTAGTGAGAATGAACTCGCAAAGTTGTTGGGCACTTTTTGGAGGATCCAACACTTGCAGAGTTGTCACGCCTCAATTTCAGTAAACCGAACTCGGGACGCGAACGTTTTAAAAACAATAAAACGATGGAACCTGTTTGGATAAACACTTTAAAATCTTCATTTAATAAATCAAATAAATATTTACAACTTAAAAACACGTTCCAACACGTGGACAAAAGTACAAGGTATCCGTCACTAGACTCAAAAGACAAAACCCGGACTCCGCTCCTAGCTCCACAAGCTTCGAGAGCTTCCCTAGTCCGTCCTGTGATCAGTACCTGTAGGAAAAGCAGCTAGGGGTGAGCGTTCGCTCACCACCACAGATAACAGACTGACTACGGCATAATTAGCAGACAATGCCGGTAACACCAACAACAAACTCAACTCCGGGGATCACTGTCCCCAACTCAAGTACTCTGACTGACAAACACCCACGGTGACCTTCCTCAACCGACTCGACACTTGGACACGTAAAGTAGACCCAACACAACGATCACGACCTCTTCCAAGGACTCAAAATACCACCACACAACACCCAAGATCACAAAGGATCGCACACCAAACAAGATCACAAAGGATCGCATACCAGCTGCTCAGTAACCTCCCTCAATCACGCGCTTTGCCGAACCACTCAGGCCAGGCGGTCGACCTGTCTCAGTAACCTCTCTCACTCACGCGCTTTGCCGAACCACTCAGGCCAGGCGGTCGACCTATCTCACTCACGCGCATTGCCGAACCACTCAGGCCAGGCGGTCGACCTGTCTCACTCACGTGCTTTGCCGAACGACTCAGGCCAGGCGGTCGACCTGTCTCACTCACGCGCTTTGCCGAACCACTCAGGCCAGGCGGTCGACCTGTCTCACTCACGCGCATTGCCGAACCACTCAAGCCAGGCGGTCGACCTGTCTCACTCACGCGCTTTGCCGAACCACTCAAGCCAGGCGGTCGACCTGTCTCACTCACGCGCTTTGCCGAACCACTCAGGCCAGGCGATCGACCTGTCTCAGTAACCTCTCTCACTCACGCGCTTCCCCGACACAAAGTCGGGCCAGGCGGTCGACCTGTCTCACTCACGTAACCACAATCACAATCACAAGCAAGTTCAATAAACAGAAACAACACAGGTTCAACACTCCACAGGCACTCATGGCCACACAAGACACCAACAGTAAAACACGGCTCAACAACCCCACGGGCACTCACGGCCACCCAAAACACACCAACCATAGCTCACGGGCTCAACAACCCCACTAGCACTCACGACCTCCCAAGACACACCAACAATAACTCACGGGCTCCACAACCCCACGGGCACTCACGGCCACCCAGACACCAACAGTCAAACACTGGCCATCATGGCCACCTAAGACTCAACAGTCAAACACGAGCCATCATGGCCACCTAAGACTCAACAGTCAAACACGGGCTCTCATGGCCACCCAACACTCAACAGTCAAACACGGGCTCTCATGGCCACCCAAGACTCGACAATAAAAGCACGGCTCTCAAGGCCACCCAAACACAAACAATAAAGTAACACGGGCCCTCATGGCCACCCAGACACCAAATAAACAATCAACCTCCGGCTTAACCAAAGCCTCTAACAGTCCTAATATCAACAGTTTCTCAATCAACCTCCGGGCATGGTCATATGCCTCCAGTACTCCTAATAACGCTAAGTTCTCTGCTCCTACGACACTACTAAGTGTCACATCCATTTCCAATATTCGCTACGTTCCCGTATCATGCATTTCTAATATTCGCTAACCTACCCAACCCACGACACCCCGGTGTCACATGCAATTCTACTGTTAACTTTCCCTAGTCAGGGCCGAGATCCGGCTACTTTTCCCTACCTCGTGCGTGTTCTCCCAAAAGCCAAACAACGAGCTCCGGTGATGATCTCAGTCACTCACCCAGCTTTCCCTTGCCTCGGTCCGTGGCACGATCTAAAAGAACACAATTTTTAATGCACTTTAACTCGCAGGAAATAAGCTGAAATTTAATAAACTTAACGCCCAAACGTAACCCCGACAATGTCGATCACTCTCAAACTTCCCAATTACTCGACATTGTCGATAAGGGACCCGTAAAGGCCCGATTCGCCCGACATGGCGAATCTGCCCGGGTTTTGTAAATGCCCTTCCGGGGCTCCAAAAATTCCCGTTTTCGTTTCTACGGTCTTAGAATAATTCAAGGGTCCCAAGGCACTCGACGGAATCGAATTCCGACTTCCGAGTCAATTAATTAGCGTCTAAAGTTTCTAAACCCGATAAATGCAACTTTTGCAATTTAATTCCAAATTTCGATCCGGTTGTGGATTAATGATCCGGGGAACGTTCTAAACCACCCGAACACAAAAACCCGATACCCGGGCACGTGGGCCCCACATGGCCACAATGGGAAAAATTTCCTTTTCGCCCCAAAACGTTCCTAACGAACTCCAAACCTCAACCAATCATCTTTAAACAAAACTTAAACAAAACCCAACCATATTTGATTCGTTTAAAAATCAAACCCTAAAATTCGAACTTTCCAAAACAAAAATCGGTTAGGTGCTCACCGTAGAGAATGACGGTGTGAACTCGATTCTTCTATTGTTGAGACGATCCACCGGTCGGATGATCGAGAAACGTCACAAACCCCCCAAGCATCTTCTCTTTTTCTCTCTTCTTCTCTCTTCCTTCTATCTACTTTCTCTCTCTAAAACTCACTCTTTTTCACAAAAATGGCCGAACATCACTATGCCTTTCATCTTTGTATTTTTTCAAAAACACAACACTTTCCATACTTACAAAACTAACCATCAAGTCCCATCTTTTGTTTTGTCCAAAAACCTAACACCACCACTTGTGTGACATGTGGCAAAAGGGTCCCACACCTTTTGAAAAATATCTCCTAGATATTTTCCAATCAGATTCGCGAAATTCGGACGTTTCGGGTTCCGAACGGGCACTTTTTCCAGGAAATTACGAAACTTCACGGGCTACAAGGAAACGGCTCAACTAAGACCGCCGCGACGACGGCTAAACTTTTTGGATCCAAAACGGTCCTCGAATGGACCAAAACGTCGCTCGGTTGACTTTTCCAGCGAAAAGTCAACATTTTCCAAAACGATCAGAAAGTTGCCCTGAGTCCCCCGGAACTCACTTTGGTCGATAACGGGGTCAACTTAAGTCCGGTATGACCCTCGGGATCCAATTCCGGTTAAATTCAGTGTCTGCTCAAAATTTTTAAATTTTCCTGTTTTTCGCCGGTTTGACTAGCGTTGACCGGGAGTGGTTATTACAAGAGTGGCCAAAAGTAAGATTATCGAATCATAATCGCAACAATTACTATGTATGGATGCACTTTTATTCATGTTTCGTTTTAAGGTTGTGTTCTTTGCTCTTATTTTTTCCTGTTGCTAATGCAGATGATTACCTCATATTTTGTGGCGATCTTGGTAATGAGGTGATCCTGAAATTATAGGGTAAACTACAAATGCATACCCTAACGTTTGCACGTTTAACCGATGATTACCCTGAAGTTTAAAATTAACTAATGCATACCCTGAAGTTACGAGTTGTAACTCAAAACCCCTTTTGTCAGCTAAAATGACGAAAATACCCTCAATGATTTTTTTTAAATATAAATGAAGTGATTTTCCAAATAAAAATAAAGTTATTTAATAAGTAAATATATATATATATACATATATATATATATATATATATATATATATATATAACAAAAGTAATTTTTAGATAACTTTTTTAACATAATTATTGAAGGGTAGTTGAGGGTATTTTCGTCATTTTAGCTGATGGCGGGGTTTTGAGTTACAACTCGTAACTTCAGGGTATGCATTAGTTAACTTTAAACTTCAGGGTAATCATCGGTTAAACGTGACAACTTCAGGGTATGCATTTGTAGTTTACCCGAAATTATATATAAAATTATAAGAAGGTTTAAAATAAATAAGATTATGGTAGAATGCATGTGCTATTTTTAGAATGGAGGGTTTATAATGTTGGGCTCATTTAACAGTTAGTTGAGCGTGATCATTGACGAGGCTTCAGACCTCTTACTATATTTTTGGGTGTCACCATCTATTCTGTGTCGCTGCTTGTGTTTGATGCTGGTGATAGGTTCTGTAATGTGCTACTCAGTGAAGGTTTGAGTTGTTATTTTTCTTAGCTTATTTTTTAGTTGATTCTGCTAACTCAATTGCACACTGAAGCAACATCTCTCTCTTTCCAATTTTGATTTGGTTTCTAAAATGGTATTAATCACTTAAGATATGACATTTACAATTTTCTTTTCGCATCATTGCTAAATGCTTGCCGGATGCGAGCTGAATTTTAGTTGGACTACTTTCTAGCTTCAGAGGCTGATGGGTAGCAAGTTATTCAGTTTTGACAGAAAGGGGCAATCTGGAAAAGAAGAGTGGATATGCTTTAGATCCTGAAAGGGTCACCAAATATAAAAATCGAGAAAGTTTTCATTTTGGAAGAACTGGAATGACATGACGCTAGATTATTTTGAAGGGTATGTAAAAAAATTTAGATTGAACAAACTATTTTTATATGGATTTGTAGAATTTGATGTTTTCATGTGCCTTTTTATGATTTGGGCAGCCACATAGACTGAAGATAAATTTAATTTTTTATTATTATTTTCGTTATATGTAGTGAAAATGAAGTTAATAGGGATTGGCTGCAAGGAGGAGGAGAAAAGAAAGAGGAAATTGAGAAAGAAAGGCTGGTAGGGGGATCGACTGCGAGGAGTAGAAAAGAGGAAATTGAGAGAATGTTATTGAAGAGGTTGTCGATTGTGCAGTATTTGGCATATGGGTTGATGGCTTTAGTCAGTATTCACAGTGACGATGGGCTGATATCTCATAACGTCTATTATTTAATATTACAAAATATAATCTAAAGACATGATAAAGTTATCATAATGGTTTCTCCTGTTTAGAAAATATAGGGCAGAGGTAGTAGAAAAAAGAGAAATGTGAAGTAAAGATACAATAGAGAAGTGGAACAGTGTGTTTGGAAATTATTTTTGTTAGTTAATCTATCACCGTCATACATGCACTTTTTTTGCTCAAATTTCTGAGGAAGTTTTGTGTTTGCACTGACAATTCAAGTTCAAGCAGGTAGCTAATCGATAATATATATTCTAGCGACGATTGTGCTTTGAGTCTGTTATTCTAGAGAGGTTTTAGGATCGGGTGACTACTGTTTTTTTTATCAGCGAAAGCAATTTTAAATTAACTTTTGAGGAAAAAGTTACACAGCTAAAGATCCCAACCTAGCTACAGTTTAAGAAAAAAGCCAGACAAAAACCGAAAGAGAAGCTTAAACAAACAAGGATGGGTACGCAGACCCTGCAGTGAGTGGGTACGCGGACCCAGCAGTGAGTGGGTACGTAGACCCTGAAGTGAAAGGGTACACAGACCCAGAAGTGAATGGGTACGCAAACCCAGAAGTGAGTGGGTACGCAGACCCCGAAGTGAGTGGGTACACAGACCCTGAAGTGAAAGGGTACGCAGACCTGGAAGTGAATGGGTACGCAAACCCGGAAGTGTGAGTGGGTACGCAGACCCAGAAGTGTGAATGGGTACGCAGGCCCAGAAGATGAATGGGTACGCAGACCTAGAAGATGAATGGGTACGCAGATCCTGAAGATAAATGGGTACGTAGACCCAGAAGCAATGAAAGGGTACGCAGACCCTGAAGCCCCCCACCGGGGAAACCTCTGAAGTGAAGTGAATGGGTACGCAGATCCTGAAGTGAATGGGTACGCAGACCTGGGAATGAAAAAAGACAGCTAAAAAAGGAGACTCACATCCAAATATAGCCACCATGAAGCCCCACAAAAAGGTCTCAACCCCAGATTTGTCAATCAAAAAGCGCAGATAAGCCAGCTGTCTTCCAAAATACTCACCAAAGACTTTACCCTAACTTGAGGAGAAAACTGTATCTCATCGGCACTCAAACTCAGCGAGTTAAAAGAAACCGACACGCCGACGACCAACATCGCATAACGGCAGAGATAAATCGGTGTAAAAAAACACTGAAACTCAAAATCCGTAAGAAGAAGGACTTCTCGATTCCAAGGCCTGAAGACCCAGTACAACCCGTCATAGGCCAACACCTAAAGAATGACGGGCCCCGCAACAAGACAGGAGTACAAAGGAAAACGAAAGAAGCCTAAATCGAAGGATGAGCAGTAAACCTACTAGTTACAGATAAAGCCTAAGAGAGAAGAATAGACCTTCCGTGACGACGACCGGAGATGATACTAGAAGCATAACGAATCCAAGCTAGGAAACGCCTCCCACGATAAAGATGGACGAAACCCGGCAGCCACAACGAACAAGTCCGGAAAACAACCAACCAAAAGATGGACAAGGCCCAAAAAGTAGACCAGGCCCAAGAACCCGGATCTGTTCCAGCCCGGTCAAACCCAATCAAAGAGCCAGACCCGGGTCAGAACCACAACTCGGATCCACACCCAGCCTGCCCCAGCACCAACCCAAACCTGATCCAACCCATAAATCTCACGGCCCATGTCGACCCAGACCCAAACCGCAACTAGCCCAGAACTTTTCCGGTACAAACCGAAACTGGATCTGAGAAACTGCGCCGAGAGTACGACGACGCCGGACCGGGAACGAGCTCACCCTACCCGAGCCAAACCGCCACCACGTCACCTCACCCACCCAGCCACTTCCGGCCACCCACTGCGAAACCCACCAGCGAAGGAGGCAGATAGGGACAACATATCTGACCGCGTCGGACCAGAGGGAGGAAGCTTCGAACTCCGACAAGAATCGACGAGCAGCAACAGAACAAACCCGAGGAGCCCAAAGAACTCCCGCAGCCAGTAACGAGGCAACAAGATCCGGCCACCAAGACCGGATCTGGAAGTAGAGCACCCGCCACAAGCAAGCTATGAGGAGAAGCTCGAGAGGACTCCGACGAGGCAGAGAGACCGGCGACGGAGACGAAAAACCGTCCAACTCGACCCTAGGAGAAAATCTGGTGACTGAGGCTAAAAGCCATAAACAGAGTCAAACACCCGACGAGCAGGGCAACTCTCCACCGAGACACGGTCATCGGAGCTCGAGAACCGGTAAACAGGGACGCCGGAGCAGAAAAAAGAAAGCGGCGAAGAGGGGAGAAGGCAAAGCTAGAGGGAGGAAACAGGAGGAGAAGAGGGGGATCGGGAGAAGCCTCCGCCGGCCACAGCCGTGGCCGGAGCCGGCGGGGACAAGAGGCGGCTGCTGAGAACTTTTGGGGTCTAGGGTTTTTTGCGAGAGCTGAAATCTGAATACTTGAAAGGGGAATATCTCGGGTGACTACTGTTTATATTACAGTATTGTGTAATTATTAATGAGAAATGGAGTTCAAGGTTCGGTTGAGAGTTTCGAATGATTCAAATCTCCAAATCATGTATGTGATTAAGATTCTAATTTTAATGCCTGTGTGACTTGGTTATTGTAATTAACACTTGAAGTATACTTGAAAATGTTTTTTCTTTCGTGTGATCCGAAGGGTTAGGTGTTTTTTCCTGTGAAAATTATGTTTATTTCATAAAACATTAGGATGAGGCATAAGCTTCCTATTAACATTAAGTAGCTTTATGATTAACTGATGATTAAGTTCACAATGTTATATCAGCATTGGAAACAATATGTGTCCTCATGTCGTGCTGAATTGTGTAAAATTTGTCTAACTTCAGTAACTTAATGTATCTATTCAGTTAACGCAAGACATTCCTTGATAGTGTTGTATCTTCCAGAAATTTAGTATTAACTTAAGCAACATCTTCGTAGCGGTTGTGTTGTACCATGTCATAATCCTCAAGACATAATGTTCTCAGATGCAAAGGTGTTTTTTGACTGAATTGTTTTACGAAAATGAAGCTTCTCATCTCAGAGAATGTCGGCATTGTAATTTTCAGCGCTTGGTTTTGGCTTTTAAGAGGAAATAATAAGAAAGATGAATATTTTTACAATATGTTTCTTACTGAGTATTATTTCACGCATTATATCTCACAAACCACCTACACGAATCGGTATAATAAACTTTCATGCCAAGCACCGCGCATTGCGCGGTGCACTCTTCTAGTACAAATTATACAGATCGGGAAAGTAGTCTTGGATCTCACTAGAGGCAGGTGTTTCGACACTCGAAGTCATGATAATATAATCCTATTAAGCGACGTAGGATAATTATAAAACCGGACGGTCGCGAACAAAAAAACAACTAGAAGGATCTCGATATCCTACCTGGTGGTTGTCTTGAGTTTCTAGGACTTCTTGGGTGACCCTTTCCCGAGAAAAACAAGCCGAACAAACTGGCCCATGTCAGGATCCGATGGGTTTCCCTTTCCCCATCCGTCCCCAGCTTTCGAAAATCATGGCGGCAAAGCTACTTGACAGACCTTGCCGTTGAGCTCGAAACTTGATCCCATTTGATGTCCTTTTGGGTCCGGGTCAATGCCCCCCCCCCCCCCCCACAAAAAAAAACTTTGGCCTTCTTGAAACGGTGCGACTCAAGAAGGGAGTGCAAGTCCGGTGCTACACAAATATCTTTTTATGGGGCAGGGACTACAAGGGATCCCGACTAACCTCCTCAGAAAAAGGGAGGGGGTAACGGCGGTGGCAATGGTTGCAGAAATGGTGGAGGTTAGGCTGTCCGAAGTGGTGGTAGGGATGCCGAAGGTGGTGGCAATTCAGGAGAGTTTGGTGAAAGGGGTGTTCGGTCGGAGTCTTGGCCCATATTAGGTAGGATTTTGGTCCGGGTAATTCCCAGAGACCCCTTCGACCTCACTATTACCATACCAACTACCTCCCGGGACCTGGGTAGCCCAGTAGGAGCTCGAGTAGGAACTAGAGCATTAGGCATGAGTTTAGTCTAAGTGAGTGGCGGATTCCATCGTGAACTACCAAACCGAATCTCACGCTTTTGAAAAATTAAGTTTCATAATTTTTAAAACAATTATAAATCATAATAACACAGCATGCGAAGATTCAGACATTTTTGAGTAGTGAATCATCCTATATGAATTTCACAAATTCAGTTTAGCCCGCGATCAGAGAAAATTAAGGTTTCTAGAAAACAAATGATACAAGTCAGAAAATTTCTATTTTTTTAAAAAATAATTACAAATCAAATAATTCAGATTCCATATATTTGGAATTTTAAAAAATTTCAAGTTCCGTCTTTTCGAAAATTCATAGTAGTTTTTCGGTAGAATAAAGTTTGTAAAAATAATAACTTAATAAATTTTTGATAAAATCATGAGGATAAGTATAAATGCATATGATATACATGAAAATAAATATCTTATGATTTTACAAAAGGTTTTAGACGTAACATTAAGACAATTAAAGTACAAGATCTAGTTTCGAGTTTAAATCATAAAACGGTCTCCCGACATTCAAAACTTAAAAACTTTGACTTTGGAAACAACTGTTTGTCACCCTATTGAATAATAAAATATTATAAAAGTATTTGAAAAATATTTTACCCAAGTTTAGAACAGTTGTTTTTTAGGGTTTAAGAAGAAAAAATTCGTTTTTTTTATAAATGATGGTTTTATTAAAGGTTTTGAAATAATGTATTACAAAGCACGAGGTAGTAACCCCAAAATAACCTTCCTAAGAAAAGGAGCCCGAAAGAAAATAAGAAATCAACTCCTGACAGAAAAAATAAGACAAGACAAGGGGGAAGCCAGCCAAAGGGGCAAACTGGCCTCCTCCAAAAGATCACCCGCCATCTTGCAGACACTGAAGCTATGCACCTGAAGTTTGTTGAAAACAACCTCGACACGCTCAGACTGCTGCTGGAAAACACCAAAGTTCCGTCGGATCCAAATATGCCAGAAGGCAAGATAGCCCACCTTTACCCAAATCCTCCACCAACGCCTCCTACCCAACCCTCTCCAAGCTGAGATAAGGAAACACAATCACCAGGTACAACCCAAAGGATAGACCACCAAGAGTAAATCTTGGACCATAGCTACCAGGAGAAGGAACAATGCAGAAACAGATGCGGGGAATCCTCAAAGAACGAACCGTAGAGACAACATAACATGTCATTGAGGGAAATGTGCATACCTCGCTCCTCTGAAAAAGACTTAGTCGGAACTACATTATGAGCCAGTAACCAGACCAAGGAACTTTACTTAGGAGGGAGATTCTTGATCCAAAGAAAACCCGCCCAAGGAACTAGAAAAGGAGCAGAATCATCAAGTAAAAGGTAGGTTGAGGCTGAGGAAAAGCCAGAACCTCTATGGGACCAGGTGACCGAATCAGGGGAGCCCGGGCGGATGCAGGTCGTGGAAAACAACTCCATAAGCAAGGCTGAGTCGTCCCACTCATAAGTGAAAATAAAGGACCAACGGTAATCAATAGACCAAACACAATTCAGCCATACCTCTCCAATCTGAGACCACTTACCCAAAATAATACGATAAAGTCTGGGAAAGCGATATCGAAAAGCAAGGGTGCCGAGCCAAACGTCCTGCCAAAAATGAATATGGTCGCCCTCCCCCACTCGCCAATGTAGGCTCTGATTCCCAAACAGGCGACTGAATATCGGGGAATCTGCAAGGTCCATAATGTGCCAAAAAAGAACGAGGAACCTGGCTTGTCTAGAGCAGTGAGATCCCATTCAGAAGGACTCCAACCGAATTTGGCACATAAGACACGCTTCCATAAGGAATCCTTATCAGTAGCAAAACGCCAAAACCATTTTGCTAGTAGGCTCTGATTGACCCTTTCCAAACCTCGAATGCCAAGACCCCCATCACTCTTGGATCTACAAATAGTGGACCATCTGACTTTGCAAAAGACCCTAGAACGAGCCCTATTATGCCATAGGAAGTGCCGCCTCCAAGCCTCCAGTTCCCTGATAACTCCTTTCGGAGCTCTAAAGAGAGACATATAGAAAACAGGCAGAGCTGATAAAGTAGATTTAATCAACACTAACCTGCCAGGCATAGACAAATCCTTGGTCTTCCAAAGAGCTAAAGACTCCTTGAATTTTTGAATAACTGGGGCCCAAAAAGAGAGGCGCCTGGGATTAGCACCCAAACTAAAACCAAGGTATTTGAATGACAAGAAACCAACCAAACAACCCAAAGAAGAAGCCACCTGATCCGAGGTACAAGAGCTGGGATTCAGAAGAGTAGCAGTAGACTTATCGAAGTTAATCTTGAGGCCAGAGCTCAACTGAAAGGTGAGTAAAGTGCTTTTCAGCCGGAGAAGATCATCAACAGAGCCCTTCACAAAAAGCAACGTGTCATCAACGAACTGTAAATGGGACAAAACCTGTCCCGATGACCCCAAACGAACGCCCGAGAAATCTCCTAGGCCGATGCCCTTTTCAAGAACTTGGTGTAAGCCTTCTGCTACAATCAGGAAGATGAACGGGGATAGAGGGCAGCCTTGGCGAATACCATTCAGAATGGGGAAATCCTGACTCGGAGAGCCATTCACCAAAACAGCCACAGACGCTCTGAAACAAGAAGCCATCCAATGTCGCCATTTAGAACCAAAGTCCATTGCAGCCAAAACTTCATCGATATAATCCCAATGAACTTTATCGAAAGCCTTTTCGAAGTCGAGCTTGAGGATAATCACTTCCTCTCCCGACCTTCGGACCCAATCAATGACCTCAGAGGCAATAAGTACACCATCAACCAGCTGCCTGCCTGCAACAAAACCTGACTGGGACTCACTGATAATATCATCCAAAACCTGTTTGAGCCGGTTCGAAAGGACCTTAGCCAAGATTTTGTAGGGACCAGAAATGAGACTAATTGGCCTGAAGTCCTGAAAGCATGCCGCAATCCTATGCTTTGGAATTGGAGTCAGGAAAGTGGAGTTGAGGCCCTTGCCAATAGACCCCGAATTATAAAAGTCCGAAAAGAATCTCAACAAATCATCCTTAACAATGTCCCAACAGGCTTGTAATGTAACAAAGTTGATTGAAATAAAAACAAAGTTGATTGAAATAACATGAGGATATACAAGAAATGATGGGCACATAGGTTTGTAATGTAATGGTTAGAAACGAAAGGCCATAGGCTCAAAATGGGCGACTAAGAAAATAATGTAAGGTTAGAGATTTGGCTCAAACGTTCCAAGGATGGCCTAAAATCATTTTCTCAATTTAACCATGTTCCTCACTCCATTTCGCCTCGAATGGGATACACCAGTAGTTCTAGACTCAGCTTACAATGCATAAGAATCAAAGGAAGCAACGACAAATCAAGTAAACACTCAAAGTGCAAGCAAAAGAGCGATCTTAATGCATGTGTTTACTCTACTTAATTGATTCATGCTAATCTATGTATTATTTGAACAGTGTAAGAAACTGGCATGTGTAACAGTTCAATCATCGAAGTCCTAAGATCCTGCACTCTCTTACTCAATCATGTCACCAGAAAATATTTTTTTGATTTTTTTTTTTTTGATTTTATTATTTTTTTCAATGCAGCACAATATGCAGACCATACGTGTGAAATGAAATGCAAGCACCCTACCCCACACTTTAAAACACAGCACTGTCCCCAGTGCGACTCTAACACAATTGACCACATGCATCCCACAACAAATATTCAGAACATGTCACCCCACACTTGTCAGTTAGCATAGATTCAACCACCATACAGTCATATATGTTTATACTATCAGCAAGCAATTCGGTTGCTCGGCACCCACCACATGACATATAGGAGTAAAACAGCGAGAAAAAACAATAATAAGCAAGAGGGTAAGAAAACTGCCCCTCGAAGAACCGCTGTGTGGTATGCCATTGACGTGGGGATCCTGTGGTGCATAGATGGATGGAGAACTCCTCGCCCGATCAAGCCAGCGGTAGAGCTCATGCACAAACACAAACAACTAAAACATAAACTTGAGCAAACACAATAACTGATTATGCTTCTCAACATGATAACTATGACATGCGGGTCCTGACAATAATCTCAATAATACCCACCGCATGCAAAAAGATAAGACAAGCATAATCGACCCACTACTATGTACAAACTCTAACTGGGGTTAGGCCACAGAGGCCTACTGAGGTGGATCATCGGGCCTAGAAATGCCCAAGTGCCCGAATAGGGTGGACATCTGGCTTTTCAGCCATAACTGGTCCCGGGTGTACTCACTGCGTCAATCATCAAGGACCTGGCGATTGGCTGCAATGGAAAGACTATTGGCCTCTATATCGGCCTGTAACTCCGGGTACCAAAATGACCCTTGCTGGGAACTACCCTCACCCCTCTCCTGCTGGGAAGTGCCCTCACCGACCTCAGGGTGGTCTGCCTCAAGCATCTCAGGGGCGGGTAGCGCGGGTTTAAACCTTGGGAGGACTTTCTTGTCCACCAATAGCGTCCCCGATCCAGGAATAGGTTCCTCCTGAACCAGCTCAGGATCCCACATGCCTAAAGACATGGCCACCTGAGTCACTACCGCCCCACACACGATAGGGATAGGATGACTCTTCTTAGTTTGTTCTTCTAAATACTTCAACAAGAAAAGCTCAAGTGGGGCCCTTATATTTCTTGCAAGATCATGTACTATACACATTTCCCTCACCATTACCGTCCCTTGGCTCTCATCCCGACCAAAGAGTGAAAGGAGCCTATGAAAATAGAAGAGTTATGGATCTCTAAGCCGGGATGCTTTTGGAGATCGGGAGTAACCCTTACCATCACCACAAATGACTTCCCACATAAAGTCATTAGTTTCACAGGGGGTATGCACCTTGTATGTAGGTGCAAAACCCACAAGTCCACCAAAATCTAGTGGGGTTACTGTAAATTCTCTCCCACATACTCGAATATTCACAACCATCTCACTATCCTTATAGGATAGTGAAAATGAAGCGAGAAATTCTCGAGTGAGCCTCTCATAAGATGGAACTCTCCAAGTAAGAAACTTGGGCCACCCAACGTGTTTAAGCTTCCGGGCAAATGAAGCTTCCATACCGAATTCCTTTAAAATCTCATGGTCTAGGAACATATTTGTAAAAACGGGTCTAAGTCGGATTCGGTCCATGTTCTTCCTCCTATCATTAGAAAAGAAAATGCATACTCGATTAGGAGTACCTGCCTCTGTGTTCTCTGGTTCCTCATCACTGGAGTCATAGTCGGGCAATTCTTCTGCAAGGGGGTTCGGATGCTCCTCTTCTCTTTGTCGCTTATTGGCGGGTTCATCTCGAGAACCACGCCCACGTCCTGCTCTGGATGATGAAGCACGTCCTCCGCTGCCAACCGTCTTGCGTCCCCCGCTGCCCCGAGTAGACATTTCGACCTGCACACATAATTTTTTTTTATCAAAACAGCACATCAACACTTTTGCATGACGTGCGTCTGTGTCTGCACGGCGTGCGCCTTCAACCTTGCACGACGTGCGTAACAATCTGCACGGCGTGCGTCTTCACAGATGCGTGGCGCACGTCTGAACTGCACGGCGTGCGCCTTCAACCTTGCACGACGTGCGTAACAATCTGCACGGCGTGCGTCTTCACAGATGCGCGGCGCACGTCTGAACTGCACGGCGTGCGTCTGGGCAGTGCGACTGCAACTCCCCTTTTCCCGACCAGACTTCTTCCTCAAACTCACCTTAATCCTTTGAAACGCTCGACCAAACTTTTGCTAGCTAACTGTTTTTGCTTTTGTGGTGAGGATGTTTTATGGTATGGAGGGTCTAGGTTGGTGGAATATGGGTTTCGGGTTTGGGTGTGATGGGTGGAGGGTGAAATTTGATTTGTGACAGATGGAGAAGATGAAGTTGATTTGTGGAGATGGAGAAGCTTGAGGAAATTGGGTGAGAATGAAGATAGAGATGGGAGGCACAAAGGAGGATTATGAATTAGGAGAGAGGAAAGTAAATTTAGGGTTTGAGGGTGAAAAGGGGGTCATGTGGGTCCCACCAGGTTCGAATACTATACTTCAGAATACATGCACCAATTTCATGCACGGCGTGCAGGAAATTGGTGCAAAAATACTTACTCTTTAACTTTGGTGCACCGGTTTCATGCACGCCGTGCATTAAATTGGTGCATTTTTTTCAGGATGCACTGGTTTCATGCGCGCCGTGCATGAAATTGGTGCATTTTTCTCTGCTTTCTGACCTGGATGCACCAATTTGTTGCACGTCGCGCATGTATCTGGTGCATATTTTTTTCTTGCCTTTTCGCCCATTTTCGAGTCACCGCCCTGCATATTTCAAGAAACAAAACCCCATATTAAAGTGTGTACATGTCTAATATATAAAAATGAACCATAAATGACTATATACAAGCTTGGGTTGCCTCCCAAGAGCTTCTTTGTTTTAAGTCGTTGGCTCGACTTATGGGACCCTAGATATCTGGTCCCGACTGATCCAAGAGGAACATTTCCTCTACTCCTATCAATCCTCCATGGTAATGTTTGACTCTATGTCCATTCACCAAGAACGGGTCCTGATCGCCATTGGTGATCTCAACTGCTCCTTTTGAAATGACTCGAGTCACTGTATATGGACCGTTCCACTTTGACAACAGCTTGCCCGGGTAGAGCTTCAATCTCGAGTTATACAACAAGACTTTATCTCCTTCTTTGAACACCCTCATCTCAATGCGTCTGTCATGATACCACTTTACTCTCTCCTTGTAGAGCTTCGAATTGTGGTATGCTTGATGTCGAAACTCGTCCAACGCCTTGTAGACCAATCTTTCCTAGATGAATCGACCGTCTTTTTTAGGATGCTCTTTAACTCCCTATTGGTCACTTCTACTTGACCACTGGTTTGGGGGTGATAAGGGGTAGCGAGTCTATGGTGGAAACCATAACTACCTAGCAGCTTCCAAAAGTGTTTGTTGCAAAAATGTTTGCCACCATCACTAATGATCGCCCTAGGAGTACCAAACCGGGAAAAATATGTTTCTTTAAAAATGCACATACCGGTTTGTGGTCGTTAGTGGGCAAGGCCACTGCCTCTGCCCACTTAGACACATAGTCCACAACTACTAAAATATACTCATTATTATGGGACTTTAGAAAGGGTCCCATAAAATCAATCCCCCATAGATCGAACACCTCCACCTCAATGGTGATGTTCATAGGCATTTCGTGTTTTTTTAGAAATATTACCTGTTCGCTGGCACCTATCATAGTTTTTAGCATAAAAATGGGCATCATGAAAAAGAGTAAGCCAGTAGAGACCGGATTCCAACACCTTGCTCGCTGTCCTTGTGCCTCCGAAATGCCCTCCAACTTCACCTCCATGACAATGGTAGAGAATGCTCTACATGTCCGAGTCTGGGATGCACCTCCTGATCATCTGATCTGCACATATCTTAAACAAAAGAGGTTCATCCCAAAAGTAACTCTTAACATCACTCCTAGCTGCTGACGTCCTGGCTAGCTTCCTCCCCGTCCTCTCACATGGTTTCCAAGGCCTCCTCCCTCGTCGAGCTCGGGTCCAAGGTCTTGGATCACAATTAACACCAAATTAAAGACTAACCACGAGACACACAACTAAGATAAAAAAAAACCCAACTGTTTGGTTCAAAATAACCTTTCGAAAAAGACGAAAAACACCCAAAGAGGATTCAAAAGGACCAAAACTGGTTTGTCACGGATTGGGTCACGGAGCCGTGAGACTCCCCGTCACGGATGACGTCACGGTCTCCCTCACGGAGCCGTGACGGCCCAGACCAGTTCCGTCCTTCTTCTTCCTTCAGCCTCCTTTTCACGAAAATAACGCCCAAAACTCCATTTTCAGTCATCCAAAACCTCCAAAACAGTCACCTAACTCCAATCTATCACTACCCAAGGTAGGATTCATCAAAACTCCAAATACCCAAGAGATTTCCAACTCAAAAACAACCCAAAAACCAAAGATGTCCACAAAACCCAATCATCTACTTCACTAAAGCAGCATCTAGCAACAATCAAAGCAAAACCTAACAAGTTCTAGCAAAACCAAGGAAAACTCATGTATTGAATTGAATGGAAAGTGAAGTTTGAGAGGTCTCTTACCTTTAGAATGATGAGATGAAGAGGGTTTTGGAGTTTTGGAGAAGAATTGATGAAGAACTTGGCTCAAAATTGCTCCTTTCTCCCTTTCTTCTACTTCAAGTCTCCTTTGTTCTTCCTCTTCTTTTTTTTCTCTCTCTAGAAATCGGCTAGCACACAATATGAGGCTGAATTGTTGCTTCAAATGCTTTAAAAGACCTAGTTGATGAATGTCCAAAAAGCCCTTTAGGTCCAAGTCATGAATTTTGGCTTATGTGAGGGCAAATGGGTCTTTTGAGGCCCATTTCTTCTCTTCCAAGCCACTAAGGACATGTGTCCTAGTGGGGACCCCTTAGCTCTTAGAAAAAATCCAGAATTTCCAATTTAATTAGGATTTATCGATAAAAAGTTCTCGTTTGACCAAAAATTGACTTTTCCAATATTACAGTCAAATGAAAGGAAATGGCCCAACTAAGCTAATCGTGATGACGGCTAAGCTTTTTGGGCCCCGGAAATGTCCCGAACGACTCCCGGAGTCATCGGTTGACTTTTCCAGCCGAAAGTCAAACTTTGCCAGAAAACACCAGTTCGACCGGGATCGACTGAGGGCGGTTCTTACAGTCTGGGCCTGAACCGTATACGGTTCGCGGGTCCAGTCTGACCCGGCAAAATTTTTTTAATAATAATAATAATAAACTCTTCTTCTCCTTATTCTGTATGCCAGAATAATTCTTGTGATCGATCTTGTTTCTCTGAAACACACACAGACGATCTTGTTGCACCACTTTGGGTGTCATCTGATTCAGTTCTAGTTAGAACACGTACGATTAGATGAACTTTTCATCTTATTCAGTTCTAATTAGAACACGTTCGAACAGATTAAAATTTCCAACGATTGGAAACTTTTGACAAATACAGTTTCTTTGTGAAACAAATGAGAGAAACGAACGTGGAATAAAATTCCTAAACAGTTTTCTCTAAATTCATGAAGGAAATAAATTGGATTTATTTCCTAAACGGTTTCCTAGTCTCCTAAAGGGAATTTAAAACATTTCCTTAGAAGAACGGTATTTGTGATCGATCTTGTTTCTTGGAAACACATAAAGACGATCAAACAAATGGATTCGTGAGATCCGTAAAATAAATCTGATTTGGTTTTAAACGCAGAACACGTACAAATAGATTAAAATCGAACGTGCTTTCAATGATTGAAAGACATTCGATGAAAAACGACAAATTGAAGGTTTTAATTAGCTTAAAATATCCAAAGATTTGGAAAGTTAGTTAATTGATTCTGGATTTTGTGAAAAGACGTCACAACGAGTAAGTTGGAACTATAAATTTTGTATTAGAATTTAAGTTCAATATCGATTATGTTCTTTAAAGAACACGTACGAACAATTTGCTTTCACTTTAGAACGTGATGAACAAATGATGTCGTTCTTATGGATCTCGGGTTTAAGTGGTGAACTATTTGTTCAAATTCTATAGTTGATAAAATAGATTGAATCGACGATTCAATCGATGTTTATGCTCAATCGATGTTTATGCTCAATCGAAGTTTGAGTTAAACGGTTCAATTGGCTTGAACCATATAAAAGATCAATGTGGATCTAAATAGTGAATTTGATCATGTTCTTATTAAGAAAGGACAAATTAGAAAGGTTCAATTGATTTCAAAAATGAAACAAACCTATACAAGAACAAGAAAAGAGAAATTGAATAGTTTCATTTTCAAACTTCTTGATCAAACACGTGCGAACGATTAATTAATCGATTCGGCTTCCTTGGTACAAGTTCAATCGAATGTGTCGATTTATCATTGAGAGTATTAATTTAATCTTTAACCTATTAATCGATTTCCGTTTAAATGTGAATCACGTTAAAACGATTAAATTTAGGGTTTCAAGATCAAGTTAATTTTGCTATATGTAAAGAACAAATTGAATAGTTTCAATTCTTGACAATTGAAATATGATCAATCAATTTAAACATATTGGAATACGTCCAAATGTTGAAAATTGTTAATTGGAATAGTTTCTTGGTGAAACAACGTGAAATTATTTGAAAATGAGATTCACTATATGGAATTGCTCAAATTTCAATATGACTTCCAAATATAGGAAGAACCTCGAAATGACTTGAAGCGTACAAGGCTTAAGGATGATTTATGAGGGTGGTAAATTAGTTTTGACTAAGGATGGATATTTGTGGGAAATGAATATGTTTCCAAACACGGTAAGTCCAAGAAATGAATAATGTAAGGGGGACACTTCTTATAATTTCTCATTGTGTCATTATATGTATGACATGGAAAAAAATTGGACATGTTTACCACGTAGCGCTGCGTATGAGTAAACAATCTCGGAACACATCCTAAAATTCCAACGGACTATAAATGTGGAATTTATGTCAAAATAATTATACACATGACGAACCTTTTGATCAAATCAAATTTGGGTTGTCACTGGACATGTGGGGGGAGGGGAAGCTATTTTGTTAGCTAACCACCTTTGAATAAGGTACCCTTAAAGAAATTAGACAAGACTCTACCCTAATTATGGAAAGGGAGAAAACCTTCCAATAATTACTTGAAAATGTGAGGGTGTCTTGCTAAGTTATTGGCCCCATTATCAAACAAGATGAAAATTGGTCTTAAAAATAGTGGACTGTAGCTTATTGGACTAAAGCTATCACTCAAGCAATTGACAAAAAGGCTTGATGATGTCATGTTAGTCAATAACTACTAGATAAACAAGTGTGACAAATGATTGATGTCAAGACCACAAATGAGGTATATGTGATCATATGTCTGTACGTGGATGACATTCTAATTATTGGGGGGGGGGGGGGGGGGGGGGGGGGGTAGTGATAAGATGGTAAAGGGTACCAAAACCTTGTTAAACTCTAAGTTTGACATAAAAGAAATGGTACTCGCGTATATGATTTTGGGTATCCAAATCAAACGTTCATATGATGGTGTCATATTAACCCAATCATACTACATAGACAAGATACCGAGTAAGTTCAGTAAGAAAGATACTTGTAATGCCTGAACACTTGTAGACAATAGTGAACACTTGTCTAAAACAAAGGTGAAAGCATTTACTATATATCTCATGCGTTGTACTAAACCTGACATTACAATCATTTAAGTACATTGAGTAGACTCACGAGTAATCCATGGAAAGACCATTGGACAATTTGTTGGGTCTCGAGGTAAGGTTGGAGATGAACCAACTCGCAGCGGAAAATCAATGAAAACCAAGAGACGATTAAAACCATGAAACAACTAACAAAGAATGGATTCACAAGAGAAAATTTCAGCACTAGTTCTTACCAAAACAAGAACATCGGGTAACGAATGATTGGCTTGAGTCTCCAAGACGCCTACGTATCCACATGGGAATCAAAGCCACGTAGTTCTTCTCTTTGAGGACTCAAGAACACAAACATGGAGGTGGGAACTTGCCAAACCCGAAATGGCCATGGAAGAGGGAGAGAAAATGTGTTTCCTATTCTTGTCTTGTGTTTGTTATGTTGAAAAAAGATGACTTAAACATAACAAAACCCATACTTGTCCAACTAAAGGCATGGGACAAGTATGGTGTCAAGTAAGGTGTAAATAGGACAAAGTATGGCAAGACAAGATTGGGTTAGGTGGTGAATCACCAACACCTTAATCCTTGTCTTGCTTACTTAGTACTAATTAATCAAGACTTGATTAATTAGTTCCATGGGCCTTGGTTGCATGGGCCTTTCATGGGCCTCTTGGAACATGGCCCGTGACCATTTCCAACGAGGTCCCGTGATTCGCTCATCGCCTCCATGCCTTCCATACCGGAAATGTCCAACATTATCCGACGCGATCAATCCCAAGACTCCAAGCCTTGTCTCGATCCGTAAAGTCCTATTCACTTACGGGCACATGACCCAAAACCCAGTTTTGGTCATGTCCCGAGACAACTCCCTTTTGGCCATTCTCCATAAATGTGTCAATGAGTTTCACCCTCCGGTGTGACCCTTAGGTTTATGCATGTCAATAGATCAACGTAAAATCCCATTTTACTTGATCCTATTTAAGTGGCAACTAACGAGACTTTAGTATTGCCTGACACTACATAACGAATCGACCCTGTCGATTCTAACCTTTCCGTCGTCCCTGTCATTATCCTTTTATCTCCGATATCCTGATTGAGATAAGGCATAGAGCCGTCATCCTTATTATTCTCAATCACCGTTCCTTGATATGTGAGATGACTGAAGATATGATACCCAGTATCATGTGCATGGCCATGCTATTCTTCCAGTCACTCTCGATCAAGTGGCCGAGAACCGATATCTTTCCCATACCTTAGTATGAGGGATAAATCCCTTAGCCGTCTTTCGTGTCACTCATGTAGCCCGTCCCCAAGCCAATCCTGGCCGTTATGGAAGCCCTGTTACGGACAACGTTAGGCTCAGGTCAAACTCAGTTGTTGACTACATAGCGATCACAAAGACTCCTTGGTCTAAGGATACATGACAAGCTACAACACTGAATATGTTCATGACTTAATCTATGGCACATATTCAGGGCGGGTCGTCCAATATCATGTCCCACATGATATCTATGATCAGACTCCGGAATCCCATTCCAATGACTAACAGAACGTAAGCCATAAAGAGCCATCTTTCATACTAGTCGCTTCTAGTGAAGCTTTGTTGACTAGGGACCCATCGAGTGTGATCTATCTCGATCTATGGTTCTATTCGCATGGTGGGCATAGATCAGAGCACACATCGATATATTACTCCAACACATAAGTAATATAAAGCCGCTTTAATTTTATTGCTAACGATGATATATACATTTGGACATTTAGGATTGAACTACGGGCACTAAGACTAACAATCTCCCACTTGCCCTAGTTCCAATCTAAACTCCAATATGTCCCCATCGACTTTACATGTCTAACATGTTCAGGCAGTGACACTGCCTTAGTCAAAGGGTTGGCTATGTTATCATCTGTTGCAATATCGGTTATCTTCACTTCACCTCAGTTCAGTATTTATCTGATGAGGTGGATACGCCGCAATACATGTTTGGATTTGTTATGCGATCTAGGCTTTTAGCTTGCGCAATGGCCCTTGTGTTGTCGCAAAATGGATTCACCGGACTGGACGGGTTTTTAATTACACCCAACCCTGCCGTGAATTTCCAAATCCACATAGCCTCCTTAGCTGCCTCTGCAGCATCCATGTACTTGGCCCCTGTCGTAGATTCGGCAATGGTATCTTGCTTTACGCTCTCCCAGCTAAAGCTCTGCCATTCAGCATAAACACATATCCTGACTGACTTCTAAAGTCATCTGGATTTGTCTTGGAAAACTACCGTCTACTCATCTTTCGACGACTAGTTCAACATCATCTTTCCACCGGGTTAGACTGATGTCTACTGGTACAACATAAGGCTTACGAGACGTCCAGTCTCATACATGTCATGACATATATGATTGATCCTGCCCCCAGGCGCACAAGATTCTCATCATCCTTTTCATCTCATCAGGTGTCTTAGGACACTGAGTCATGCTGAGATGAATGCCATGACTAGTGGGTAAGAGTCCTTTCTTTGAATCGAGCATTAAGAACCTACTCAATGCCTTGTTCACATAGGTTCCCTGACTTAAATCCAAGACCCTCTTGGTGCGATCTCTACATATCTTAATCCTTAAGATATGAGAAGCATCGCCTAAGTCCTTTATTGAAAAACACTTCCTCAACCAAGCTTTAGTCTCGTGCAAGGTTGGGATGTCGTTTTCAATGAGAACCAGAAAGGTAATATTGCTCCCACTAGCCTTCTTATAAACGCAAGATTCATCCTCGTTCTTGATTAAGCCAAATCCAATTACAGCTTCATCAAAACGAAGGATCCAACTCCGAGAAGTTCGTTTCAATCCATAAATGGATTTCAACAACTTATAAATCTTTCCTTTATTCTTCGGATCGTCAAAACCTTTGGGCCGAGACATACAAACGTACTCAGTCAAATTTCCATTTAGGAAAGCGGTTTTGACATCCACTTGCCATATCTCGTAATTATGATACGCAGTTATGTCAAGAAGAATTTGGATCGATTTTGACCATAGCCACTAAGGAGAAGGTTTCCTCATAGTCAATCCATTGGATCTGCCTATAACCTTTCGCCACCAGTTGAGCTTTGTAGGTCAGAGGGTTGCCGTCCATGTCCATCTTCACCTTGAAGATCCATTTGCATCCTATGGTCCTCACACCATTGATGGGATCAACCGGTTCCCAGACTCGGTTGTCCGACATGGATTGCATTTCCTCCCTCATGGCTCCCAGCCATAACTCAGAGTTGGGCCCATCCACGACTTCCTGAAAGGTGGCTGGATCATCGTGATCCACCATGACTTCATTGTCACCTCCGGATACCATATCTTGGAGGTGGAAGATTGATCCTTTCAAATCGCCTTGGACCTTCCGGAATTGTAACAGGAATTGGTTCTTACTCTACGACAATCTCTAGCTCCTTTCTACTGGGTTGTCAATTGGTTTAGACAGATCTGTACCATCCTGAATTTCTTCGAGATGCACAGTCCTCCCAATGACGTCTTTGGAAACAAAACTTCTTTTCCATAAAGACCCCACCCCAAGCGACGAACACCATGTTCTCACTGGGATTGTAGAAATAGTATCCCCTTGTTGCTTTGGGATACCACACGAATGTGCATATCTCAGATCTTGGTTCGAGCTTAGTCGAAACCAAATGTTTCACATAAGCCTCGCAACCACAAATCTTTAGGAAGGACAAAGCGGGCATCATCCCGTACCATTTTTAAAATGGTGTCCCTTCCACACCATTCGTCGAAGCCCGATTCACTATGAATGCGGTCGTCTCTAGAGCAAAACCCCTAAAAGAGATTGGGAGATCAGTCCAACTAATCATGGAACAGACCATTGTCTAACAATGTCCGATTTCTCCGTTTGGCTACACCTTTCAACTACAGTGACCTAGGAGGAGTCCATTCCAAAAGGATCCCATTCTCTTTTAGATGATCTAATAACTCTGTGGTCAAGTATTTTCCACCTCGATCCAATCGAAGTGCCTTAATACCTTTGTCGAGCTGGTTTTCTACTATAGTCTTAAACTCTTTGAATTTATCAAAAGCTTCAGACTTATGTCTCACCGAATAGACATAACCATATTTACTGTAATCATCAGTAAATGTGATAAAGTAGCTAAAACCCCTCCTGGCAAGTGAACTTATTGGTCTACACATATTCGAGTGTATCAGCCCCAATAATTCACCCGCCCTTTCATCGCGATCGATAAAGGGCACTTTAGTCATTTTGCCCATCAAACAAACCTTGCACCTATCGATCGAATGGAATTCGAATGAACCTGAAAGCCCGCACTTCTGAAGTGCTGATAGGCGCTTCTTGTTTATGCGACCCAAATGACAGTACCATAACAGAGTTAGGTTTAAATCGTTGGATTTAGACCTCTTGGTATTAACGGAATATATAGAACTTGAGGCATTGTTACCCATATCTAATATGTACAATCCTCCAACCATGTCAGTACTGGTATAAAACATATCATTGCATAGAACATTGAAAACTCCATTTCCAATATTAACATTATATCCTTCCTTGTCAAACACGGATACAGATATAATATTCCTACTAAAAGTAGGTATGCAATATACATTATACAATACTAAGACAAGGCCTCTTGGCAAAGCAAGACTCATGGATCCTACAGCAGTTGCCACAACTCTGAGGTCCATTTCGTGCTTTCCAAATCTCTCCTACTTTCAACCACCATATATTAGTGCATGTGTGAGATTCAGTCATGGTATCTAATACCCATGAATCTTTGGAAGTAGAGAGATGTAGCTCTATAGAGTTAATACCGAATGAAGGCACGATCCCACCGCCCTTCCTTAGATCATCCAGGTTTCCTGATGAAGGCGCAGTCCTACTGCCCTTCTTCAGATCATCCAGGCTATTTGATGAAGGCGCAGTCCCACTGCCCTTCTTCAGATCAGCCGTGAACTTCCTGTAATCCCGGTTCCAATGACCAGGCTGTTGGTAGTAGAAGCAGACATTCTCAGGTGTCTCATCTTTCCTGCCAAGTGCGCATGGGCCCAGCCCTTGCCACTTCCAATTCCCTTGTTGACCATCAGAATATCCTTGGATCCCAGATCCCTGAGATATTCTTCTCAGCAGCTGATGACACTTCATGTAACTCTGATATGGTCTTAGAGACAGCCTTGTCAAGGACATATTCTTTGCGTTCAGACTTGAGGACTATCCTCAAAATTCTGTACCAGTCCAAATAGTTTGTCCCATTTAGCTTGACCCTGTCAAGAATGGTTTTTAATGACAAACTATCAATGTTCGCTGAATTTGCCATTTGATCTACAACAGATAAAATTCAATCAGTAAACTGAATAAATTTTATGAAGATTAAGCTTAAACACCAACAATCAATTCTAAACCTTTAGAATCTGAAACCAAGATCCTTGATTCACTCGATTAAGCTGAACTAATGCTCACCACTTAATCGAGCTATGTAGGTAGGACTCCATCCAATCACATCCAATGTGACTCTTGGCTAGGGTATGTACTTATGTACACGACTTACCCTATCTGTTACCCTAGCTCAACCTCAGGCCGAGAATCGTAGTCGGGTCCACCAACTTTCAACTATGGCTCGTCACTATGTAGGTGCTCCGCTAATGCGCACGACACCCACATATGTCGTCCAAACCTACTACCCCGCTTCCCCATGGATGCTCCGCTAATGCGCACGACAACCATAGGACGGGGAGGTAGTAAGGTGTTGATGATTGGGAGGTATCGGACATGACCCGCTTTTACTTGTCCAGTTGTGTTCAAAACTTTGGCACATCCTAGATGCGATGAGCACATCAACTACATTCCAAATGCAATGATGCCTCAAATTACATCCAATGTAATTCTTCCTTTGAACCCGTCAACTACATCCAATGCAATGACGGTTCTAAGGGTTCACACACAAGGATTAAAATTCCAATTTTATCTTTGCATGTGAGGTGATATGCTCGGTAAATAAAGTTAAGCATGCAATTCTAAAACACATAGAATTAATCATGCATAAACTAAACCAAGCATAAAGCGATAAATGTGCACATAATAGCCCCCTAAACTAACTCCCACTAGCTTCTTGAGCTCCACCGACTCCAAGCCGATGCCAACACCCGAAAAGCCACCAAATGACCTTTTCGCCCTTTCTTCGTCTTGAGTAAAATATTACAATTTAATACACGACTCGCAGGTCGGGAATAAATAAATATTACAAACAAGTGGTTCGACGACCACACCTTGAAAGAATAATTACACGTTAACTCTAACGGCTCGCAGGCCGTGAAAAGCGATAAATAATTAAATTGAGCTCGGGGCTATTATGTACACCATGCCAACATCACATCACACATCGTGTTATCAAACAAGCATGTTATCAAACATCATGTGATTTTCCGGTTTTAATTAATAGCCAAGTTTCGAAATTTTTTTGATGCTCGGTTTATCGAAACCGTTCAAAAATGAAACTTTTGAACATTTGATCTTCGAGTTCGTCATGACGGTTCCAAACTCGTCATAACTAACAAAACGGTTTAGCCTTGGCATATCAACCATCCAATGGTCATGCTTGGCCTAGCTCCGTCCAACGGAGCCCCGTTTGGTCCCGGTTTCGGCTCCCCGAGAGTCCCGCTCCCGAGACCCGAAAAATCAAAAAAAATTTCAAAATTTCCAGATTTGAAATAATTTTCAAAAATTCATTTTACATGCATCAAATCCATAAACAATAATTTAAAACATGTTATCAAACAATTTAGCAAAACAACATGCCAAAAACGAAACTTTCAAGCAAAACCGAAACTTTGAACACCGTCTTGTGAATCCCGAAGGTAGCACGGCTCTGATACCACTGTTGGGTCTCGAGGTAAGGTTGGAGATGAACCAACTCGCAGCGGAAAATCAATGAAAACCAAGAGACGATTAAAACCATGAAACAACTAACAAAGAATGGATTCACAAGAGAAAATTTCAGCACTAGTTCTTACCAAAACAAGAACATCGGGTAACGAATGATTGGCTTGAGTCTCCAAGACGCCTACGTATCCACATGGGAATCAAAGCCACGTAGTTCTTCTCTTTGAGGACTCAAGAACACAAACATGGAGGTGGGAACTTGCCAAACCCGAAATGGCCATGGAAGAGGGAGAGAAAATGTGTTTCCTATTCTTGTCTTGTGTTTGTTATGTTGAAAAAAGATGACTTAAACATAACAAAACCCATACTTGTCCAACTAAAGGCATGGGACAAGTATGGTGTCAAGTAAGGTGTAAATAGGACAAAGTATGGCAAGACAAGATTGGGTTAGGTGGTGAATCACCAACACCTTAATCCTTGTCTTGCTTACTTAGTACTAATTAATCAAGACTTGATTAATTAGTTCCATGGGCCTTGGTTGCATGGGCCTTTCATGGGCCTCTTGGAACATGGCCCGTGACCATTTCCAACGAGGTCCCGTGATTCGCTCATCGCCTCCATGCCTTCCATACCGGAAATGTCCAACATTATCCGACGCGATCAATCCCAAGACTCCAAGCCTTGTCTCGATCCGTAAAGTCCTATTCACTTACGGGCACATGACCCAAAACCCAGTTTTGGTCATGTCCCGAGACAACTCCCTTTTGGCCATTCTCCATAAATGTGTCAATGAGTTTCACCCTCCGGTGTGACCCTTAGGTTTATGCATGTCAATAGATCAACGTAAAATCCCATTTTACTTGATCCTATTTAAGTGGCAACTAACGAGACTTTAGTATTGCCTGACACTACATAACGAATCGACCCTGTCGATTCTAACCTTTCCGTCGTCCCTGTCATTATCCTTTTATCTCCGATATCCTGATTGAGATAAGGCATAGAGCCGTCATCCTTATTATTCTCAATCACCGTTCCTTGATATGTGAGATGACTGAAGATATGATACCCAGTATCATGTGCATGGCCATGCTATTCTTCCAGTCACTCTCGATCAAGTGGCCGAGAACCGATATCTTTCCCATACCTTAGTATGAGGGATAAATCCCTTAGCCGTCTTTCGTGTCACTCATGTAGCCCGTCCCCAAGCCAATCCTGGCCGTTATGGAAGCCCTGTTACGGACAACGTTAGGCTCAGGTCAAACTCAGTTGTTGACTACATAGCGATCACAAAGACTCCTTGGTCTAAGGATACATGACAAGCTACAACACTGAATATGTTCATGACTTAATCTATGGCACATATTCAGGGCGGGTCGTCCAATATCATGTCCCACATGATATCTATGATCAGACTCCGGAATCCCATTCCAATGACTAACAGAACGTAAGCCATAAAGAGCCATCTTTCATACTAGTCGCTTCTAGTGAAGCTTTGTTGACTAGGGACCCATCGAGTGTGATCTATCTCGATCTATGGTTCTATTCGCATGGTGGGCATAGATCAGAGCACACATCGATATATTACTCCAACACATAAGTAATATAAAGCCGCTTTAATTTTATTGCTAACGATGATATATACATTTGGACATTTAGGATTGAACTACGGGCACTAAGACTAACACAATTATCATAAGAGTACTTGGATACTTACGATACACTCGTGTGACTATGGACTGCACTATAAGAGAGAACTTACTGTTCTTGAAGGATACTCTGATGCTAGTTGAATATCTGATATTAAGGATTCAAAAAGCATGAGTGAATATGTCTTTACTCTAGTAGAAGCAACAGTGTCGTGGATATCCTCAAGACAAACGATCATAACCAGATGTGTCATGGAATCTGAGTTTGTGCCTTGGATAAAACCAAGTGAAGAAGCCAAGTGGCTACGAAACTTCTTGGAGGGTAATCCAGACTGGCTAAAGCGTGTGTTCAAGGTTTGTATGCATTGTGACAATCAAGCAGCAATCAATAGGGCACAAATCTGATTAAACAAATGATCTCAACTGTAGTTATCTCTATTGATTTTGTAAGATCAAAAGATAACATTGCGGATCCGCTAACCAAAGGGTTATATAGAGATCTAGTTGTTACAACATCCAAAGGAATGTGACTAAAGCCCGTAATCAATTAAGGCGTTATGTGAAGGAAAACCCAACCTAGTTGATTGGAGATCCCAAGATCTAGGTTCAATGGGACAACCTAATTGCATAAACCTTGTGTGGTCACTATGGGGGTCACCCCGGGTCCATTCCTATGATGTAAACAGTGATTTAAAATGTGTTAAGGTTAAGCTATGCTTTTAATGATTCATTGTGCTTCAAGAATATGAGCAAAGAAATCACCTATGTGAGAGTGAGGTGGAGTCGCCTCAAAGGACACTATTGGGGCTTAGTTGTCTTAAACTCTTGCAGAACCAAGAGATGTCCATGACTTACGGACATAACCATAAGAACCGAAAAAACCGTGTTTGTTGGTGTCTGTGTGGAATGTATCTTCATTTACATAAACGACAAAATAGTTCAAGGACATCGCGTCTACTAGTCAGTCAGTAAAGTAAATATATCTTCACAAGGGAAGGTTCAAGGGTGTTGCCTACCTATCCTATGCAGATATCAGCTATGAGAAGTCATCATCCTATCGCTTTCCTCTCGCGTTAATTTCTATTCATGTGGGGGATTGTTGGACGAAAGTGAGTTTAGACAAGTGGAAATAGTCAACTTGACGCTCAATTATATGTAGGATCGACTCACCTTAAAGATTAGTTTCGTGTTCTAGGAAGTGAGGCATTTCCAATGAGATATTATGAGGTCTAAACGGACAAGAGGTGAATGAGAAATTAAAGCTCAAAGATCACCCATTGAACCTAGTTGTTGAGAAAATTGCAAATGAAAAATACATCATTCTTGTGTTGTCCCACATTGAAAGATTATCAAACTTTCATTGGGTTTATATAGTGTTGCCAACCTAGCATGTTTGAATTGCTTGGATGAAAGGCTTTGTGCGGGACACGAATGCTGCAGCGGAATTGGGTTGTATCGCCAACACCTTTTGCTTCTGCCCGCATTGAAATCTCAACAATTAATTTCCAATTTCAGAATATGCAAATTAAGGAAATTCGAAATTGATATCTTTTTCAGTTTTGGAAATTGATATGTAATAATGAAATTTCAGAATTTATTATTTCTGAAATTTATATTATTTCCTAATTTTTATTATTCTGAGTATTTTAATATTTAAGAAATTCATTTAATTTCCTAATATTATAATATTTCGAAATTAATAGTTAATTACTGGAAAAATATATTTCCAATATTTGATATTTCCAAAAATTGTGTTTCCAAAAAAAAAATTGTTTCCAAAAACCGACCATTTTCCTATATAAGCTCTGTTCTAGTTCATTATTCGTAGTGAAAAATTAGACACATAGTAGAGACGAATTAGATACGAAATTTACCTACACAATTTCTCTCCTTCTCCAAGAACAGAGTAATTGATTTCTTTCTACTCGGTGCTACTTCTCATACACGGTTTCGAGTTCGTTTACGTTGTCGTTGTATCTTGGGAGACTTGCTCAGACGGGGCAATAAAAAGTCTTAAGGAAACTGGTTTGCAGGCCTCGACATACCAATTCCCTCTTCGAGTATCGACTGAGGTTACTGTATCGATTACGTATCAAATTACATTATTGGTTTTACATTATTGTTACTTATGTGATTCAACTGTTCATTAATAATATTGGATTCATTTTTATATGTTTATTATCGTTTATGGACTAACCCGTCTAACAATTACTAATCTATGCAAAATTGAATAGAGATTACCTTCGAAAATGCTATTTTGGAATCAACTAGTTCGAGACGGTGACCTTTGAAAGTGTTGATGTAAGCGCTCAAGTGTTCGCCCTTTAACGGCATCCACACGAGAAAGTTTGATCCACAACAAGACACACTAGAAGCCTTTGAACAAAAACTCTCAATTTCTTACTATGGGTGGCCGAAAATTTCAACTATGAAGCTCTTGTTTTCGGCCAACCCTTTCCCATATATATATAGGTGTAGGTTTTGCTTTATTCACAAGCTAAGTAGAAATAGAAAACCTTGAACTAATCCAACTAGCTTTCCTTGTTTTTTAGACTTTCTAGAAATAATGTTTCCTCTTTTAATCTTGGGAAAACTACAAATGATTACCCTTAAGTTGGCACGTTTAACTGATGTTTACCCTAAATTTCAAAAATTACTTATGCATACTCCGAAGTTACAACTCGTAACCAAAAACCACTTCCGTTAGTTTACTGTTCACCTTTACAAAAATGTCCAAAATGCCCTTAGTTTTATAATTATTTTGAATAAATATTAAATAAAAAAAATTTAAAAAAACTTACTAATAACCTTACCTAGTAAAATATTGGGGATTAACTCTTTTCCTTAGGGTTTGGGCCTCCAATGGAGGACAAACTTGGGGTTTCAGCCCCTCTCCCGCGTCTCACCCCGACGTTGTTTTCACCTCTCCCGGTGTAGGTTCGATCTCTCTTCTCCGCTGTCATGGCGTTCCCGGCCCTAGGGTACTTCCACCCCAGGCAACAGCCTTGTCCCTCTCCCTCTGAACCCTAGATCGCCGAATGCCCGAGATTACCACGACCTTGTTATGGTTCCTGTTTCAGGCGGCGTGTTGCCTAGGGTTGAGCCTTCACCTGGGCCTCCGAGGTATCGGGTTATCTCTCTCGATCATCCCCCCGTCGCCAATGAAGCCACCGGCGCGTCCTTCTCCCTGGCCTCCGCCGCCATCGCCGCCTCTGAAGGCGTCACTGTCGTCGCTGAAACCGCCTCTTCCCTGGCCTCCACCACCGCGTCTCCCTCGACCCCTCTCTCGATTATGGATCTGGATAATCGAGTGGGCCTTTGTTATTTTTTATGTCTTCGTCTTTGCAGGGTCAATGACGACAGGAATCCAATGCCCTAAGGACTAGCCCTAGGAGGGGTCCCCAGGCAATGCTTTGCCTCCCACTATCACCATTACTGTTGAGGTCACTCAGGATCTCTGGTACCCCGCTCCTCCTCATCCGCTGCTCTCTTTGACCAAGAGGCATCATATTACCGTCGAGGTCCCACAGGATCTCTGGTACCATCTTCTTTCAGTGCCCAATGGGCGTCAACATACCGTCTATGATGGTTTTTCTATTCAAGGGATATCATTACCCAAGGGACGCCAAAAAACCATATGTGACGGTTATGATATTACAAGGATCAGTCGACCATTGGTCGCTAAAACTGACCTTCTGGTGGTCGGGGAGCCTGTTCCCTGATGCCCGATAATGTAACCCATTTCAAGTAATAAAATTAAACGATTCGTTCAATAAAAAATAACCTAACCTAGTATCTCTAAAACCTACACATTCATCTTCCCATTTTCCCAACTGCTCAACAAAGAATTAGCTTGAAGATCTCTTGCAATTCTCTAGATCTACACTGCTCGAGGAAGAACAGGGTTGTGGGCGAGGCATATTCACGGCGACCAAAACGCTCTGGCTTGACGGTCGAGGTCGGAGGTGAGTACGGCGACGATGAGACGGTGGTGCTGGTTGCGGTGAGGATGGTCGCCATTCACGTCATCAACATACCCACATGTAAAGCTCGAAAAAGCTCTGATCTTTATGCTCGGTTTCGTTTTCTAGAGGACTTTCTGTATCTGGGTTTGGATTTTGAAGTGTTGATTTTAATTTTATTTGGTGCTTTTAGAGAACAAATCGTCTATGATGTCTCTTCTAAAGACATTCGATTCAGTTTTGGCTGTCTACGAGGGTTTCTGCAACCTGAAACAGGTCAACTTGGTGGGTAGTGCTTGATTTTGTTGTTTGGTTGCTGAGAAATATGGGGTTTAGGTGGAATTTGATTTTTCAGGTTGATTTGAAGCTCAAGGGTGTGTAGAGGCACATCCACAAGGTCTGGGACTCGATATTGGTACAATTTTCAATTATCTTGTGTGTTTCAGTATATGAATTCGAATTCGATCTGAATCATGTTCCTTTTGTCAATGTAGATGTAACCTAAAAGAAGAAGAATCATATGCATAAGTCAAAGTCAAATTTTGCTGGGTTGGGGGTTTTACAGAACTAGTTTTTTTTTTTTTTTGAATTTGTTGTAGGTTGGGGATTAGAGTTGTAGAAATTAGGAGTTGTAGAAATATATAGTATGATGGGTTGGCCGAACCCCTTATTGGGCCATAAGGGTGTTCGACCAAGCCTTATATATTTTATATATTTATTTAATTACTATATTTTATAATAATTAAATATCGATATAATTTTACCTCGTAAGTACTTAATTTATATAAAAGTGGTACACCATATCAAAGATAAAGGGTAAATACTTTTTGGCACCCTTTTATTCGATCCACGGACCTTAAGGTCCCACATGTTTGAAAATGATCATTTTGGTACCTTTTGTTCGATACACGAACCTTTAATGTATTTGGGGTCAGAAAACTAACAAAATGATGTAAAATGATTTTTTTACCCTTTTATATTTCAAACTAATAGACCTTATGAGTTGGATGACTATTTTACCCATTTTCATCATTACTTGTTTAAAAATTCATTATTCATTAATTTATAATAATAATAATAATAATCATTAATTCTTTAAAAAAATCATCATTAACTTTTATTTACTTTTTTATTAATATAAAAAATTAAGTTTAATAATATTATTTTTCTGATTTTTGTTTATTTTTTCTAAAAAATTAATAATTGTTTTTTTACAATTTTGTGTAGAAATAAATACTATTTCATTTTTTTGTTTTTTTTATCACAATAAGACATTTTATTAATAAACACATAGTACATACAATAAGCTAAGAGTGCCATTAGGAATATAAAAGCAAGAATTAAAATAAAAGGGTTATTTACTATAAGGTACCCAAATGTTTCGTCCACGAACGATATGGTACTCATATGTTTCAAATGACCAATTTGGTACCCAAATGATTTGTCCACGGACAGAATTGGCATGTTCCGTTAGAAAACTAACGGAATATTCCTCCAAATCATTCATGTGCAGTTAAGTGGAGTGTGAAATGACGAGTTTACCCTTCCTTATTATATCCTTATAAATTGTACATATGAAATTACATTTTACCCTTGTTTAATAATAATAAATTTAAGAAATAATTATAAAATTAAAATAATTTAATAAATAATTATAAAGCATAAGAAACAAAAAAAAACTATTCTAAACTTAATCTGATATATATACCCATCCCTACTTTATCCAATCTATCCATCTCTATTCTAGATCTGAACTCCGTCTCCTTCATCACTGCACCTTGTCGAAACCACGCCGGAGAAGACAACCGGACTACACCTCGTCGATACCACGCCGGAGAAGACAGCCGGACTACTCCTCGTCTGCTTTTTCCGCTTCTGAATCTCCTGTCACGCCATCAAAGTCCCATCACCGCCGCTTGAAATCTGAAGCTTCGACGCTCGTCCTTGCCGCTTCAATCTCCACTGCGATTCTCCTTCTTCATCCCTCTCAGCAAGCTATGGTGTCTCCTCCGGCCATCACAAGGCCCATCTACGCACCACACCTTCATCCATGACAGCGAGAACCACGACGAATGTTTGGGATTTGGGCGAACTATGAGACGAACAGAGAAGAAGCTTGGGGTGGCGGAGACGAATACTTGACGGCGGCGAGAACGGCCGGACCCTCGTCTGCTGCCACATGGCCGCATCCACACTTCAGATCTGGAGCTAGAGCTCGTCGTCCTCAGCCCCTCGTCGTCCTCAGTCCCTCGCCGTCCCTGCTTCAACCCTCGTCGGAAATGGGTTTCAATTTCAACCCTCGTTCGAAATTCTCCAGCAAGGGCGTTTGATTTCTATGTTGATTCTGGAAATTGGGGATTTTGGTTGCTGTTCGTTTGATTCTTTTATTGAAGCTGAACTGGTTTCAAAGAAATGAACGGAGGGATTAATCGAGACAAGGGTTGAGGATTTTGGGTTGTTGTTCTTGAATCTGAACTCACGAAGAACATTGATGAAGAAGACGAGTCATAATTTTTTTTTCAATTAAAATTTTGTAAAAAATGGAATTAAGAATTAGTTTTTTTATATTCAAAATGAAAAAAAATTATATAAAAATTATTAGGATTATTATGAAATTAAATATATATATATATATATATATATATATATATATATATATTAAAGAAATAAAAAAATGTAAGTGAATAAGTAAATATATATAAAAATATATATTTTTTCAGTATTATAAAAATATATAATTTTCAAATTTTCAAAAAATCAGTAAATATATAAAACTTTTAATTTGAGGGATAAAGTGGTCTTTCCACAGTAAAGTCAAAAGTCAACTAAATCAACATAAGGGTAAATTGGTCTTTTCACATTATTCTGTTACTTTTTTAACCCATTAACCCAAATCGTTCGTGGACGAAACATTTGGGTACCATATTGGAAAAAAAAATCATAAGGGTACCTTATCGTTCGTGGACGAATCATTTGGGTACCTTATCGTAAATAACCTAAAATAAAAGGAAATTAAAGGGAAAGACTAGAATCTTGGCCCGTAGGCAATAGACACTAGCCCTATAGTAATAAACCGGTGAACCAGGGGCATGTAGCGAACACTTCGTAGATATTGGGGTGGCTACTAGGGAGGAGCACATGAAACACAATATTTGACTCGACCTGAAGTTGTGCGTATCGATAACGATCATCTTGATGGGATAATAGAAAGCCAGGGAGAACACCAAATATTGTGGGGGAGGTCATTGGGGTCACACCGACGATGGCATGGCAAATCATGCATCCCCATGCACGATTCGTTGCGAGTTAACCCGATCATATTCCTAGGCAGGACTACGGAGCAGTCCTTGCATTGATTATGGTCGGGTAAACTACATCCCTAGGTGTCGGCCCATCCAGATATCTGGAGCACACGCGAGGCTTCTCCTGATTAGGTAGGAGGTGTAGGTCTTGTATGGTCGTTGCCTTGTTTGGTCATTCACCCCCAACTGGACGGGGTTGTGGTACCGAGCAGAGGCACACATTATTCCAGTACCAAGGATGTTCTCGTGGTATAGTCAGGAGATCTTGTATTGTTGGGTCACTGCTGCGTTGCCCAGCTCCCGGGAAATGTATATTGGCGGGTTCGGGGTGGGAGGGGGGACTCGAGGTCGTCTAGTGGGACCTCATTATCGGCTTTCCCAATGACGTCCTACAGCCCTGTGGTCTTATGCATTGCTTGCTCATGAGAAACGTGGTGGCTCGTGTCATATCTTGTAGGAGAGTTTTAGAACCGGTCACTCGGAAGGGTCGTCTCTCGGGTCGTCGATCAGGTAGGTAGTGGATCGTGTACAGGGGCCAAGACGCGAGTTCCACCGAGGGGTTCATTTCTAGCATGCCGAGGGCTAGGAAATATTCCCCGCTACTACCCCCTTGAAAAATAAGTGTCTTAGTTTCAGAGGGTGGGAGCTTGCAAGTTCGCCCCAGTATGGGGTTGCACTTGTCAGAGCAGTTTAGGCGATCCACTCGGGATCATGTATCCCAATTATTATTACAGGAGGGTCGGCATCCATGGTACTCGTGTAATCCAATTAAGGCCTATCTGGGTCATCCCTTCATGCCCCATCAGGTCGAGGTTTACATGGTTGATAAAATGGAATCTGATAGGGTAAGGGTGGTTGGGCTTTGGAATTGGGCGAGGGGGGGGGGGGGGGGGGGGGAGGCTCGGGGATGGTCCTGTTGTATCCCGGGTGAATCTAGTGGTGTGTATTGTAGACCTTTCGGCACAACATGAAGGATTATGGTGATGACCCCCTTCCTTCCCACACATGAGGCGATGGACTCAAATACCTGATAGATTGGGTGAGTGGAAAGATTGATCGGTCATAGTGATTAACTAGATCAGGCTTGAGGTGAGAAGAGGGGGCTGAGGTCACCATTTCCTTTCCGAAATGGTTTAATAAACTCTCTTGATGGGGCCGGAGGCATGACTCGAGATGGGGGTGCAGGTGCAGTGGTGAGGGGACATGGGTGTTGGGTGAAAGGGTCCTAGTAGTTGCCACATGGTGGAGTAGTCCCGTTGTCGTGACATCTAGAGTCGACATGATGGGGCGGAGCATGAGGGTAGCGTGAGCCGAATCTATAACGGAAGCGATAGGCGGTGGGAAGAGAGAGGAGATGAGAGAACCCTACAAAACAATTTTATCATATATAAGGTTTCACTTTTTAAATTCTTTTTTATAAATTTTAATTTTTTTGAATTTATAATTATTTATTCCCTGAATTTTTTACATATTGTGAAAGATCATTTGTTCGATATGGGAAACAACTCGTCCTTCATCGTTTTTTTTTCTCAACAATTATTATAAAATTTATCATTAAAAAAATTCAAGCCTGAATCATCATTTGCAACCCTTTCACATACCTCATCCTGCCCACAAACCTCTACCAGATAGTACTACTCAACCCACAAAACATCCGATTCACCTTGAAATGCTTCACTACATCCTCATACTAGAGCTGAATTGTCATCTACAACCCTCTCACCTATCTCATTTTGACCTCGATCTGACCAGAATTGAAATCCCCCGATTTTATCACAGAGACACCATTGAACGGGCTTAGGCGAGATAGGAGCTGTGAGTGGGTCTATAACGGGTGTTGGGAGATGGGTTCAGCTTTGGTAGCCATGAATCGGAGACGCGATTCCTTGACCTTTCTGGACTCATTTCTGGTTTAGGGGTCCAAAACAGGTTATCACACTCGATGAGGCCCTTAGTCAACAAGCTTCACTAAAAGGGACTAGTATGAAAGATGACTCTTTATGACTTAGTTCTGTTAGTCATTGGAATGCGTTTTGGAGTCTGATCATAGATATCATGTATGACATGATATTGGACGATCATCCTTGAATACTCAAAGTCGTGGCTTGTCATGTATCCTTAGACTGAGGAGTCTTTGTGATTACTATGTAATAAACAACTAAGTTTGACATGAGCCTAACGTTGTACGTGGTTGACCTTCCATAACGGCTAGGATTGGCTTAGGGACAGACTTCATGAGTAACACGAGAGACGACTAAGGGATTTATCCCTCATACTACGGTATGGGAAAAATACCGATTCTCGACCGCTTGATCGAGAGTAACTAAAAGAATAGCATGGTCATGCACATGATACTAGGTATCATATATTCAGTCATCTCACATATCAAGGAATAGTGATTGAGAATAATAAGGATGACAACTCTATGCCTTATCTCAATCAGGATATCAGTGATAAAAGGATAATGACAGGGACGACTAGAAAAGTTAGAATCGACAAAGGGTCGATTCGTTATGTAGTGTCAGGCTATACTAAGTCTCTTTAGTTTCCACTAGGGTAGAATGAAGTAAATTGGGGTTTTACGTTGATCTACCGACATGCATAAACCTAAGGGTCACACCAACGGTTATATCTCTATAGAACATCAATGAAGTTTGACCTGGAGGAAGTTGTCTCGGGACATGACCAAAACTGGGTTTTGGTTCATGTGCCCAAGAGTGATTAGGATCAAGGGGATCGAGTCGTGACTTGGAGTCTAACGATTGACCTTGTCGGATAATATGAGACATTATCGAAGTGGACGGGATATGATATGTTGAGCACGGCATGGGCTCTCGTTGAGAGACCCATGGATGGCCCATATGGCCTAGGCCCAACAAGAGCCAAATGGTCAATGTTTGACCAAGTGGTTTTGTTAGTTAAATAGATGGAAGTGGGGTGATGTATACCACTGGTTGAGTTTATCATGTCCATTATCCTAATTAACAAGGACATTTGGCATGACATGGAGAGTAAGTGGGGTGATGTATACCACTTAACTCTACATGCAAGAGTGTTAGAAACTTAACACATGCAAGTGAAAAAATTCCAACTTCTTCTTCTTCTTCTTCTTCTTCTTCTTGGTCGGAACCCCCAAGAGAGAGAGCTCCATTATTGCATGTTCTTGAGTTCATAACCTCAAGAACTACATTGGCTTTAATTCCGTTGAGGATACATAGGCATCCAAGTGTCTGAAGCCATTAATAGCTTGGTGTTCTTCCTCTTGAAATTCAACAAATTACTTGGTAAGATTTTAAAACTCAAGCTGAATTTTCAGACTTGTATTTCATACTTTGGTAGTGTTTTCTAGTGAGTTTCGTGGTTGATTCAGCTACATCTTTTGTGTTTTTATTTTCCATGACCACGAGACCCAACATTGGTAGTAGAGCTTGACTACCTACGAGAATTACAATGGCTGAAATTTTCAGTTTTGGTGCTGAAATTATATCTGTGTGATTTTTATCAAAACTGAACACTAGTTTTATCAACACTGAACTTTAGTTTTATCAACACTGAACCTTAGTTTTATCAACGAGGAACAGTAGTTTTATCACTCAATTTTACAAAAACTTAACATGATTTTTATCACCTCATCACTTGTTTTTATATCACCTCATCACATGTGTTTTATCAACATTGAACACTAGTTTTATCAACCCTAAACATTAGGTTTATCACCACATTACATATGTTTTTATTACTTCATCACTTGTTTTTTATCACTTCAGAACACATGTTTTATCACCCCAACATATGTTTTTTTTATCAATATTAAACACTAGTTTTATCAACACCGAACAATAGTTTTATCACCCCGATAAGAAACATTTATTAGTGAAGATTTATCAATACCCAACAATAGTTTTATCAGCCCGGTTTAATTTATTTTCGTGCTTCAAAATATATTCATCACTGATATTCATTTAAAGCACTTGAAAAAATAAAAATATTGGCGCAAGTTTAAAGTTAATCGGAGTTGAAACGAAGCGGAAATGATTATATTAGTGAGTTGATTAAGAATAATAATGTACACTTGTCCACATGACACCATGTTACTACAAATATGCCCTTACTTGTGTGAGAAAAAATGAAAGTGACGTGAATTTGGATAGGATTGGGGTGGTGATGTGACATCATAGTGAATGCCAGATCTTAAGAGTGTATGGTTAGGATGAGTTCTCGCAGTTTTAAAGATAAGAGGGGAATCTAGGCGATTTGTCCTTTAATTTAATTAACCAAATCATAACAAAATGTAATGATATTTAAACATAAACGGGCCAAAATATATTTCATTAATGTATTTTTTATTCTAAAAATTTATTAATGTTAATTATATTTAATTGGATTTATTAATTTTCATTATTTAAAATGTTTACTTCATTAAGAACATAGATAAAATACAGTTTATTGACTATAGACATAAACTCTCTCACCTTTGATATCCTCTCTAGCCCTAGTTCGCGTCTGTCGTTATGGTGCTTTCTACCCCTACCTCCGTCACTGCTGCGTCTGCTACCACCATGATGCCTGCTCCAGAAGCCGCTGCTCCTACCAGTGGTCCTCTCCTCCGTCTCCCTTCCCCTAGCCCTACTGTTGTGATGGGGGAGAAGGTCCGTCGTCGCCATAAACCCAAGGCTACCATGACTTCACCACCCTACAGCCCCTCTAACCCTAGGTCCGATCCCATAGGAGGCTTCTCCTTTGGTTCGGCACCTCTGGTATCGGTTCCTAAGCCGAAGAGGGGTCGGTCGTTGCGCCAACCTAGGGTACCTTCTTCTCCAAGTAATGGCCTTTTCTCCTTACCACCCCCAAAACCTATTCCCTCTTCCCCTCAATCCCTCTTTAGTGGCTCCCTAATCGGCCACGACCTTGCTCTGGTTTCGATCCGTGATAACGGGAACCCTAGGGTTCCGATGGACAATGGCGTGGAGATACGAAAGTCTAGGGCTGGGGTACCTATCGATGTGGGTATTGTGAACTCTATGGTTCCGCCCGTTCTCGGGGTTACCCCGATCTTACCTAGGGTTACGCCCCTTCCGAAACTCGACCCGGTTCGGACGCCGATTCCCAAAATTACGTGGGCACAGGTGGTGATTCCCACATCTGATGAAGTGGGGATTCAACCATAGGAACCTCCCGTCCTACAGAGAGATCATGCGAAAGGAAAGGCCCCTATGGAGGAGTTCCTAAAACGAAGGCTTTGGCTTTGGGACTAAGGCGATGTCTTCCCAACCCGGCCAACCGCCCGATCATACCAGTGGCCCTAACTACTCCTCTAGGGATGACCCGGGACCCAGCGAAACACCGTCTTGTAGAGGAATTCCCTTCGGTTGGGACTTCCATGGAGGCTGAGCTCCAGGCGTCCTTGAAAGGTCTGTAGGACGGACTTTCGTCCTGTTCTTTGGAAGAGGAGGAGGAAATTGAGGTGGTGGTCCCGGCGTCCCGGACAACAACGGCAACGACACTAGCTCGTCAACAGTGGGGGCTGCTAGGTCGCATGTGGTCACCCAAACCCCATCGGAAGGACATGTTCCTCCGGGTCATTACCAATGCATGAGGTAAGGCTGTAGAAGGGCTAGTGGTCAAGGACATAGGGTCGAGACTATTCGGCTTCTATTTTCGGTCGTCGGAATCTAGGGCGTGGGTCCGACGTAATGAGCCATGGTGCTTCGATGGCCGGGTCCTTTGTTGGGAGATTTGGATCCTTGCGCTCGGGAGTTGCCCGCCTTGGATTGAGTGTAGTTGTGGGTCCATGCTAGGGGAATACCGCCCCTGGTTTGGACAAGGGAGACGGGTATCTCTATTGGGGATGCCTTGGGAATGTGTGTAGAGGTCCCATGTGACCAGTGGGGTATATGCTGGGGAGGGACTGTCAAGGTTCGATTCTGGCATCTTTTAGATCGACCCCTAAGGAAAGGGTTGATGCTCCGATTTCCAAAGTTTCCAGACCCCTTCAGTGTGGAACTCACGTACTCAAAGCTTCCAAACTCCTGTTATAATTGTGGCCGGATAGGTCATATCATGAAGGACTGTACGTGGGTGGTTCAAGGTCCACCTCGACTTGGATCTTTCATGCTGGAATACGATAAGGAGAAGCAGGTCAACCAATATGCCACAGACTGGGGGGAAACGCCCAGTTTGCCTAAACCCCCTGGGTTTTGGCCCGACAGGGTATCTGCACTTGTCCAAAACTCCCCGGACTCCCATGCCCCTCGGTTGAAGCTTAAGGGGTCGCCTAGTAGGGCCCCACATCAGCCCTCTACTTCCTATTCAGATTTTGAGGGCTCGACTAGTAGGGCTCCACCTCAGCCTTCGGTCTCTTGCCTAGAGGTTTTGCAACGACCCACTCAGATTGCAGGAGTTCGTGTGGACGAGGGAGCAACGGGGGCAATACTAGCTGGAGCGACTGGCCTGGGGATTGGCCAGAGTATTCACAAAAGGCCGGCGATCGGGGATCTCCGGGATGATCAAGCTAGGGCGGGCAAGCATCCCCGCCAGAAGGAATGAGTACTGACACATGCATCTGGGACACGATCTGGGAGGGGTCCTTGTATGATGCGCTGCCTCCCCCATCACTTTTACTGTTGAGGTCCATAGAGATCTCTGGTCTTCTTGTCTCTCCGTTTATCTTCTTTCATTGTCCGTGTGGCACCAAAACACCGTCGGTTGCGATTATGGTACCAAAAGGGTCAGAGAACCTATGTTCATTCTATCTGACCCTAGCTCAGTAGTCGAGGAGCCTGTTCCTCAATGCAATTTTATGCAGTTTGAATTATTAAATGAAATTTTTTCTTTCGCTCAAAAAAAACATAGATAAAATCAAAGAACATATATAGATAAATTATCTATTGAATCTACACCTTCAACGTTCAAATGAGAAGCTGTTGAGCGAAGGACATGACTTATGTCGAATCGCTTTCATTGCAATAAATGTGTTACACCATAGCGAGGCAAATCTAAGCTTGTAGCTTTATACCATATATGACCTATTCTGCTAAAGAAAAAGATGAGGAATTCTATCTTGAAAGCTTTACAAATTGTTGTCTCTCTCTCGACCACAGTTTTGGTTATAAAAACAAACATTTATTTTCCAAATCTCGCATTCAACTACCATTGTCAACCCTTTTTATCCCTGCTTATGGCGTAATATAACAGAACCAGCTTAATCAACTAATTGCATTAATAGAAAAGAATTAGGCCTCAGATGGTTACTAAGATAAGATAGACCGACTCAACTAAGATTCCATTTATTTAATCAATTATATATTTTAGGTAAAAGGGAATAAGTTCATATAATAAGACCAAATGGATGTAACAGAAGATCTGATCTGGCCTGCTTTTGGGATTATTTTAATAATCATCCTTACTGTTTTCTTGTACAATTATCCTCTTAAGCATGCTTGTCCATAATTAACTACAATCTGTCAATGTAATGTAATAAAATTAATATTAATCATCAAAAGCCACCCAGGTTTCATTACCTGTATTGTAATTAAATTGCTTCAATTCTAAGAATTAGTTTAATCATATAACTTGCTGATAAATGTTTTACAAGCCGATGCAAACATTAAAGGGTATTAAATAATACATACTCATTTTTTTAATATTATAATTGGCCCATAAATATATTTTGTTTTTTTTTGACGAAAAAATATATTTTGTTTTAAAAACCTATCTATTTACGAGTTGGTTGGTTATTAAATCGTTAGTTTGACGTTTATTAGTTAATAATATTAAATATTCTAACTGCTAGTACTAATTATAATATAGACGACGTGGGAAATTAGTAGCGTATTTCACAAAAAAAAATATTAAACAGGAAAAAAAGAGCAAAAAGTCGCAGAACAGACAGACATCATTCAATAATTACAAGTGTTCTAACTTTCAACAATGAATTAACTAATTTTTAGTTTTACTTTTATTTATTTATATTTATATTTATATTTTTATATGCCCGTCTCTGCCTTCTATTGCGTAATGTTGGTTTTTTTTTTCTGAATGTCTGTGCCTGTGGATCTGATCACACACTCACACATATAGAAATCTGGAACAAAAGCAACACTGGACTATTTTCTCTCCCGACGACGTGCATTGTTTCTCTGTCTTCAAATGTCAATGGTTGAATCCATCTTCTGTTCTTGTTGTATCTGAATCTCGCCATTATTGGTACGCTTTCCCAAAACCCTACTGCTTTCTGTTTCTGGGTTTGTGAATCCCATGAGAATTTACCTGTTTATGCCGTTTTTGGTTTGATCCCTGCATTTTATTTCCCCCATCGAGATCTGGGTTCTCCTCAAAACTGGAAATTGATAAACCGTCTATGAGTTCGGTTGCTGAGAAAGTGTTGGGGAAAGGGAAAATTTTGGGATCGTGGGATTGTTGTTTTAACCTAATTGTGTGTTGGAATATTGGGTCGATTTCTTAAGTTGTTTCCTTATATTTTTAGGATTCCTGGGCAGCAAAAAAAAAAAATAGGTTAGTGTGAAGCAATGATTTATAATTGGGAGAATCTTTGACTTTCATTTGCAGGTTGATCTGGAGCATAATTGGAGATTGGTGGATCCTTATTGAATTGGATAGGTTGTCTCGTTTGAATGTCTGGCAAGTAAGGATTGTTTCAGAACCGGGCATTTCTCTGAATAAGCTTTTCCCAGTAGAAGCTAGTCTATTCTAATTTGAACTTATTTCCTTGTCCGGGTTGGGTTTGATTTGTGATGATTTTGAGGTAGTGCTGGGTGGAAGAGATCTCTGCATTACCTGTTTCGATGCTTGTAGGGAAGCAGGTTTTATTACTCAGTTGTTGAAAGGGGTTGAACAATTTGGATATGAGAAGCTCCTGGGTCAATAAACTATATCTGCTTTTGGGCTCTAGACTGCCTCTTAATTGGTTATTTTTGTGCCTCATTAGCATACTTGCCCTGATCACAGTGTTGTCATCATCCTCTACAAATGATTTGGATTCTATCGCCTTGCGTGCCCCTGTGTCCAATGTCTTCAAAAACTATAGGAGGCTGAAGGAACAAGCCCTTTTTGATATCTTAGAGCTGAGGTCTCTTTCTTTGGGAGCTAGTGGGGAGAAAGAGCTAGGCCTTTGTGGCAAAGATAGAGAAAATTTTGTGCCTTGTTACAATGTCACGGCAAATTTGTTAACTGGGTTTAAAGATGGGGAGGAGTTTGACAGGCACTGTGAATTGTCAAGAGGAGGAGAGAGGTGCCTGGTTCGTCCTCCAAAGGATTATAAGATCCCTTTAAGATGGCCGGTTGGTAAGGATGTGATATGGAGTGCCAATGTGAAGATTACCAAAGACCAGTTTCTTTCCTCAGGAAGCATGACTAAAAGGTACTTTTGATTTAACTTTCATGTTGTTGTTATAACCATTCTTGTGAGCGGATTTAGTTTTATACAAGTAGACACGTGACTTGTTACTCTCGGTTCTGTGGAAATATTGCAGAGGACTGCTATTATTATTGTTTTGGCGCAAGTTCGATAGTTTGGTATCACTAATATTAGTTTTGTTGTTGTTCTTGTGAGATGGTTATGATTCAATTTTATGAAAATTAATGTATCCATTCTGCACAAACCCTCTAGGTTGATGTTACTTGAAGAGAATCAAATTGCTTTTCACTCTGAGGATGGATCCATCTTTGATGAGGTCAAAGACTATTCACGGCAAATTGCAGATATGATCTTTGCAGGAAATGATTATGACTTTTCTCAAGCTGGTGTAAGTAACTTTTCCACTGCATTCTCATATTGATCATTCTATTACCTTTTTCGGATTTCCGTTGGGTTTTGAGAGTTTTATTAATTAAATAGAATACTATCAGTCAATATAAAGCCTATCCCCAGATAAAGTTGAAGTCGAGTACATGAATCCTTTACCTAAGTATGTGACATCTTCTACTCATATTATCGCTGTTAACTTGTGTGTGACCTTACCACTTACAGTTTCTCCTCACTAAGATTTTTCACATTTTATCCTTCATGTCACTAACGTCCCTATGGTGCTCGTGATGAAGCCACCTTAGGCAGTTCTTTCTCATCTTATAAATACTAAACTGTTAGTAGCTAAGCATAAATTACCGTGCTTATTTTGGTTACATTTCCCTCCCCAGAAAGCATGAAATTCATTGTTTCAATAACTCTCAAATTCCCAATCCCAAGGAATTATGTGGGTTGTGTTTGATCCTTTCTATTATTTAATATAATCATTGAATTTGTTAATCACAGGTTCAAAACGTGTTAGATATTGGTTGTGGGTTTGGTAGCTTTGGAGCTCATTTGGTATCATTGAAGTTAATGGCTATTTGTATTGCGGAATACGAGGCAACTGGCAGTCAGGTTCAATTGGCTCTTGAGAGAGGTCTTCCTGCAATGTTAGGGAACTTCGTATCAAGGCAACTTCCATATCCTTCGTTATCATTTGACATGGTCCATTGTGCTCGGTGTGGTATAGTTTGGGACAAAAGAGGTACTTTTTAGTTGATATATCTCATACTTATCAGATCTGGCAATTTTCTGTCACCAGTTGACTTCCTTTCTGGGCAGCACAATAAATAAGAATTTGGAGTGCTGCTTGACTGATACTGTCTTGTTCTTTCTGTATCTTTCTCTTCCTTAATGTGTAGTCATTAGGTCATTTCTGTTTACTATTATTAAAAGTAATCAAGAAAGCTATGAACTTTATAGCTGGAGTCATGAATTATCAACTTTTAAAGTTGAATTCGGTAAATGTTCTGGAGGACCTAAACATGCATATCTTGCTTGATGACAATAAAAACAGATGGAATCTTTCTCATGGAAGTGGACCGTGTTCTTAAACCTGGCGGTTATTTTGTTTTAACTTCACCAATAAGCAAGTCATTTGGCAGTTCGATGGGTGCTAACAAGGGAAGCATGTTATTAACCCCTATGGAAGAAGAATTAACCAAGAAAATGTGTTGGAGTGTTCTAGCTCAGCAAGAAGAAACATTGATCTGGCAGAAAACTACGGATCCAAATTGTTGTGCCTCTCGGTGAGTATAGTCATAGTGACACGACATTTATATTGTACTTTGATAAGTGTTGTGAACTGAAGTAGAATAGTTGTAGTTTTGGTCTGCCATTGAATGCATTTGTGTAACTCTTTGAATGTCTATTTACAGACTCTATAATACAGCTTGTATTTCTATATGTAGTGATCAGGGTGTACCACTTTGTGGAGAAGAGCATGATGCTCCATCGTACTATCAGCCCCTTGTACGTTGTATAAGTGGGACCAAGAGCAAGCGTTGGATTGCCATCCAGAACAAGTCCTCTGGTTTGAGCTCTGATGAACTTGAAAATGTCCATGGAAAGTATTAGTCCCTATATTCTTTACTTTAGCTTGATTTATATCTTCATCTCTCAATTCTTTATATGTGCCATGTTTTACCAATGTATTTATCTACTTTATCTTTGCAGGAGTTCGACCTGATGATTTTTTTGATGACTTGCATTTCTGGAGGTCTGCTTTGATAAACTATTGGTCTCTCCTCACCCCCTTAATTTTCTCGGACCATCCAAAGAGGCCGGGTGATGAAGACCCGTTGCCTCCATTTAATATGGTGCGCAATGTGATGGACATGAATGCTCATTTTGGGGGTCTGAATGCTGCATTTTTGGAACAGAAAAAACAAGTCTGGGTGATGAATGTAGTCCCCGTCGGCATTCATGATACACTTCCCCTCGTACTTGATCGAGGTTTTGCTGGTGTCTTGCATGACTGGTAAGCTGTTAAATGGCAACTATACTGTTACCAACTATTTTGAAGATAATTTTGACTCCATCTATGTGTAGGTGTGAACCCTTCCCCACATACCCACGTACTTACGATATGCTTCATGCAAAGGGGCTTCTTTCGCATATCGCATCAGAGAGGTGTAGTTTACTTCATTTGTTTTTGGAGATGGATCGAATACTGCGCCCAGAGGTTCCTATCTTCTCCCTGTATTTTTGTCTTTTTTATTTGCCCGCACTTAAACTTCTTTTAGTACCTTAGTAATGAGACAATTCATAGTATTATTGCATCTTCCATGCAATAACAGTCTACACTTCCATCAAAACTTGCTTGTCAAACTGGTCAAGCACCTGAACTTAGGTCCTTGGGACCAGGGTTTAAGTCTCAGCAGTGGTACCTCCCCACTGTTATCATCTATTTCCTTCCAACTCATGTTGGGCCTCTATTCTACAACTCTGGTTAGGCCTCTCTCTCTCTCCCTCTTTCTTACTGTGGGGTCATTCATCGATTTTATGTATAAAAAGAATCACAAGTTTGGTGCTCTCTTGCTTCTACTTAGGCAAGTGAATCCCAAATCTTTATACACATTGCCTATAAAACCAGTTTACACTCCCAATCCTCTGTATCTTGCCAATTTATCTGTATTCTCTGTGGTTGCATTTGTATCGTGCCCTAGAGCAGCAATTTAAACAATTTTCTGCCTTTAGTTGTGGATTGTTGGCTGTTTGTTTGACTGAACTTGTTAAAAACATGTTTTTGGCAGGGATGGATCGTTCTTTCTGATAAAGTGGGAGCTATAGATACGGCCCGTGTGCTTGCTACACAGATGCGCTGGGAAGCAAGAGTCATTGATCTTCAAAACGGGAGCGACCAGCGCTTACTCGTTTGCCAAAAACCGTTTCTGAGGAAATGATTGGCATAGGTCTTCCTAACCTGTACAATTTATGCTCTGGTAAATTTCCTTGTCTCTGTCGTTGTCATTGGCCAGAAATATTCAACTGCTGATAGATAAATGCCTTAAGTGGTGAACTGAAAGTAGAGTTTAGATAATAATAATGCTGCTCAATATGATCCATTCTGGCAAGATTTTCGGAGAATTAGCTGATTTGTTCATGATCACCTCTGAAAAATGCCGAAAGTGAGCGTATTGATCAAATACAATTTTTTTTATGGTTTCTAGAACTAACCAACACTACTTATACGTTTACAGAACAGGGGCCTATTTGATTGCATCTCGGTGTAATATATGAGTATGAAGTCTACAAATTTGGCCAAGTCCTGAACCAAAAGAGAGGAGGGGGGAGGCTGGAAGCTGTAGATTTGTAAGGAGATTTGCATCATTAGCTGCAATTCCATTGTAGCTACGTATTCATCATCAAAGTCTTAACTTTATTTTTTGTTTGGTTCATTTCTTAATTTGATCTTTATTTTGTAGTTCATGTCTTTGTATTGAACCATCACAATGCCATTGAAGGGGAAAGAAAATATAAAAGTGGTCATGCAAATATTTCATTCGTGTAAGCGTTTTTGTCAATTTCTCAGCATGTATTGACCAAAAACTGTGTCCATTGATATTGAATTTTGTAATGTAGATCAGTGTCATTGATGCCTAAATTTGAAGGCTGTATTTTAGACTCGGAGGGTTCTAGGAGGCATTTTGTTTGACATAGAAACCCAATTAACAACAGAAAACCTCTTAACTCCAGGAGAAACAAAATAACAGCAGCCATGACCAACACACAAGGATTACCTCAAGGATATATAATGCAGGAAAAATGCTTAAAACGCAGCAGTATGAAAAGTTGATTTTCACCTCCCAATCGTGACATCAAGAGTACTACAGTATCATCGTATAGTTTTCTACACCCAACTGATTGATCTCTATAGGATTCAGAAATTGCAAAGTTAATTCTACACCCTAAGAGCGTATCCAGAGGGGTTTAGAACACCCTAAATCTAGAAATTAATTTAAAATCGTTCAACTTTAAGTTACTTTCGATATGATATCTTATGAATCCAAATCGAAATATGTATGAAAATGTTATGGATATTTAAAGATCTGCGCGATGGCTGATCTCTTTCCACTCCAAACGTTCAATTTTAATTTTAGACTCTTATAACGCTTTCCAACAACCCGGTTCACGACTCATTGTAAATTGTATTTGAAAAGTCAAGTAAACTAGAATAGAATATAAAATGATAGTTCAATAATATACCATACAATATAGTATCTATGAGTACTAATAATGAAATAATGCTTATTAGTTTTTCTTAAATAGTGTATTCGATATATCAAATAATATATGAATTATTAGGCATGGAAATTGGGGAAATATAATAAAAAGAGTTTAAGAGACTAGTCGGCCATAGCTTCTCCCTTTTATGAGTGATTTCCCAATCTCCAACGCCGTCAAGTACTTCTCCCCCATGGTGAAAGCTAAGAATTTCCGTCTAGGGCTAGTGAGAGCTATTGACATCCGTCGAGAGCTGGGTTTTGGGCGTTGCCTCTCCGGTGAACGTCAAGTACGAGTCTCGTATGTCCCCATTGTCCTCTTCTATGCGGCGGCCACCAAATGGAAACGGTTGAAAAAGGCACCAGAGTTATCCGACCAGTGGATTTGGGATCCGAGGGTGGGACACTAAGATGGTGTATCATTCCATGACAACCCAAGTCGAGTAACCTCGACGAATCAAGACGAAGGACCGACCGGTCTCCTTTGGACGGAGCATCCCATTCTCCTCTAGAAAACAGGATCTACCAGGAGGCGATCAAACAGTCACCTATATAGTTTTTCTCAAGGTTCTTTAGGCAACTTCGATCTTGGAATTTTTTTTTTGTTTTTATGTTTTCTATTTCAGTTCTTAGTATGTGGGTATTGCCTTATCTTGTCTAAAATGCAAAATATACTCTTGTTACAGGTCTAAGAGCGTCGAGAAACCTACGGAGGTCCCGAACATATCTGGGGCTAGGGTCGTTGACCTAGTTTCTGTTATTATTGATTGGCATGATGAATAAATATCCTATGTCTCTCCGTTTTAGAAAAAAAGGCATGGAAAAATATTTATTAAATTTATCATTTATTATTTTAATAAGAAATATTGTTTCTTCTTTTCAAAAAATTATTTATCCATTTTGATGGGAGGAGAAATTTAACCATGTTTGAATGATAATTAAATATTTATATTAGAATTATAAGTTAGTACTAGCATATTTGATTACGTAAAATTCATATATTTGATGATTTTTCTTTATATTTTAGAATTGTACAAGGACAACTCTGAATTTAAGTCATTGCTTTATGTAAAACTATGAAATGTATAGAATATATTGATGATAACTTGATACAAAGAACAAGAGTAACACTAGCATCTAACTACCTCATTAATGGTAAACTCTTCACCTTCCACCCACTTAATTCATAGTAGACTCTTCAACTACTCATCATTAATTCATATTCTAACAATCTCTATTGATCAATTATAATCAACTGTATTTCAACTTTCATTCGTCTTTATTTAACAAAATGTGTAGTTCGCACCTTAGTATTAAATATCTTTTCACTATTAGAAAATGTACAGAGAGTTAGATACATAGAGATATATATAGAAATTAATTCATTGGACAACAAGTAGGGGGAAGAAATCAAGGCTCTGTAAGCGGGATTGGATCCTCTCATCATGTCTGCGCCCCCTAAACCAGGTATATTGATGTCAGTGTCAAGAAAATGAGCATGTTCAACATTCCAATCATTGAATCCTTGAAATCATGTGCACTAAGCTCAGTAAAAAACAATGAAGCACACGATGCATGAAGCACACAATGCAAACACAATGGTACATGAAGCACACAATTCAAACGTACTAAGATCTACGATCTCCCACCCCGCACTAAAAACCTTGCACTGTCCCTAGTGCGACTCAATCATATACATGCTCCTAACCACATACATGCAACCCCCCACTTGTGTAGAACAATCAAGCAATTCAGAGAACTAAGATGCATAACCTATCAGCACAGCAAATCGGGTGCTCAACACCCACCAGAAAAACATCAAAGTTCACAAGTAGATATTAAACATAATAAGCAATAGAGGGATAGAGATAATGCCCCTTCATCGGTATTACCTTTTTCCTGAATATTGTAAATTTCCTTTGTGCATGGTAGATGGAATGCTACTTCGCCCAAGTGAGTTCTCGAGAACTCGGCGCCAACAAATATAACTTTAATTTTCAAGCTTCCATCATGTATCACCAACTTGCACAAATAGTTGGAGAATAAGAGCAAGACATAACATATACAAAACAACGAGGGGTAGGAATATTGGGTTGCCTCCCAAAAAGTGCATTTGTTTAATGTTGTTTGCTCGACGGGTAGGAGGCTCAATCAAGAGGCTTCCAGAACGTCTCATACTTCCATTGCATCATTCTCTTCAAGTGTAGATAAAAAGGCGGGAGAAGGAACACAATGTAGCATAAGAACCTTTTCCTTGAGTTTTGTAAGAGCTCCAAACTCAAGGCTAATTTCATCAAGCTTTGCTTTAACAGAATAATTGTGATTAAATTCAGGAATAACTTCAAAAAGCCGCATAAAACTATACGCGTTTATCACCTACATACCCACTTATATTTTTATTTCATACGACCCCCAAACTATTCATATTTGATCACCGTTTGATTTTCTGTTAGTTTTTTTAGAAATGACGAAAATACCCCTACTCTTATAAACCCTAATATCAATCATATAATTACGAAAATGCCATAACACATAAAATAAGAAAACAAAAATAATTTTTATTTATTTTCAGAAAATAAGAAAAAATAATTATTATTTTTATTTATTTTCAGAAAATAAGAAAAAAAATAATGTTTATTTATTTTCAAAAAAATAAGGAAATAAGAAAAAATAATTATTTTTTATTTACTTTCAGTAGATAAGAAAAAATAATTATTTTTTATTTACTTTCAGCAGATAAGAAAAAATAAAATTTTCACCTAAAAAATGATTTTTTGTCTATTTTCCACAAATTATTTTTTCTGGAAATTATTTCCAGAAAAAATATTATTTTTTTATATGTTTTCAGAAAATAAGAAAATGAAAAAATAATTATTTTTATTTATTTTCAGAAAATAAGAAATAATTTCTGGAAAACAAACAAAAAGTATTTTTTTTAGGTGAAATTTTTTTTTCTTATCTTCTGAAAATAAATAAAAAATAATTATTTTTTCCTGTTTCCTTATTTTCTAAAAATAAATAAATTATTATTATTTTTTATTATTTCTGAAAATAAATAAATAAAAAATATTATTTTTTCTTATTTTCTGAAAATAAATAAAAAAATTATTATTTTTTCTTATTTTCCGAAAATAAATCAAAAATTAATTTTGATTTCTTATTTTTCTTACTTTTATGTGTAATGGCATTTTCGTTATTATGTGAAAGTCATGGTTGATATTAGGGTTTATAAAGGTAGGGGTATTTTCGTCATTTCTGAAAAAACTAATAGAAAACTGACAGAAAATTAAACGGTGATAAAATATGGATAGTTTGGGGGGTCGTATGAAATAAAAATAGAAGTTGGTATGTAGGTGATAAATGTGTATAGTTTTATGCGGCTTTTTGAAGTTATCCCTTAAATTCATCTTGGCACAACTTGATAAGGACATGAATATCAAGAAGCGTATGATGCTCATGACAACAAGGGTCAAGAGCATCTACCACAATAGAGCCACAGCTCACAAACGGAAAATGAGTACTAGCAAATACATCACAAAAATTATGCTTTATATTAAACACTCTATGCTCAATGTTAATTTTGAAAATCAATGGGATGGGTTGAACATAAAGAGTTGATTTGGTAGAATCTAAAAATGAATCTCCCACGCTAAAGGGAATTTCGACATCATGCTCGATGTCTAGCAAAATAAAATCAATGAGAGATTCAAATACAACCCCTCTCTTGAGAGCATCTTCCATAGTACCCCTTGGATATCTAATAGATTTGTCAGCCAACTAACTCTATGGATACTATGGGAAGATTTGGCTCAAAAAAAGTTTGTGAACTACTTTCTACAACTATACAATCATTATTTACATATACGGAATTCAAAGCATCAAAACTACATGGAGATGACAATGATATTATACAAGAGGGATTAGAATTTGATACCTCACATTCCGCACTTACCTCTAAACTTATGGTGGGATAATGAGTTTCTTGGTTTGTTGTGTCTTCTAAGTGCTCGGAAAGATCTTCCTCAATGTGGATTGCTTGATCGTGTAGCGCCCTCTCATTCATCGTTTGTATGGGAGGATTTTTTGATCTTCAAGCTTTTAAAACCACTCAATCATGTTTTCATTTGGTTTTCTCATAGTTTCAATCATATTCATATTCCATTCTTTGGCTTCCTTATTCATCTCCTTCATTTGGTTCATGAGAGCAAAACACATTTTCTCGAGTGACGACTCCTCACCATGGGACAATTGAGGTTCAACTTGATAACCTTGATCAAAAGTGGAAGTGTCCTCCTAATATTGACAATGGACATTTGAATGTAAGTACTCACAATTGTAGTTAGAATGATCATAAGCTCCACAAAAATCACAATACACATTATCAGAATATCAATTCTCCATAAAAGTTATAATGCAATGAATCAACTAGACAAATATATACAAAAAAAAAATGAAATGGTCTTAACACGAATTACAAATGTATCAGAGTTGCCTTAGTTGCTCCCCGGCAACGGCGCCATTGGCTTGACACTCCGAGAATTAACTCTCAGAATGGCACGGCAAGCGTACCGGTCGTCAAGTAGTAATCGGGGTTTAGTCCGAGATATCGTACCCAAGGGAGAAATTAGGCACGCACTTTAGTTAATTAATTCGATGGTCAAGTTATTCCTATAATGATGATTTGTTTTGTTTTGTAAAATGTAATTTCATACGATACTGAGAATATATAAATGATCCGAAAACAGACCACAAAATCACAGATGGATTGTAAATCAAAGATAAAAGGTGATATAGGACATTAACGGGGTTCGAATGTGATGAATGACTTAACGGGATTCGATATATATTTTCAACTAATATTATTCCAAAGGAAACAGGAATTCTATACGTATAGTCCTAACCATCTCTCGATCGTATTAGGACCCTAATATACTCAGTCCACCTAATTATCTCTAATCTAGGTGTAGGGCGGTATAAAGCATTACAATTTATGAATTCCTTTAACTTTCAGGTTTTACACCTATAATTATTGCACTCATGTCAGTCTAACCATATTCTAGTCTAGATTGAAACTCGAGCTATCTAATTCACATTTCCTCCTATTAACATCATTTCTCAATTGTTGGTTACCAAGATTGAATCAATTATCACGTGATCAAGGCGACAAAGCATTACGAACGAAATTAGATAAACAGTATCCTAATACTAGTTTAAAAAAATATATAATCGAATTACGTTAATTCAATTCATCACATCGTTCCCCTAGCCCTAAATCAATGAGGATTTAATTTATCACAATGAAATACGAACACAAAGAAATGATAAGAACAGTGATAATCATACTGACTGAAAAAGTAATACAAATATCAAAGTATAATCAAAACCTACGAAGAACCTTCGGAAATGAGTTTGTATCTCTTGTTTGATCTTCAAAACCTCTTCCCAAAATCACCAAAGCTCTCTCCCAATGTGTTTTCTCCTTTGAAATTCGTGACCCCCCTTTATACAATCCCTAAAATCATATTTATACTTCATTAAACCCTAGGGATAAGATGGGAAATTGGCCAAAAACTAATAAAATCTGCGCGCGCACGTTTGTCACACGCCGAGTGTATAACGTGCATCTTGGATAGTGGCGAATCCTTCATCAAGTTGTAGATAACTTAATTCCCTTCGATTTGATATCTTACGGGCAAAAATCGGAGCTCAGATGCAAAAGTTACTCTCTTGACAAGATCAGCCAGACTCCAAAATTCCTTAAGCTAATTTTTGCTCCATTTGGCTCCAAAACTCCTTTTTTCACATCAAACTCCTATATACCCTTGAAAAAAGACCAATTAAATAAATATAGATAAAAATACATTAAATCACATTATCCCAAGACTGAAAAGCTTAAAAATATGGGCTAAAAACATCTAGAATAGATGCATTTTACGTTCACATCACGTACCTTAGTATTAAATATCTTTTCACTATTGGAAAATGTACAGAGTTAGATACGTAGAGCTATATATAGAAATTAATTCATTGGACAACAAGTCGGGGGAAGAAATCAAGGCTCTGTCCAAGCGGGATTGGATCCTCTCATCATTTCTGCACCCCCTAAACCAGGTATACTGATGTCCCATCATCGGGGCATCGACTAGCTGTAGGTCATCCACCATAGATGCAAAATCATCCATGAGGCTCAGAGGATAGGTACCCCCCAATGGTGTCGATCGGGTCGAGTATCGCATTAAAATCTCCTATCAGTATCCAATTCGGCCTTTTAGGGGTGTGCAGCCTCCGGATCATCTCCCATATACGATACCGATGTTCCCGACGAGGTTCCCCATATATACCAGTGAGCCTCAAGTCTCTATGTCCCGATGTCGTGACTTCTATATCGATGTACCTTGCAGACGACGACCGGAGCACTACCTCAATCCCAAAGACCCATAATAGAGCCAAGCCCCTCTTATTCTAGCCATCCTGACTCCTCCGAGAGGTAGAGTAAGGAACACAGAAAAACCTTGGAATAAAACTTGACGCCCTGCAGGTTTAAGCGCAAACTTGAGCACGGCAAGTGCACCGGCCATCAAGTAGTAATCGGATTTGAAGTCCGGAATATCGAGCCCAAAGGAGCAATAAACAAACACTCACTATTTAAAGCTTGTAGCTAAACTGTTTCGGTAAAAATCGAGTTTTTATGTTTTGAAAATAAACCTATAACGACTAAAAAGAAAATACAGAATTTAACCGAGAGCTTTTTTATCTTGAATCAAGTGAAGATAAATCAAGGGCACGGGTTCATAAAGTTCATTCCATAAAATTGAACACGTTCGATTGCTGCGATGTCGACTTATTTTAGAGGCAACGAGTTGCCTCGACTCTATTCCTAGCTTCTTTCGAACGATTCAGACCCTAATGGAATCTAACCACCGAGTTCTTTCGACTCTCGATGTAGGAAGACCCAAAGCGTTAAGTTCTATGACGACTTCTAGCTTTCGACAAAACAAGTCTATAGTTATTGCAATTGTATTAACCCCGCTAGTTCTAGCCAGAATTTAAATCCAACCTATGATCAATTTTTGACTTAATTAGAATCCTCCTCTTTCGAGCGACATATCCTAATTCGAAACAATTACCAAGCCTACACGGGAGGTAAAGCATTACACACAAATCTATCATAGACACTAATAAAAATCGACAAGCACCACAACCGAAGCATTCAAAACATGGAAATCATTACTCTAATCCTCCATAACCCTAGAAATTGGGGGTTTAGGTGTTCATGATGAGAAAATGCAAGAATGAAAAGAAGCAAACAATTAAACTCATAATCAAGATGAAAGTTGAGATACAATCACTGAATTAGTCGTCCAAAGCTTGTTCTTCTTCTCCTCCAATCTCTAACCTTGATGCTCTTGAAAAATCCACCAAAAGAAATGCACTTGAGTAGCCAACAATGGAGCTTTTCTCCAAAAATCAACACCCAAATAAATCTCAAATGATTCTCTTTCCACCAAAATATTGTTCCTCAAACAAATAATCCAAGAGTAAAAGCTTCCTCTAAATTCTATAAGAAAAAATAAATAAAAAAGAACTATACAAAAATGGTTCTCTTTTCCTTCGTGTGTTCGTGCTCTCGTTCTCTGAAAAAAATGGTGAAGCAGATCCCCTTCCTTAAGTGTGGTGCGGCTGAGCAATATAGAGGAAACAGTGGTGTTGCCCTAGCCACGTGTTGGCAGAGGAGATGAGAGCTGGAAGGGGACACGTGTCGGCCACAGGGAAAACGGCGGCTGCGGCTTCGACATGTGGCGCGCGCAGGAGGAGAGGCGGCTGACCAGCGCCACGTGTCGCGCGTAGGAAGAATGGCGGTAGGGGCTGGCGGCGCCACGTGGCGGACTCTGATGGGCTGCTCCATTTTTGCTCCTTTTCCGCTATTTTGCTCGCTCCGGCTTCGTTTGAACTCTGATCGATCTCGTTCTTGCGCCAAAAAATTCCTCTTTTCAAGACCTGCAAAACAAGACCAATCATGAATATATTTCAGAGCGAACAAAATCGACCCTTTTAATGATCCACATGCACGAAACATCCAAAATACGCCGGAAATCCATCAAAACACCGAACATATCGATAAAATCGATTATTCATGCTAAACCTACATATATGATAGAAAGTCGGGACCAAAAGCCTATATAACTCGATATAATGTGGCCCTTTTATGTGTTAAAATGCACCTGCATCACCCATCCAATGGGAAAGAAGAGCACAATGTTGTTTGGTCAGGGGGTTTCCGATAGGAAGAGAAAGTGGGGGCAGTGATCCCGGAGAAGATGGCGGAGCTGCTTTTTATGAGTCCCGGTCCCCATCCCTTGGCAATTCCAGGCCAAGACCCGAAGATCTGGCGATACTGACGGCGACGGAAGAACCCCTAACCCTAACTCCCAATTACGATGTGATTGCCCAGGAATTGGCGATGGGGGATGTGTAGGAGGTGAGGGGGATCGGCCATTAGGATGGTGTGGGAGCGAAGCCTATCCGGACGGACCCAAAAATTGCCCTTACACGAGACCCTGTGAACAGATATCGTTCAAGCCTAGGGTAGACGAGGATGGAGGAGAAGAGTTTGGAGACACGCACCCTGGCGGCGAGAAAGTGAGCCCAGAACACCATCGGGAGGAAGAGGAGCGACGCTGCCACGAAGGGAGGAGACGCACAGAAACCCTAGTAGACGACATTCCCCACAACAATCCTAAACCTGTTCTTTAGTCATATTCTTTGATAATTATTAATTGATTAATATTATTAGGAAAGAGTAATTAATTTTTTTTGAAAGAATTATTGAAAAAGATAAAGAAAAGAATGGTTTTTAAAAGAAAAACATTCAAAAATAAAAGAAGAATTAAATAAACTACCGAATGAGAGAAATAAAAATAAGAGAAAATATCAGATTGGTACCCTTAAGTAGTCACTTTTATCACTTTAGGTACATTAACTATTTTTATCATTAAAAATGTACCTTAACTTACCAGAAAGTAACATATTAGTGTTTTCCGTCCTTTTCTGGACAGAAAATGGTCATGTGCATAACACATGACCATATATTTTCAAAATATGCCTATACTACCCTTAGCCTATTAAAACCCTAAACTAACATTTTCTATTCAAACCTATTCTCTCTCTTAAAAGTACCCTCACACCTTCACTTTCCTAACCGTAAATTATCTCAACCCTCTCATCTCTCTTTATATTTCTCATGGTTGCGGCAGCTCTCCAACCCGCCACCACCAAACATCCAATACCGGCCAGCACTAGTGACCACCACCGGCATCCCCCAACCACCAGACCTCCTCCTTCGTAGCTCTCCAACCCGTACACCGAATTCGCTATCGTTTGGAACACCGTCGTCGTCGCTGGCAAAGTCCTTTGCTGATTTTGTATATTTAGTTCCACCACATCTTGAATTTGCTGATATACATCTTGGTTCTGAGTTCAATTTCTTAACACTCATTTACTATTTGTTGAGAAGGTACTGGAAATGGTTGTGCATGTTGATGCTTTGTTGTAAATGAAACAAAATGGATGAGGGAAAATAATTACTGACAAATAAGAAAAAATGAAAAAAATAATTAACTGAATAAAAGAAAAAAATGTAAAAAAAAATAATCACTGAATATAAGAAACGGATTTTGAAAAAATAAATCTGATTTTTTTCAACATAAATCTGATTTTCTAAAATTGAATATGAATTTATAAAAAATAATAATGATTTTTTTTAAATCAAACTTATTTAATAATAAAATTTATTTTTATAAAATAAATAAAAGATAAAAAGAATTTTTCAGAATCAGTGGCAGAATTTTGAAAATTTAATGGTAAGTGAGGGACATTTTGGTCTTTTTACACTTTTTGGATGGAAAGTTAACGTCCAAAACTAAAGTGTTACTTTTTGGTAAGTTAAGGTAAGGTACCTAAAGTGATAAAAGTGACTACTTAAGGTACAAATTTGATACTTTCCTATAATAGGGAATATATAAGTATAAAAATTATAAAAATAATTGATTTGAAAATTTAACAAAATAAATCTACTGTATCTCTAAAGGTAACTTCCATGTTCTATTCACGCGCTTTTGTGCATGCGGGTACTGTTCCCCCCAACTTGACGTGTGCGAGGCTTCCTTATTCGCTAATTGGTTTTTTCTACTCTCATAATCAATCCACTGTTTCTCTTCTTGTTCGCCTCTTCCCCTCCCAGAGCTGGCCGATCGTTTCCCTCGCCCTCTTCAATGCATCAGAATGGGTATGTCCTATATATACGATGCCCGTTTATCCTCTTAAATCCATAGTTCATTTGGATTTCAGGTTAGGGTTTCGACTTCTTCCTCTGATTATTTTTTGTTAGTTGTATTGTTGTTATTCTGGTTCGGGTTCCAATTCCATTTGTGAATATTTGGCCGAAATTCTTTGTGTCATACAGGATTCCTTCCTAACATTTTGTTTTCGATTTTACAGGTCCCAGGTGAACAGCAATAGTATGCTCCTTAATTCCAACTATGGAGGTAACTCCTTTCTCTCTATCTAATGGTAGGAACCAATATATGCAAGTTACATAAACGATTGATGATTCATTTGGAAATTTGGGTCCCCTATAGAAAATTAGCTATGCCGCCCAACTTGGATTTTTTAGTAGATACATGCTGAAAGAGTTGAAGTTGATAAGTATCTTTTTTTGCAAAGATTGGGAATTCGATATATTGTGTTTTACTGGTTCCTACCATTATATTTACTAATTGACATGTTAAGTTGTTTAAAATAACAGATCATATATTGGGTCGCTGGCCAAACAAACACATTGTTCGAATTTGGACCGTTTGATGTAAGTGCTACTAGTTTTGTCTACGATTTTAGCTTCGGTTGGCTTGAATTGTTTGGGAATTCACTTAATGTTTGCATTTTGTTTTCCATCCGATAGTTTATGTTAAATTATGCCATTATATTACTATATCAAAAAATGTTGAAGCATCAAGGTTTGGTGAGTCTGTTCAAGCCAGGGTAGTTGCTGGATATGAAAAATCAGGCAATCATCCCATAGTGAGGACTCCAGGTTAGGTCTCGTGGCAAGTTTCGACTTTATTGTTACCGATTTAGATCTGAATTCATCGGATTTGAGTGATGTAGCATGATTGTTGTGCAATGAGATTCGTTTTCCTATGCAGGTTTAGTGAATTTGTATCGTTAATTGATTTCTCTCAAAATTCATTGTTCATTAATTAAAGTTTTTTTGTTTGTCTACTGAATATTCGTGCTTCCGGTACCTTGCATGGTTTGATTAGGAAGTCTGATCTCATGTTTTGTAGGCAGTGCTTCTACAACAACGCTGGGGAGATTGGCTTGATCGTGGTCCGTTTTTTATGCTCTTCAGTGATTTGCATATGGTTTACTAATTTTTTTAATCATTATGAAATAATGGAGTTTCTGATGAAAATTGGTTTATGCCATGGCCGGTGTGAGAGGTAAGGTCATGGACAAAGAAGATCCGGTCAATGTACTCCTCTCTAGATTTTGTTATTGAGAAATACGAGGAAAAGAAATTGTGATTTGATTCAATTCGATTTTTTGGAATTATGTCATTTATCTAATTTAAGTTAGTAGTTTTATTTCTTAAGTTGTGGGTTTTGGTTGGAATATCTAGGGCATGTGAGTGCTAAAGAATTAAAGGAGGGTATGAGGGGTATTGGGATTGAAAATTGATGACCCTCATATTTGATTATTTGGTCAGTAATGAGTGATGCAGCTGAGATAATGTTAGTTATTCCTTAGGATGGTGTCATTTAGAAACTGTATCCAAAGTAGGTTTTTTTTACCTACACTAATGTTCTTATGCACATTGTGTCAATTTTGTAGGGGGGCTGCTTGTGCGTCTTTATTTGGAGTTGGAGCTCCAAAATCTTTGGTGATTGGAGTGGTGGCTTTGTTGGTGTTTTTCCAAAAGGTCTTGTTGAGGTTAATTTGTTTTCAATCTCAAAGTTAAGTTTTGTCAGCTTCAATGATTTTGATGCATGAAACATAAGTTTGTAGAACCTTGATAAATAAACATGATGTATAGAAAATGATAGAATCCAAGAATTTGAAGGAAAACTAAATGAAATAAACATAGTTAGGATAATCTCATGTGAATCTACACGAGGAATTTGGAATTGCTGCTCAAAGTTCTATTTGAAGTTAACAGTTTCTCTTCACAGATCGTACCGACGCCCAGAATGGCCAACTCAATCGGCTGCATTGAATATGGTAAGGGAAAAAAACGGTCACGGCTACTCGATGTCATGGCCTATATATGGGCACGTCTCTATGCCCAACTCAGTTCGTCACACAAATTCTAGGTTAGGTTTCCTGGTTCTTCCTTTGTCGACTTGTGTTATTGTTGTTGCAAAGGCCCGTTGAATCTCAATTCCATTGATATTGTTCTTATTAGGGTTTAAATTTGATGAGGTTAATGCAATTTTTTGATTTACTTACCTTTATTCAAGTATCTGTAATCTAAATTTCATAAAGGTTTTTTTTGCATTTTTATCGATAGTTGAAATAGGGGAAGTCGGGACTTCCAGTCAGAGACTAGATAGGAAGACCTTGATTAAGCATCATTGGTATCTCCTTGTGACCCTTTTACTTCATTATAGTGTATTTGTAATTTCTATGTTTTTATTCCCATTTTCTATGTGTGTTGATTGAGTTGGAATTCAAAACTTTAGGATGTTTTTGTTTTCCCTTTATTTATTTTTATGATGATTTATCAGCAAGTAACAACTGATTTGTTGTATTTAAATTTTTTTGGAAATGTAGCTATTTATCTGGAGGGAGAAGAATGTCCCTTCTTTTTTGAAGAAAAGAGGCGAAAAATTGTTTACTTGAGAAAAATGTGCAGGATGACATGTTTAACTTCAGCATTTGGGCATGGTGTATTTTTAATGAGTGCTGATTGTTATTATTGTCTGTAGTTATCGGAATTTCAGATTGTTGGAGGAACTTGAACGAGAAGAAAAAAGGTATTGACGATGGCACTGATAGCTATGGAATGGATGACGGCGATGACATTTACATGCGCTCATGGACTGGCATCGTAATTGGCCTTCACAACGTAATTATTTTTGCTTCTTTCCTGTTTCATTTCAGTTGAATCGTGTAACTATTCCATCAAGTGGAAGATTGTGATTGGAATGATGATCACCTTTAGAATGAGGAAGCTATAACAAAAATTAAATCAAAAACAAAGATTACGAGGTCGTTCTGCAACTTATTCAGATGCATGAAGAAAGAAGTCGTTATCTTGCTGATTTTTCTTATAGCTTTAGTAGGTTTTTTTATTGCTATGTGCCTGTGTCCCGCTATTCTCTTTTTTGAGAGCTTAGTTTCAATTTCCTCTCTTTTGTTTGTCTCTCCTTTTTTTTGTACTATGTCTTTCTGTGGCAAATTCTTGCAAATAATTTTGGAGGCTAGACTCAAACGTTTTAGACAGTTAAGAGCATGTACAGTGGAGAGGAGATAGAACAGTGAGTCTGAATCACTTAAATAAACCGTGTCCCACAGTGATGAGGTTTACTATAAGATTTATGATTTTGAGTAGATGATGAATGAATGTTTTGATAAATTTTATTAAATTTCGAACACGAAAAAAAATTAGAGTTCAAGCATACATTAGTTGTCCCTGAGCATGTGAGTATGAGCCTTGGCCTTAGCACATGAATCCCACAACTCACACAACGTTGTTGTGTGTCATTCCATCTTCGGTTTGGTTAAATTTGAAACGTGCCGGAGATGCATTTCGTTGTATTGGTTGAAGAGTTCATGCCATTTGGTGGTAAGCATGATGACTTTTTCCGCCTTCTTGGACTTTGCTCGGTCCACCTCCGATTGTGCTCGAACCGCCTTTGCCTTTGCTCGATCCATGCTCACCAATGCATCGGCTTGCTCTTGGACACCCTTACCCTTCCTCTTGGTGGACTTCTTGCCCAACGATCGCTATTCACATGAAGGGACACTTCGGTTACTAGCTCCCTCTGTCGGAATGGTGGATACCCAATCCGGTTGGGACTCACCACCGAGAGGTGTAGCATCCACATCATTGGTGGGAGGACAAGTGGGTGGAATTCAGCTGAATGCCTCGATTTCATCCAACCATTGCCTCCGTGTACTGGGCGTGCCTTCCTCCTCCGTGAACTTCTCCTCGAACTTCAGAATGTTGTACCAACGTTCGAGGTCGAACGTCTTCGGTTTATCGGGCTTCGTTGTGTTATAGTAGGTCTTCTTGGCATTCTTGATGTAGTCAGCTTCGCTATAACAGCTAGGAAAACTTTTCCTCAACTTTGCGAAATTGTCGTGGTACCTCCGCACACGAGGGAAATGCTTTTTCCAATGATTCTTTATTTTCTTCCAACCGAATGCTCGATGACGATCCCCCGAGTTGTACAACCTGGTAATTTTCCCCCAAAATATTGAACCATCTTGCTGATTCCCCTTCGATGCATCTCTCGTCATGTGTATCCAAACACGTATGATATGTATGTCGTCTTCATGTGATCATTTTCTTCTATACCCTTTCGGTTGTTAGGAAGGACCGATAGAGGTCGACTAAGACGACATCTGAGTGTCGTTGTTTTAGTTGGGTTTATATTAGGGCTCGAAGTACCCGTAATATTAGGGACCGAGGTTGGGGCCATAAAAGGTGAGGGGTGGCGTAAAATTACCTCGGTTGAAATTAATGTAATAAAATAAATTGAAACATCAACTAAGGAAATAACATAAATTTAGTAAATGAAATGAAAAATTAATAATAAATACATTAAAAGTTCAACTAACCAATTAAAATAAAATTGATAAATAAAATGAATAATTGGGTTTGAAATTATCGGGGTTGAAGGAACCTGGATTGAAATCAGGTTGCATGTAAAGACTCGGAAAAAACCGCTTGACTACATGAAGGGGTTGTTGTTCAGGTTGATGTTCCACATCTGTTGGAAGCCGCCGGGCTGAATTAGGTTGAAATCGAGTTGCTCCAATACGTCCTCGTGTTAATTTTGCACCGGTGGAGATGGCTTCTGAGATTCGTCGTCAAACCTTTTTTTAATGGAAAAATAATTGGGGATATGGAATTGGGGAGAGAGCTCAGAAATAAGGATAAATTGTGTGTGGGTTGATAAAAGATATGGGTGGTATTTATATAGATGGGGAAAATTATTTTTGGGGGTTAAAATTTTGATTTTATGAATTAAAAAAATAAAAGGGTTATATACTTTTTGGTACCCAAATGTTTCGTCCACGAACTATTTGGTACCCTTATGAATTTTTATTCCAATTTGGTACCCCTAATGTTTTGTCCACGGACGATTTGAGTTAATGGGATTAAAAAACTAACATAATAATATGACATGACCATTTTACCCTTATATTGATTTAGTTAACTTTTGACTTTAATGTAAAATGATCATTTTACCCTTATATTGACTTTTGACTTTACATTTAAACTTATTTTTTAAATAAGTTTTTTATTTTTAAAAATAAAAATAAATGATTTTCTTTTATTTTATTGAATTATTTTTTCATAAAAAATTTGATTTAATATATTTTTTCTAATTTCTTATTTCTTATTTTATATTTTCTGAAATAACTAATAATTATTTTTAAATTTTCTGAATAATTTATAATTTTTTAATTTTAAATTTTTTATAAAATGAATATATTTTTTTAATTATTAAAATTTTATTTTTATATTTTATAATTTATTTATCATTTTAAAAAAAATTATTATTATTTTTTAATATTTAATTTAAATTTTTTGTTTTATTTCTAAAACTTTTAGAATTTTTTTTATTTTTTATTTTTTATTTTAAAAATTTTTGATTTATTTAATTTTTATTTTAAACTTTTTTATTTATTTAATTTAAATTTTTAATTTTTTAAATTTTTTTTAATTTTAAATTTGAACTTTTTTAAAACATAATTATTTAATTAATTATTTTATTTATTTATTGTATTATAACTAAGGGTATAATGGTAATTTTGTCTATAAAATTTATAAGCTGAAAATAAGAAAGGGTAAAATAGTCATTTCACACCCCACTTAACTGCACATGACTAGATTAGAGGAATATTCAGTTAGTTTTCTAACGGAATATGACAATTCCATCCGTGGACAAATCTAAAGGGTACCAAATTGGTCATTTGAAACATAAGGGTACCAAATCGTTCGTGGACGAAACATTTGGGTACCAAAAAGTATATAACCCAAAATAAAAATAACCGTTCCTGACCGTTGGAGCCCAACGGTCGAATTTCGCCACGCCAACGCCACGTGTCGCGCTTCCAATGGTTGTAGGTCGACTTGCAAGTCGTGACTTACGGATCACATTTGTGAATCGCTCTAAGTCGCACGTTGTAGATGTTATACGAATATACATTCGAGTCACATATTTCAAGAATTGAAGCTTCAAAATTTTCTGGAATTAAATTGTATTAAAGAGAATAATTGTGAGTATTTTCGCTTGAAAACAGCTGTTTTGCAACATCTTTATTTTATGGTCAAAATCTAGGCTAAGTGTAACTTGAACAGTGGTTTCTGACCATAAACGAAAGACGAATTTAGAGGAATACGGTGTATGTCTTGCAATTTCTTTATCCGAGAAAGATTATAAAATTGTAAAGTTTTCATTTACTTTTTATTTGGTACTTTTTGGACCTAAATCAAAGTTCGTACGAAATAGTTACGATCATTTGAATATTTGTTATGCGTATTTGAACATTTTTTACACTTCAAAATGTTATTTTAGCTTTGAACTCTTATCATACTTTCAAACAACTCAAACGACAATTGGACAGTATACATTTACAATGAAATATATTACGCTTATTTTAAAAAAGAAATGTTGTCTTATACGTATCATTTGTTATATGATTAATAAGTATGAATTATTTTTTATTCATTATTCAATTTAGCATTTAATTTTTTAGTAAGAATTTCAAATATGAGAGGAATGTAATTATAATTGTAATAGAATTATAACTTTTCTGAAAAAGGCAATGAGGAAATTTTATTAATCGAACCAATATTACACAAGTAGGGCCAAAGACCTTGATCTCTAGAATATGTTTGGGCCTCCTGTAAGGGACCTAACACTCTTGGGTCCATAGAACTAGTCTAATTTTTATTTTTAGACAAACAAAGAAAATTCAAACATCCTACTCTTAAAATAATAAAAGTCCAACATAATAAAACCAAGAACTAGAAATGAAAACAATTGAAACGCAACCAACATTAATAAAACTAAGATGCCTTCTTGATCCTCCCGGGACTGCCAAGCAGAAGCAGTCTCGAGTCATAGGGGTGGGTCATCAGGCCTCTACCACCCCAACACGAGGTCCGATAGTGGATCTTGATGGGGCTGTTTGACAGCACTCGTCTGTCGATCATCGATGTTCTCCTCATCCACTAGCAGACGAGTGGTAGTGGGAACCAGCGTGAGGTCTAGTGCCCTCTTCAACTGACATGTACGGGTGTAGAACTAGCCTGTCTTTCTCTTCCCTTTGGCCTTCAGTGCCTTTTTTCCGCACGGGACCCAGTCCACTTACCTACTCCCGAGGTTCTTTTTGTTTCCTCATTCGAGGACGAGTTTCGGTAATGTCATGTACGTGGTACGGAGAAGGTTCTAGTGACTCGATCATCAAACTATCACTAAAATAATCGGGGTCTGCTACTTGCACACCCCGAGCTTTGCCCTAATTCATGTTAGCCAGATCACGAGTCTTTGTGATCTCCCCTAATCCGCTTAAGATCTGGGACGTTCCTACTGAATTTTTGGAACTGCCCCTTTGGGACGCTCCTTAGCCAAATCACAAGTCTTCGAGGTGCCCTCACCCTCCTTAATGAGTGCCGAAAATCTCGGGGGAGGGACATGAATCCTTCCACCTCCCACAAAATCCCCAATCGGTTCAAGGATAAGCGAGGTGAGGAGCTCATCGACCAAGAAGACATGTTGTGCCTGGGGTGCCCCCATTCCGTTTGAAGTAGCCGCTCTGTGTCGAATCCCATCTTGACCCAGAGGCGGATCTACACATGACCCAGGGGGGCACGTGCCCCCCTCAATTCTCTAAAAACTAACTTATGGTTGAGCTTTATAAAAGCTTTTTAATTATATGTTTATTTGTGCCCCTCCTGACTTTCCATAAAACCAAAATTCTGTGTTTTAAATTATCATCTTTTATCTTTCCATTTTTTGCTAATTAATAGTAGAATACAAGATATAACAAGTAACTGTTCAATACTTATCAAAGAAAGGTATTTGTTCAATATTTTTCAAAAAAAGAGGTAATTGTTCAGTATTTATCAAAAAAGAAAGTAATTACTCAATAAGATTTAACCATATATTAACATTAAATGTTCTTATTTATTATTTTAAATTGTTTAATAGGTTTCAACCGTGTATTAGGTGTATGATGGTTTTTTATTATATTTTTTGTTTTGTACTTCTAATTTTTTTTTTAACAATTCTAATTAGTTTGAAAAAAATTATTTTTATTTAAGATATTGTCTAAAGTTGGAGACTACATCAATGTAAGTTTTCAGTTTAATTCTTACAAAATTTAAGCTTTTTTTAAATTTTGTTACTTATTTTTTGAAAAAAATTCTAAAAATATTCCTCTAGTTTCTTTCAATTTCCTAATTTACCCCTCAAATATTGTTAACGTTATGTATTACCATTAAAAAAAATTTGGTGCCCCCCCCCCCCCCCTCACTGAAAAAGATGCCTCCGCCACTGTCTTGACCCGAAGAGAATCATCGTATCTTACCTCTTCCCTTCCTGCTCCTAGAATACGGGCCTAGAAGAACTCAATCTGGTGGTTGAGCCTCCCACATCGGGCGCAATACCCTTTTAAGCGTTCATATTGTAAACCCAAGTGGTAGGTTCCAAATTAACCGAGAGCCGGAGATGAATCCATCGGAGGAGTGGTCTGTCCACATCAATACTAACACGAAACCACAGAAAATCGTCAAAGCGGCAAAAGGGTGAGATAGGTGCAAATGCTACCTCAGTACCTAACGTATTGGCCAAGATAGAACGGACCGAACCATTCCCTACATCTCCTGGTACATTGAAGGCCCTCACTCCGATCTTCATAAATCGGAAATGTAGGGTGCTCGATTGCATGCATGGTAGAAGGGGTACATACACACTAAATCCCCAAGAGCCCAAATGTTGAACGTTGTACATCACCATGATGTATGGAAAATGAAAAGCCACACATCCTTTCTGAGGCATTCAAATTTCAGACCCCTAATCTTCCATCGCTGAATCATCACTCACACAAAGCCTTTAGATTATAGCCTATGTCGGCCACAACTCGACCGGTCAGAGAGTGGTGGTAACACCCATCAGTAGCAGCTAGGATAGCTTCGATCGAGACAACCACCACATCGTAGTCGTCATCCGGTTCGTCCTCGAGAGTCAACGCCCCTATATGGTGTTGGATCGTTGTCACAATCCTAGGGACGGGCAGTGAGGGAAGTCGTAGGAGTCTCAGTGTTGGAGGTACTCGTTGGTGTAGGGAGATGCCTCTAGTCGATGTAGGGTGTAGTCGGAGTTGGGTCCATGCCAGTCTTCGATTGTGAGGATGTTGTTGGTCCTAAAGGGCTGTCGGTGAAGACCCTGATCCCATATGTAGTGGTCGGGGGGTTTGGATCCATTGGCTCACGGTGTGTAGTGCGGCTGATTGGTCCACCACAGCCCCGACATAGTATACTAGTGGATGAGGAGCTCCGGTGGTCGCAACAACAGGAGGGGCTCTAGCGGTCTGAGCGGTGGGAAACGCGGGACGCTTGCCCATGATAGTGGTGGCAGTTGTGAGGATGAGAGAAAATGAAAAAAAATACTTAGAATTATAATATAACCAAATAGTTATGCTTGTATTGATATTTAAAATATTATTATTATTGATTTTTAATTTATATTTATAATTATAGAAGGGCAATTGTAAATTTTCCTTACTGTACTCTCGATGGTAAATTGTTGTAGTTATCAAGTTTAAGGATTAATTATAAATACATACATTAATCTATACCCGTTTTTACATGGATATATTAAGGTTTGTAAACTATAGATACATACATTAACCTAATCATTAAATAATGTTGTTCATTTTTCCATCCAGTTCTATTAAGTTGTCAATGAAATGATAAAAATACCCTCAGAAAGTAACCGTATATACAAAACCTATTTTTATTTTCAATTTATCTTTTACAGATTTTTATTTTAAAATCCATATAAATTTATTATTATAAAATCTTATAACTTAAAAAAAAATCTGGTGTTGGACTTCGTCGGACCCGGACCGATGGACATAAATAGGGGTGTAACCGGACCAGATACCCTCTTCGGAGGCCATTTAATTACCCTTCCCAAATCGCTTGGGTAAAAAAACTCCATGTCTATATCCTGTCCGGATTACGTCTAAAATTCTGGAGTTTTGGCCTTCTATATTCGAATCGGATATGACCGGTTCTGGATTTTACCCGGACCGTAATGGGCTCACTGTTTTGATCCCAAAATGACCATTTCAATCCATTTCCTCGGTTAAAAAATTAAAACAATACAAAACACTAACAATTTCTTTTAACCATTCGGGTGAAGGACCATTAAGCATGGACCATTGAGTGAACTTAATGATCCTAAATCTACTTCGTATATAATAATCAAATGTATTTTACAACCATCAAGACAATATTATAAAAAATGATAACACACATACTTGTAAACTAAATTCAAATTATAAAAGTCATACTAAATTAAAATATTACATTTTAAATATGAATAAATTTATGGTATCTTAGATTTAAGTAATAATAAATATTACCAAACGAGATATTACCCGATATCAGGCGAATTTGGTATCCTAGATCAAGACCCAGATCCGAATAATATGGATTTCAGACCGGATTTTGTCTAACTTCGCTCGGATTGGTTATTTTTCTTATCGGGTCGATCTGGATTCACATCCTCTAACCAGCTTGACCTGTATCGGATGTATTCGTACCCTGGTATTGGCCGTCGGGTCACTGGTAACATTGGTTCTTCGGATGGGAGGCGTTCAATGTCTCCTTGGTAGGTGACCCGTTCGTCCTCCACTATCATGTTGTGCATAATAATGCATGACCGCAAGTTTCCTATCATCCCAATCACGAGCAGGCCTACTGATGATATGGAAACGAGCTTGCAATATCCTGAATGCCCTCTCCACATCTTTCCTTGCTGCCTCTTGTTTTTTGGTGTATAACATGTGCTTTGGTAGTTGTGGTGTCGGGATAAACTTCACGAAGCACGCCCACGATGGGTAAATTCCATCTATTAGGTAGTACAGAGTGTTGTATGATGTACCGTTGACCTAAAACTCGACAGAAGGATGATCACCCTGAAATACATGCCTAAATATGGACGATTGGTTCAGGACACTGATGTTGTTGTTCGAACCCGACATGCGAAAGTAAGCGGGCAAAATCCAAGTGTCAGGTCCCACAATCGCTTCAAGCATCATCGTAGGTCCAGAATGATCACCCCGCTCATAAACCCCCTATTGGGATTTAGGACAATCCCTCCACGCCTAATGCATATAATCAAGGTTATCGATACAACTTAAAAAACCACGGGTTTCATTGATAAGTGTAATGTTAGCAATGTCATTACCGTTGGGCTTCCGGAGATAGGAATCACCAAAGATGTTGATTATGACGTAGCAAAACTGGTACATGCACTCAAGGACAGTTGTCTCACCCATCTTCAAATACTCGTCCAGACTGTCGGTCGATGAACCGTAACACAACATCCGTATAGTTTCCGTACACTTTTGGATGGCTGAGAATCAGGGCCGGCCACGGTAATCGGTCTTTTGGGCGAAGTACAAATCGTACTCGGACACCCGTCTACAATTTTCAAGGAAACCGATTTCCCCATTCAGAAACGCCGACGGTCAGGGTATCTACAAAGTAGTCGGAAATAAGCCGCTCGTGAGCTCCTGCACGGTCTCCATTCACGACTTGCTTTTTCTGCTTCTCCCAGATGGGGTTTGTCATACTTGCCTCGGTCTCCTGAACTTGTGCTCATATGGACTCCAACATCTGTTGCTCGGTTTCTCGGGTCGTTGCTCGTAACGTTACGTAGTCCATTTTGTCGAGATCGTACTCGTCACTGCTCGATGAATCCATGAACACAATACGGTATCAGAACGAATAAGGAGAGAATTTTGTGTCTTTGGGAGAGAGTTGAGAGAACTTGTGGGATTTGTTGTGTGGGGATTCATATATTTATAAATAAAAATTCGTTGGTTTTATGTTTTAAAAAAATGAAGGGTCAAACGACTCTGGTGACCAAGGTTGTAAATGGCGCTAGGTGCTAGTCGGGCGGTGAGGACCCTTAGGCGTTAGGCGGGGACTAGTCGGGACCTGGGCGGGGCCTAGGCGGATTTAAATTTTTAATTATTAATAAATATATATGGCACAAATATAATAAAAAATTCAAAATATAAACTATATTTGTATGATATAAAAAACATAAAGTATCAAATTACAAAATACTAAACAAAGTAATGCTCTCATTTTGATTTTACTCTTTATTTAAAAAAAAATAAATTATAATGATGAACCACCAAAGAGGGTCACGTTTCATATTTTTTTATCAAGAAATTTAAGACCATTACAAACATATCGTCTCTCTCACTTTTCATCTATTTTTCAAATGTCCGATTTCACAAACCAGTGTCCCAAATTTTTGACTAATCGGGTAGGACGACGAGTCGGGTGATTTTCGGATTTTGGGGCCTAGGCGAGGCGACGAGTCGGGCGCTTTTATAGATTTTGGGGCCTAGGCGGACTAGTCGGGGACTTTTACAACCATGCTGGTGACCCATTCAACATGATTGAATCGTCGCGCCTTTTCTGCTTCAGTTATCGAAACGTCACCACATGTAGCACTATGATTCGTGTTGTCAGCAACGCTTTGGTTGATTCGATGGGCCTGCATGTCTTCATGTTCGTATACTATCTTAAGCGGTTTCTCCGAATCGACTAGACACAAGACTCAGATTCAAAATATCAACGGTAAAAAAAATTACCCAATTCGACACAAAAAAACGGGCCCAAAACGCCACTGGATAGCCTAAAAAGGCTAAGCAAAAGCCGAAGTTACTTGGATTTTAAAACTTTTTCTCAGTCTCTTTTACCCCTCTCCAATTTGTCTGTGTTTGTCGCGCCTTCTCCCGAGCCTCTCTCATCCATTTGGCCATTCATAACAATAGATAAAAGGAAGAGAAATATAACATATTATATAACTGCAATGCATCCAATTTATTTTTAAATGTTAAATAATCAAATTGAATTAAAATCTCATTTTATGGTACCTATGAAAAAAGATCAGCCTGATTTTCATCAGAAAGCAAGGAAAGAGTACATGATCAAGGAAAACTGAACAAAAATGTGTTTGTAAAACTCTTCCTGTCAAGAATAAAAACAAAGTGCAATCATATAATTTACAGAGGGTTAAGTGGAGAAGAAAGGATCAATATTTGAACTCAGCAGTTTGGTTTCTTGGTGCCAACATTATGCATACCCAGAAAACTGAAACCTGGATGGCAAAACAAACACCTGTCAGCAAATGGCAGCAATGCATAATTAAACCTCACCCTTTACACCCCCAACCCAGTTTGGAATGGAGTCGAGGATCCCAAGTCAGTATCAAGAGGTATATCAACAGTAAGGGAATGGACAAATAAAGATTGCTACAAACAAACCTTTCTAAGTAAGGGTATTCCTTCCATGTACCAGAACTTACCTAGGCATATTTAGTATCATACTTGAGAGTAAACAGAATGTTCCTGCGTGCCTCTGCACCCATTCGAATTTGAAACCTCTTAGCCACGTCCTCAACTCGTTTGTCACTCTCATAGTTCATTTCCCGCATGCACCGTCTTCTGACTTTCTTGAGAGTTTCTTTTGATGGCACAAATCCAGCAGTTACCTGCCCAGAGGGTTTGTTATGAATATAGTTTAAAGAATCACAAGCCCACTCATATATAACAAAAGAGGAGTATTTACCATTTCATCAATCACAGCGAGAGCAGCTTTTGGATCTCGATTGACGAGATGAGCATCAACGAGCAATGCATATGATTTTGCATTGGGTTTAATACCCAAACTTATGAAGTGCTCAAACACCTTTGTAGCATCAACAGCCTGCCGCACATCAAAAATTCACTGTTACTCGAAAATTGTTTAAACACATAAGCAAGCAATCCATGAGACCTTGAGCAGCATACTAATGATGAACTACTATAAAGTACATGTGATGTTTTCAAAAATAATGACATAGGTTCTGCATTTGGCATATATTAAAAGCTAGTTCCAAAAGAAGCACCATACGGCTGCTACAGTTGTGCGTCGGAAGAATAAGGCACACAGATTGTCATAAAAATATGTACCTTATTGAGCTTCCCAAATGCATACATAAGAGCATTGTATGAGTGAACATCAGGGGTCATACCAAATGTCCCACTAATTGCTTCAAAAGTTTGGTATGCCCTATCAAGATCCCATGTATTAGCACAACCAACAATTATACAATTCAAAGCAGCAACAGACTTGTAAGGAGGATTTGCCTGGCCCCATTTCTCCAGTTCATAATACACCTGGAAAATAATTCAATAAATCCAGGTGTAAATTTTTTGTTATCCATCGGTAATTATGTTTAATAATATGCTGCAAGATGGCCACACAATATAGAATATATAAAGTAATCAAATATGTAGAGATCAACAACAAACCAAAATATCACGTAAGACCAGCATGCATATCTTTCAGTCAATTAAGTATATTAAGATTCATAAGCTAATTGCCTCTCATCATCGAACATAACTTACGCAATAAAAACTGAACATTTATTAAATAGTAGATAGAACCTCAATAAACGTAGGTCCACTACCTACAATTGCACGCGCGACTGAATGCATTCAGAATAAACCAATAACAAAATTATGGGAGTTCAGAACAGGCGTGTACACAGATCTAGCATCATATTTCAACTCTTAACACAAACTTGCATGATTCCGTAGAAAAAAACAATGATGTAAGATCAGAAGAGTATCATGTCCGTTGCATTATATAAAATATTTCACTTAGTAATGATTTATGAACAATAAAATGGAAGCATTAATCCAGAACATCAACTGCAATAGATGAAATTACATACCGAGTCCAGAGTTTCAAAACCATTCTTGCAGCAGGAAACAGCCAATGGATATAAAGAGGTAAATGGAGAGAAAAGTTCTTCTGTTTTTTCATTGGAATTTACATATGTGCACTCAAATTCTTTCAGTGTCAGAAAAGCCTTCTTTAGACTCCCCAGTGATGCATAGGCATAAATCTTGGCAAGGTAAGTTTCCGGATGAGGAGCCTTTTTATGAAGCATTGAGAGCTGTAGGACTTGCCATGATCTGTCCAAGAGAGTGGAACTGTAGGTCTTTCCTGCAGTTGCAAGTGCTGACACAACCAGTCCTTCATCTATGGAAAGATGCCCAGGAGGCTGTGCATTTTTACTCCGAGAAATCCATATGTCCATAAAGTTCAATGCATAAAATGCAAGCTTGCTATTGCGCTCGTGCATTGCAGCCTCTGCGAGAATCTTACACATGGACCAAGACGGACAAAGAGCATTGGTCTGGCCCATTGTCTGATAGCATCACATACGAACAAAAAAACAAACAAATAAATACCAAGCGAATCCAAAATTCCTTGAATTGAGTCTTTTAGCAATCAATCAAGTTCGGTCGCATACCTCAGACAACTCTATGATTGAGACCAGAATATCCAACTTGCCTTTGCGTATGCAGCTTAGTATACAATCACTGAAAACCTTCATTGGCAAAACATAACCAGATTTCATAGACATATCGATATACTTCATTGCAGCGTCAGTCTGATTTGCTGATAACAGCATTCTTATAACCAAATTATATGACTCGTCATCTGGAAGAGATCCTTTCCCAATCTGCAGCATCCTAAACACAAAGAAGAAAAGATAGATCAATCAGAAGGTAAATGTGCATATGATCTAAAAGTGTAAATGAATGTGCTTATGTACATACATATGCAATTATGGGAAGCACAAGCATTTCATCCATTTCGCATACATTCATTAACAAGATTGAGCTACTAACCTTTCAATCAGCTTCTCAGCGGCCTTCGTCTCCTTGGCCTTGTACATGGCCTTGAGCACCAGATTATAGGAAGCAGTATTCGCCACCACGCCGTAGGCCTCCATCCTCGCCAGCAGATCCAGCAGCTCTCCGGGTTTAGCTTCGAGCATCAAATTCGCCCTCAAGTAGAGATTATACAGACCAACCTCAGGCTTGTTTGGCTTGCCGTGCCTGTCCAGCGAGCGGGTCCAGAACTCGAACACCTGCTTAATGTCGTTCCACTGCTGCGAGGCCATCCAATTAGAGAAATAGTCCAGAATGGCCTGCAAGTCCAGGGTTTTCGCGAGCGCGTGGAGCTGGTTCACTGGTCCCTGGTGGGGGGAGCCGATCGGTACGATGGCATGGTTATGGAGCGACGCCGCCGGGACCGCCGCGGGACTGCGCCAGTTCTCGCCGTAGAGGGGGCTTCCGGAGGCGGGGTTTGGCGGGAGGGGAGAGGGTTCGGGAGGAGGAGGTGGCGATTCGGCGAGTTGGGGCTCCTGAGAGAGGAATGTGAAGGTGGATATGGCCTTGACGGGGTTGCTGGGATTGAAGGTCTTGACGAGAGCCCTGGTTCGGGCCAGGATCGCCATTTGAGACGCCATTGACGACGGTGGTGGCTCCGAGGTTCGGTTTCGTTCTATTGTGGGTTTGAGAGTTCGTTCTATTAGGGTTTTGACCGAAGTGAGCTTGGCTCCGCTCGTCTCGTCACTACCACTTTCACTTTGGAGTGATACTCGGAAAGGGTAGTTAGGTGATTTTGGTTAGCTATTGGGGTGTAAAAGATGAGTGGTCATTTGGTAAACGTGTCCCAAGTTCAATTAGATTGGCCTATTGGGCTCTTTCTTCTTGCCATATCAACTTCATGGATTGGTGTGGATTAGATATTTCTTTGGGACAACTCCACAAACAACTATTGTTCGACTTTCGTTTTTACAATATAATTGTAAACTATATTATCGACCATATCACATCGTTGGGTGAAATTTTTTTCAAAAATCATAATCTGCCTTGACAATTTTGACGATTCGTTGGTTTTTTTGGTGTGCCACGCACATGCTTAGGTGGAAAAGCACGTGAGCGGCACACCAAATCAGTGGATTATGGTTTAATCGTGTGTGGCACACCAAATCAATGGATTATGGTTTAATCGTGCGTGGCACACCAAAAAATACCAACGACTCGTCAAAATTTTCAAGGCAGATTATGGTTTTTTTTTTAAAATTCACCCATCGATGTGATATGGTCGATAATATAGTTTACAGTTATATTGTGAAAATGAAAGTCGAACAATAGTTGTTTTGTGGAGTTATCCCTATTTCTTTTCTACGAGCCAAGCATTTTCCCTAATTGGACGTAAAAAAATTTTGATCATCAAGTTTTTTTTATAAAAAATCAAGTTTTCAAAAAGTTCGAAAAGGAGGTCAAGGGCGAATCCTCCAATACAGATTACAAACAGGAGCCTGCCATAAAGACAGCTCAAACCAGAACCAACAACTCAATGAGTAAGCCACAACAAAGGGTCTAGTACCCAAAATCTTCTAACCTTAAGCACAACAAACCTAAAGCCAATAAGGGCAACAAAAGCCAACCAGGGCAACACAAAGCCAACAAGGGCAACCTAAACAACTAAAACACCAGAAAAGAAACAACAATTCCGAATCCTTACACCTACTCAAACAGCCTTCCTGGCCCTCAACATTGATCGGCACTCGAAACACCCCCAGGATCAAAATTAGACAAAGTAATGAACACCCCCTCTCATCGAGACCCATAATTCAAAGAAATGTATGAGTCCCGACATGTCGCCGGCCAACACCGAAAGGATGACAAAGAGGGGTCGAAAGTCGATTGACCATCGATACTTTGTAACCCTAGAAATTGTAAACCAAGGTATTCAAACAAAGGCACTACGTCCTATAACCACTCGTTGGAGGTCAACACCTATTAACCGACGAGCCTCGAATCACAACGGATTGGGAACACTAAAGACGTAATGGTCCAGATCTACGAAACAAAGCAGAGCATCACAATAACTAATCAGAAAAAAAAAAGGGTGAAAACGAGACAAAATACCCAAGCATGGAGCAGCAGCAACAGAGCCGAGGAGGTGGTTTGAGCAGCACCACCACGAAAGAGCATGTCAGCAATGAGTGAGGGGTTCATCGGTGGCCAACACCAGGAAATCCGATGGAACCCCTCAACCGCCTCTCAGTCCCGAAGTGTAACCCACCAGCCAGATCCGGTTGAACAATGTCTGGTTCACCTGGCCTTGACCAAAGCAACCAGCAATTCTACAAGTCAGGGAACCCAAACAAAAGAGTCTGGCAAGTGTGCTGTCAATCGGTACGGCCAAATCTGAGCGTTGAAAGTGGCTCGCCGACGAGGAGAGGCAGAAGGATGAGATAGATGTTCCGGCCAATCAAAGTTCCAGCACGCGATCCGTGCCAGAACGAGCGCTAACAGTGAGTCTGGGACGGGACAGAAGGGGCGAAGTCGAGCCCAGAAGCACCAGCGACCGTCACTAAACAAACCGTGCCAAAATCGACCAAATCCCCACAGATCCGCGACAATCGAAGGTCTAGAAGGCCAATGAAAGTCGACCCATGCCAGATCTGCAAAGAAAAAAGGAGGACCAAGCCGGTCGGAGTCGTCAAAGCCAAAACACGAGCAGGTTAAAAGAGACGGTAAAGTGTGGGGGTGAGGAAGAACAAGGGGGAAAGGAAGGAGGGGTAACGAAGGTCACCACCGACGACATCAGAGGTCGAAGCCTAAGATGCCGCCGGTGTAGGAAAAGGATAGGAAAAGTGGGGGAAATAGTAAAAGCGGCTAGGGTTTGCGTTGAGAGAGAAAACGAGAACAATAATTATCCCTAATTGGACGTAATTAACACATTTTTACTAAACATTTTGATCCTGACTTAAATGTCATTTCAAATTACTTCAGGGAATATATGATTCTAGTATCTTAATCAGGGGTGATTTTCGTTTAAGGTAAGGGTATTCAACGGGTGGATACTCGGCCCGGTCATGCAAGACTCGGACCCGGCCGGTTCAAAACAGTAAGGGCTGAAGGTTATCGGACCCGAATGCGAGTGGTCGGAATTTTGATGTTGGGTAGGTCAACTAGTCAATACCGATACAGAAATAGACTTTTTAAATTGGGCCGAAATCTAGGCCCAATAGAGTTCACAATACACAAATTAAATCCTTAAGCATCATTTTAACTATCAATCAATTCCATTTTAATTGTTATATTTCATTTCAATTGTTATATGACTAATTATAAAATATTTTTTGTGAGGGTAAAAACCTTTAAAAACAAATAAAAAATAATTAAAATAGTCCTTCAAATTGATTTATCTTTAAATATAAAAAAATACTCCAAAATTCTAAATGATTATTCCAAATACAATGGTATATAATAGTTTTTCAAACCATTTTACATTAAATTTAATACGTAAAAACAAAATAAGTATTATAGTAAAGCATAATCTAAAGCTTCAAGCTTCAGATTTCAGGCTTTAATCGAAATTGTATATTTTGTACATGCACAAAAAATATGGATCAAATTATGATTATATTTAAATAATACAAAACATAAATAATATTAATACAAACATAACGACAAAAAACATATCAATACCCAAGATATACTTCATGTTTTAATATCACAGTAGTACATTACAAATGTCAAATGACAGAAAGTAGAATGAGTTCAACAACACATTACCTTTGTTCTATAAAGCTCAACAACACTTTGTTGGACAACTCACTTTCCGACATCCATATCGTCTTGTTCCGATCATCAGTTTCGGCAACACATGTATCCGTTACGTTCACACCATTGCGAACTTGAACGTAAGATGTATATTTACGGAAATACGTTGAATATTGAATGAGATAATCGTATGCAAAGTTGAAAAAAAACATGGATTAATGACATGCATTAAATTACATTTAATGCAAACCCACATTGCCCACACTACACTTTTCCATACACTTTATAGAGTTTGACAATTGGAATAAGGTCGTGGTCTTGGGTCACCACTAATGTGTAATGGAGAGAGCCCACACGCGCGCCGCCGCCACCGTCCGTCCGGGACGGACCGGGCCTTTGATAAAAGAGTCTGATCAAGTTTTAAACAGACATGCCTTTTGGTTAAAGAGTCGCAATCTTTTCGAAAGGGCACCTTGTCTACTATTTAAAGGGTGTTGAGGGGACAGAAAAATCACTTCCTTTTTCGATTCTTCTTCTCTTCTAACATTCTACAGTTTGAGTGCAAGTCGGGTTTAGGTCGCCAGACTCCACTAGTTGAAGCACTCACTAGTGGTTTAGGTCCGTTTTATCTTAGGAGACATTTGCTCATTCCAACCTTCAGTGCCGTAAATGGGGCAATTTTGTCTTAAGGAAATAGCCTTCTGTTGGACTCGGACTTCCTATATAAACAACCTATCGACTTGGTTGTAAGTATACTAGTGTTCTTTTTATTATTTTCGTTGTTCTTGATTTCAGTTGCCTACAAGCTTAAGACAAAAAATTTGCTCCAACACTTTGAGTTTCTGGAAAAATATCTTAATATGTTTTTCCCTCTAAAACCATAATTATGGCTACTGAATCGAACTTATTTTCATCATCTACCCCGTCACTGACATCCCCACCAACGACAAGCATAATTGCTGGTTCGGTGCTTCCAATGGCTGTGTCTCCTCATGGTGAGAAACCAGAAAAGTTCAACGGCATGGATTTTAAACGATGGCAGCCACATATGCTATTTTGGTTGACCACTCTTGGCGTCAACAAGTTCCTCACCGAGAAGCCTCATATCATAGACGATGAGTCTGACAAAGATGCATTAATGGCTTTCGACGCATGGAAGAACTCTGACTATCTATGCAAGAGCTATATCCTCAATCGTCTGGAGAATGAGCTCTATGGTATCTACTGTGGATACAAGACTGCCAAGGATCTTTGGGCATCCTTGGAAAAGAAGTACAAAACGGAAGATGCTATCATGAAGAAATTCGTTGTTGGCAAATTTCTGGAATTCAAAATGATAGACTCCAAGACGGTTCTCAGTCAGATACACGAGATACAACTGATCATCCATACCATCCATGATGAGGGTATGTCTCTTAGCGAGTCATTTCAAGTGTTTGCAGCTATTGAGAAATTACCCCCAACATGGAGAGACTTCAAGAATTACCTTAAGCATAAACGAAAGGAAATGTCGCTGGAAGATCTGATTGTTCGCCTGAGGATTGAAGAGGACAACCGCAAGTCAGAGAAAACTTATGGAAGCAACATGGTCGGAAAGGCAACTGTCATTGAGAAGACAAATGCTCAAAGGAGGAAGCATACTGATAGTGGTCCAATCAAGAAGAAGATTGGGAAGTTCATGGGGAAGTGCAACAATTGTGGAATCAAGGGACATAAAGCTGATGTGTGTCGCAAACCCAAGAATTTCAAGAAGCAAAAGAAGACCGAGGCCAATGTCACTGAGCACCTCTCTGACATGAGTCTTTGTGCTATGATTACTGAATGCAACCTGGTCGGTAACGTTAAGGAATGGTTCATAGACACTGGAGCAAATCGACACATTTGTGCCAACAAGTCGATGTTCTCCACCTTCAAGGTTGCTACTGAGGAAGACCATATCTTCATGGGTAACTCATCCACTTCAAAGGTTGAAGGTATCGGGAAGATAGTGCTGAAAATGACTTCAAGAAAGGAATTTACTTTGAACAATGTTCTCTATGTTCCAAACATCCGAAAGAATCTGGTCTCAAGCTCATTGCTGACAAAGAATGGCTTCAAAATAGTCTTTGTATCTAATAAGTTTGTTCTCTCGAAAAATGATGTACAAGTGGGAAGGGGATATGTAAATGATGGCATGTTCAAAATGAACGTTATGCCCGTTGTACCTACTATTGTAAATAATAATAATAAAGTGGGTTCTTCTGTGTATATCGATGAGTCCTCTAATACATGGCATGCTAGACTAAGTCACGTTAACTTTGATACAATTCGTCGTTTAATTTCCGTGGATGCAATTCCTAAATTTAGGATTAATCCAAAAGAAAAATGTCAAGTTTGTGTTGAAGCAAAAATGACAAGATCATCCTTTCACTCGATTGAAAGGAACACCGAACCTCCTAACTTAGTACATACAAATATTTGTGATCTGAAATTGTGTCAAACAAGAGGTGTAAAAAGGTACTTCATTACCTTTATTGATAATTGTACATGGTATTGTCATGTGTACCTATCGAGGAGTAAAGATGAAGCTTTTAAAACCTTCAAACTTTACAAAGCTGAAGTTGAAAATCAACTAAGCAAGAAAATAAAAGCTTTAGGAAGCGACCGAGGAGGAGAATATGAATATCCCTTTGAAATTTTGTGTGCTCAAAACGGTATTATACACCAAACTACAGCCCCATATTCACCTCAGTCCAACGGAATTGCAGAACGCAAAAACTGAACACTCAAGGAAATGATGAATGTTCTCTTACTAAGTTTTGGTTTACCAGATAACCTATGGGGAGAATCCATACTCTCAGCAAAATACATTCTCAACAAGATGCCTCGTAATAAAGTGCTTAAGTATCCATACGAGCTATGAAAAGGAACACCTTCATCCTACAAATACTTGAAAGTGTGGGGGTACTTGGCCAAGGTGGAAGTACCTAAGCCTAAAAAGGTCAACATAGGACCAAAAACTATTGATTGCATATTCATTGGGTATGCATATAACAGTGGTGCATATAGATTTATGGTATATAAATCGGATATTTTGGATATCAATGTAGATACCATGATCGAATCTAGAAGTGCTACATTCTTTGAACACATCTACCCTCGAAAAGAGCCAAAGAAATCACATCCTCAAAAGAGACCACAGGACATTAAGGAACCGGAAGGTCAATCCAGCCATGAGCAACATATCATGGAAGAACCAAGGCGTAGTAAAAGGGAAAGGAAAGCTAATTCCTTCGGACCCGACTTTGTGTCACTATTGGTGGAAGATGAGCCACAAACTTATTCACAAGCAATGTCTTCACCAAATGCTTTTTATTGGAAAGAAGCAGTTATAGTGAAATACAATCTATTCTTCAAAACCACACATGGGAGTTAGTGGAACTTCCCCTCGGTATAAAACCATTGGGATACAAGTGGGTTTTCAAAAAGAAACTGAAAACCGATGGATCCATAGACAAACACAAGGCTAGGCTTGTGGTCAAAGGATTCAGACAAAAGGAAGGGTTGGATTATTTTGATACCTACTCACCTGTGACAAGGATAACGTCCATCAGAATGCTCATCGCAATCACGTCACTTAAAGGGCTTGAAATACATCAAATGGATGTAAAAACAACTTTTTTAAATGGTGAACTAGAAGAAGAAATATACATGCAACAACCCGAAGGATTCTCCTCACCTGGGAATGAGAACAAGGTGTGCAGACTAGTTAAGTCACTTTATGGACCTAAGCAAGCACCAAAGCAATAACATGCAAAGTTTGATGTTGTTATGTTATCAAACGGGTTCAAGTTCACTGAATGCGACAAATGTGTTTATGTTAAAAACAATGAACTTGGATATGTCATTGTATGTATTTACGTAGACGACATGCTTATACTTGGTAGTACCGCATCCACAATAAAGTCCACTAAGGCAATGTTGTCTTCTAAATTTGATAGGAAAGATTTAGGAGTTGCTGATGTTATTGCGTTATCTCAAACACACTATATTGAGAAAGTTCTTGATAAATTCAAGAAACGTTACATAACGCATGCGAAAACACCAGTTGATCTATGTCACGCCCCAATTTCAGCGAACCGAACTCGGGACGCGAACATTTAAAACATGAACACTTAGAACCTGTTTTGAATAAAACTCTGATATTTCCATTTAATTACCAAAAATAATAATAGTATTTACAATACAAAAACGTCCCAACAAGTGGACAAGGTACACACCCGTCACTAGACTCAACAAAAGTAAAGACCAGACTCCGCTCCAAGCTCCATGGACTTCAAGAGCTAACCTAGTCCGTCCGGTGATCAGTACCTGTAGGAAAAGCAGCTAGGGGTGAGCGTTCGCTCACCTCCACGGATAACAGACTGACTATGGCATAATTAGTAGATAAAGCCAGTAACACTAAAACCAAACCCAACACCGGGACTACAGTCCCCAACTCAAGTACCCAACTGACCCACAACCCGTCACCTTCCTCAACAGACTCGACACTCGATAAAAACAGTGTAGACCCGATACAACTATCGACGACCTCCTCAAGGACTCGAACGAAACGACACAACACCAAACAAGATCACAAAGGATCGCACACCAGCTGCTCAGTAACCAATCTCAATCAGGTCAGGGTTCGACCTATCGCAATTCCTCGACACGAAGTCGGATCAGGCTGTCGACCTTTCAAACTCGCAATTCCTCGACACTAAGTCGGATCAGGCTGTCGACCTTTAAAACTCGCAATTCATCGACACGAAGTCGGATCAGGCTGTCGACCTTTAGAACTCGCAATTCATCGACACTAAGTCGGATCAGGCTGTCGACCTTTAAAACTCGCAATTCATCGACACTAAGTCGGATCAGGCTGTCGACCTTTAGAACTCACCACCCCAGGTAACCACAATCACAATCACAGGCAAGTTCAATCACACAGGCACTCAAGGCCACTCAAGACACCTCAACAGTCAAGACTCGGGTTCAACAACCCCACGGGCACTCACTGCCACTCAAGACACCAAATTAAATACACGGCTCTCATGGCCACCCCGACTCAACAATTAAATACGGGCTCTCAAGGCCACCCAAACTCAACAATTAAATACGGGCTCTCAAGGCCACCCAAACTCAACAATTAAATACAGGCTCTCAAGGCCACCCAAACTCAATAATTAAATAAAACGCACGACAACCTCCGGCATACTCGATGCCTCCAACGGTCCTAAAATCACTAGTTTCACAAACAACCTCCGGGCATGGTCATATGCCTCCAGTAATTCAATTATCGCTAAGTTCTCTGTTCCTACGACACTACTAAGTGTCACATGCTTTTCTCTTGAACGCTACAATCCCGTATCATGCTTTTCTAATAATTAAATAAATCTACTCAACCCACGACACCCCGGTGTCACATGCAATTCTACTATTAACTTTCCCTAATCAGGGCCGAGATCCGGCTACTTTTCCTTACCTCGTATACAATCCCAAAAGCGCTCCAACAACACCTGAAGCACACTCAGTCACTCGCCGAGCTTCCCCCTGCCTCGGTCCGTAGCACGATCTAAAAGAACACAAATTTAAAGTACTTTTAAACTAGTACGAATAAACCAAAAATTTACATACTTAACGCCCAAACGTAACCCCGACAATGTCGGTCCCTCCCAAACTTCCCAATTATTCGATATTGCCGAAAAAGGACCCGTAAGGGCCAAATTCGCCCGACATGGCGAATCTGCCCGGTTTTGGTTAATTGCCTTCCGGGGCTCCAAAAGCCCCCGTTTTCGTTTCTACGGTCTTAGAATAAATCAAGGAACTCAACGCACTTGACGGAATCGAATTCCGACTTCTAAATCAATTAATTAACGTTTAAAGTTTCCCAAAACCCGTTGATTACAACTTCTCCAATTTAATTCCAAATTTCGATTCGATTAAGGATAAACGGTCCGGGGAACGTTTTAAACCACCCAAACGATAAAACCCGAGCACCCGAGCATGTGGGCCCCACCCACACTACTTGGCCGAGACCCTATGGTTTAAGGGGAGGCTCGGCCACCATGTGGTGGCTGCTGCCAGCTCCGGCCAGCCACCTCATGGCCGGCCGGCCACCACCCACGGTGGCCGGAGCTCCTCCCGAGCCTCCGGTCACCGGAAAACGTGAAATTAAACCCCCAAACACCTCTAAAACGTCTCCAACACCTCCCCACACTCTACACAACCCTAAGCCTTAGTTTATACTCAAACCCTAGCTTCCAAGAAAATAACTAAAACGAGAATCGGTTCGGGTATTACCGTAGAGGAGAACGAGGGGAACGGGATTGCTCTTTGCTTTGACTCGATCCAAGGGCTCGATCACAAACCCTAGCTCAACCTCCCTTCTTCTCTCTTCTTCTCCTTCTCCTTCTCTCTCTAAAACCTCTCTTCTAATTTCTAATTTAATTAAACTAACAACAAAACTAATTTTCCTCCTTTAAAACCTCATACTCGGCCAACTATTCTCCTCCACACCTTTTCCCTCCAAAAATTACACCACCATATACTTGACAAGTGTCAAGGTGGGTCCCATACCTTTTGGAAAAATATCTAGTTGATATTTTCCAATCAGATTCGCGAAAAACGGACGTTTCGGGCCCCGAACGGGCACTTTTCCCAAGAAATTTTTAAACTGGACGGGCTTCAAGGAAACGGCCCAACTAAGACCGCTACGATGACGGCTAAGCTTTTCGGGTCCAAAACGGTCCTCGAATGGACCAAAACGTCGCTCGGGTGACCTTTCCAGCGAAAAATCAATCTTTCCCAAATTGACCAGAAAGTTGCCCTGAGTCCCCCGTAACTCATTTTAGTCGATAACGGGGTCAACTTAAGTCCGGCATGACCCTCGGGGTCAATTTATGTTAAGGTAAGTGTCTGTCTTAAAAATTTTAAATTTTCCTGTTTTTCGCAGGTTTGACTGACGTTGACCAGAAGTGGTTATTACAATCTAACTCAATCGTGGGCTAAAAATATAGGTGAAAGTGTATGTCAACTTGAGTATTCTCGTATTCTAGGCAGTCTTATGTATATCATGAATTGTACTAGGCCTAACATAGCTTATGCAGTCAGTAAGCTAAGTAGATTTATGAGTCATCCCGACAAACATCACTGGAAAGCCATCATTAGAGTATTGGGATACCTACAATACACTAAAAATCTAAAATTGCATTACGGAAATTATCCATCTGTTATAGAAGGATATTATAATGCCAATTGGATATCAGACACCAATGAATCCAAATCTACTAGTGAATATGTCTTCCTAATGGGAGGTGGAGCAATATCATGAAAATCTTCCAAACAGACTTGTATAGCAAGATCAACCATGGATTTTGAATTCATTGCTCTAGACAAGGCTGGAGAAGAAGCAGAATGGCTTCGAAACTTCTTGGAAGATATACCTGGATGGGATAAGTCAGTGCCTTCATTAAGCATACATTGTCATAGTCAATCTGCTATTGGAAGGGCACAAAGTCTCATGTACAATGGTAAGTCTCGACACACGCGTCGTCGACATAACACCAAAAGACAACTACTCTCTAATGGGATTATCACACTAGACCATGTTAAGTCAAAAGATAATATCCCAGATCCATTAACAAAAGGTTTACCTAGAGAGAAAGTTGAAAGCTTATCGATGGGAATGGGCTTAAGGCCGTAATTCAAACAAAAGATTGCCTTACGCGGATACCTAACCTAGTTGTCTGGAGATCCCAAGATCTAGGTTCAAAAGGGAACACGAAGCGTTGGCAAACTTCGAGGCACTAGGGAGTACTCGACTCATCTTCATTCCTCTGATAAGTTAGTGCACCATTCGCCACGTCAGGATAAGTTGAAATACTTTTAATGATGTCTATATTGTGTATGCTTAGGACACAATGGGGTATTTGCGGGATACTCTTGATAGAATCACCTTAGTGAATGCAAAGTGGGGCCGCTTCAATAAATATCGATCAGGCCGGATATCTATATGCATTCATGAGCCAAGCAGGTGTTCATGGCCAAAACGAACACATACAGAGATCTAACACTGATTTAGAAGGTTACTGTGTGTTGTATATTGTCTAGGCTTACACTCATAGCTTACAGTTCCAAGACAATCAAGTCTACTGATTTGCTAGTAAGTCTGATAGGTTGTCACTAGAAAAGTTTAAGGCCTCGAGCTACTTCACTCAATGCAGTAACTTTCTTTCATTGTACTCAAACCAGTGAACTATGTATCAACGCAAAAGCTTGAGGAAGAAACTGTTAATATCCATTCAATGTGGGGGATTGTTGGACAACTCACTTTTCGACATCCATATCGTCTTGTTCCGATCATCAATTTTGGCAACACATGTATCCGTTACGTTCACACCATTGCGAACTTGAACGTAAGATGTATATTTACGGAAATACGTTGAATATTGAATGAGATAATCGCGTGCAAAGTTGAAGAAAAACATGGATTAATGACATGCATTCAATGACATTTAATGCAAACCCATATTTCCCACACTACACTTTTCCATACACTTTATAAAGTTTGACAATTGGAATAAGGTCGTGGCCTTGGGTCACCACTAATGTGTAATGGAGAGAGCCCACACGCGCGCCGCCACCGTCGTCCGTCCGGGTTGGACCGGGCCTTTGGTAAAAGAGTCCGATCAAGTTTTAAACAAACATGCCTTTTGGTAAAAAGAGTCGCAATCTTTCCGAAAGGGCACCTTGTGTACTATTTAAAGGGTTTTGAGGGGACAGAAAAATCACTTCCTTTTTTGATTCTTCTTCTCTTCTAACATTCTACAGTTTGAGTGCAAGTCCGGTTTAGGTCGCAAGACTCCACTAGTTGAAGCACTCACTAGTGGTTTAGGTCCGTTTTATCTTGGGAGACATTTGCCCATTCCAACCTTCATTGCCATAGAGGGGGCAATTTTGTCTTAAGGAAACAGCCTTCTGCTGGACTCGGACTTTCTACATAAACAACCTATCGACTTGGTTGTAAGTATACTATTGTTCTTTTTATTATTTTCGTTATTCTTGATTTCAGTTGCCTACACACTTCATATTCCTAACTTGCTTTTTTCTCATCATCAAACAACATTAAATGCAGAGCAAAGTTAACATATTTATATGCTTTCAAGAACCTGACCACTCTTAATTTTGTTGTATACATAGAGTTTGTTGGGCCTCGAGGTCGTGGACAAAAAAAACATGAAACACAACGGAAATTAACCACGAATTACACGAGAAGAAGCTACCAATTATTAAAAAAATACGACAGAAAATTCAGCAAGAGTTTGTGTGCATTACCTTCTTGTTTTGATGAGAATTGAGAAGAAGAACACCAAACTTTGGATGGCTTGAGCCCCTTGGACGCCTACGTATTTTAGCGGAATCAAAGCCGACGTAGTTCTTGAGTTTGTAGACTCAAGAACATGCAACAATGGAGCTTGCTCCTCCTAGTGGTGTTCGGCCAAGGTGAAAGAGAAGATGAAGTTGTTGTCCAAAATTTCCCCAAGTCTTTTGCATGTATTGAAATGCCAATACTCTTGCATGTTGAGTTAAGTGGTTTGTGTCATCTCACTTAATCTCCATCAAGAGTCAAGTGTCCATGCAAAAATGGAAGCTGGACTTAATACACTATGTTACTTTATTAATTAGTGGAAAGTGGGTCCAACCCACTTTGATCAACAAGACTATTTAGTCAACTTTTGACCTTTGCTTCTTGTTGGACCTAGGCTATATGGGCCGGCCATGGGCCTCTTCAAGAGAGCCCATGTCGAGCCCATCATGTCCTAGCCGTCCACTATGGCAATTCCCGCCAAGACCCCTTCTAAGCCAAGCTACGTTGCGTTTTTTTCGAGTTTACAAACCTTTGGTGTGACTCTTAGGTCTACGCATATCGGTAAGATCAACGTAAAGTCCCACTTTACTTTATCTTACCATATTGGCAACTAACGAGACTTAGTTTAACTTGACACTGCATAACGAATCGACCCTATCGATTCTGACCTTTCTGTTGTCCTTGTCATTATCCTTTTATCTTCGATATCCTAATTGAGATAAGGCACAAAGTTGTCATCCTTATCATCCTCAATCAATGTTCCTTGATATGTGAGATGACTGAATGTATGATACCCAGTATCATGTGCATGGTCATGCTTTTCTTTCAGTCACTCTCGATCTGTCACGCCCCAAATCCGGTTATCGCCCAGACTCGAGGTATGACGGGTAATAGAAGACGAATGGACAATAAAACAATATTTAAACCTTGAAAACCTCCAATAAGTACCTCAAACCATAAAATTTCGATACTAAAGCTCGCATCCATCAAAACGTTGTTCAAAACATGAAATAACCCTCAGGGGGTGTGATAATAAGTCTTACAAAAACTGTTCTTAAACCAAAGGGTATAAACATGAAGTCTCTACGGGACCCACACCGAGAAGCTCCCAAGCCTCTACTCCTCAATCAAACCTGTAGACACAACAAAGAACTCGCAGGGGTGAGCTTACGCTCAGTAGGGAAAACACGTAACCAAGTGGATCTTCAAATCAACAGATCACAGATAAAGTCAACCACAAATATGTTAACAAACGTAGGTGATAGAGAAGTCAACCAATGCCGTGGTACACGAAGTCTCCACCCTCCGATCCACAGAACGTGTCCTCTCGGATTTTCCCTCAAATCCAGAGGAGACGCATAACATTGAGGCGACCGGAAACAACCCTGCGGGGCGCTTATCATCGGTATTCTCAGAAACGTCTCCAAAGGATTTTATGTCCTCGGGAACCAAGTGTATTACTCCCATGGAGAGCATACGCTTGGACAATTTAATAAGAAGTAGTTAATAAGTAAATAAGTACTCAACCGAACACGAAATAATACAAGTTCACCAACCACCAATTCAATTCCACACATGGTTCACACATCACCAATTCACCGCACAACAGTACACGAAATCACACAAACATAGCACATCAATCACACAACCCAACTTACCATTCACTTACCAGTTTCGAACCATCGGGGCATCGATCACCTGATTGCACCGCTCGGTACAACCAGTCATACTCGATGCTCCAACCAAGCATTCAAGTAAATCAAGTAATCAATCGAATACAATCAACGAGCAAGTACGAGTACAATCAACCAATTATAAGACCCTTCAAGAGAGCATGCATACATGCAATTCTACTAGTTTCGTTAGACTCTTTAGCCTATCCATTAAGCAATTAACAACCAAGCATGTGATCCTAACAAGCAACTAATCCGAGGGCTTTGCCAAGGCTCCTCTACCAGACAATCATATCCCAAGTATTAAAAGCGAATTACACTAGTGATTGGCATCCTACTCGGTCACCACTAGGCACTTCCGGTTATTAGAAAATGAAAGACGATTATGCTAGTCGTTCGCATCCTATAGGCATATCTAGGACCTTTTCCATTTTATTAACCTAGCATGCATACTAAGCATGGTAAACGAGATGTTAAGGCTTTCCCTACCTCAAGGTCCTCTTCTTCAACGCTTTGATGAAGTCCGGTGATCACCACTTTGCTCCTTCCTCGGTTCCCGGCGTGATCCTTGCTCCTCTAGCTCGATCCACAACGTCTCTAGGATGTTGAGATGAAGGAGATACTAGTGATTTTGAGGGTGGAAGGCTAGAGGAAGACTCCAAATGGTTCCTTCTTCTTTGATTTTCCTTCAAACCTCCATGGGAGCTCTCCTTCCTTGCTTCCCCTCTAAGTTTCGGCTACAACAAGATAGAAATGACTTGATTTTGCTTCTCCAATCACATATAATACCTAGATGTAGCAATGACTTAAAGGCCCTTGAGCTAGATTCACTTGTAGTAGCTTTTAGGAGGGTAAAAGGGACAATGACTACCCCTTTTTCTCTCACTCAACCAAAATAAGACAAGTGTCCCTCTAAGTCATTTAATTTCCAGCACTTTTTAAAATTAAAGCTTTAGTCGATATAAAGTCTCGTTTTGACCAAAATTGACTTTATTCAATATTATACTCAAACGAAAGGGTTTTCTCCCCTGAAGCCAACTGTGATAATGGCTAATCCGTTTGAGTTCCGAAAAAGTCCCGAGTGACTTCCGGAGTCACCGGTTCGACCGGAAGCGGGTCTTACACGATCAGGCGGCCGTGAACCAGATATCTTACCCATACCGTAGTATGAGGGATAAATCCCTTAGTCGTCTCTCGTGTCACTTATGTAGTCATTCCTTAAGCCAATCATGGCCGTTATGGAAGCCTAGTCATGGTGCAACGTTAGGTTTTCAGGTCAAACTCAGTTGTTTACTGCATAACTACCACAGAGACTCCTCGGTCTAAGGATACCTAACAAGCTACGACTCTGAATATGTTCATGACTTAATCTATGGAACATATTCAAGTCGAGTCGTCCAATATCGTGTCCCACGAGATACCTATGATCAGACTCCAAAACCCTTTCCAATGACCAATTGAACGTAAGCCATCAAGAGTCATCTTTGATACTAGTCGCTTCTAGTGAAGACTATTGACCTCATCGAGTGTGATCTATCATGATCTATGGTTCTATTCGCATGGTGGGCATATATCAGAAACACGTACAATATATATATATAGGGTAGCTATCTAGTAAAAACCATCCTTATTATGCAAACTACAAACCAATCTAAGTCACAGGATGCGGTTAAAGTGACGTCAGCAGAGCGCGCGCGATGCTGACACGTGGCTGCTTCGCGCGCGCGCGAGTGCTGATAGTTTAGTACAAATGCAAACTATCAGGACTGTGCGCGCAAACTATCAGTACCATGCTACACAAACTATCAGTATTGTGCGCGCGCGCACCAGCAGCGCGCGCGCCTGCGTGTCAGCACCTGGTGAGTTCGTAGTTTGCACAATAAGGTGTGGTGTTTTATATATTTATTGTCCACGTGTCAGCATCTGGTGCGCTCTGCTGACATCACTTTGGGGGGGATCCTATGGCTCAGATAGGTTCGTAGTTTGCACAATAAGGGGTGGTTTGTACCTGATACCAACTCTATATATATTACTCCAACACTTAAGAAATATGAAAGCCGCTTTGTTATGTTGCCAATGATGATATTTACATTTGGACATTTACGATTGGACTACAAGCATTAAGACTAACAATCTCCCACTTGCCCTAGTTCCAATCTATTCCCATTGACCTTACATGCCTTTTGTGATTAGGTAAAGAAAGCCCCAACATAAACGATAATACATTCAAATGGGAATACACCCAAAACAAAGCCAAGATCCCCATCAATTGACAAGTGTCTCAACATTTTAAGCTTAAACAAACTCCTAAGGAAACTAGGAGAGCAATATACAATCACGACTATTAACACAATCAAGGTTCTAAGAGCCCTTTCGGGGGGTTGTCTTGGCCTACTATGGTGGCCACCAAGCTCACCCGAGATTGAGAAACCTGACCATTGAGGTATAGGACCAGGGAAAAACTATGTAGGGTGCGCAACATCAGGAAGTCCCAAATGAATGATGAATGTATGGTGGCACAAAAGAAGGTCCACATACACTCCATACGATACGACGACGATAGGGAACCACCAGCGACACTGAGGCACGACAAAAGCAAAAAACGCTGAAACCAATGCTTCATACAACCCAATCTAAAAGGGTGACAAGGGTTAGCGAAAATAGGGCTCGGCAATAGAGGGTGACTGGCTCGACAAGACGGTGAACGACGTGGATCGGACCGTAAGGACGATAAAAACTTGGACGGAGGTCTGAACAACGATAGAGGGATCAGATGGCGAACAACAGCAGGATAGGCTAGGGTAGGGCGGGGATCGAGGTAGGTGAAGGATGTGCGAGCATCCGGTAAAAATTGATTAAGACAAGGTCAAAGAAAAAGATGAAAAGAGGGGGAGAGAAAGAGACAAAACGATAAAAGGGAAGGGGGACCGACAACCTCCGCCCCCATTTAAACTTCAAATTTGAACCATGATTTAAGTTGTTTAACGAAATTTATACTTCATTTCTATCTGTTGACATCACTTTTGAATATTTGTCAATTTAGTTAACAAGATTTCCGGTGACGGTCGGTTTTTTTACCCACCCCATTATTAGGGTTAAGGTTAATTGGTGGCTGAAAAATAAATGAACTTCAATGCAAATGGGTTAGTTGATGGTTGAAAATTAAATGGACTAAAAGTAAAATGTGCTTAGCCATAAAATTATATAATTTCGGTAAAAGATGTTGAGTTTAGGCAAGGCCAAAAGCAGCCCAATGTGAATCAAATCAATTTGGACTTAAGTCTGGGCAGCCCAATAAAAACGGAAAAGTAATAGGTTTATGAAATAAAAGTTGGTCGGCAGTTTTTTTTTGAAATATACAAAATCGTACCCACCTAAAATGTCGTCGGGTTCGTATTTTTTTAACCGTAACTGTCGTTGGTGACACCGATTTGTGTGATTTCAGTGATTGAAACGACCGATGATGGTCGCTTTTCGATGACGGCCGAATATTTGCACACCCCTATTTATCAATGTCAACTTCTTTTCTAAAGTAAAGTTCATATCCATTATTCTTTTTCCTTGCAACTATGCTGTCACATGGTTTCGCATACGAATTTCTTATGTTTCCATCATTGATTCATATGTTTTGAACATGATTTTATTTTTACAAACATGAATTATGGCACCCAAATCCAACCACCAGTTTTAGAGGCGGTAATAATTGTCGTATGAATTTTAGTGATCTTACCAATCTGCATTTTAGAAACTAATGCAGCCAATTCACGTGTTTCAGATTCAACCATATTTGAACTATTATTTGTGTAGGAACGAGAAAGTTTATTTGCTTTATTATAAATGACACGTCTTTCCACAATAAAAACATACCTTGTCAATTAGAACCCTTAACGGGTGTTGTTGGAACATAAAATTTGTATAAATGTGGTTTGTCCCACATAGATAAATTAGAGAGCAAATAATGTGTATATATGGAAACATATTTCTACTCATATTACTTAGAGTATGAGATTAAGTGTAGTGCCATGTGTAGAAATATTATTGGGTCTTGCATAATTATTATTAATCAAGACAATGATATTCAGGTAAATCTACTCGCTTCCGTCGAGACCGTAGCTTCCAAACCCTAATCACCATGTGCTCCTGTATCTCTACGTACTTCACCGAATAAGATGCACGCTCTGTCTCTCCACCGGCGTCTCCCCCTCTGTCTCCTTCCATGCCTGCTCCACCCTCACGCCCTACCTCCCCGAAGGTTCTCGCCTTAGGTCCTGCCCCATCAGCCGCTGGCTTGGGTGCGACTTCGGAGGGTCTTGCCCCATTAGTCGCTGGCATGGGTGCGAGACCGGTGGGCATCCCTCCCCCTTACCCGTCGCACGAAATTGTGCGCCCTAAGCGGGCACCTCGGAAGAAGAAGGCTTCGGCACTAAAGTCAACTTCGATCCGAGACTCGCTGCCGCCCCCGCCCTTGGGTCCTCCATTGATGTTGACAATGGAAGCCTATGCACCCGAGTATCATCATCCGGTGTCAACGCCACCTCAAGCGCGGCGGGGCCGCCCCCCGAAGCAGGCGGCTACTTCACTGTCCCCTCAGTCTTCGCCTATGGTTTTGGAGGCTCATCGGGTAGATTGCGGACAAGTTGTGGTCGGCGCCTGGTAAGGCTCTCTCTTTACCTAACGTCGATCACATCCCGTTTATTCCCCGTCCTCCCTCAGCCCCCGTGTTCCTCGTACCACGTCCCTACTACCGGATCATGGTAGCCCACTTTAGGACCTTCAACACAGCTCCTCGGGCTGCTCTCTAGGGTTTGAGGAACCCTTAGAGATTACGGTCACGGATGCGGTGCTTGATCCGGCTATGCTTTCCCTTCAACAATATGGGATGGTGGGTCGCCTGCTCACGGACCGCCAACCACGCATGGATACTCTCCTCCGTGTCATCACCAATGCATGGGGGGCCTCGGCTATTGGTTTGGTCATCAAGGACGCCTCTCTTGGAGTCTTTGGTTTCTACTTCGCCAGGAAGGAGGACTGGGATTGGGTTCGGCTGAACGAACCATGGTGTTTCGACGGCAAGCCCTTGATGCAGACAGAGACGGATCCGTTCGTCCAAGACCTCCCAGCCCTGGATAAGCTGCAACTTTGGGTACATGCCCATGGTATCCCCCAGATAGTTAGCACCAAGACTACGTGCACTAGATTTGGGGAGGTGTTGGGCGGGACGGTGGACGTTCCTTGTGATGATTTCGGCCAATGTTGAGGGGGGGGGGGGGGGGGGAAGGTGAAGGCACATTACTGGCACTCCCTTGAGCGACCTCTGTGTCGAAACATGCACCTTAGATTCCCCGAGTTCCAGGAACCGATCGACCTGTTCTCTCACGTATGTCAATCTACCGGTCTTCTATGGGAATTGTGGGTGTATAGGGCATACACCTACGGCCTGCGACACGGAGATGACGGGAATTCATACTTTTGACAAGTCATTGAGGCACTATTGGAAGGAACAGAAGTAGAAGAGTTATGCCATGACTTGGAAGCAGGCTGCTAGGGTGCCTCCGGGATTTGCTCCATTGCTACGCGAGCAACCCCTCCGCATACCGTACCTCAGTAGGGGGGGGGGGGAGAGGGACTCCGGTCTGGATTCGTGCATACGTGAAGAGACATGTCTACATGAAGGTCATGAATTTCATCTATATATTGCATATATTTTATTCAAAAACATATTACTCATCTTTGTAAATCCATATCAAGTTAATATAGGAACAATATTGTATCCCGAAGGATATATCCAATATAATAGAACAAAACATCCTTATTGAAAATATACTCCAACGGTTTACTGCCTCTATTTGTATTCGTGATCTAGCAGGTATCGTGTTCAACAATTTACTGCCTCGGCTTGTATTCGTGATCTAACAGGTATCGTGTGTCCATAGGACGCCCCAAGCTTATGATCCCAAGCCAAGCTGTTCTGTCATAGGATTCGTGCCACTCGATTCCAACTCCAGTTCATCCATTCGGGTAACGTTTGAATCTCGATGTCAGCTCTCCGCATAAGGATTTGTATTTTGGGTAGACTATGGTTATTCTAACCAACACACATATTCACAATAGTAAATTGACGTCTCCTCCGAAAAAGAAAAGAGGAAGACTAATTTATTATTGATGCACCAAAGTCAGATTCGGATGCCCTATAAAGCAAACACGGTGACAAGAAAAGAGAACCTCCAAGACTCCACGGTGGGACCTACACTTAACCCATGCTGCTGGGTTAATATGATTTTAACGAATACCACATAGATAATATAATGAGTGATACAAGATACAGAAACCGTAAAATACAAGATTACTCATCAGTCACACACACACTCCCCAAAGCTCTCTTTTCTTAAAATCCTCTCCTTTTTCTCTTTCTGCTACACTCAGCTGGTTTCTCAGATCTTCAACCATGGCCGTTGTATTCTATTTTGTGCTTCTCCTGTCTCTGGCAGGCCATTCAAGTAAGACACTGCTCCTTTGTTGTAGATTTGAAATCATAGCAACTTTAATTTGTAACTTAAATTTTTGTTGGGCAAAAAGGTGCAACCTTCTGCTTGTGCAAAGACGGGTTGAGTGATGGTGTTATGCAGAAAGCAATAGACTATGCTTGTGGAGCAGGAGCTGATTGCAGCCCAATCACGCAGAGTGGAGGGTGCTACAACCCCAACACCGTCAAGGATCACTGCAACTACGCCGTCAACAGCTATTTCCAGAAGAAAGGCCAGGCTCAGGGCACCTGTGATTTCGCCGGCACCGCCGCCCCCGCCCAAGCCGCTCCCCGTATGCCCCCATCTTCACTCTCTACCTTTACATCTCATTCATTATCTTCTGCTTAATTTCCTCATTTATCACAGAGCAAGCTTCCTCTACCTGTGTCTACCCCTCAAGTTCCAGGTTTGTTCTCTGCAACACCCATCTTTTCCATAAATTTTCTCGACTTTTACTTGTCTTGATGATGGCTAATCGATTACAACTGGGTTTTGCTTGCTACTTTGTATTAGGCTATTTTGTCCCTAAATAGTAAATTCGATGGACAGTGATTAAAACTAAAAGTAGTAGTAGATCTAAGTGATCAAGTTCATGATTTCAGATGTAAATTGATTCAAGGAACTTGGATCTGACACAAAGCAAGCCCCCATTTACTTGAATGGATTGAATTAGATCTTCAACTTTTTATGGAGTTGTATCTGTTGATGATATATATGTCTTGGATCTGGTTAACCCCTGGAGGTCCACACTATATCTGATATATTTGCAACAGTATTGATGGTGTGATTTATGTTTGTTTTGCTTTGCAGCACAACCACAACTCCATCAACCACAACCCCATCAACCACAACTCCATCAACCACACCTCCATCTACAATACCTACAAGTACACCTCCATCAACTACAACCCCATCCACCACAACTCCTTCTACCACCACTCCTACAGGCACCACTCCCACAGGCTTTACTCCTACGGGCACTTCCACAACTCCTACGGTCTTCAACACTCCCACAGGCTTAGGACCAACGGGAAGTGGCACAACCTTTGGTGACTCCAGTGATGCTGTGGCTCTCTACTTGACCAACAACTTGTTCTACCTCATTGCCATAGCCTTGTGGTTTTCAGGCTAGATAAGGCGGTGGGGTTTGATGTGTGGATGAGATTTTGTAATGGCGGTGGGGACAGGAATGTAATTTCATATTGGTGGGTATGTTGTGGGGACTGGGGAGTGAACATGAGTCATCTAGAGCCAGGTACCACCCTAGGTTTTTGCTTCTTTTCTTTTAACTTTTCTATGTCAAAAAGGCTGAGAATAGGATTCCTCTCTAGTGGAGGTAGTGACCAGGACAGAGAGATGTAGTATTTTTATTTATTTTCTTATTTACCTGAAATTTCGGTAGCTATGTATGTGGACGCCATGTGGCCCATGCCATGCAATGTGATGTGTGTTATTTTCACTCGATTTCCAGGTATTTTTTTTACTGTTTTGTCATCTTCTGGCTCTCTACCCCCTCCTTATGTTTAGAGACAAAAAGTAGAGTGGACAAAACTGTCTTTGTCTGCTAGTGCTCTAAAATGCGCCGTGAACATGGACGTGTTCTTGTGATTTCTAATTGAAGAACCAAATTTCACGTGGTATGTTTTTTTTTGAAAGAAAGATTCATTAATAATTAATAAACCTTACACATAAGACAACACAAGTATTGTATCCATCGGTCGATCTCGGGAATCCGGGAAACAACCAATGCGATAATAACTCTCACTAAGGGCGACGCAGCGCCTAAACAAACGAGCACCAGGTCGGTCATTCTTTTCGACGATTCGAACAAAACCGTCGAAAGAGAGAGCCAACCGGTAACGCCACCAATGGTGACAACCACAGCTCTTGGGGATCTGTCGGTTAAAGACGAATCTTTGACCGAGGAAATCCAGAGAGGGGACTTAGGGAAACACAAGACTAAATAACACAACGACATCAACGAAGCTGAAACACTCGAAGCCGATCTCTGGTGGACGTGGCTGAGATCGAAACGAAGAGGGAGATGGATGGTGCCGAGGATACAAATCTGGTCCGCTTGGGGCAAGGGCACGGGACGGGCCGGGTGAGCTCGGAAAAGCAGGAATACGTCGACTGCGAAGCTCCGGCAGCAGGTGGGAACAGATCTGTTCGTCAGGCCAGATGCGAAACATGGCTGAGAGACCAGCCCACAGGATTTTAGGTCGTTGTTGTCGGGACAAAAAAACGGGAGGGTGAAATGACAGCAGCTCGTCGTCGGAGGGAAAAGCCGGGGGAGTGGGGGTGGAAGCTGGCCTGAAGACCCAGTCAACGTGGCGGAAGATCTGGCCACCACAACCGGTCAGGCTATGGTGGAGCGAGGTATGGTGGAGCCTGCCAAGAGGGGGTGAGGGTGGTGTGTGGGGAGGTGAGGTGGGCAGCCCTGGCCGGATATAGGCGGGGAAGGTGAAGGAGATGACGGATCTCGCGCACAAAGGGGGTAGGCGGAGGTGGACGGCGGCGGGCCGGACGACGAGACTCTGAAAGAGCAGATCTGCGGCGAGGCACGGAGCCCCTTTGTTCCGACCAGACAGCACAGCTGCACGAGGAGGAGGGGGTCGAGGCTGATCTCCGGCGAGGCTCGGAGCGCCGGCGTTGCTCCGACCTGGCTGTGTGCGAGCAACGCGGTTCAACGCGCGACCTGAGGGAGGACGGGCTGGAGCTGTAACTTGATAGGAGAGAGAAAGCACAGGCCACCGGCGGCACTCAAGGCCGGAGCCAAGAACGCCGCCGGCGGTATCGGCGCGATGAAGAAGAAGTTGCAGTAGGTTTTGCTCAAGACGTGCTTCTAGAGAGAGAAAAAAATCTTTATGATGAACTATATTTCACGTGGTATGTTATGTAGGTAGAATTTGTTGTAATTTGATATGCGGGGATGTCCCTGGCGCAACAAATACGTTTCTGCGGTGGATGAGCTGCGGCTTTTTAGCATCAGCGACACGAATGAATGCATTTTGTGCGTTTCCTAAACAATGCCCACTCAATGCACGGATTTAAATTTTAGTAACATCTCAGATGGTCGGAATACTAATCTTTTAGCAAGATGCCTTGTACTACCAAGAAATAAAGTAACGGAAACTATTCATTATTCTTTCGGTGAATAGTGCAGTAAAGTTAGGAAGCTTTCCCTGTCTTGACTTGAACAAGCATGTTTTGTCTTGACAATCGTCTAAGGAGTATACTAGGGAAAAAAGTAGGTTGAGGAACAGATAGTGTCTATTCCCTTAGGGGCGGGGTGTGGCTCTCCTTTGAGACACCATGTGATGCTCTAACGATCTCATGAGATCTGTGAGACTGCTATGCATATCTCGTATCTGCCTCATCGGGGCCAAGTTTACCCTGAGATTTGTTACAGTCCTGATCCAACGAATGGGGTTGGTGCGATCCTACATGGAAGCCCCAAGTGGTCAGGTGTGCCACGCTCTTGATGTCGGACCCTAGATCAGGCCAGTGATGAGCTCGGGTGATCGAAGGGCGACATCGTTGGCTGCGGCGAAGGAGGAGGAGGCGGCAGTGGTGGCAGTGAAGGAGGCGGAATAGCGGCTCTAGTGGTTGCCCATTTGACCTCAACAGGTCCACAAACTTGCGACGTAGGATGCAAAAGAGGCGCGGGTGTCGGAGCAAGAGCTATTAGTGGAGGAGTTGGTGGTGACTTCAAATTGGAGAGCGGCGGTAACAAAGCCGACGATAGAGAGATAACCTTAGGGCCTCCTTTAGGTTTTCTCCCCCGCACATGTTTTGTGAACTCCGTGGTAGGACAAGGAGGTCGTACCGACGCTAGGACATGGACACGAGCCACCATAGGATTGGTGGTTGGCAACAGCAACATGGGGTCAAAGAAGAGAGTGGTGGGGGGCATGACAGACGTAGGAGGAACAGGAGAACAAAGAAGGGCGACGTAAAGAGAGAATGAAGAGAATCCTAAAGGCCAATTTTACCATCTGTGTATTAAATAGTTACTGGTTAGTTGAATTTCTATTAAAATAAAAGAGACTAAAAATTGTAAGGTAAATTAAGTTACACGATATAAATTGAAAAATTGAAATGACATATTAAAAGATATCCAACTATTCAAAATATTTGTCTAAAAAAAGAGATCAAATGTGCTCAATAAAGTCCTCTCTAAGTATGTTATGAACCCGTCGATTGTGGATCATATCATTGTTTGTAAGTATGATGTTGGAATTTAGAGGGGGATCTTAATAGTCTTTTGGTGCGGATATCCTCTCATCATCTATCGAGTCAACAACACCTTTGTATGTATGCCTTTAGCATCCACAATCATTAATGTAGATTTTCACTAACTTGATGCCAAAATTGTATCCGTCAGTAAGGTTTTAGGATTTCACCGACGGATAATGTCATCTGTTGGTGAAGCTACCACCCATCTGACGGATACACCTATGAAGCTAATGTATCCGTCGGTCAGCTGTGACTCCAAAACGACAAATAATATTCTCGTTTGATGAAGTTGTCATAAATAAACCCGTCGGAACCGAGCTCAAGCTACCAACAATCTGTAACAGACCAAACCCATGTAAAAAAATGGACCAAGCAAACAGAAGCTACAAACAGGAAAAAGACACTTTTATTAATAAAAATGTCTCTTTTATTTTTTTTATCAGCAATTTTTTTTATATATATTGAAACCTTTTTAAAGGATAAAAAGGGTTACAATGCATGTCTTTAACTACAGATCATGCCCAAAAACCATCACCAAAGGGAATTACTTGCAAACAAATATCAAACACCAAACAGCAGGGCAAGGAAAAGAAACACCCAAGCAAACCACTTCACCAGAACTTCACGCAGGTAGTAAACAAGAAACACAACAAGACCATAACTCAAACCAACCTAATCTCCCCTACCCTAATTCAAAATCGGATTTACATGTACTCCAGTCTCAGAAACCAGGAACCCTAAAAGAGTGTCCCAGTTTTGCCGGCAGCCAACACTCATCCGGCCGAGAACTAGTCCCCAAATATCAAATTCAGAAAGGGAGAAATCAGAGGGAACAAGGCATGTGTCCTCGTCGGCGGCCAACACCGAAACCCGACGAGGCCGGACCATCAAGGTGGCCGGGAACACCAAAACCCCGATTTAGAAAATGATGAAGGGGAGGGAGAAAAAACCGAAATCAAATCGAGAAGGGAAGAAAACAAAGCCAACCTCAGCCAAGCCACAGAACGTCATCCCCACCTAGCATCGAGCCGAGCTGCTACCTCACGACCTCACTGGTCCCCACTTTCGCCGGAGTGCCCCTAAGCAGAGACACCGAGCTCTTACCAGGCCGGCATGAAGCAGGTGAAGGACAGCGGCGACAACAATGGACGACTTCGAACTCACGGCGGGTACTCTTTGTCACTCCGGCCAGCACCGGGAGGACGGGGAGAGAACCAGGATTTCTCCAAGCCATAATCGGGCTAAGGGGGCCCCAGATCTGTCCAAGGGGAGCTCTTTCTACCCGGGGAAGCTTGAAGAGCCATCAGGGAGAGACAGGGCTAGAGAGCGGCGGTCGGCTGTGCACGGGCAAAACGCGTAGATCTGACATGCAAAGCTCAGATCTACCAAGAACGCCCCAGAAAACTCCGAACAAAAGAGGACCGAAGCAGATCAGAAGGAACCAGAGGAGAAAGGGAAGAGGGAAAGAAGGGGGAAAGGTACTCAACGGCGAGAAGAGTTCAGATCCGGCGACAATCAACCCAAAACGGAGTAGAAGGCCTCCCACTAACCAGATTTGAGGTCCTTCTCGCTGGAGAATCTGAAGCGAAGGGAAGAGGAAGAGGGGTAGAAAAGAGGAAAAAGGGCGCGGGTGAAGAGGGGGGGAAAGGAGGAGAGTGGTCCGACGATGACCATGGCCGGAAGCCATGGCCATCGCCGGAGACAGAGGAAGGCGAATGAGGAAAACGAAGCGCGGGTAGGGTTTGGTTTAGAGAGAAGCGGGAGCTTCTCTCTCTATTTGAGTAGTTCACGTGAAAGTTGTTAAGTTCATTTCAAATGTCTCTTTTATTAATAAACGAGACACTTTCAGAGTAGGAAAGACTCTATAAGGTTAGAGACCAATTCAACGATTACACTGGAGCTCCATAAAGAGGATCTAATAGAACTAAGCCTTTTCCTAAAACAAACTGCAGGTAGCTACTATCCAGCTTTCTTGCCCGCCATTTCGTAAAATTGAGCCCACGCATCGGTCCCACGAGACGGAACGACTTTAATAGAGTGCAACTTAGACTGGTAAAGTGAAGATGAGTAGGGTTGAACCGAGGAACACCCTACTTCTTCGGAGGACGACCCCTATGACCAGTAAGGAGAGCGTCCTTCCAAGGACTAACCTTCAAAAGTTTTGACGAACCCGTTCCCTGAACTAATTAGTCGTGGGCCACAAAATAGACCACATGAATCGTTCCTTAATCGGGTCAAGGGTTGCCACCATGTCCAAAGGAGAATCCGACACAGAAACATGAACCTGGTCAGCAACCTGGATCTGGTCAGAAACATGGACCAGATCGGGTCATGGGTTGCTTGATTCGCAAGAAACTCATCCCCTATCAACAAACTCTATCAGTGGGTTTCGTCACTCTTCAAACAAAAAGCAAGCACTTGTTTGGTGGGATGATCCATCGTTTAGTATTTGAGAAATGGAAATGATTATTTTACTGGTGCAAAATCTAAAAACGTTAGAGAAACTAAAAAAAAACCATCATGACATCGGGAATTGTCAACGGACGAATTGGACCGTTTATTCTGTTTTATTTTATTTTACCCATTGTTTCATGTTGAAAGAAGACAAAAGGTCTATTAAGACTTTAGAGGCACATGATAATGCAATATAATTGATACCATACAGTACAAGGAATCTATAGTCAAGATTTTACTTCCGTAGTATCTTGTTACATGTGTTGGTATACTTACATAGTATCTTGTTATGGAGATGTGTTCATATACTTGCGTGGTGGCTTTCTAGTTTTCTTGAATACGGTAACAATGGCATGTGTTTGATAAAGACAACGAGGTAACCACTTACGCAAAATCCAAAGATATCAGCCACCTTTGTTTTCTTCTTCTTCTGAGAAAATGTATCTGGTGGAGAGCAAGGGGGAGCCATAGCCTGCATGCTATTCTCCCTCTTCTTCTTCCTCATCACACCTACCTTGATTACTCCATCACTAATCTGCTCGCTGCTATTATCATTGCCTTCACTTTTGGCTATTATCTCGACAGTGAGTGATATGATGCAGGATAATTGGGCGTCTGTTTTGTTTACGATGATAGTCCTCAGCTATGGGAATTTGTCCACACAGTATGTTTGGGCTTTTTTTGGTATATCCGTTACAGAAGTGATCTCTTCCAGCATCGCTGTTGTTATAGGTCTCTTCCAACGAATCAATCAATTCATTGTTGACTAGTTGTGCTGTCCAAAACAGGAACCACCTTCAATTACTTGTTGGGTGACATAATCAACAGAGCAGAGATTCTTTTTCTTGCAGTATGTCTGGCCTTAGCTCTTCACTCATCCAACGCAGCTGATAATAAAGCAAATCTCTCCAACTCCAATCAAGGAAACCAACTCTCTCGCCCGAACAAACTACCTCTCTACACAAACTGCCTCTAACAAATTCTTATCTTCATCTTGTGGGCGAAAGCAGGGACCGCAGGCTTCCTAGTAGAGCTCGAAAAGATGAGGGCTGTTAAGGTGTTGTACAAGAGCACGCTGATGGGTCTAACCATAACTTTTTTGCTTCTCTCTCTTCTCCCCTGCATTCAACTTGGCTACTAACGATCAGTGGAACGCCTTGAAGGAATGAGTTCCTCACCTGGCAGATGCTGTTCAGCCACTTCCGCTTGTGAGCACTTTCTGGGGGATACTAATCTTTGGGGAGTATCCAAGATCATCACCCAAAACGTATGTATATGTTGTTCATGTTTATTGCAGCTGTTGGGATTTTCATAGCTTCATCAGGGCATCGCAAATCAACATAATTCATAATTCACTCATCTGTTGCTCAAGGGAAGACTTTTTCATATTTCAAAACGTTTTGTATAGAAATTTAGGAGATCAAAGGCAATTGAACTATACAGAAGATTTTGATCAAAATTGCTTCTCCTTGTTTTGGTCTTCTTCTACTGCACGTACTTAGTGATTTTTAGTTTTAATGCAAAAAGATTGCGCATCCAGGGAATCGAACCCTGGTCAGCACCGTGGGAGGGTACTATGATACCACTACACCAGATGCGCTATTCGTTACATAGCTTTCTTTTATGGATATCAAAACATAATGTATATATAGCGACTACAAACCAAAAATCAATACTCCGCTAGAAGGAAGGGTCGAACCTCCGACCTTGTGGTTAACATCCACACGCTCTAACCAGCTGAGCTATTCCAACTACGCTGATAAAAGTCAAGAAACATTCAATTTATAAATATATGTATTACATGTTATTCGCTTGAAACTTTCCCGAATTCGTCCCAAAGTTGCCAAACGTCACCGGTTGACTTTTTCAGCGAAAAGTAAAACTTTCCCGAATTCGTCCCAAAGTTGCCCTAAGCTTTATCGAACCTAACTTGATCGCTTTGAAGTTATCTTAAGGTCCGAAATGACCCTCGGGGTCAAGCATGTGCTTATTTGAATAAATAACATAATTGGACTTTAATTCCGTTTCCTGCCGGTTTGACCGGACGTGGTTCTTACATATAATGTGCATGCACGACTTGAAATTGTACCTTAGTTGTCCATAATAAAAAAAAATGACGAGTGATGTGGCTTTCTTTAATGTCATTATTCCTAGAACAGGAAATCCACGTCACTTGCCATCTTTGATTATGAATTACCGAGAATACAATTTAAAGTCGTGTTGTCATATTATACCCCTATACACATTACTCTAGTCCGGAAAGCTGTTTGTCTTTCCGGACTGGTACGAACATAAAAACAAAGGCTGAGCCCAACAATCAAGAACTTGTAATTCGTTTTGGAGGTGTAATATGAGGACATGAGTAGAAAATTTGACCTTAGTACCTAGTCTAAGAAGGCAAGTGACGTGAAAGCAGTAGTGGCAGTACTCTTGGAACATAGCACGTCCTGTCACGGTACCATATATTTGACACGGTCACGTGACACTACTTGCTATGTTTCCAACAGCATTGCCACTACCGCTTCCATCTTACTTGCCATCTTTGATAACAGATTACCGGACAAAACATTTATCATCGTGTCGTCGTATTACACTCCCATACCCATTACCCAACATCCAAGAAGATGACACATAGATTGTATTGTGTTATACTACTATTCAAACGTTTCGATAAATATTAATATTGGTCCGGTCGGATCGTCTTGTGTTTTGCAATCAATTTTTTCATTTTTTTATCTATACATATTGAGAATAAAGCAAATCAATCTATTCTCACTACGACAAGAAACAGTAGAATACCTTTCCAAATACCTACACTAGACATGAAAACATCTATGGTTGTCCCCAAGCCCCGAGCAATGTCCCCTGCCTCAGGTTCATGGCTGCTCATGCTCATCCTCCTCCACTCCATGGCTCAACCTGTACCAATCAATGGCACATGCGATGACAAGTGTGGTTCAATCCCTGTAAGATACCCTTTTGGCACTGCATTTGGATGTGACTTGTCCAGCTACGTGAAATGCAGCTCGGGAACACTCCACTTGTCCACCGGTTCAGGCATTTACACCATCGACTACCAGGCCACCACCATACTCGTCTCAGACCCTCTCATGTCCACCTGCCACTCCATGCACAACTCCGGAACCTTCCGCTTAGATCATGCCAACCCCTTCTCCGTAACACCCGACCACACCTTCATCTGCAGGGCCCTCTATTCCTGCCCAGGAGTGGCCGCCATTGGGTTGGCTGCCTCCACCTGCTGCGTCTACGACTCACCCTTGGGCCTTGGCTCCGTCGATCTCCCCAAGCTTCAGTGCTCGTCTTACAGTAACATATATGATTTCGGGGATGACAAGGGGGACCCCATGGGGTGGAAGTTTGGACTTGTGTTGCGCTACGGTGTTAAATGGGTCGGAGTCGTGCAGCAACTGTCAAGACAGTGGAGGCTTTTGTGGGTTCGGTGGTTTGGACCAGTCGTTCGCTTGCTTTTGCACAAATGGTTTCAACACCACCACTAATTGCTTTGCCCGAGGTCAGTCCACAATTAACTTAAACAATTGTTTTCGTATCGTTAGTATACATTACTGCTTATCACGGTTGTAAAAGTCTCTATTTTGTCCGTTTAGGCTCCTGCCTAAGCCCTAATTATATGTGTAAGAACGTCTAATTCGCGGCTTCGTCTAGGTTTTAAAATCTGAAAATCATCTGATTCGTCGCCTTACCTGAATAGTCGGAAACTTGAGACTCTGATTTGTGATATTGGACTTTTGAAAAGAGGTGAAAATGTGAAAAGGACAATATGTTCAGTGGCGGACCTGTTAAGGTCCCAGGGGGGGCACGTGCCCCCCCTCAAATTTAAAAATAAAATAAAATTACCTTATATAATTCTCTTTATTTCTATCTATTTCTATATAATTCTCTATTTTCAGTATAAGTGCCGCCCTCAAAAAAAAAATATATACTATCTATTTTATTTCTTTCCATTTTCTTTAATAAAACCTATTTTACTTTATTTCTTTCCATTTTATTTAATAAATCTATTTTTTTATTATTACTATTATTATTATTATTATTCTAAATTCTTGGTTGTATTCACTTATTTTTTAAATTGTTTTTTTTATTATATTAGTTTTTATTTAGTAAATGTTTTATATTTTCTATTATCTAAGTTTTTTAATTTGTGTAAAATTTTAATTGAAGTGATTGTTTTAAAGTTAAAGCTTATTATTAATATGAGTTTTGAATTTAGTTATTGTACTAGGATTAGACTATTAACATTTGAATTTAGTTATCTACACAATTATTATAGTGATGGAGAGTTATTTGAGCATAAAATCGAACTTCACAATTTCTTTTTGTAAGAAGAAGAAATTGAGTAAGAGGCAAATAAATATTCTATACGTTGAGAAATATATTTTTCACTTAATTGACAAAAAAATAGTTTACAAAATTTTCAAAATATAATAGTTCAACGTCATATTTTGTATTAAGTATTTATCATCATTTTATACAATATCAATATTTTTAGTGTTATTTTATATTATTTATATGTCAATTAATATTATAAAAAAGATCGGTGCGCCCTCATTGAAAAAAATGTCAGTATTAGTAAAAAAAATCGGTGCCCCCTCTCATTGAAAAAGCTAGATACGCCACTGAATATGTTTGTAATGGCCTTAAATTTCTTGATGTAGTTTATATTTTTAAAATTTTTGTTATATTCGTGTAATATATATTTATTAATAATTATTTTTTAAAAAAATTAGAAAAATTAAATTTGTCTAAGCTCCGACTAATCTTCTCCCACCATCTAGGAATCCTCACCGCTCATCTAACGTTTATCGCTTTTTATAACCCTACTACTAATACGACACGGTCATCAGGATATGGTTGGGGTGGGACATGGGGACTCAGAATTCAAGCCAACATCATTATTGGAGGTAATCTCCCATTTTTCCTCTTTCACTCATTACCTTTCACACCTAAACTAAATCATAAGAGCATATTTCAACATTTTACTCCATTGAGACTGAGATATATACTTATTAAAATGTATTTATGGACAAATATTTACTTGTTACTTATTGGTGCTTGGTTTTTTCTCCATTCTGGAGTAGAACATGTTTTTCGTACTCCCTACTAAAACACTAAACCTAGAATTAGAATTAGAATGATGCTTGGAATATCTCTATGAAGATCTAAGAATAAGAATATTCGATAATTTGTCTTTCTTATACTCTTTTGGCCAAAATGCTCGATGAAATTAAAACTTCCACTTAATGTATTTTTCTTTATTTGTTTTGGGTGTAGGAATCTTCCTCTCATGGATGCTACTATTGACTTGAAGAGTGGACTATCTCACGTAAACTTTAATCCACTGCATGTGTCGTGTGGCTGGTACCCCTCACTTGGAGTATTGTGCTATCAATATAAAATAAGTTTGTTATCTTTGTGTAAATGGCTGTATTATTTACTTCCCTATATATTCTTCTTCTTATAAATGGCTATGATTTCTGTTAGATTAGGGACTAAATAGTTTTTTTTTTGTAAATTGCGATGTTGTCATTATAAAATATCTTTGGCTAAAAGTTCACCGAGTTTCACTAGTTATTCCATAAACCGTCAATCAATGATACACCAATCGCAAGCATTACGAGCTAAACAGTGTGATACTACATTTGCTTCTCCACACACAAAATTAAGTTTGAACCCCTCCAATACCTTCAGTTTAGCTCTGCACTCCATGATAATCGGCCCCATTGGAGACAAATAGACCCCATCACTGTTGATGGCCTGGACAACACTCAGACAGTCAGATTCAATTGAACCAACTAGCCATCCCTTTTCATATATCCAAGTCAACGCTTCATTAATACTCATGATCTCGATCAACTCCGGGTTCTGCTTCCCGGGCATGACAATGCACCTCGCGTTAATGGCCCAACCCGAGTCATCCCGACAAACCATCTCCCCTCCTCCTCCCAATCGACCTAAAACCGAGCCATCCACATTTATTTTAACACTCCCACCCACTTGTTTAACCCAACTCCTCCTCCGAACCTCCCCTCCACCACTCGGCCTTATTACACCGATTACCCCCCACTATCCATCACCCCAATTTGCTTATCTTGGCCGCCTGCCATTCCTGCAGCGTGTTTCCTGCTGCTCTCCAAATTTCCTCCTCCCCAATCCTAACCTGCCTCCATACTCTGGCGTTACGAGCACGCCAGATCTCCCACCACAAGCAAACTACCATCTCCACCATTCCTTTTCTCCCCAAACTCCAACAGTGCTCTAACCACTCCCTCTGACCCACCTCCACATTCAGAACAAGCAGACCCAGTCGATTCCACAAAGTTCCCAAAGCCCCACACTGAAAAAGTAAGTGATTTTCCGTTTCTTGTAAACCACATACTCCACAATCAGGACTAACCGGAGCGTACCTGGCATACAGATTCACATTCGTTGGCAAAGATCTTGTCATCACTCTCCAGGCATGATGTTTGACCTTTGACGGACCCGCCAACCCCCATAACCTCCTCTAAAAAACATCCCTCTCATCCTCCCTCCACCGACCTCCTTACTTTTGGATGAATCTGTAAGCCTCTCTGACCCGAAAGATCCCATCCAGGGTCCCCCACCGAAACCAACCATCCGGTATCGTATAAGCCGAAAATGGTACCTGTAAATTTCCTCAGCCTCTTCCGCATTAAAATCCTCCTCAACCTTTTCCTGAATCCACCGCTGATCCTCCCATATATACTTGTCCATACTACTAGTGGGAATAAACGAAAAAAGACAAGACAAAGTTCCGTTGGCATTCAGAACGCTGAACCTATAATAGAAAACCCGATTATTCTAGGGGACAATGGTAGAGGTTATTCCCTATTCTCTCAGTGAGCGACACATGTGATCTAGATGACTCTCCCCGTCTCAACTTGGTCAAGCTTGTGGTGTCTCGACAATCTGCCAAGGAGTATTTCGGGGAAAGGAGGAGTCTATGGGTCAAATGGCATCCGATCCCTAAGGGTCGGGGTGTGGTTCCTCTAGGACACCCCATGATGCCTTAACGGCCTCATGGAGACCAACGAGATTGCTTTGCAGGCCTTGTGTCCCCCCCCCCCCCATCGGGACCAAATTCCCCTCGACTGGAAGTATGCCTCAACCCTCCTTCCCTGGGTAGAGGTTGAATGCTAGTGGTTGTATTCATGGGGTTGAAACTGTACGTTGATCTTGGGTTCATATTACGACCTTCAATGTGGTTGGGGCCCTCACCTTGACCGAGTACCGGTGTTGGTCACCCAATGATTTTCCATAAGGCCCAATTGTCATCAACATGCTCCGGCGTATATCTACCACAATGCGGATCCAAAAAAGCATAATCCAAGCGCTAGGTTCCCCCTATCGACCATCCGCATCTCGTCCTGCCCCAACTTCCTCATCCCCCACAAGTTCTTGGGAGTGGGCCAACCTCCATAGGTGCGCTTCGGGTAGAAGGGGTCGAAGTGTACACACAAGTTCTTTAGTAGTGACGGGTCCCCATGGACGAGGAACGCTGCTCCACGCAGCTCTCAAAGACTCCATTGACCCTGTTCCCTGGGATGGAAGCAACACCAGATCATTCAAGCGAGGATGCCAAATTAGGTAATCACCGTCCTGCATGGCCGCGATAATGGGCATCTATTGTAGAAGCGGGTATCGCCGAACGGGCCTCGTTAAGCGAGGGGCGATCATCAGAGTCGAGGGGCAGGTGATCCCATGTTTGTGAAGACCGCGTCGGTTAAAAAGGGTTAAGCTTTAAGTTTTGTTCGTTTGGATCGTCGTGTTGAAAAACGGATCGAAGTTTGAGAGTTTTTGCAAAACAAAAGAGGGGGCTGAACCGGGCGGGCCTGACCCGACCAACAGACCAGGCCCGAGCCAGGCCAACCCGCCCAAGTCTCGCTTCATCGCGTTGGGCCGTGAGAGCCAAGGCCCACTCTGAAGTCGCTTAACCAAGCCCGGCTCTGGGCCCAAGCCCAGTCGTGGCTTCGTGTATAAAAGGGAAAATTTTAGGGTTTGAACCCAGTTGCTTTCTCTCTCTTCTCTTCGCTCAGCCGACACTCCCTCCCTCTCTCTCTCTCTTCCCCAATGCCCTCACCCGCCCCTCTCTCTTCCTCATCCTCTCCATCCAGAGCTGTAGGCCTCCCCCGTCGCCCTCATCCGACTCCCTCGTCTCCCGACCCTCACGACCTCTCCCTCTCCCTCGAACCAACGCCGAGCTCGCCCACTCTCCTTCTTCCCCCGCATCGTCCAAGCCTTCCCCAACACCGTCACGCTCGCCGGATCTAAGACGGAAACCAGACGCGCCGTCCAGATCCGTTATGAGGAGCTTCGTCGTGCTCCGCTGCGCCCAACGCTTCAACCACCACCGCCGCCGCCGTCTCTTTCCCCCTACGGTGAGAACCACTACCACCGTGAGGCTTCGGCCGGTGCTGTCACGGCGGTGGTCGGTCGGATTTTTGGACCAAACCTTCTTCCCTTTTTCTTTTTCCGTGGTCTCTTTTGGATCTGTCCGAACAGTTTTGAACCAAATTAATTAAAGAAATTAAAAAGAAGAGATTTTTAAAAACGAAATTCAGTTTTAAATAAAAAGATTTTAAATGGAAAAAGGGTTTAAAAGAATAACATATTTAATTTAAATCGGAGTTTGGGACTTGTGTTCGAACCTGGAACGGTTGAACGATGTCGGAACCACGGACGAATGAAACGATATGTTAATCGGACTTAGAACGAGATTAAAAGTGGAAACGCTAAATCGGACACCTCAAAAATCGTGTCTCGAAACTCGTGCCTCGAAACCTATGCCTCATGATTCGTCCCTTGAAACCCGTGCCTCAGATCTGTGCATTGGGAACCATGCCTCGGAAAACATGCACCAGGTTCTGTGCTCGGAGCTCGAGTACTCGAACCCGATTTGTCGTATAATCCCTCTTTTAGCCCGCTCGAGTTTAAAAAACAATTGTTGAATTTAAACTGGATTGATCGTAACCTTTAATTTAATGTTGGAACCGTTTTTTAACTTTGACCTTTCGCGTTAAATTAGAGTCCGGCTTCGATCGAAGAGAAGACCGGAGGTAGCAAGCCAAGACGTCAGCAGCTAGGAGACGTAGCTGTCGGTTCATCTTGAGGTAGGGAACGTAGCGGATACCGGTTCGATTGTGGAAATTTACTAGTATGCATGCTAGGAAATAATAAAACTGGAACAGTCGTTTATATCAGATCATAATCGGACGAGTCTTAGTAACATGTAGGATGTGATTCACCAGTGTTAGCCGCTTTCAATACTTGGGAAATTGCCGTGCTGGTAGATTGGCCATGTCGAGCCGTAGGTTGTGTGTTGATTGAATTGCCTGTTATTGTTTGAGATGCACGCTGTGTGAATTAGTGTCGATAAGTTTAAGAGCCAATAATTAGTATATCCGGTGAACATGTTGTTGCTATGTGTGGGCGAGTGTGCCGTGCTTGTTATGATGTGAATCTTTGGTTGTGTTATGGTCGGGTGAGTGATAGACCGACGTGACGTGTTGTGGTACGATTGTTGGGCTTGGTAAGCCGGGTTTGATTATGGCATTTCGATGTGTGTTCCGAGGAGTTGTTTCCGGTATGGTACCTACGACCGAGGGGGTACGCCGGTGTAGGGTAGTACCTAGGCCGACGGTGTGGTCCCATGTATGCGCGGTCCCCGGGGTAGTGGTTCTGATACGATACCTACATCGAGGGGGTAGTCCGATGTGGGATATCTAGGCCGATAGTTTGTGTTGTTCGTTTCCCGAAGGAGTGCCGGGAAGATGTCTAGGCCGATGGAGATTCCGGTATGACGTATTGAGTTTGTGCCCGAGTGTTTGCTCGGAAGATATCTAGACCAACGCTGTGTGTTCCGGTACGATATGATAGAGTCGGGCTGTGGACGGCAGGCGGAGTAGGGGACTGCGGTACGAGACGTGTGTGTGATTTACTGTTTACTTTATGCTTATTGATATGTGAGGGGTTGTCATTGCAGTCTGTGCTTAGTCGTATGAGTATTATTTGTGATTGTGGTTTGGTCTTGAGTTGAGGTTTGTGGTTACGAGTTCCATTGGAAATTAGTTGTGTGCTGTACTAGTATGCCCTAATTGGACGGTTACCCATGGTGGTGAGCACTTGCTTATAACCTTAACTACTTTTCCTACTGAGCGAAAGCTCACCCCTTACCTTGTTGTTTTTCAGGTCCTAAGCGGAATGTGTACTAGCTGGATGCTCGATGCTTGGGAGCTTGCGAGGGTCCTAGTCTAGTAGTCTAGAGACGTACTATTCTCTTTTATTAAACTCTTTTACCGTTGTTTTTTTACCGAGCTGTCGACTCGTGGCTTTGTTAAAAGTTTTAAAATTATGAATTGAGACTTGTTGGCTTTATTTTCGATTAAAATTATTATTGTTTTAGTTCACGTCTCGAGTCCGGTCAAAACCGGATTTGGGGCGTGACAATGTTAGTGTTGCTAGATCGTCGTAAGGAAGACGACGTCTGATACGATTGTGGAGAATGTCCTAATTCTTGTGACGGACCCACGGTCCCTATTGCCTCAGGCAAACCATAGAGAGGCGGTACTGTACAATATAACACGAAAAACGAAGATGTCATCAATAATAGTGGAGGCGAGGATATAGAGATCGTGGACGGACAATTAGAGCTGAGAGATGGAAAGGAAGGGAGCCGTAAAGAAAAATGAAAGAAAAAGCCATAAAAGTCAAAAGAATTCCAACAATGATATAGTTAAATCCTTTCTCCAAGAAGTAATATAAATACAAATAAAAAGACATTGAACACAAAAATGTCTCCAAAACATAGAATAATTACAGTACCAAGAGACTGAATTAAATGATAATGATGGAATACTTAATTTATTTCTAAGCAAGAATAGATGAGAAATAAAATAGAAACCACCTCTTAACCTAATAAATTTTAGTTACCATCCAAGCTATTCATTTAAAAAATAGATGGATGAGATGCAATTGAGTTGTTGACTGAAAAAACACAACACTTTTTAATACGTGGTAATGACTTTTTAGTGAAACTATCATATTACTTTTTTTTTACCAATTCACTAATTAATTTAATTTTTTCCGTTTCGTTTGAACTCCGATCAGCTTCAAACTTGCGCCAATATTTTTGTTTTTTCAAGAGCTTTCTATCAAGATCAGTCATGAATATATTTTGAAGTACAATTTTTTTATTTATTTTGGGGCTGATTTAAAAAAAAATATACATGTATAATTTTTATCAACACTTTACACTGATTTTATCAATACTTTACACTGATTTTATCAATACTGGACACTAGGTTTATCACCTCATTTTTTAAAATTAAACTTGATTTAATTTTTCCCGCTTCGTTTGAACTCCGATTGGCTTCAAACTTGCGTCAATATCTTTGTTTTTCAAGGGCTTTCTATCAAGATCAGTTGTGAATATGTTTTAAAGCAAGAAAAAACATATTATTTCGGGGATGATTTAAAAAGAAATTATATCTGGGTAATTTTTATCAACACTTTACTCTGTTTTTATCAACACTGAACACTAGTTTTATCACCTTATTCTCCAAAACTGAACATGATTTTTATCACCTCATCATATGTTTTTTTATGAACACTAAGCACTAGTTTTATCAACACTATACACTATGTTTATCACTAAATTACATGTGTTTTATCACCCCATCACATGTTTTTTTATCAACACTAAACTCTAATTTATTACACTTATTATCAAATTTGTACACGTTTTTTATCACATCATTAATTATTTTTTATCACCTCAGTACATGTTTTTTATCAACATTTTATCACCACTTTGATCACCCCTGATATAAAACATTTGTTAGTGAAGATTTATCAACACTCAACATTATTTTTATCACCTTCATATAACTTTTTATTTTCTAGCTTCAAAATATATTCATGACTGATCTTGATTTAAAGCCCTTGAAAAAAGAAATATATTGATGCAAGTTTGAAGCTAATCGGAATTCAAACGAAGCGGGAAAATTTAAATTAGTGAATTAGTAAAAAAGATAAGGACATTTGTGCACATGACATCATGTTATTACAATTATTCCCTTACTTGTGTGAGAAAGACTACAAGTGACGTGGAATTGAGGTAAAATTAGGTAATGATGTGACATTTTGATGAATGTTAGATCATAAATATGTATAAATAAGATGAGTTCTCATGATTACTAGAACAAGAGAAATTTCTAGCCGATTTCTCTACAGCAAGAATAATAAGATATTCTTAAGCTTGCCTCGTAAAAGTAATTTTATTTGAGAAACGAAATAAATAAACAGAGTCTTACTGGAATATCAAGATACATAATCAAGTTGCACAGCGGCGGCGCGTGGCAAACTTGCTTGTAATAAAAGTTGACTTGCTTTGAGATTTGTCTAAGTTCGGATCTGTACTGTATCTTCATCATTTTGATGATTTATTAACTGTCCACTTGGGGTTTTGGTCCCTCGCATTCTCTCCATAAATTCGTCAATCTGTTCTCGTCTTTGGAACGACCCATTTCTTTGATTGGTCAGTTCCATCTTCGTAATCGATTTCTTCTACTGTTTTCCTTAACATTGTGCCATAAAGATATTTGTTTTTACTCTGCTTCTGCTTTATCCATTTATGTTCTTTTGCTGAACGTGAAAGGGTCAGATGTCCAGCTCGAGAGGTTTAGAACAGAAGCTACATAGGACCCAATCTGCATATTGTGTTTTGACCCAATTTGTTCATGTGTTTCTGGAATTTGATTATGTCCTGGATTGGTTTTGCGGTTTGTAACTTTGAGGGTAGGTGGAAAATGGTGTGGGTATTTCCCTCTTTTTCTGTTCTATCTGTTTTCTAGCTGGGATTGATTGAAAAATGTTATCTTGAATTGGGCTTTATGGATTTAGCTTGATTGTAGCATAACTGGAGTGATCAAAACTTGTTGCCTTCAAAATAGGGTTTGAAGATTTGAGCTCGACTCATGGTTTGGTTGATGATGATGTCTCTTTTAGTACTCATTTGACCTTCCTATTTCGAGTCATCCCATTGGATGCTTTTCTATTTTCATAAACAATCTAGTGTTAAGCTGGGAGTGATTGGACTGTGGTACCCAAAATGGGGTTCAAGGATTTGAGCTTGACTGTGGCATTGGCTCAGTTAGTGATGCCGTTTCTTTTACTACTCTAATCTTTTACCTACCCTTTTTCTATTAATTTGGTTTCCATGGATTTCTAATTAGGTGTGTGTTTTGTATTGATGGGTTTCAGGTCTTTGGCAGGACAAAGATGAAAGAACTAATATTCTTATTCTTGACCATTTGCTTGGTTCTTGTAATCCCTGGAGAAGTGAGAGCTCATGGAGGTCATCCTCTCTCCAAGATTTCTGTTCATAGAGCAATGCTCGCTCTTCATGAGAACGCTTCTGTTAAAGCCTCTCCTACAATTCTTGGGTTGAAGGTAAGCTTTTTGCATACAGCCTTATCTTCATTTCCTTTCTCAGAGGCTAAATGTCAAGTCCACATCTTCACATTGTATAAGAATTAAAAGTTTGAGCCAAGAATCAAAGACTTGGGGTAACAGTAATTGTGTTCTTAGGTTGATGAACTTTTCTTCCTGCTATAGGGTCAGAATACAGAATGGGTGACACTGGAGTACAATTCTCCAAACCCATCAAATGATGACTGGATTGGAGTTTTTTCTCCCTCTAACTTCAGGTACATAAATGTCTTTGCATTTCAAAAATATTCTGCCTGAATTTGGAGTCTCATTCTTCAAACTCCTCAATGGTTATGGGGTTGTAGTATTGTCTTCTAACAAATTGTGCTAAACAAATGACATACTGAAATTTCCCTTCAGTTTTTATCTTTGTTTTGTAATGGTACCTAATCGTACTGATCTAACTAGAACGATTTTCATTGTACCATTTTCAGTTCCTCCACCTGCCCGAAAGAAAACTCCAGAGTTTATCCCCCAGTGTTGTGTTCTGCACCTATCAAGGTCCTTGCAACACTGCCTCACCATTGAGTTGTTTTAATTATATCTTGCTAGGGCTGCTGGTAACGAACTACAAATAATGACTGAACTTTCCTCTCCTTGCAGTTTCAGTTTGCAAATTATAGCAGTCCTGGATACAAGAATACGGGGAAAGGGTCTTTAAACTTCCTGCTAATTAACCAGAGAGAAGACTTCTCTTTTGGACTGTTTTCTGGTGGTTTGTCAAATGTATGCTCATCTTTGAACCATACTTGCTTGTGTGATAATTGATAATTTAGTCGTCTCACATGAGGATATGGAAAGTATGTGCTTTCTCTGACCTGTTTTTTTTTTTTTTTTTTTTGTAATTAGCGTTTGAATGCATGAATAAGTAGAGTTCCTTGAATATACATGGCAGCACATGTCATGCCTTGATTTCTTTTTATTGATGACGGCCCACAAATCTGTTATCTCATCATCTCCAAATCCGTAACACAATAGTTCACGGTCTAAACAGTAATTGTTTTTTTTTCTTTATGTCCAATCTTGATTGGTGCTTACTGCTAATCTCTTTATTTGTCTATGTATCTGTAAATATCAGCCAAAGCTACTGGCAGTGTCAAATAAAATAGCTTTCACCAACCCAAATGCACCAGTTTACCCGCGCTTAGCACAAGGGAAGACATGGAATGAGGTAATTTCGATTTTCTTCCTTATGGGTATAAACATTATCAGTACCACTGAGTTCGATTGGTTCCTCTATATTTTGCTCCATTTTCATTTTACGTTATATTTATTTATTTGCAGTTATTTCTCAAGTAGATCATATAATTTTGAATGCAATACTCAGATGACTGTAACATGGACTAGCGGATATGGAATCCATGAAGCTGAACCTTTTGTAGAATGGGGTCCAGTAGGAGGAGAGCGCGTGCGGTCCCCCGCAGGGACATTGACTTTTGATCAAAGCAGCATGTGCGGTATGTCACAACATGGTTATGCCTGAAATCTTTCTAGTGTATTTTTTACCATATCAAATAGAACATTGAATGTAATTTAAGTGCTGATGCACCATATCTGTTAAAGCAATAGCTCAAATCTGCTTAAAGTAATTTTTGGTCATGAATGATAGAATGTTTACATATTCAACTTTGTAAAGTAGACTGCATGCGTTCTAATTGTGATCGAAGCATTATCTCTAAAGTCTCACCCATCATCTTATGTGCTATTGTCTTGCGCTGATAAGGTCTTTTATATGATTGTTGATTTCACTTTATGATCAATAATGTATAGGTGCACCGGCAAGAACAGTAGGATGGCGTGATCCTGGATTTATACACACTAGTTTTCTGAAAGAGCTGTGGCCCAATAGAATGTAAGTTGTCTCGTTCCTGCACATGACATTCAAATGTCAAATTTGACTTCTACTTGCTTTTAATAGGCCTATATATATACACATATATAAGGACAGACGTAAATAGAAATCCTTCTTATTGTACTACCTATGGTCTCTCATTTCGTTGGAATCTATAACACATTGTGTTGGAACTTATAACACATTGTGTTGGAACTTATAACACATTTTGTTGGAACCTATATATTTCCCCACAGGCTCAACAAAATGTGCTATATGTTCCAACAAACATGACAGTAGTAGATTTTATCTGATACCATCCCATATATATATATATATATATAGGATTGGTATCAGGTACAAACCCCCCTTATTGTGCAAACTACGAACCCATGAGAGCCACAGGATCCCCCCAAAGTGATGTCAGCAGAGCGCACCAGATGTTGACACGTGGACAATATATATATAAAACACCGCACCTTATTGTGCAAACTACGAACTCACCGGGCGCTGACACGTGGCGCGCAGAGTGCTAATAGTTTGGGCGCACAGTGCTAATAGTCCCAAACTATTAGCACCGTGCTGCGCAAACTATTAGCACTAAACGTGCCACGTGTCAGCACCTGGTGAGTTCGTAGTTTGCACAATAAGGGTGGTTTTCACTAGATAGCTACCCTATATATATATATATATATATATATATATATATATATATATATGTATAGGGACACACTCAGTAAAAACCATGTTTATGGTGCAAAATAAGAACCAATTATGTCTATTAAATCTAGAAAGTAGGGGGATGAGACTAAACATCTCATTAATGGCGTAAACGGTTAATTCGCACAACTAGAGGTGTAATTCGGACATTTGATATTGGTACAGTTTCCAAACATTTCAGTATAAGGTTCAAAATTATTTCAATACAGGTTCCGAACATATTCGGTATAGGTTTCAAATGATTTTTGTACATGTTCCAAACATTTTCAGTACAAATTCCCAACCTTTATTGGACAGTACCCAAAACATTTCGTTATAGATTCCAAACTATTTCGTTACAGGTTTCAGACGATTTTGGGTTTTAACATACAACAAGCAGCGGAAAACAATTTTTTTTTTTAACTCAAAACTAAAATCTGGATCCATATAATTCGATTAACTGTTAAAATACTGAATCGGGAACCAATACCTCTTATAGTTTAGCATCTTGGTTTGAGACGGGGACCTTTGAGTTATTGCACTTTCGTGCACTTTGCGATGAATTTGTCCTTTGTAGGTATCCTCCAGAACAAGCATCCCAAAATCTAGCTGTGTGCTAGCACCTTTCGTACCAGATATGAATCATTCTATCACTCCGTTTTCTGTAAAGTGCGACTAAGGCTCCCAATTTCGAAAATCAGAAGATGTAATGAAATCTTAGCTGAAAAGGATGTGTGTATAATATCTTAATCTATTTGTCTCTAGATATTGAGATTGAATATAAGATAGAATTGTCAACATTATCCTATTCAATCATTAGTTACTTGACTACAAGTAGACTGTGAATGATAACTCTGTATGAAATTGCAGATATGCTTACAAGCTGGGGCATAAATTGTCCAATGGTACATATGTCTGGAGTCAAGGATACCAGTTTAGAGCATCTCCTTATCCAGGTCAAAATTCTGTGCAGCGGGTAGTTATATTCGGCGACATGGGAAAGGTTTGGGATACCCTACAGAATTGTGAAATTTCAAACAGTAATTATTTAGTTTCTTTAAGGGCACCGATCAAGGACTGTAGTGTCCTCTGCCATAGCAGTTCCAGGATCATTTATAATATGTTTCTATCACAGGATGAAGCCGATGGGTCCAATGAATATAATAATTTCCAGCATGCCTCTCTAAACACTACAAAGCAGCTTATCCGAGAGTTGAAGGAGACTGACATCGTTTTCCACATTGGAGATCTATCCTATGCAAATGGATACCTTTCACAATGGGACCAGTTTACTGCACAGATTGAGCCAATCGCATCCACCGTGCCCTACATGATAGCAAGGTTTGTCATAATATATAATTATATATAGACACTTGTCTTCTGCTTTATAATATGCAGCAAGTTATAATTCGTTCTTCTTCAGTGGCAACCATGAGCGTGACTGGCCAAATTCAGGGTCCTTCTATGAGACTTTGGATTCAGGAGGAGAATGTGGTGTGTTGGCACAGACTATGTTCTATGCTCCTACAGAAACCAGCGATAAGTTATGGTACGGAATAGAATGATCTCATTCTAACTAATTATCATGTTCACTCTTTGGCCTATCATTGAAACTATGGTCTTTGAGTTTTTGATAAGGTAGCAATATTTCTCATCTGTTTCTACAAAAATATTCCCACTATGTCTTCTTTCTCAATATCATTTGTCAGATAATTCTGAAAATCGTGTAGTGTTCATGTATTATATGAGCAAAGTCTGCTTATGAAATTCTTTACCATTGTTATTCACTTTGACCAGGTACTCCACAGACTATGGCATGTTCAGGTTCTGCGTAGCTGATACAGAACATGATTGGAGAGAGGGAACAGAGCAATATAAGTTCATCGAGCACTGTCTCGCATCAGTAGACAGACAAAAGCAGCCTTGGCTCATCTTTCTTGCACACCGGGTGCTTGGTTATTCTTCTGCACAATTTTATGCAGACGAGGGATCATTTGGGGAGCCAATGGGCAGGGATAGTCTCCAAAAACTCTGGCAGAAATACAAGGTTGACATTGCCATCTATGGCCATGCTCACTGCTATGAAAGAACTTGTCCCATATACCAGGTAACTTCACACTAGTAAAACCTTGATACCTTGTATATGCATATCCATGTTTTCTTGCTACATTCTTTTAACTAATGCTGTAACTTCTTTCCCCAGAATATTTGCGTGAGCAAAGAGAAAAGTTATTACAAGGGTGCCTTTAACGGGACAATACACGTGGTTGCTGGTGGCGGAGGAGCAAGCCTTACAGACTTCACCACCTTAAACACCCAATGGAGCTTATTTAAGGACGTCGATTACGGGTATGTGAAGCTGACAGCATTTGACCATTCCAATATGTTGTTCGAGTACAAGAAGAGCAGCAACGGAAAAGTGCATGACTCATTCAGAATATCCAGGGATTATAGGGACATCTTGGCTTGCACTGTGGACAGTTGCCCAAGCACGACCCTTGCATCCTGATCTTGTACTTGAACAAACTTTCTGTCACCTTTTGTTGAATAAAGTATCATGCTTTCCAAGTTGCTTGGGCATCATTTTTTCTTTTGATCTGCAAATTTATAAAACCCGGCTTTTTGAAGTAAAGAGCACGGGGATGGAACAACAACGATTACAATCAAAGAGCATTCCTAAGAGGAATCTCATGAAACTAGAACCTTGCAACCGAGAAGGAGAAGAAGAACAAGAAATACAACAACCACATAACCAAAGAAATACCACAACTAGAGGCAGATTCCACAACCAGAGAAATTTTTTTACAACCAAGAGTTTGAAACCCAGATTTTTCTAACATGAAGCTCTAACAAAAAAAAGGCCTCGTAACCCGGATTTCACTAATATGAAGCACAATTAAACCAGAAGCTTCCCAAATCCTAAGGCACCTCTAACCTTGCTTAAGCAGGAATTGTATCAACTCCCTACTCCTAAAGCCACCAGACCCAAAAAAAGGAGCCAGTGGTTTTAAAATGTCGGCGGCCATCACAACTCATCGGTAGAGACTTTCCGGTAGAAAATACCAGAACCCACTAATCCTATGATCTTAAGCGAATGGTTTCACGGGGTTGTTAAGCCTAAAGTACCCGACGATGGCCAACGCCTTAAACCGGTGGGCCCAAGTCACACAGGGTGACCGAGAAATCATGGAAGGCCACTCGCAATAGAAAAAGGACAGAGAAGGGAGAAGAAACCAAACAGAGGCAAGGAAGAGATGTGAAACCTTACCTCGAACCTTCTCCGGAGAAAGGCCCAAAACCAATGTCCTAGGGAGCCGTAGATTTGTCCCTAGAAATCGCCGAAACTGAAGAAGAGAAGCTTCAACAACAATGACTCCAAAGGTCCACCACTGTAGTAGCGCTAGCAGCTCAGATCTGCGATTATCCTCACGAGAAGATGAGGAAGATCGTCCCACGACCAGATCCACTCCATCCTGCCACCGTCAAACACCGGAGCACCGAAGAGAAGAACTAGGGACAAGCAGAAAAGAAGCGGCAATGTTGAGAAGAGGAGAAAAGGCTTACATGAAGGAAAACGAAGGGGCTTCGAGCATATCTGAGCCAGTCCTCGACTGAGCAGTCAAGGAAAAGCTTCCCACACCAGATTTGAAGAAGAGGCAGAGGAATCGGAGAAGAGGAAGAAGAAACAGAGAAGACGAAAAGAAAAGGGGGAAAACGAAACTAGGGGAGAGAGAAGAGGAAATGGGTCAGAAAGGGAGAGGAGGAGGGGAAGTCCTCGCCGGTTCCAACCATGGCCGGAGTCACGACCGTCTCCGACGAGACCGAAGAAAAAAAATGGTCAGATTTGAGGCAAGAGTTTTTAGAGAGAAGGCGCACCCTCCCTCTCTAGGATCTTCCCTAATAATTCACTAATGTCTAATTTGGTCGCATGGGTATCATCTTCATCATTGTTTCCTAAAAATATTCGATTTTTTTTGTCTTAATCACCCTAATTGTTCTTAATCCTATTTTCTCAAGCAAGTTGCTTTGCATTATGTAAATAAGAGTTGACCAAAACAGTATTTGAAAGCTTTAATGAAGGTGTCTGAATTTTAGCTTCCATTTCGAAGCTTTTCAAATATATGCCTTTTAAATAATTTTTCAAATCTTAATTACTTTTTAAATATTATTTTCAATTTTTACTTTTTAATTCTTTTTTATGAATTAATTAATTATATAAAAATCAGATTTTGTTTTAGAAATATATAAAAATCGGATTTTCATTTAAATATATATAATTCAGATTTTAATTTAAAAAATATATATAATTCAGATTTTAATTTTAAAAAACATATAAAAAACAGATTATGTTTTTAAAAAATATAAATCAGATTAGTTGATTAATTTCTATTATTATTATTTTAAAATTAATCATTTTGCTTCTTTTAAATTTTTCGTTTATCATTTTGATATATTTCAAAAAAAAAATAAATCAGATTTTATTTCAAAAAATATTTTAAAAATCAAAATTTTTATTTTATAAAAATCATAATTTATTTTCTAAAAATATAAAAATCATATTAAATTATTTTCTTTTAATTTGTAATATATTTTTTTAACTATTTTAAAAAGATTTAAAATTATTTATTTACACACAAAAGCTCTCGTTTGTTTCTCTCTAAAAGCTCCTAACAAACCCTAAACAGCTAGTCCCACCGCCACTACACTCCTCTCCTCTCCGCTGGCAATGACCGAGACTCCGACCATTGTTGTTACTAACGGAGGTCCCATCTCCACCTCTCCACCACTTCTCCGGGCCCTCCTTTCTTATTCCCCTGTTCCTTAAGGTCACAAACGTTGCCTCCGTTCTCTCCGATCTTTGAGTACTCCGGTGGTTCTTGTGACTCCGATCATAGTCCATCTTAGACGATGGTGTCGCCCCGGTGCTGCTCCGTTTCCTAAGAGGTTGTAGGTGCTCTAGAGTGGGAGTGTATGCCTTGTCATGTTTACTCAGGTTTCTCCGATCGTGGTCCGTTGAACACGGTGGTGTCGCCTTCGACTGCTATGTTTTTTAGGCGGTTGCAGACGCTCCAGTCGAGAGTGCTTTCCTGGTCCGACTTTCTCTAGATCCTCTCTTGTGGCTGGAATCTGGTAGTATTGAGGCTCAACTTGTGATCGTAGGAAGAGGGGGAAACTTAGCTCGCCGGTGTCAGGCGTGACTTGTTCCCAAGGAGGTGTGGCCACGATTTTCAGCTTCTATTTTGATTTTTTATTGTTAGGTTTTTGTATGCTTTGGGTTTAATTCTAATAACTGTACTGGGCGCAGGTTCGGTATGCACTAAATGAAGTATGTGTACTCTAATTCTACTTTTGGTGTGCATGTTGTTTTACACTTTTGGCGTGAACGTTGTTGCACGTTCTAGAGCGCACTGTCGAACAAGAGTCGGTAGTGTTATAGTCTAGCTAGTTTGGAGTCTATAATATTTACCGTTTTGCTTGAGCGTTTTGATCAGATCTCATGTATATCTTCATTGCTTGATATATAAATGTTATAGCATTACTCCTCTAAAAATCTCCCTTATTGTGCAAACTACGAACCAATCTGAGCCACAGGATGCAGTCAAAGTGACGTCAGCAGAGCGCACACGATGCTGACACGTGGCCGCTTCGCGCGCGCCTCAGACCGCGCGCGTGCGCATGTGCTGATCGTTTACAAGCACGGTGCTGATAATTTAGCACAAATGCAAACTATCAACACTGTGCGCGCAAACGATCAGCACTGTGCGTGCAAACGATCAGCACTGTGCGTGCGCGCACCAGCAGCGCGCGTGCCCACTTGTCAGCACCTGGTGAGTTCGTAGTTTGCACAATAAGGTGTGGTGTTTTATATATTTATTCCCCACGTGTCAGCATCTGGTGCGCTCTGCTGACATTACTTTGGGGGGATCCTATGGCTCACATCGGTTCGTAGTTTGCACAATAAGGGGTGGTTTGTACCTGATACCAACTATATATATCATTTTTCTTTCCTTTCGATTTCAATCCAAAATTATCTCACTCATACACATCTCAGAAGAAACAAATCCAAATCCAAACATAAATTCATCCTTAACCGCTCAGATATGGGGGAGAACGGTAAGTAGGAACCGAGAGTCTTAAAGCCCTATGTAATTTTTCTATGTGTGTAATCATCCAAACCTACATAATCAAATGAGGCCAATCAGATAGAACCAAAAAAGGCCTTCTCTTTGGTCTGTAGATCCTTCTTCGCCATGAAAGCCAAGCATCGGAGGAGATATCCCTCCTCCCGCCGTCGCTGAATATTTTGTAGACATGAGCAATACCTCCTTCCGGTTTAATGCCCGCAACGCCCATGACGTTTGCCTTCACGAATCGTGCTTTATAGTCAAAAATTGTGCGAGCACGTCAGATCTGATACTGACCCATACTTGAGTTATGTTTCTTGTGAGGTTTTGGTTCTATAACAAGAGATTTGATTGTGGGTTTTTGATCATGATGAAGGATGTGTGGTGGTTTTTGTAAAACTCGCTTCAAAAAAAAAAATTGTTTTGGGCTGGACCAGACTGACCCGGCCCGAGTCAGAACCGGCCCAAGTGCTGACCCGGCCCAACCCAGGCTTTATAAGCCAAACCCTAGGGTTTCAGCCGAACAGACCCAGCCTCCCTCTTCCCTCACTCCTTCTTCTTCGTCTCTTCGAACCTCTCCCGACCTCGTCCTCTCTGCTTCGCCGTTCCGGTCGCCATCACCGGCCACACCTCGCATCTCCGACCTCCCTCTCCCATCGCCACCACACGGCCGCCACGCCTCCCAACCCCGACCTCCCTCTCCTTCTCGTCTCAGCCGAACCCGTCGAGCTTCCCTCTTCCCTCATCTCCGTCCGATTCTCCGACCACGCCGCCCCCGTCTCCTTTCCCCTCTTCGTCCTGCCACCACCGAGCCCCTCTTCTCCGTCCAAACACCACCACCGCCGTCGTCCTTCGATTCTGACCACACCAGCCGCCGCCCGAACCACCGCCTCCGACCACCGTAAACCCTTCCTCCGTCGCCTCCCCCTCGAAGCCGTAGCCTCCGCCCCTCTGCCTTCCTCTTCTACGTTGAGACCCGACCCCGCCGGTACCGTCCTCATCCTCAACGTCGCCGGTGCTCACCAGATCCGGCGAGCTACGGCCGGATTCGTTCAGAGCTGAGGGGAAACCCTCAACCGCGCCCCGTCGCGCCCAAATCCACCACCACCGCCGCTCCCTCCGCCGTGCTCCACCACCTCATCTTCCACGGTGAGGTTCTCACCACGAGGTTTGGTCGCCGGCGGCGTCTCCGTCGGTGGCCGGCCGGTTTCAAACCCGAGCCCCTCGTTTTCGGTTTCCCGTGTTGTTAAATTCGAGTCAATGTGGATCTGATTGAGGGAAATTATGTCGGTTAAACCTGCTAAAGAATTGTTTAAATTTTAGAACTGATTTTGAATCGAAAAGGGAAACAATTGAATCAAAATCAGATTGGAGTAAAAGATGGATTTTGATTCTGCTTTGGTTGAAATCGAAATCACGGTTTTGGAAAGAAAAGGTTGTAAAACGGAAAATCAAATTTAAGAAAAAGGGTTTTAAAATGAAAGGGAATTAAAATCAATTCAGTTTTAAAAACGGTTTTAAATCGAGGAGTTTGTGAATCTAATTTGTAAACGGGATTTAGGGATGGTTGTTCAAAAACCGAACTTAATTCTTTTTGGGCTCAAAAGATCGGAACAGAAACAGATTTGAAATAAAAGGGAATTTGTTTTAAAACAAAAACCGTTCTGTTTTGAAAAAGCGTTATTAATCGGAATTGGGAACGACTCGGGATTTCTGGGTAAAATGGACTGCTTTTTGGGTTAAAAAGGAACAAAAGCGGATCGCTGAATCGGACCTCGGGATTCGTGCATTGGGACCGTGCCTCGCATGCACCGGTTTCGGTGCTCGGGTACTCAAACCCGATTCGCCGTGACCCCTCTTTTAGCCCGCTCGAGTTTAAAGGACAATTGTCGGGTCTAGACTGGATTAATCGTAACCTTTAATTTAGCGGTGAAACCGTTATTAATCTATGGCTTTCGTGTTCTCTTTAGCGTCCGGCTTCGATCGAAGTGAAGCCCGGAGGTAGCGAGCCAGAACGTCAGCAGCTAGGAAACATAGCGGTTGCTCTTCAGTTGAGGTAGGGAAAAGTAGCCGGATCTCGGCCCTGATTAGGGAAAGTTAATAGTAGAATTGCATGTGACACCGGGGTGTCGTGGGTTGAGTAGATTTATTTAAATATTAGAAAAGCATGATACGGGATTGTAGCATTTATTAGAAAAGCATGCTACGGGAACTTGGTAATTATTGGAAAAGCATGTGACACTTAGAAGTGTCGTAGGATCAGAGAACTTAGCGATAATTGTTCTACTGGAGGCATATGACCATGCCCGGAGGTTGTTTGTGAAACTAGTGATCTTAGGACTGTTGGAGGCATCGATTATGCCGGAGGTTGTTGTGCGTTTATTGTTGTTGAGTTTGGGTGGCCTTGAGAGCCCGTGTTAATTGTTGTTGAGTTTTGGGTGGCCTTGAGAGCCCGTGTTAATTATTGTTGAGTCTTGGGTGGCCATGAGAGCCCGTGTTGTCGTTTCGGTGTTTTGGGGTGGCCGTGAGTGCCGTGGGGTTGTTGAACCCGAGTCTTGACCGTTGGTGTGTCTTGAGGGGTCGTGAGTGCCCGTGGGGCTGTTCAGCCCGTGAGTTACGGTTGGTGTCTTGGTGGCCATGAGTGCCTGTGAGTGTTGAACCTGCGTAATTACTGATTGTTGAATTGTGTTTGTGATTGTGATTGTGATTGTGGTTACATGAGGTTGTGGGCCCGCTTCATTAAACGGGGGTCCTCGATCACACGCGTCTGCATGTTCAGACGGGGTAGGGGGCCCGCCCGTCAGTAAAGGGGTCCTGGCCACGCGTGTGTGGTTCAGTGGTTGTGAGTGTGATAGGTTGACAGTGATTGTGGTTACCTGAGGTTGTGGGCCCGCTTCATTAAACGGGGGTCCTCGATCACACGCGTCTGCACGTTCAGACGGGGTAGGGGGCCCGCCCGTCAGTAAAGGGGTCCTGGCCGCGCGTGTGTGGTTCAGTGGTTTTGAGGGTCTGATCCGACTTTGTGTCGAGGAAATGCGACAGGTCGACCGCCTGACCTGATGAGATCGGTAAAGGGCGTGATGGAGGTTACTGAGCAGCTGGTTTGCGATCCTTTGTGATATTGTTTGGTGTGCGATCCTTTGTGATCTTGTTTGGTGTTGCGTCGTTTCTTTCGAGTCCTTGGGAGAGGTCGTGATCGTTGTGTCGGGTCTACTTTACGTGTCAAAGGGTTGAGTTGGTCAAGGAAGGTAACAGTGTGTGTATGGTCAGTCAGAGTCCTTGGGTTGGGGACAGTGTCCCCCGGTGTAGACTTTATTATTGGTGTTACCGGCATTGTCTGCTAATTATGCCGTAGTCATTCTGTTATCCGTGGTGGTGAGCGAACGCTCACCCCTAGCTGCTTTTCCTACAGGTACCGTTCGTAGGCTGGACTAGGTGAGCTTCTGAAGCTTGAAGAGCTTGAAGCGGGTTTCTGGGTGTTTTGAGTCTAGCGACGGATACCATGTTTTAGTCCACTTGTTGGGACGTGTTTTAAGTTGTAATTATTATTTTTTCGAACTAAACTGGTATTGTAAAGTGTTTTAATGGAAATGTTTTCAAAGTGTTTTTCTTATTTTAAACGTTCGCGTCCCGAGTTCGGTTTACTGAAATTGGGGCGTGACAGTTTTGGTTTTTGATGATGATGGAGGATGTGTGGTGTTCTGTAAATGAGTGATAAACGAGGCGGTTGAAGTAAGGGAAGCTGTAACAAATTAGGGTTTAGAGTAATAAGGGTACTATTGGCATTTTATGAAAAAAGGGTCTTGTGCTTCGCACATGACCAATTTCCGTCCAAAAATGGACGGAAAATTAATGTTCGGTATCCAATTGAAAATAAAGCTCTTTTAGGGTAGTGAAAAAAAGGGGTTACTCCATGTCCTAACGCCCAACTTTCAGAAATTGTTAAATCCAAACCCCATGCAATTGAAATTTCCATGTAGTAACGATCAATTAATTGAAATTGCCAATTGTTTCTAATTTTAAACGGATGTTAACTTGGCCAAGTGAAAAGTCAATTTTACCCTCAAATATGTTCTTCTTTCGGACGTTAACTTGGCCTAACTTCATCTCTTCGTGACCTCATCTCTTCATCTCAGCTCTTCGAACTTCATCTCTTTGTGTCCGCATTTCGAATTTCATCTCTTCGATAAGAGGCTAAGATATTATATTGAAAATAAAATTTTTGTAGGGTATAATAATAATAATAATAATAATAAAATAAATAATAATGATAATAATAATTTAAAATTTAATAATAATAATAATAATAATGAAAATCTATTATTTATGATCATACTTTTAAAGGGTAATTCCATTTTACTACCTTAAAAGTTTCGGATTTCATTTCCACTACCCTAAAAATAAAATTTCTCGTCTCACTACCAAGGAATTTTATTTGTCTCAATTTAGTACCCATGGCTAACTTTATATTCATTTTTGGACAAAAAATCGTCACATGCTTGATACATGACCGAAATAGTTATGAAAAATGTTGAAATTACCCTTCAAATCATTCCCAAATTCTTCCTCCTAACAGTTTATGTTTCATTCAATAGACTAAGTTAGAAGGATATGAGAATGATTTTGAGGAGCAATTTGAACATTTTTTAGATCCATTTGGGTCATGTGTTAGGTACATTACGATTTCCCTTACAAAAATGGACGGAAAGTTGACGATGGGTACTAAATTGAGGCAAACAAAACTCTAGGGTAGTGAGACGAGAATTTTTATAGGGTAGTGAAAAAGGAACCCGGAACTTTTAGAATAGTGAGATGGAGTTACCCCTACTTTTAATTTTGATTTTAAAAGTAATAAACATATTTATTTGAGATGCATTTTTAGTATTTTTTATAATAAATTTTGCTAACAATATCAATTAATATTCATTAAGAATACATGTGAAATCTATTAAGACTCATCCTTAACTTAAGAAACGTGAGAATCAATCTTCACACCTAAGATCTCATACCCAACATGAGGTCACATCATCTCCAAATACATCACATTTCTTATTTTCTCACTCGCCCAAGTAGAGGTAGAATTGTAACTCCCAAAGAATCAAGCACCATCCCCACTTCTCATTTTGCTAACAACACTAACCATCAATAATTTTATTAGTTTGAATGAATCGCTAATTATATTTTTGTTATAATAATTGACTCATCCAAGCTCAATTGACGAAGTTCAAGAGTTGGGTGTGGCCTCATCCCCTGAGGTAGTGCTAGAGTTGCTCCACACTGAGGTTCTAGGTGCCAAATTGAGCAAACAGAGGAAGAGGAGCTTGCAACCAAAATATTCTCGGAGGGTCGTCCTCCCAAGGAATAAGCAAGGGACGTGTTCCTCGAGCGCCACTTCTTTGGAGATGTCTCAGAATATCCAGGAGCAGGTGCATGCACAGATCTAGGAGCAAGTCAAGGCGAAGGTGGAGTGTCGTTTAAAGGAACAGGAGGATCAACTAGTAGAAAGACATGCCGCTATGGATGCCAAACAGACGACCTGACATGTGGCTATGAATGTTGAACATGCGCCCCGACAGGCAGCGCAAGCGGAACAACATGCATTTTTAGAGGTGTAATTCAACAAGGTCACAAAAACTCTGTAACTATACGAGAGGTCCTGATTCCCATGCGACTGAACCCGAAGGATGGATGATGTCCTAGTTTATGACATTTGTGTTAGTGACTTTTTACATTTGTATGGAGTTTACATTTGTTTCGAATAATTTGCTACTATTTTGGATATTTTTTTAGAATTTGAACTTAGTTGCTTCAGTTTATGTCTTTACTGCATATTACTATAAATTTATGCAGGTTTTGCACGTTTCAAAAATATATATTTTTTAAATTTAAAACTCTTCTTCAGCGACTGAATAACTATGCAGTCGTAAAAGATTTTCACTTCTACGACGTTATAATGTTGTCGCACAAGTTCCACAGGTTCATCTTCTACAACAATATCTATACTATCACAAAAGTTCTTATGGTAGACTTCCACTACATTGTACATACAGTCGTTGAAGATTAACATGTGAAACTTCTGTGATAGATATCTTCGTGAAAGATATTATGAATTCATTGTAGTTCATGGTCTCCAACGACCTTATCCATGCATTGTTAAAGATAGTAACTTCTGTGACGGTATACTATATTGTCGTTGAAGTTGTATTTTTTGCGAAAAAGTGTGTGACTCTCGTTCTACGACGCCCACTTTGTCGCAATAGTTCTTCAACGACGTTATACATAACTTCTGCGATGTTATAATAGCATCGCAAAAGATGTTTTCCTAGTAGTGTAATCATGAATATGTGATATCGAGTCAAACCATAAGTATTACTTGGTGAAGTCGTATTGGATGACCCACCATGAGAATGCTACATATATATAGTTATAATCATTACTCGAAACATTTATATTATTAAATTCCTTCGACCTTAAGATCATCGTGATTTCTATATAATTGTTTCATGTTTGACGCAATCAAACATTTTCATTAATCAGATAACAATAAAGGTTATGATTGGACTTAAAGTCACATACATGAGAAACATGGATGATTATGAAGGGATTCGTCACTCATATTGTAACATATGAGTAATATATCTTTAAACTCCTTGATAAGTTATATTGTGGTAATTGTGTGGTCATGTGGAATGATTAAAGGTTATTGTTAACCAGCCTCTATCCCCGTCATCAGTAACCTCCATCTATGTCATTAGTAACCACCTTGTATAGATTGTGTCCGTTCAATATGTAACTATATGTATCCATAACCGTTTTGTACTTGTTTATACAGATCAATACCATGCATGCAATGACATGACAATTACACAATCCAACATGGTAATCAGAGCCTAAAATCACCACATGCATTTCTCTCTTTTTCTTTTCTTTCCTAAGTTTCCCATTTTGTCTCTTTACCATGAACGACCAAGATCATGAACACTCTTATGTCAGTAACACCACTGATGTCACGCCCCAATTTCAGCGAACCGAACTCGGAATGCGAACATTTAAAACGATACAATACTTGAAACCTGTTTTCATTAAATCACTTTAAAATCTCCATTTAAATAAATCAAAATAATATTTACAATTTAAAACACGTCCCAACAAGTGGACAAAAGTAGGTATCCGTCATTAGACTCAAAAACAACCCGGACTCCGCTCCTAGCTCCACAAGCTTCGAGAGCTCACCTAGTCCGTCCTGTGAACAGTACCTGTAGGAAAAGCAGCTAGGGGTGAGCGTTCGCTCACCACCACGGATAACAGACTGACTACGGCATAATTAGCAGACAAGCCGGTAACACCAACAACAAACTCAACTCCAGGGATTACTGTCCCCACCTCAAGTACTCTGACTGACAAACACCCACGGTGACCTTCCTCGAACGACTCAACGCTCAAACTTGTAAGTAGACCGACACAACGATTACGACCTCTTCCAAGGAATCAAAAGAAACTACGCAACACCAAACAAGATCACAAAGGATCGCACACCAAACAAGATCACAAAGGATCGCAACCCAGCTGTTCAGTAACCAATTCTGTCTCTCTCGCCCTTTCCGATCTCAGTCGGGCCAGGCGGTCGACCTGTCTCAGTAACCTCTCTGTCCTTCGCTCTTTCCAACACAAAGTCGGTCCAGGCAGTCGACCTGTCTTTGAACTTCTCTGTCCCTCGCTCTTTCCAACACAAAGTCGGTCCAGGCAGTCGACTTGTCTTACAACTTCTCTGTCCCTCGCTCTTTCCAACACAAAGTCGGTCCAGGCAGTCGACCTGTCGTACAACTTCTCTGTCCCTCGCTCTTTCCGATCCCAGTCGGTCCAGACAGTCGACCTGTCTCAGTAACCTCTCTCACTCAGGTAACCACAATCACAATCACAAGCAAGTTCCACAAACAGCAACAACACAGGTTCAGCACTCCACAGGCACTCATGGCCACCCAAGACACCAACCACAAAACACGGACTCAACAGCCCCACGGGCACTCACGGCCTCCCAAGACACACCAACGATAAAGACACAGGTTCAACAACCCCATAGGCACTCACGGCCTCCCAAGACACACCAACATTAAGGACACAGGTTCAAAAACCCCACAGGCACTCACGGCCTCCCAAGACACACCAACAATAAGGACACAGGTTCAACAACCCCACGGGCACACACGGCCTCCCAAGACACACCAACAGTAAGGACACAGGTTCAACAACCCCACAGGAACACACGACCTCCCCAGACACCAACAGTCAAACACGGGCCCTCATGGCCACCCAAGACTCAACAGTCAAACACGGGCTCTCATGGCCACCCAAGACTCAACAGTCAACCACGGGCTCTCATGGCCACCCAAGACACACCAACAGTAACTCACGGGCTCAACAACCCCACGGGCACTCACGGCCCCTCAAACTACCAACATTGAAGACACGGGTTCACAACCCCACGGGCACTCACGACCACCCAAAACACCAAAGGTAAAGACACGGGTTCAACGACCCCACGGGCACACACGGCCACCCAAAGCTCAACGATGAAACCCGCTCGTAACTTACCGAGACTCTAACTCGTAAGCCAGCTAAAACACCAAAGATAAAGACACGGGTTCAAAAACCCCACGGGCACTCATGGCCACCCAAAACTCGACAATAAAACACGCTCGCAACTTACCGAGACTCTAACTCGTAAGCCAGCTAAAACACCAACCGTAAAGTACGAGCTCTCATGGCCACCCAAACACGAATAATAACACGGGCTCTCAAGGCCACCCAAAACTCAATAATAATAATACGGGCTCTCAAGGCCACCCAAAACTCAATAATAATAATACACAACAACCTCCGGCATACTCAATGCCTCCAACAGTCCTAAGATCACTAGTTTCACAAACAACCTCCGGGCATGGTCATATGCCTCCAGTAATTCTAATATCGCTAAGTTCTCTGCTCCTACGACACTACTAAGTGTCACATGCTTTTCCAATAATTACTACGATCCCATATCATGCTTTTCTAATAATTAAATAAAACTACTCAACCCACGACACCCCGGTGTCACATGCAATTCTACTGTTAACTTTCCCCAGTCAGGGCCGAGATCCGGCTACTTTTCCCTACCTCGTGCGTGTTCTCCCAAAAGCCAACCACGAGCTCCGGTGATGATCTCAGTCACTCACCCAGCTTTCCCTTGCCCCGGTCCGTGGCACGATCTAAAAGAACACAATTTAAAGGCACTTAACAACTTACAGGAATAAACTGAAAATCATTAAACTCGATGCCCAAACTTAACCCCGACAATGTAGATCACTCCCAAACTTCCCAATTACTCGACATTGTCAATAAGGGACCCGTCAAGGTCCGATTCGCCCGACATGGCGAATCTGCCCGGGTTTTGTAAATTTCCTTCCGGGGCTCCAAAAGCCCTCGTTTTCGTTTCTACGGTCTAAGAATAATTCAAGGAACTCAATGCACTTGACTGAATCGAATTCCGACTTCCGAGTCAATTAATTAACGTTTAAAGTTTCTAAAACCCGTTAATTACAACTTCTCCAATTTAATTCCAATTTTCGATTCGGTTAAGGATAAATGGTCCGGGGAACGTTTTAAACCACCCGAACGATAAAACCCGAGCACCCGAGCACGTGGGCCCCACCCAACCCACTTGGCCGAGAGGCCCTAGGGTTCAAGGGGGTCTCGGCCACCATGATGGTGGCTGGTCCCAGCTCCGGCCAGCCACCCATGGCCGGCCGGCCACCACCCACGGTGGCCGGAGCTCCTCCCGAGCCTCCGGTCACCGGAAAACGTCATCTCTTCCCTCCAAGCACCTCCAAAACGTCTCCAACAATTTCCCCAACACCAAAAACACCTTAAACTAATAGTTTCACCCAAACCCGAACATTTGAAAACTATCAAAATGACGATCGGTTCGGTGCTTACCCAAGAGGAGAACGAGGGGAAGACAGTTGTTCTTCGTCTTGAGACGATCCAAGGGCTAGATTCCTTCCAACTCCAACTCCTTTCTCCTTCTCTCTTCTTCTTCTTCTTCTTCTTCTTCTTCTCCTTCTCTCTCTAAATACTCTCTTCCTTTCTATTTCAAATAAACTAACTCATTTTCTATTTTTTTTCTTTTAACAATGTGGCCGGCCACCCCCCCTCTTGTCCCATCTAGTTTCCCCCCAAAACTAACACCACCACATTTAGGACAAGTGTCAAGGTGGGTCCCACACCTTTTGGAAAATATCTCCTTGGTATTTTCCAATCAAATTCGCGAAAAACGGACGTTTGGGCCCCGAACGGGCACTTTTCCCAAGAAATTACGAAACTTGGTGGGCTACAAGGAAACGGCTCAACTAAGACCGCTGCGACGACGGTTAAGCTTTTTGGATCCAAAATGGTCCTCGAATGGACCAAAACGTCGCTCGGTTGACTTTTCCAGCGAAAAGTCAACATTTCCCAAATTGATCAGAAAGTTGCCCTGAGTCCCCCGGAACTCACTTTGGTCAATAACGAGGTCAAATTAAGTCCGATATGACACTCGGGATCATTTTAGGTTGACTTAACTGCCAGTCTTAAATTTTTTAAATTTTCCTGTTTTTCGCAGGTTTGACTGGCGTTTTCCGGGAGTGGTTATTACAATCTACCCTCCTTAAAGGAATTTCGTCCGCGAAATTAGAATAACGCTCATAAAAAGGTACAATAAACACGTACCCTGATAGGTCTCGCGGTAGGTAGGGGATCCTGGGGTCCGGGAGTCGGTAACTGCGTACACTCTTCCCCCTGGCGCCTGCTGCCTCTGACTCGGCGCACTAACTGCAGGATAACCATAGCTCCGTTGCGGTCTCGGAACTGGCCCGCTCGTCGACGGCTACGAAAAACTCGACTGTTGACTCTGACGAGGGCGATCTCTGGGTGATTGTACTGTACGCGACTGCTGTGGTCGTCGCACTGTCGTTGCCCCCAACGGCTCGTAGCACTGACCGATAGTGTGCCCAACGCGGCCGCATCGTAAACAGCCGGTCTCGTCGGCTCTCGACTCCGTGCCCTGGCCCGTACGGCTGGTTGCCGGCTGCATTGTGGGCCCTCCTTCCATCGGACACTCGCGACGGAAGTGGCCTCGCTGGCCGCATGTATAGCACTTCGGCGCCCTCTCTGACGCGACTGGCCCAACTGATGCCACTGACCCCAGCTGTCTCGCTCCACCCTGATGAGTCGGTGGTCGGAAGGACCCCGTGGTCCTCTGCCTCCGCGAGTCTCGTGGGTCGGACGGCTCGGTAAAGCTGGTCGGCCGCTGTCGAACCTCGCGGGTTCTGGCCGCATCCCAGATCCCCTGCTCCACTGTTGCTGCGGTGTCCACGAGATCTTTTTACTTCCGCAGTCTCAAGGCGAGAACCTGGTTCCGAATCCCCAGCCTCAGTCCTCCCTGGAACCGCAGGCAACGGTTCTGCTCGGTCATCACCATCTCCGGAGCGAATTTGGCCAAAGCTGTGAACCTGGCCTCGTACTCTGCTACCGTCATCCCCTCCTGTTCCAAGTCTAGGAACTGCCGATGTCGCTCCAAACGAGCCGACTCGGGAAAGTACTGTTCCATAAAAACTGCCTGGAAGATGCTGTAGTCATAACCGACCATGTCCTTCACACGCCCCCACCAGTGGTAGGCGCTGTCTCTCAGCTGGTGGGCCGCGAAGGACACCCTGCGACGACCATCCTCGACACCCGATGTATCCAGGTCTCGCGTGACCTGCTCTAGCCACCTCTCGGCTAGGTCGGGGTTCGGCTCCCCGACAAATGTAGGTATCTCGAGTTTCAGGAAGTCTAGTAGTGCTCGGGATGTATGATCCTCTGTCTGAACGGACCTCACCGGAACCACGGCTGCCTCTGGTGCTGGTGAAGCCGACTCTCGGTTGGCAATGACCGCCACTAAACTCTGGACTGTCCTAGTCAGCTCATCCAGGGCAGTCATGATGGGTGGGTCTGCGACCGGCGGGACGCTGGGCGTGCCCGTAGAAGGTCCCGCATCGCTCCTCCTGTCCTCACCGACAAGAGTACCCTGCGCCTCGGCGTACTCGGTGGCCTCAACGCTGGGCACCCGTCCTGGTGTCCCCCCTGACCGTCCCCGCTTGCCTCGCGAGGGCGCTCGTCCCCGTGCCACTGCTGCTCTTCCTCGTCTGCCACGAGCCATCAACAGGTATCCTCTGCACGGATACACGCAAACGCTCAGTTTGCGAACTCAAATAAAGACAACCAGCTCAAACACACTAACGTTCACACGGTCTACGTCTACCCCAACGTACTTGTTACTAAACGCCACACCGTTCACGCTAATCATACTTTAATTATAATAACACGCAGACGGAACCTCAAATTTAACCACACAAACGTACAACAAGCCCTCATCCAGTCCTTTATGTACTTACTTATAACTTTCCGCAACCAAACCAGTGTTCGCTACTCGTCCCTTGCGGGAAAGTAGTAAAGGGGATGAGCGTGATGCTCACCTCCACGAACACCCGTTCGATTATGGCATACTAGTAACGCACCAAAGACTTACCACTCTAGTCAGGGCAAACCACCATCACAAAACTGAAGCCAAACGTCACACTGCTCACGCTATTAATGCCTTAATTATAATAGTACGTAAGCGAAAAACTCAACAACAACCCAACCGTGCACCAGGCCTACGGCCTCTACAACCCACAACCGCGAACCCAGCCTCTACAACCCACAACCGCGAACCCAAACACGTAAGACCAACGCTCAAACCGCACGAACGTGAACCGAGTCACACAACCGCAAACCTAAATGCACAAGGAAACAAAACCACCAAAGGAAAACGAAGACGGCTCACTGGACCAGGCCGCTACACGACCCCTGCCGTGCCACTCTCCGGGCCGGGAACCACGCCTTGCCGGACCCCTTACCGGGCCGGCGTCCTGCCCTTGCCGGACCTCATTCCGGGCCGGCAGCCAACTCCTGCCGTGCCCCGTTCCGGGCCGGCAACCAGCTCCTGCCGTGCCACCTACTGTGTCAAACCAGTGACTCCTAATCTCGTAGCGATGATGATTTCACCCTACTTACACCCGCTGTGTCTACCCTAGGGCATTCGTAACTTTACCGTCTAATAACGACCCGTCCGCTAGTACGTTGCAGACAACGACCACCCAACACATAACACAGTAGGACAACTAAAAACCGACCTCAGGCATAAGCCAACACGGCCAAAAACAACACAATCACACGACCCCCGCTCACCGGCCAACCAAAATCAAACATACGCCCACAGGGCCAATCAATACCGAACCATGCCCACCGGGCCAATCAAAGTCAAACACAAACGGCCACGACGTCAAACAGAATCAAGACACGCCCACCGGGCCAACCAACTTACACACACGCCCTCAGGGCCAATCAAAATCAATTACGCCCGCCGGGCCAACCAATTTTTTTTTAAAACTTTCTCCACTTTATTTTTAAAACCTCATACTTGACATCACGCAGTTACAACCCGGTCCAGGCGTCCCCGAACTACGTTGTACCGACTTGATATCAGCACCATCACGTTCGACCACAGGAGCGCTCCTGAGTCGACCCGCGACAGCTTAAAAACGTTTCACGCAGCAACAACAATCAGCAAGCCAGCAAGAAAACACTGCACGTACACACAAACCCAACCAGGACTCATAACACTACGGGTCTACACTGACTCGACCCTCCCCGCCTAATTGACGGACAGTCCGAGGTGTGAAACCTTGAGTTCTGATACCAAGCTGTCACGCCCCAATTTCAGCGAACCGAACTCGAGATGCGAACATTTAAAACGATACAATACTTGAAACCTGTTTTCATTAAATCATTTTAAAATCTACATTTAAATAAATCAAAATAATATTTACAATTTAAAACACGTCCCAACAAGTGGACAAAAGTAGGTATCCGTCACTAGACTCAAAAACAACCCGGACTCCGCTCCTAGCTCCACAAGCTTCGAGAGCTCACTTAGTCCGTCCTGTGAACAGTACTTGTAGGAAAAGAAGCTAGGGGTGAGCGTTCGCTCACCACCACGGATAACAAACTGACTACGGCATAATTAGCAGACAAGCCGGTAACACCAACAACAAACTCAACTCCGGGGATCACTGTCCCCACCTCAAGTACTCTGACTGACAAACACCCACGGTGACCTTCCTCGAACGACTCAACGCTCAAACTTGTAAGTAGACCGACACAACGATTACGACCTTTTCCAAGGACTCAAAAGAAACTACGCAACACCAAACAAGATCACAAAGGATCGCACACCAAACAAGATCACAAAGGATCGCAAACCAGCTGTTCAGTAACCAATTCTGTCTCTCTCGCCCTTTCCGATCTCAGTCGGGCCAGGCGGTCGACCTGACTCAGTAACCTCTCTGTCCTTCGCTCTTTCCAACATAAAGTCGGTCCAGGCAGTCCACCTGTCTTACAACTTCTCTGTCCCTCGCTCTTTCCAACACAAAGTTGGTCCAGGCAGTCGACCTGTCTTACAACTTCTCTGTCCCTCGCTCTTTCCAACACAAAGTCGGTCTAGGCAGTCGACCTGTCTTACAACTTCTTTGTCCCTCGCTCTTTCCAACACAAAGTCGGTCCAGGCAGTCGACCTATCATACAACTTCTCTGTCCCTCGCTCTTTCCGATCCCAGTCGGTCCAGGCAGTCGACCTGTCTCAGTAACCTCTCTCACTCAGGTAACCACAATCACAATCACAAGCAAGTTCCACAAACAGCAACAACACAGGTTCATCACTCCACAGGCACTCATGGCCACCCAAGACACCAACCACAAAACACGGACTCAACAACCCCACGGGCACTCACGGCCTCCCAAGACACACCAACGATAAAGACACAGGTTCAACAACCCCACAGGCACTCACGGCTTCCCAAGACACACCAACAGTAAGGACACAGGTTCAACAACCCCACATGCACTCACGGCCTCCCAAGACACACCAACAGTAAGGACACATGTTCAACAACCCCACGGGCACACACGGCCTCCCAAGACACACCAACAGTAAGGGCACGGGTTCAACAACCCCACAGGCACACACGGCCTCCCCAGACACCAACAGTCAAACACGGGCCCTCATGGCCACCCAAGACTCAACAGTCAAACACGGGCTCTCATGGCCACCCAAGACTCAACAGTCAAACACGGGCTCTCATGGCCACCCAAACACGAATAATAACACGGGCTCTCAAGGCCACCCAAAACTCAATAATAATAATACGGGCTCTCAAGGCCACCCAAAACTCAATAATAATAATACACAACAACCTCCGACATACTCAATGCCTCCAACAGTCCTAAGATCACTAGTTTCACAAACAACCTCCGGGCATGGTCATTTGCCTCAAGTAATTCTAATATCGCTAAGTTCTCTGCTCCTACGACACTACTAAGTGTCACATGCTTTTCCAATAATTACTACGATCCCGTATCATGCTTTTCTAATAATTAAATAAAACTACTCAACCCACGACACCCCGTCGTCACATGCAATTCTACTGTTAACTTTCCCCAGTCAGGGCCGAGATCCGGCTACTTTTCCCTACCTCGTGCGTGTTCTCCCAAAAGCCAACCACGAGCTCCGGTGATGATCTCAGTCACTCACCCAGCTTTCCCTTGCCCCGGTCCGTGGCACGATCTAAAAGAACACAATTTAAAGGCACTTAACAACTTGCAGGAATAAACTGAAAATCATTAAACTCGATGCCCAAACTTAACCCCGACAATGTAGATCACTCCCAAACTTCCCAATTACTCGACATTGTCAATAAGGGACCCGTCAAGGTCCGATTCGCCCGACATGGCGAATCTGCCCGGGTTTTGTAAATTTCCTTCCGGGGCTCCAAAAGCCCTCGTTTTCGTTTCTACGGTCTAAGAATAATTCAAGGAACTCAATGCACTTGACTGAATCGAATTCCGACTTCCGAGTCAATTAATTAACGTTTAAAGTTTCTAAAACCCGTTAATTACAACTTCTCCAATTTAATTCCAATTTTCGATTCGGTTAAGGATAAATGGTCCGGGGAACGTTTTAAACCACCCGTACGATAAAACCCGAGCACCCGAGCACGTGGGCCCCACCCAACCCACTTGGCCGAGAGCCCCTAGGGTTCAAGGGGGGCTCGGCCACCATGATGGTGGCTGGTCCCAGCTCCGGCCAGCTACCCATGGCCGGCCGGCCACCACCCATGGTGGCCGGAGCTCCTTCCGAGCCTCCGGTCACCGGAAAACGTCATCTCTTCCCTCCAAGCACCTCCAAAACGTCTCCAACAATTTCCCCAACACCAAAAACACCTTAAACTAATAGTTTCACCCAAACCCGAACATTTGAAAACTATCAAAATGACGATCGGTTCGGTGCTTACCCAAGAGGAGAACGAGGGGAAGACAGTTGTTCTTCGTCTTGAGACGATCCAAGGGCTAGATTCCTTCCAACTCCAACTCCTTTCTCCTTCTCTCTTCTTCTCCTTCTCTCTCTAAATACTCTCTTCCTTTCTATTTCAAATAAACTAACTCATTTTCTATTTTTTTTTCTTTTAACAATGTGGCCGGCCACCCCCCTCTTGTCCCATCTAGTTTCCCCCCAAAACTAACACCACCACATTTAGGACAAGTGTCAAAGCGGGTCCCACACCTTTTGGAAATTCGCGAAAAACGGACGTTTGGGCCCCGAACTGGCACTTTTCCCAAGAAATTACGAAACTTGGCGGGCTACAAGGAAACGGCTCAACTAAGACCACTGCGACGACGGTTAAGCTTTTTGGATCCAAAACGGTCCTCGAATGGACCAAAACGTCGCTCGGTTGACTTTTCCAGCGAAAAGTCAACATTTCCCAAATTGATCAGAAAGTTGCCCTGAGTCCCCCGGAACTCACTTTGGTTAATAACGGGGTCAAATTAAGTCCGGTATGACACTCGGGGTCGTTTTAGGTTCACTTAACTGTTAGTCTTAAATTTTTTAAATTTTCCTGTTTTTCGCAGGTTTGACTGGCGTTGTCCGGGAGTGGTTATTACAACTGACCAACCCAAACTTAGAACCACTCTTCACCCTGTTTTCACTGTATCTAATATTCAGCATAAAGTCCGTGTTCTCGATGGAACTCGAGTCACATACTCTCAGTGGGTTAAGGTTTTCCTCCTCAACTGCAAAGGTTACAAAGTAACCTGCCATGTTGATGGCACCAAACTACCTAACACCGATGATGGTACTTATGAATCATGGTGTGAAGTTGATGCCCATGTTCTGCAATGGATCTACGACACTGTTTCTGACGACTTACTTGGACGTATCTTGGAATCGGACTCAACCGCCTATGTCGTGGAATCGCCTCAAAGACCACTTCCAGAATAACAAAGGATCGCGGGCCACTGCTCTAGAACACGAGTTCAATACATTGATTATCACAGCCCAACCATCGCTTGAAAGTTATTTCCAACACCTTAAAGATCTTGTCGACCAGCTTCAAGACGTCGGAAGCACAGTCAATGACCAGCGCTTGGTCCTCCAATTAGTCCGGGGTTTGCCTCAAGAATTTGATACAGTTGGTGCCTACATTAACCAAACACTTCCTTCATTTGACACTGCCAGGAGCATACTGCAACTTGAAGAACAACGTCGGTCCGCTCGCATCGACTCCTCAACACCCTCAGCATTTACCACCACCATTACTCCATCTAGTCCTCATCCCAACTCTACAAGACCATTCGGACCTCGACAGTATGACCCCCCGCGTCGAAAAAATTGGTCCTCTAATACCAATCCTCGCATCACCTATCGTGGCTCTCCGACTTCTCCCAGTGCATGGAAATATTCCCTTCCAAATCAACCATCGTTTCGGCCACCGTCCGGGCCGCCACCTTACTGGGCACATCCATCATGGCCTTCCCATTGCATGCCACCACCATGTCCATTCCCCACACAACAGGGATGGATTGCTCCTTGGCTCCCATCCAAACAACCGAATGAGCCACAAAACCGTAAACACCATACATCCTCTTATCATGAACAAGAAGAAGCTCATCTCACATACACAACTGATCTCCAACTCTCTCAAGTCAGCCATGCCTACCCAGCCACTTCTTTTGCTCCACCAATGGAATCGCATTGGTATATGGATTCAGCAACAATATCTCATCTTACTTCTAATTCAGGTAACCTCGTTCCTCCTTTCAATCAAAGCATGATTCGCTCCATTTATGTTGGAAACGGTATGTCCATCCCAGTCCACGGATCTGGTCACGCCCCTATACACTTACCAGCCAAGACCCTATCCCTATACAATGTTCTCTACACTCCTCACATTATCAAGAACCTCATTTCTGTTAGAAAATTTACAAGAGAAAATAATGTTTCAATTGAATTTGATGCCTTTGGTTTTTCTATTAAGGGTCTGCAGACTGGGAAGATCATCATGAGGAGCAACATCACGGGTGACTTATATCCTCTTTTCCCCATATCTACATCCTCACTCCTACTGCCAATATGGTAACCACCTCACCAGATCACTGGCATAACCGCCTCGGCCATCCAGGAACTGAAGTCATGCAACATCTTCTTCATGCAAAATCTATTTCTTGTACCCATAAACTTAACTCTAAGTTATGTATTTCATGTCAAGTTAGTAAGCATAAAAGTCTACCATTTACTGACTCTTCTTCTCAATCTCTCTCACCTTTTGATATCATCCATAACGATCTATGGACTTCTCCAATTTCAAGCACAAATGGTTACAAGTATTACTTAGTACTTGTTGATGACTTCTCCAATTATGTTTGGATTTTTCCAATCAAATTCAAGTCTGAGGTCTTTTCTAAATTCACTGAGTTTTGTACCTATATACTTACTCAATTTGGTTTCTCTATGAAAACAGTTCGGTGTGATTTAGGCAAGGAATTCAACAACTCTTCTTTTCATCACCTCACAAAATCAAAAGGGCTAGATTTCAGATTCTCTTGTCCCCAAACATCTCCACAAAACGGGAAAGCTGAGCGAATGATACGACGTATCAATGAAATCACCTTGACCCTACTTCATCAAGCATCTCTCCCTTCCCACTTTTGGGTCGAGGCTCTCTATACCGCCACCTATCTCCACAATATACTCCCATCCAAAACCTTTCAATACCGAACACCACTTTCCATATTGTACCTCAAAAATCCTACATACTCCCATCTCCGTTCCTTTGGATGTCTATGTTTTCCTAACCTCTCCACCACACGACACCATAAGCTGGCACCACGCTCCTCTCGATGTGTCTTCCTAGCTACCCATCACAATTTCGCGGGTACAGATGCTTGGATTTAACTTCAAGTAAAATTTTCATTTCTCGTCATGTAACATTTGATGAGACTGTATTTCCATATGCATCTATATCTAAGCCTAACCAAAACACATACTCCTTTTTGGTACCCGATACCCCTGTCATTCCTCTTTCCATGCATGAAGCTTTTACATATGACTCTCGTACTCCTATTCAACATCCTACACAACACACATCCACCCCACAAAAACATACGAGACACACAACCACCTCACAAACAACTCACACTCCAACAACTACTATACCACCATCTACTGCCCACAATCTCTCTGCATCCCCTTATCCTCCTTCATCACGTGAACAACCTCTCATTTCCCAAACACTCTCAACCACACCACCTTCCTTACCCCGTCAGCCACACCGCCACCATATGGTCACGAGGTCCCAACATAGCCTCCTTAGTCCCCCGTCTCGCCTTAACCTCCACACATCCTATATATCACCACTACCCAAAAACCCTCACCACGCCCTCCAAGATCCAAACTGGTCTACCGCCATGAATGACGAATATCGTGCGTTGCTTGAAAATGGAACTTGGGACTTGGTCACACGACCTCCTGAAGCCCAAGTGATTCGTTGCATGTGTTCTCTATCCTCGTCATCAATAACCTCCATCCATGTCATTAGTAACCACCTTGTATAGATTGTGTCCGTTCAATATGTAACTATATGTATCAATAACCGTTTTGTACTTGTTTATATAGATCAATACCATGCATGCAATGACATGTCAATCACACAATCCAACAGTTATCATTCACTATCTACTTGACATCAAGAAACTTATTGAATATAATAAGGGTGCCAAGTCCATGCTTTATGTTCAATCTAGATATTGGTCGACAAAGAGATTAACATATCTACAAAGAGTAGTTGTATCGTATTATCGATATTCATATAACTTAGACAATCATAATGTCTTGTTAGAGGTCAATTATGATTTATGGCCTAAACAGGGAGTTTAAACTCATTGCCAACATTATATGAACCTACAAAGTCTCACACATAGAGTAAGCCCAAAAGAAGTTGGACTTTGAAAAGCAAATTAAAATATGTATACGTGAATAAATATATGTATCATTTTAATAAATATATTCACTTTTTTGTTGCTATTATTGTTATTGTTGTAGTCCCGACCCATTTTTGGGATTTTGGGTTATTTGCTTGGTTTCGTTTGCTTCATTTATAAAATCTCTCTCTGATAACAAATATATGTATTATATTAAAACAAATATTATTCGTTAGTTTTAAAAAGGAAAATAAAACAAAATAAAACCTATTTGAATTACTCTCCATTTCTCTTTCTCATTTATTTTACTCATTTACGAAATTTAGAGCCTTAATAGGTGATATTGGTTTTTATCGAAAACCATAAAATAAAAGAAAAAGAGTTCAAATGATTTTTGTCTTTATATGAGTTCAGAAATCATTTCATAACACATGGTCTTTGATGATCAAAGTCTCACCCGACATTGTGGTGTGAAAAATAGATATACTTTTTTTTTATTGTTTTTCTCTCAAGAAAAAGGGTAGATGTACAGTTTTAATTTTCATAAAAATCCAGCTACCATTTTCTACCGATAGAGTTCATACTTTGGTTGTTAAAATGGTTATGAGAATAAGAGTAACATCACACATTTGTGAGATTTACTTGTTCGCGTGGATATTTGTATAGGATAAGTTCTTTTGAAAACTTATTGAATCGTGATGAATATAGAATCATATAATCAAAGGTCCCCATCATGAACCAACCTCGAATCTACAAGAGATACGGTTTCTCTTCAATTTGTTATCTATTAATCAAATATCATGAATCTGGGTTCGGGTTTTAAGATTAATTTTTTGTTTTTGCTGCATGTGTGAACCTTAAACCCCTACACATATGTGTTCTTATGTTATAGATATCACCCCCACAACTAAAAGATTCCATAAGAATATTTTTCTTGGTGTCCCGTTAAGGGATTAGTTAACTTTCTTTTAAACTGAGTTTCTCCTCCTCACTCTTGATATACTAAGAGGCTAGTAGAAAATAAGAGGGGCAACCTAAAGTAATGTAAAGTCTTTAGTCATGTATCCATGTTTGGGGAAGGCTTCACAAACTATGAGTGTATCTTTTTGTAGGAATCACAAAATAACACGGGGAACATATTGTTTGGATGCATGTTTAAATAGTATGAATATAGCTACAACATGTCTATATGGTATCCCTTTCAACTACCGTCAAAGTAGAAACACTTGTTCTCGTTTATATCCACCACATTGATTTGTCTACCCTCAATAACCTCAAATACTCAATCCCAACAATCTCTACTTTTTAGTTTTATTACCTCTAATATCATCTAGATGTTAGGACAAATTATACCTCTATATATACGGTTGTTTTTCTCAAAGAATAGTTTCTATTAGAGAACCAACTCAACTATTTAACTTTGAGATACTCATACAATCCATGAATAGTTTGAGGGATAATTACACCAAACTAGGTTTGTTTTCACCTATCTACACCTAACTTTAAATTTTTTTGGGCAGTACCCAAACTTTCTAAAAGTTGTTTTGCGTGGTACCCAATTTTCACATCATTACCCTTTTCTTTGTAGTAAAGTGAAATTTTTGGAAAGTTAGGGTATCTCCGAGATGAAATAAATAGTCAGGTGTAGTTAGATGAAAATCAAGGATATTTAGGTGTAGCTAGGTGTAAGTTTCCCATAGTTTTATTCCTACCCTTTAATGTCCATTTATTGAAACTCTCTTACATGTTATTGGTCTTGATATATGACTTACCTCGATCAGTAAAATATGTTTTGCACCAACTTGTAGGTTATATTTCCATTAGTTAGTGGTATGTACCTTTACTGACTTTTCTCACATCCTTCATCCTCTCCCTAAATGACCTACCGTTTTACCTTTGAGCATATATACATCAAACTAGTGAGCTTATCTGATTTGAACTTGAGGTACCAATTCGCGTACATATTCCTCAGGTAGAATAGGTGCTTAGCATGATGCGACTATTCCTTAAATAATTCAACCAAACCCTACACATCAAAGTTCAATAACATTGAAGTGTTAGATACCATAAATTTCATATAACATAATGTAAATTGTCATAACCTTTTCCTAGGATCATAATAAAATTGCATTTTAATTTTTCTACGACCTGACATAAATTGCAATAACTTTTTTTGGCATCTTGATAGAAGTTGCAATTGTAATTTTCCTTCAATCTAGTAGAAATTACAACAACATTTGAAAACATCTATACCTTTTGCATCACACATGCATATTTAGTGGCTCATCTTATCCAACATGTAGTCATCAAAGAACTCTATTTTAGGAGCCACTATCTCGAGAATTTTCTCTCCTACTCCACAATAGTGAATGCTAAAGGGAATGTCACGTCATTAGCATCAAAACCAACAATTATTAACTGGCTGTCGTACTTCTTCTGCCAATGAAAACCATCAAAGTCAATTAATTGCCTACATCCAAATGGTTATTTTCTTTATTTTGTTTCTCTTGAAATGATATTCAAATTCTTATTGAGCTGCAAATGCCTTAAACATTATCCTAAAAATAGTGGCATTTCTGAAGCAAAGTGCAACTCAAATTAACATTCTCAACATAATGTCATCTTTTTTTTTTGATAAGCTAAGATTTTATTAAACAAGTGTTCTACCAGTCAGTAGAACAATGTTAGAAAAAAAAAATCCTCAAAAGGGAATCTTTTTCTCCAACCAAAACAGCTATACAAAGCTAAACTGAAAACAAAGAACCCAAGCAACAAAGCACCAAAAAGAACGCCCTCCATGCTTATTTCCTACCAGGATCTAAGCAATTAAAACGGTTAGAAACCGGGATATAGGTTATAGCTTTTCTTGTCGGTTCAGGGTAAACCTCGTCCTTATTACTCTCGACGTCCTCCAGTATACGATGCGGGTTGATCTGATCGAGCATAAAGGAGCCAAGGTCATAATGTCATCCTTATCTTATCTTATCTTCCTCCTGTCCTTTTTATCCCATATTTATTTCATTTTTTGTGGTTATATCTATACCATTAATTGAATATTTTCTTTTGTATGTGGTTGATCATACTTAGTTGAAAGTTGTCTTTTTTGGTGAGCATGCACTTTAGGGCGCGACTGATCATGTTTTCCAACCATTTTTATCATCCTTCCTATTCATTACTCTTTCATCATCAATGTTAAAGTAAACGTCATTCAATCACTCTATAAAATTAGTTTTTTTCCCAGCTCTTTTGCTTCATCTTCAACCATTGACACATATTCTTCCCTTACATCATCCTCATAAATTTCAACTTTGCATCTTCTAATTTGGTCTTGCCTCAAACTTTATTTTAACAACAGTTTTTTTAGTTCCATCTCGACCTCTAGTATATCTTTTTTTCTGATAGGCGATGAAATTATTATTACAGGAATCCAATGTGGATCCCTGAAAAAGAAAACCTCAAAAGATTACACCAAACAAACTAAGCCAAAAATACAACTTAAGAATATAAAACACTGAAATAATCAAATCCCCCTTGTTATCACTCGACGTCTAAGCAGAAGTCACGACCTCGGGGCCACATTCTACTGCTCGAAAGACACATTCTGCACAAGATCCCCTACCAACAAGACTATGCTGAAAACATGAGGCTTAATCTTCTCAAGCACCTCAGAAGCCGAAAGAACTGTGCTCCTGAAAACAACACTATTTCTCTGTAACCAGATATGCCAGCAGGTAACATAGCAGACTTTCAACCATACCGTACTTCTCAACAAATTTACGATCGAGACCCAACTCTCACACGCCAACCGAAACGAGCCCGACATCACAAAAAACATCGACCACCACGAGAAGATACAACCTCATACTCTCCAAGAATAGCCACAATGCAGGAGCAAATGGTCTAAGTCCTCAAAGTGTTTCGAGCAAAGGGAATAAAACATGTCATTCATAGAGATCCTGCAACCCCTCGCCTCCAAAAAGCACCGAGTTGGTACTGCTTCATGAATCGCTAACCACATAAAAATACCAAATTTTGGCGGGAGGCCCTTCACCCATAAAAAAGATGCTCAACTAACCATTTCAAAAGAAGGGACAATTAACCTGTAGACGGTTCCAGCCGAGAAACGAGGCCCTTTAACCCATACTAGTCTATCAGGTAAATCAGATAGAATGACTGAGAATAATAAACCTTTTAGCGCCAGATCTTCTCCTAATTCCCTCACGAACAGGTCCCTTCTAAAAACCAACACCCAGTTACCATCCCTCCAATAATCATGGACCAAATCTTCTTGATCCGAAGCTGCAATGTAAATGGAGGGGAACCTGAACCGAAAGGCCAACTCTCCAAGCCAAACGTTGTCCCAAAAACGAAGTCGCACACCATTTCCCACTCTCCAATGAATCCCTTGTCCACCAAATAGATTTATAAATCTCGGGTCATTAGCTAGACTCATAATGTGACCAAAAAGGAAGGAATTACTAGGTTTATCCAGTTTCAGGAGATCCCATTCCTTATGATGCCACATGAATTTGTCACATATAAACTGTTTCCATAGAGAGTTCTCGTCCTCCGCGAATCTCCAAAACCATTTTGCCAGAAGACTAAAATTTACCTCCTCCAAGCATCGCAAACCCAAATCCCCTTCGGCCTTCGGCCTACACACCATATCCCACTTCACTTTATGTAACACCCTTCTCGCCACACTATGGGACCATAAAAATCTGCGCTGGAGCCTTTCAAGTTTCTTAATCACAACCTTTGGCGCTTTAAAAATACTCATATAAAACACCGGGAGCGCTGCCAAGGTAGACTTAATCAACATCACTCTAACTGCAAGATTGAGATTCTTCGCCTTCCAACCGTTTAGGTACTTTCGTACCCTGTCAAAAACCGGTTCCCAGAAAAGAATTCGGTTGGGACTTAAACCCAATTGGAACCCAAAATACTGAATGGGCAAATCGCAGACCTCACAACCCATAATATCATAAATCAGTCATTCGGTCAAAACTGATCCATTTAGAAGCACCGCCTTTGACTTAGCATAATTAATTTTCAGACCCGACAAAACATGAAATAAATCCAAGATATACTTCACATTTTGGAGTCCTACCTCAGAACCTTTGATGAATAAAATGGTGTCATCCGCAAATTGTAAATGCGAAACTTTCAAGCCATTTCGGCCAACTTTAACACCACCAAAAGCACCACCCCGAATACCATCCATTAGCATCTGATGAAGACCTTCAGCTGCCAGAAGGAATAAAAAGGGGGATAAGGCACACCCCTGTCGCAACCCATTCTCCGTAGCAAAATCTGCACTAGGTGACCCGTTTATCAACACTGATAAATTAGCTCGAAAACGCTATCCATCCACATCCTCCACTACTCATTGAAACCCATAATACGCATAACATCCAGCAGATAAGACCAACTGACCTTGTCGTAAGCCTTCTCAAAATCTAGCTTCAAAATAATCGCTTCCACTTTCTATCTTTTCACCTCATGAATCACTTCGGAAGCTATCAAAACACCGTCGACAAGTTGTCTACCTGCAATAAAGCCACTTTGAGTGTCGCTAATTAAATCAGGTAAAACAACTTTGAGCCTGTTCGCCAACAACTTCGCTACAATTTGTAAGGGCCGGAAATCAAGCTTATCGGTCTGAATTCATCAAAGTACTCCGGGTTTGAGACTTTGGGAATTAAAACCGTAAAGGCCGAACTCAATCCCTTCCCGAAAGTACACGAAATATGAAATTCCTCCACAAACCGTAACATATCAACTTTAATCACCTACCAGCACGTCTTGAAAAATAGCATCGAATATCCATCCGGTCCTGGGGCTTTATTATTCCCACAATTTGACAAAGCAGTGAACACTTCCTCGGGTGAAAAACACACAACTAAACCTGTAGCCTGAATGTCCGACAACCTCTTGAACTGGAAGGCTGGAATTTGGAACGGAGTTTCAGGTGGTTTAGCAAACCTAGCTCGAAAGTGGATGACCGCCTGTTGTTTTATCTGCTCCGGGTCTGAGTACAAATAATCTCCCACTTTAATAATACTGATCCTTTTCATGGAAGCGTTGAAATTTGCTAACCGGTGATAATATTTTGAACATTGCCCCCCCTCCATATACAAACGAAATATGGCTTTCTGAGCCCAGATTTTTGCCATCTGTTTATGCTTCTGGATCAAGGAAACTTTTAAGAGTAACCTCCGAATACTTTCATCATCAGACATCGGGCGGGATTCAATAATCCTATCCAACCCGTCCACCTCCACGTTCAAATCTGCTATCTCATTATCTACTCTGCCAAAAACTTCTATATTCCAACGTTGTAGTTCCTTTCTCACGCAATTCAGCTTTTCCACAAAATGTAGCTTGGCGTCCCCTGAACCGCAAAAGAATTCCACTGAGCCTCCACAAACTCAAAAATTTTTGGTCCCCAGTTCAACTCCTGAGATTCAAGCACCACTGGCTTATGATCTTACAGTTGTCTCGGTAAAGTCTTCTGAGTCAGACTAGGATATAAAGCAAGTAGATCAGCATAAATCAGGAACCTATCCAGGCGTGAGGCTTTAGAAGCCTGACCAAACCACGTAAATTTAGCTCCCATCAGAGGTAAATTACACACTGCTAAATCAAACAAAAAATCCCGAAAAACTTCACTATCAGATAGAGAGAAATCACAATTTACCCCTTCCTCCCTTTGACATACTACGTTAAAATCACCACCCAGAAGCAAACAATCATCAAAGGTTGAACTGGCAGCCGATAACTTATTCCAAAGTTCTAACCGACCTCCACTATCACACGGAGCATAAACATTCACAACAGTCAACGAAGTAGAATCAAACCGAAATGAACCTTTCCAAACCATAACCCTGTCAATGGGAAGGGAAGTTATAACCGAAAAAACTTATTGTATCCACACAATAAGCACACCCCCAGAAGCTCCTATCGATGGTACAAAAGTCGAACCCCAGTCTCCACGAAAACCACAACTTCGTAAAATGTAGAGAGGCATATATTCCCTCTTAGTTTCCTGTAACAACACCATATTCGGGTTATGCTTAGCCAGCACCACCCTAATACTCCGTCTCTTCTGGACGACATTCATCCCCCTCACGTTCCAGGAGATGAATTTCACCATCGTAAATAAACTAGAAAGGTAGAGTAGAAGGGAGAGAGACTCCCTCTTCTAACTCATCGTCTGTACAAAATTCATCAAAGTCCTCCTGAAACTCGGGATCAACAGAATAACCTAATTCAAAATCCAATGCTTCTATTTGATCTGCAGCTTCTGGATTACCAACAATAGCTTTCTGACTGGCTTTTAATAGTTTCCATCTTCTATCACGTTCTGCATTTTCCTTACTCAAGGAGCACCCCCTTGCCGTATAAGACCGGTCAACGTAATTAGGTTTACCTGGAGTTAACAGAATTCGGCTTACTGAATTTTCGGCCCAAGGAACTTGAGGCCCACGGATAAGAGATGATGGGCTCGGACTGTTTTGACTTTGAGAATCTGCCACTTTGCTCGCCGAAGATGAATCACGCATGACGCCTTTGTTCTTCAACACACTTTTCGGAGGAGAGAATTTCTCTCTGTCATTCAAACCGATAGCTTCACTATCTCCCAAGGTTTGATTTGTCGACCCAAAAACTGTTCCGGTGGATGGCAATTCGGTAATACTGTGAGGGAACGATTGAGCATGAGAGCTCACTTTGAACAGGAAATAGTTATGATCTAACAACATCGACGTCTCATCGCGCAAGGACAAAATGAAGGTCCCCATGGAATTTCCCAACTCTCTAAAAGACGACATACACCACCCCGATGGAGGTATGCCGGAGACCCTCACCCAGGGAAAACCCCCTTCAATGTTAAGCCAATATTTGGCCTTATCAATCATGAAGAAAAATGTGGAACACCACTTCCATTTTGAGTTCAGAATACTAGCCAGAGTGTCCTGATCATCGGAGAGTACCAAGAATATTTTGTTGCCTAGATATCTAAATTGTAGGTCCAAAGGCTCTTCAAGATTGATTCGATTCCGTAAATCCGAAATATAAAAATCATCCTTCGCCACACACAACAGACTTGCTTCAGTCCAAGGAGAAAGATAGGTGGACAGAGTATCTCTCACTTCCGGGCATTTGATAGGAGCCTCTGCAGGCGCTGAAACAGACTTGGTCGAGGCTTTAGGTCTCCAAACTTGCGTTACCCCTTGTTTCCCCAACCTTTTACTCAGTCTCTCCGGTCAGGCAAAGGTTACGAAAACCTTATGTTCCATCCATAACGCCCCATTGCAAGCCTTCACTAATGTAGTCGCTTCCGCTCTTGAATTGAGAAACACAAAATCGAAGAAGCGACCTCCATCATTTTTCCTTTTACAAACAAAGACCTTGGACACATGAGTGATTTGTTCCAGCCACGATCGCAGCTTCAACCGATTCGATTCAGGGGGAGATTGCCGATAAAGAGCTTGCAAACCTCTTTTGGATCAGTAAAAGAAATGGTCGGCCCTTTACTCGCCCTAGTACTTGAAGCTCTCCCACTATCGACCGGACTGAGCAAGGGCTTGTTGCTTGGAATTTCTGTTCCCCCTTCATCTCGACTGACCGACCTAATGATCGGTACATGTGCAGAATTCTCCAACCTACAAATCACCGAAGACAATTTTGGAACCCGGAACAACTTCCCCTCAATCAATTTCCCATGATATTCCGAGGCCTTCTCAATCTCCACAGGGTTCGAAGCCATCAGAGGGCCTTTGCGCGCCGAATTATGACTCCACAAAACTGAATCCTTTAGCAACATAGGCCAAAAGCGCCGTTAGAAGACTCCCAAGAAGCTTGGGATTAGCTTCACCGTGGTCGGAAGTCTCAGACAAGGTCGGAAAAACCGTCGTCGAGCTGAACCCTAAAAGACAGTCGTGAATTGCCAAAAACCTATTCCACGCGCGGCGCGTTCACCAAACCCATTCATGCAAGAAACAATTCGTTATATCTTAATCTCTAGTTTCTTCACCTACAACTTCGTTCTCTACTCTTGTTTGACATTATCTTGTTCATATACATTTACATCTTCTTTCAACAACATATTTTCTTCTTGTTTTTTTAGCCACATGTTCACTTTCTTCAATATGGTTATCATATTCAAACACACTAACAATTTCTCATTCAATCATATTCATATAATGTTCTTTCTCTTCAGACCTTTCTTCTTGCATGAATGGTATTTTATTCAAAATTCTCTTCCTCTATTACATATGCACTGTCTTCCAAATTCTCTTTCATATTTTCATTTTGTCCAGATGTCTCTTCTTCCACCACAATTTTAGTTTCTTCATTGGAATCACAATCGTCAAGGGATATCTCTACTTTCTTCTTCCAATTCAGATTATAATGCCTAAATTCATCTCTGAATTCCATCAAATTCATCAACTCCTCATTTGTGTAATACTTTACCTCCCATGACCCTTAAACCTTTCTCTTCTACACCATATTATATCCTTCAAATAAATCTACCTACTTACACTTTATGCCTCCCACAACTTTTGCGAACAAAGATACTATGTATATAAGAGCAATGCTTTGGGCTATCCTCTTTACTTTTGTGCATTTTCAACACCCTTTTAGACATACATCACTCTTAATCTCCACAGCTGATTTTTTTGCTACTCCAATGCAAAGTGTTTATGGGCTCATAACTCATCTGACGAACAATGGCGAACAATCTTCATAAACTTGAAATAGCAACATTCATCTTCACTGATAACGAATAGATCCACACTACCATCTTCACTGATAATGAATAGATCCATACTACCCTTATCGTATGAATATTTAACTCCCCAAAATTTAAAACTAACATCGTGAAATAACACAATTTTTTGGATACTTAAAGTACCAAACAAAACAATTTTTTATAATTAAGTATAGTTATATAAACATCATGTCTAATTAAATATTGTACAACAGAACCTAAAAACTCGACCTTTAGGGTTTGTCCCTCGTTCTCTCTCCCATTTCCACTGTCACCCTCCTTCGTCGATGCGATAGTCTCTGGCATCCCTAAGACTTTACCATGAACTCCCCATCACCGCCACCCACACCTACAACCTCATTTGTTCAATGCCACCACCCGTGTCACCCTCCCATGACATGTCCAGTGCGGTTGGGACCATGGATCTACTCAACGAGCAGTAGTCAAGCCTTCACCCCATGCCGCCGTCTCCTCTCCACATTAAGAATCCAGTCGTCAATGTGGAACTTCCGACCCATGATGTCTCCTAGCGTACTGACGCTGACCATGAGACGGTGTGACGAAGAACGTATCGGTCACGACCTTCAAGGGAAACCCCATCAGGACAACCGCCGAGATGCCTCATCATCGTTGCACCATCCCAACCATTATCCCGACCATCCATGCATGGTCACTTCAACACTGATGCACCCCCAAGACGAGGCCGACTCCGGCCCTGTCCTCTATTGGTCGTCTTTCTCAGGGAGATTGCGCCATCCCAACCACTACCCCGACTGTCTCGATATGATTAATCTATCACTGATGCACCCCCACGTCGCAAGTGATGCGAGCCATACTTTTCAGTAGTTGCCCTTCTGAAGTTGATCCGACCGAAACTGCACCACCTCTAGTGCACCTTTGGCAATGGGGAACCATTGATCAAGTAGGATCCCTACATCATATGGGAACCGGGTGGGACAGTCGCCCCCGGGCTGAGGCTCGTGCCTTACTTACTTATTCCAACCGAGCCCAGACTCCCCATCCACCAAGGGTATACCCATGGAGATTGATCCACAACCAGAAGTTAATGATTGGGGAGATATCTAGTGGGAGACAAGACGACCAGAGTACCCGGGAAGCGTCGCAAGAGTGCGTAATGCTCTTTAGGATTCACATCAGGGTGGACATGCGATCTAATTTGCATCAACTAGATGACCCCAATTGTAGGGAGGAGTCATTTTATGGCTCGGGGAGGGGGGGGAATGGAACCCGAGGCCATTTTGACAGACAACTAGTAAGGACCCACATCAACAGCTCCCATACTAGATCAGGAGGTCCCGATACTTCTCAGAATAGACAGGAAGATTACACTAACCCATGGTGGGAGTTTAGCCTCGTTGGGGCACAAGCGAGGCCTACAAAACAACCTCGTTGATCATCATGATAACCCTAGGGCACCACGGGGTGTCCCTGAGTTGCCACACCCCGGCCTTCGTAGAACAGTCTCCAATTGTTCTCCAACCTCTTTCTTTCTCGGATATACTCTTTGGACGACTGTAAAGACAAAATAGGCCAGTTTAAGTCGAGACGAAGAAAATATCTTGGAATTCATGTACCACTCAACGTATGAATAGGGAACCACTTCTTACAGTTATCCTTGATAATACTAGACATCCAGTTTAAGATTAGTGTTTCGGTTATCAACGAAACTTTATCTTATCCTTCTATAGTTTTTCACTACCGTATGATCTAGCCTATTTCAATTCAATAAAATATTATCTATTATGTTAAAAAAAAGATACTGTACACCAGTACAGTTAAATGTAATTTTCCCATGATCATAAATTCGAACCTTTTTACTTATAAAAATGGAAAGACAAGTAAAATGTACGGAAATAGAGAGGGGATGTAGCAGTTGAAAAGGGCGCGAAAAGGATCAGAGTTAGTTATGTCAAACAGAAAGGAAGCCGAAAGTGTCGCGGTGCCTTGTGTCACAATTTCACCACGAAGGAAACCCTAATCCCCCAATTCGCATTCCCAACTCCAAACCCATCACCGATTGCGGCCACTGTCTCAGCCACTTTCTTTGCTATTTTTGTTGCTTTTGCTGTCTGGTACATTCCCAAATTCCATGACTTTGTCTTTCCTTTTTCTCTCCACAGTTTTAGGGTTGCAATCATGGGGTTTTGTCAGATTTTATGCTTTTTTGTTCGTTTATGAGATTCTATTCATTGGATTTACAGGAGGTAGATGAATTTAGATGACCCGACTCTTTTTCCTGGTGATTGGGTTCATAGAACTGTTTTGGTATCAAACAGCCTCTCCTAGATATAATTAAGGTATATAATTTCTTATCGTTGATAAATATTGCACAAATTGTTATTCTTCTTTAGTTGTTTGTTTCTTTCCAGATTGGGGTGGATTGACTCAGTATAAGGTTTATGGATCATATTTATATTTGTTGAAATTGGTAAGGAAAAGCAATTCAATTAGGAAATGGGGATCTGGAATCTAAGAAACGGTTGTGAGCATTGATATTGTTCTTGTTTACCATAAAGTATCATAGTGTTCGAATTGTGAGCTTCAATGTAGTTGCTACTTCCTTTATTGATGATATTGTGACGGGATCCATCTTTTACGCATTGAATTTAAACTTTTTTGGGTATTACTAGACTATGTTATGTGCATACTGGCAAATAAAAAGTCAATATTATACATTACCAGATAATCATTGTCGGTTCTGATTCGGGAAGGTGTGCTTGATTAGGTAAAAGTTTCTTGCTTGCTTTGCTGCATATGTATGATGCACGATGAATAGAAATATTGATCCTTTCTGCATATTTTGTTTTGACTTTCCTTCCCATTATAACCAAAGTATGATATTTGACTTATTATACTTTCTCAGTTATGAATTCTGGTAATGAGGATGGACGGAGTAAGTACCCACAGGAGTATCTCGATGGTGATGCTAATGTTACTGATAAAGGTGAGGTCGGGGAGATTTCATTGAGGAAAAGGAGTTTAACTTCGCCATCACAGCTAGAGGAGCCTGTAAATAAAGGTGATACCATTACCCAAACCAAAAATGATAAATCTTTATCATCATCCTCATCGGAAGAGCTTTTCCAAGTGGATACAAGTAAATTCAACCCCAGATCATGTGCTTCCTTCTCCCTTAAACCTAACAATAATAACGAACCAGCATCATCAAATGGTGATATCAGGACTCCAAGTACAGCTCCTGCTGATATTACTCATAATCCGGCGTTATCCAGTATGTCACCAACTCAAACCCCTCCATTCCAGATGATGGATCGATCAGAAGGGTACGATCATAGTAGGATCCCATCTAATGTGTTTGAAAGTAAACCCACAACGCCAAAGGATTGGAGTGTTGCTTCCAACGATTCATTGTTTAGCCTTAATGTAGGCAGTTATAGTTTCTCCAGAGAACAATTCCTCTATGGTGACTTGGGAAAATCTGGAGATTTTGATAGACCTTCTAGAGAAATCGGAAAACATGACGATCTTCATGGAAAGTCAAGTGAGTTTATCATGTTCAGCCCACCCACTCAAATGCAATCTCCACTTTCCCTTTCTGAAATGGGTAGAAAGAGTGTGGAAATCCCGGGGAATTCAGAAGCATCAGTATCCGGAATAGTGGATGATGCTACAAGGAAAACTGCAGAAGAACGAAACCAAAACATGGGTGAAGAAAAGATACGTGCTCAACCAGTTCACTTAAATTCTGATGGGAACTGCAACAGCAGCTCATTTGCTTTTCCAATGTTAGTAACTGTTACTCTTAATCTTCATGCATCTGCTTTACTCTTATGCTTACATGTATGTTATATATCTATGCAATCAAATGTTAATGCTCACCCATAAATGTTCACCAAGTACAAACGTGTATGTTTTCGTATTCTATTATATTATAGGTGTCACCTTTCATGCGTCTCTTCATTGATGATCATTATTTTTATGGATATGAATATCTGTATTAATCGATATGTTCTTAATATCCACAAATGTGTAATAGGATCCGCATAACATGTAGGAAAAAAGTATGCGCAAGACCTAAAACCTACTCTGCTTGGATAGCAATGAATTTATGGGGAATATACTTTAATTATTGTTGAATTAACTATAGTGACTGTATTACACCATTCACTAAAAGTTTAGAAATACACCAATATGACCTTTTCTGTGAATCCTTGCAGTTTAACGGAGCCGACTAAAAGTGGTGCTCTTAAAGAAGATGTCTTGAAGCAGAAAACTCCACCCCCACCGCAGCAGCAACAGCAGCAGCTCCCACCACAGCAACAACAGCAGTCGCAACCACCACAGCAGACGGAGACACCATGCCCTGTACCACGTCCAAAATCATCAGGCTACAAAGGCTTTGGTTGCTTTTATTGTTGCAGTTGTTGTCGTTCTTCTTAAGAAAGTAAGTGCTACTAAATCTACAATTTTCCTTGTCTCTATTTTAAATGCTCCTACCTATTGGTTTTAGTTACTTGGAATTGATGATAAATGATAAATAACAATCCTCATCACATATGGTTCTGCGTGAACAGAAAAGTTCATGGTCTGTAATTATATTTCATCTAAATCTTTCAATCTAGTGATAAATTTAGATACCATAGCTGTATTTGTTCTTTTTTCTTTCCTTCAAGCTCAAGTTCAAAGAACATATGCATCATGTAGTTCATTTATAACGCTAGGGACTGGTTTGCATCTTGGAAATATTGATGGATATAAAATACAATAATTGTTTAGTCAATACAATTCATTGCACTACTTTATCAAGAACTTTTGCATTCCTTTTGTCATGTCCCTTTAATGCCATCATCGTTTTGTGGAATCAAATTAGAAGCAGAGAACAGTTTGATTGAGCATATGGAATATAATTTGTTACACACTGCAGTGACAATCATGTAAAGGAACTGCCAATGCTTGTTTACAGGTTATTATTTGGGAGGTCTGAGTTCTTCCCTTGACGCCCAGGATCATATCACCCTGATAAAGATAAATACACGATTTTTGCAAGAAGGGTCTTTTAGGTTCATCTTGTGCAGAGAACAAATCCACCTTTTTTTATTATGCTACCTCGACGAGGAAGACGCCACGGTGATTCTTTTGACCCTTTTCTTCCCTGGTCTTGAAATGTTAATCTCACAAAACCATTGTAGAAAAAAGAGTATACAATCACAACCTCGCCCACTGATCAGACACTGAGGTTTTGTTACAGTTTCCATATATATACTAGTTAGAACTCAATTCATATGTTCTTCTCTGACTTACCAATAGTAGATGATATCGCATTAGGTTGATTGCACACTTTATGAGCTATGGTTTTGTCATTTTTTATGAGCAATAACCGCAGATATTATTGTTGTGTCATTTGATTCGGTTTTTTATTCTTAATGTACTGGAAATGATTTGGGAATTCCTTCAGCACATGGTTCTGCAGGATGTCCCTTATTTCCATTTCTTTATTAGATAGATGGAATCAGAATTAGGTATGTAGTTAATGAAGTGAAATCCATTTGTTTACTAGCTACAAATTAAAAATTCAAATCCACCTTACTTTTCATTGCTTGGTGTGCATTTTGATTAAATATATGCTTGTTTTAATTTCTAAACTATAAGAATTAAGAAATGTGACCAGTTTAATCTCTCTTTTTAAAAAACCTTAAACTTTCTTAAGAACTGCAGTCAGATAATGATTGTAACCATTCCAATCTCAGTCAGTATGAGGATGGGTTTTCTAGTTAGCTAGTGAGTCGTCCGATTCGCTGAACGACATACAAGCATAATAGACATGAAAGTTTCAGTTGCCGAAAACTAATAATACCAAACCCAAAAGAAATAGCATTTCCAAATTGATCTGACAATTTTGACTCCATTTTTGAATAATAACCCAGCTTAGCTCCTCCTTAACCCATATGGCATCTATAATTTACAGATTGAATTGTCCTTGGAGAACAAGCATATATGGATGTCCTGAAGTATCCCTATAAATGATACCCACCTCTCCTCCTTAGAAAATTTGTCCCGTCCACATTGAGTTTTAAGAGACCTTCCACCAGTTTAGACCACTTTTCCAATCAATGTATGATCGGAGAAGATGGCCCCAAATAACCCCTGAAGTATTACGTCGAGACCCAATCAAATATTTTAGACCGAGCTCTTCAATGATTTATTGGACAATCCATTTTGTTTGCATTCTGGTTATCAATTCGACAACATATATATTTGTTATATTCATATTGTTGAAATAAGAGTAGTTATTCTTATTCACTTGATTTGAATGTACATGGAAACTAGATATATATACACATCTATCGTACTTCTAAACTACCTTATTAATGGAGACTCCATTAGTGAAGAACTCCTCATCTACCTTCATTTATTACACTTACCCTCAAGCTGATGCATAGATGTTAATCATGCCCAGTTTGTTACAAAGATAATCAACCCGAATAGCCGGAAGTGCTATAGTGAACAAATCTCCTAATTGCTCTCCGATCTTTACATATGCGATAGTAATCAAGTTCTGCTGAAGCTTCTCACGGACAAAGTGACAGTCAATCTCAATATGCTTGGTTCGTTCATGAAACACTGGATTTGAGGCAATATGAATAGCAACTTTTTTTTTTTGGATAAATGATGGTTTTATTAATAATCTTTTTACCCCAAGATGGGGAAAAGAGTGGGGACCGCAAAAGAGCTATCCCGAACAACCTTCAAAAGAGACTCTACCACAAAACGGTAAGAGAATCTTCCTTGAAAAAAACGAGAAAAACAAAAACAAAGAAAGGGGACAAAAGCCAAAAACAAAGAGATACTAAACGATAGAAGGAACATCATCCTTTGACTCTATCTGCAGCAAAATCCCTGTGTTGACGAAGTGTCTCCAAACCTCATTTTTGTGTTGAGCCTCGAGCTTCTGAGTGTCACTCATACAGAGTGAACGAGTCGTCACATGAAAAGGCTGAAAATGATTTTTCCTTCTTTTCCCGTTAGCCTTTTGTATTGTTTCAGGCGACCATACTGGAAAGTCTTGATCGAAACTAGACAGCGGGTTAAAGGAGGGAGACGGAGAAACCCGAGAGTCCGACTTGGGGAGAACGTTCTTCACCAAGTCAGAGCACGATGCTAAAGGGCGGACAAATTTTGCATGTGTGAGCCCTTTTCGCGCGGGGCTTGGCCCGAAGGCACTCGAACCACCTACCGGGCTTGATGAATCTATCCCAGCAGCAGAATGAGGTGCTGAAGCCTGTTTTGTAGGGCTTGGCGCAGGCCCAGAGGCTGGAACCAAAGGCCCAGTAGAAGCCTTCACAGGGCCGGATGGAACCAAAGGCCCAGAAGCCTTTTTGATTGCCAATACCTCTTCTTCTCCACGCGAAGCTCGGACCGAAGAGGGATCAGCGACTGAATCTTCAACCAAATCTGAAAGTTTCGAAAATTTCGAAATTGAATTCAAATCTAGCATGATTTGCGGCTCCGAAGATGGAAAGGAAATCGTTGAGTGAATCGCATCCAAATCTTCAGGATTCGAATTCGCCGGTAGAGAAACGTCGCCGGACGAGATTACCGGAGACACCTGCAGGCTCGAGTTGTTGCAGGCAAACTCTGAAGAATCTGTCTCGGATGGTTTCTCAACCATTGAACGAACTACCAGCACACCATTTGTCGGCTTCTCGACCAACGATGGCTTCACCAACGTGCTCTGTTTTTGGATCTGTTTGAGAACCCGACTGGTTTTTGGCCTGGCGAGAGCCACTAACAAGGAGAAGCCATTCACTCTATAGCCATTGAAAGTCTCAACGACTGCAGAAGCTTCCTGCTTCGACGAGAAAGTGACGAAACCAAAGATACGGCCTCCTCTGTTTGAACGTCGAATAACAGTAGAACTCGAAATCTCCCCATAAGAGCCAAAAAAATTCCTTACCCAGGCCTCAGAGCTTTCGGGAGGTAGATTATAGACGAAAATCTCTGAGTTAGGCTGAGCCTCTTTGTCGACCAATGACGACGACGGTTGCAGAACCTCCGGAATCTCCTGACGAGAACTCGATGTGTCGGACAGGGGAGACTCACTGGAGCCACCCAAATTGGTCTTGGCTTTCGATTTACTCGGAGCTCCACCATCGCACTTTCCACCATCGCTTTTGTCTTTCTTCCTGGCTTTCGATTTACCCGGAGCTCCACTAACCGAAGGAGGGACCACTTTCTCTTCCACAAGGTCCTTCTTCTCCGGCGACCCCTCACGAACCTTAAGCCGATGAGAAGTCAACGACTCCGAGATCGTCAATACGTGGTTTAGAGCCAACACAACTGTACTCATCGCCGAAGTCACCTCTGCCAGGATCCCCGGGACAACGTTGACATTCCGGCGAGGTATTGTGGCTCGCTTACTAGTAGAGAAGCGTCTTCGGTTCCTTTGGTCCATGAACAGGTTGACAATTTCAACGCCGAGCAGATAGTTGATTACGCAAGCCAAAAGCAGTGGGAGAATAGTTTATATATGAATAGCAACTTGATTATCATACCATACATTTGCTGGCATGGAGACTTTGAGGGCGAGTTCGAAAAATAATTGATAGATCCACATTATATCAACAACAGATTGAACCATGGCTCTATATTCTGATTCTGTACTTGAACGTTAGACAACATTTTGTTTCTTACTTTTCCAGGAGATTAAGTTTCCTCCCATAAATACACAATATCCTGACATGGATCGTTGATCAATTTTGGATCCCGTCTAATCTGCATCTATAAAATATTCTATATGTATATGACCGTGGTTTTGGTAGAGTATACCGCGTCCAAGTGCTCCTTTCAGACAAGTCAATATATGTTCAAGGGCAGTCCAATGTTCAACTGTATGGGAGGACATGAATTGACTTACAATGCTTATAGAGTATGCAATATCCAGCCGAGTCACTGTAAGGTAGTTCAACTTTCCCACAATTCTTCTGTATATCTCTAGATTCTCAAATAATTCTCCTTCTTTCATGAGTTGCATATTCGGAAGCATTGGAGCAGAACACGGTTTGACTCCTAACTTCCTTGTTTCTGTTAATAAATCCAGCACATATTTTCTCTGAGACAAGAATATCCCCTTCTTGCTCCTTGATACCTTTACCCCCAAAAAATACTTCAAGACTCCAAGATCTTTGGTATTGAACTGACAGTGAAGAAAAGTCTTCAAAGATGATATACCCAGATTCTCACTACCAGTAATAACAATATTGTCCATATACATAACTAGAAGAATAATTCTTGCTTGAAAACGCCTATAGAACACATATATTTTTATCAGCGCATAAACTTTATTAAAAACAGCTAAGTCCATGTAGGACCCGATAATAAAATACAGTACGATAAAAAGAAAACTCTCTAGAAAGAACTAAGGGGGCCAAAGACCTAAATGAAAAAAAACGTAAAAACCCCTGGTCGGTGAACAGTTTCTCAAGAGAGCATCAACAAGCGTCTCACCTGACCCGATGAACGGTACCTCGAGGTGGATGGGGTGAATCCCCCGGTTTCAAAGGAACTGAGTAATTCATGCCTCTCCGCCCATAGCAGACCAACCCCAAATCATTCCCCGAATAATACTCACCGAACTGAAGTGAGAACATGCGAAACTTGAAAATGACTCATGAACAGAAATTCACCGGACCAAACCAAAACTGAGAAAGATCAAACAACACCGGGAGATCGTCCCCTCCTCCTCTTAGGATGAATGCACCAATTTGGTCGCCATTGCCAATCCTAAAAAAAAAAACACTAGATCACAACGATCCTAAATGCCACAAAGTACTGAAAGAGTGAATCTGTATTTTGCTAAACACCGAATCACCCATAACTTTGTTAAAAACAGCCCCATTCCTCAGAATCCAGATATGTCATAAAGTCAAATTGTAATAACCACTCCCGGTCAACGCCAGTCAAACCTGCGAAAAACAGGAAAATTTAAATTTTTTAAGACAGACACTTAATTGAACCTAAAATGACCACGAGGGTCATAACGGACTTAATTTGACCCCGTTATCGACCAAAGTGAGTTCCGGGGGACTCAGGGCAACTTTCTGATCAATTTGGGAAATGTTGACTTTTCGCTGGAAAAGTCAACCGAACGACGTTTTGGTCCATTCGAGGACCGTTTTGGATCCAAAAAGCTTAGCCGTCGTCGTAGCGGTCTTAGTTGAGCCGTTTCCTTGTAGCCCGTCAAGTTTCATAATTTCTTGGAAAAAGTGCTCGTTCGGGGCCCGAAACGTCCGATTTTCGCGAATCTGATTGGAAAATATCTAGTAGTTATTCTCCCAAAAGGTGTGGGACCCACCTTGCCACTTGTCAAACAATTGGTGGTGTTAGGTTTTGGGGGGAAAAAGAGAAGATGAGGCTTATAGGGTTCGGCCAAGGGGGGTTTTAGAGAGAGAAAACAACAATAAAAAAAGAGAAGAGAGTTAGAGAGAGAAGGAGAAGAAGAAAAGAGAGGAGCTAGGGTTTGGGCCACTATTCACGTCATCTCCACCCTTGGATCGTCTCAAAGTTAAGAGATTCAAGCTCACCTCGTCTTCCTCTACGGTAATCACCAAACCGATCTTCGATTTGTCAATTTCTAAAATTAGGTTTTGGTTTAAAACTGTTAGTTTAGGGTTGTTTTGAGGTTGTGGGGTTGTTGGAGATGTTTTGGAGACGTTTGGAGGTGAAGGGGGACGTTTTCCGGCGACCGAGAGCTCGGGAGGAGCTCCGGCCACCATAGGGGGGTGGCCGGCCACCATGTGGGGTGGCTGGCCGGAGCTAATGCCGGCCACCACCATGGTGGGCGGGGCCCATTTGAACCCTAGGACCCACGGCCAAGTTGGGTCGGGTGCGGCCCACGTGCTCGGGTGCTCGAGTTTAGTGTTCGGGTGGTTTAGAACGTTCCCCGGGTCTTTTATCCACAACCGAATCGAAATTTGGAATTAAAATGCAAAAGTTGTAATTATCGGGTTTAGAAACTTTAAACGTTAATTAATTGACTCGGAACTCGGAATTCAATTCCGACGAGTGCCTAGGAACCCTTGAATTATTCTAAGACCGTAGAAACAAAAACGGGAATTTTCGGACCCCGGAGGGGTGTTTCCAAAACCCGGGCAGATTCACCATGTCGGGCGAATCGGGCCTTTACGGGTCCTTTATCGACAATGTCGAGTATTTGGGAAGTTTGGGAGTGATCGACATTGTCGGGGTTAAGTTTGGGCGTCAAGTTTAATGAATTTAAGTTTATTCCTGCGAGTTTAAAAGTGCCTTAAAATTGTGTTCTTTTAGATCGTGCTGCGGACCGAGGCAAAGGGAAGCTAGGCGAGTGACTGCGATCACGCCGGGGCTTATTTGGGCACTTTTGGAGAACTTATACGAGGTAGGGAAAAGTAGCTGGATCTCGGGCCTGACTAGGGAAAGTTAACAGTAGAATTGCATGTGACACCGGGGTGTCGTGGGTTAAGTGGGTTATCGAATTTTAGAAAGGCATGATACGGGAACGTAGCGATTATTAGAAAAGCATGTGACACTTAGTAGTGTCGTAGGAGCAGTGAACTTATCAATATTAGAATTACTGGAGGCATATGACCATGCCCGGAGGTTGATTGTTTAACTTATGTTTTGGGTGGCCATGAGAGCCCGTACTTTACTGGTTGTGTCTTGGGTGGCCATGAGAGCCCGTGTTTTATTATTGGTGTCTTGGGTGGCCATGAGAGCCCGTTTTTTATTGTTGGTGTCTTGGGTGGCCATGAGAGCCCGTGTTTTACTGTTGCGATGTCTTGGGAGGCCGTGAGTGCCCGTGGGGTTGTTGAGCCCGTGAGTTACTGTTGGTGTGTCTTGGGAGGCCATGAGGACCCGTGGGGTTGTTGAACCCGAGTTTTTACCGTTGGAGTCTTGAGTGGCCATGAGTGCCTGTGGAGTCTTGAACTGGTCTTGTTACTGTTTGTTGAACCTTTCTTGTGATTGTGATTGCGAGTGCCCGAGGTTAGTTACCCGACTTCGTGTCGGGAAGTGGTGTGGAATTTGGCTGGCTTACGAGTTCGAGTCTCGGTAAGTTGCAAGCATTCTTTGGCTAGCCTGATCCGTGTTCGAGTCTCGGCAGGTTGAGAGCATTTGTAGGCGACGAGAGGGCAGCTCCCCTTCCGACTAGCTATCGGAAAAGTAGCTCGGTTTATCTCCAACAGGTCGACCGCCTGGAGCCTGACAGTGATAGGTAAAGCGCGTGGGACAGTCTCAAGCCCAGCCGGTTAGCAACCGGCACTGAGCAGCTGACAGGAATGCGGTCCTTTGTGATTTTGTTTGGTGTTGCGTAGTATTCTGTCGTGTCTTTGGAGGAGGTCGTCGATAGTTGTGTCGGGTTTACAGCACGAGTCTGAGTGTTGAGTCTGTTGAGGAAAGTAACGAGTTGTGTGTTAGTTGAGTTACTTGAGCTTGGGGATGGTATTCCCGGTGTTGGGTTTGGTTTGGTGTTACCGGCATTATCTGCTAATTATGTCGTAGTCAGTCTGTTATCCGTGGTGGTGAGCGAACGCTCACCCTTAGCTGCTTTTCCTACAGGTACTGATCACAGGACGGACTAGGTGAGCTCTCGAAGCTTGAGGAGCTGGGAGCGGGGTCCGAGTTTTATCTTTTGAGTCTAGTGACGGATACCATGTACCTTGTCCATTTGTCGGGACGTTTTTGAGTTGTAAAGATTATTTTGATTAACTAATTGGTACTTTCAAAGTGTTTATTCAAAGCAGGTTTCAAATGTTTTATGATTTTAAATGTTCGCGTCCCGAGTTCGGTTTACTGAAATTGGGGTGTGACACAAATAACATACCCGAACCCAAGATTTCCACCAGTGATGGGAGTCCATCCCTTTCCAAATAATTAAAACATCTCCTATAGTCTTAGGCATCACCTAGAACACGCCCCACCAATCCAAAATACGCCCCCATAACCACCAAGACACAGAACAATATAAGTAAAGGTGATCAGAGGACTCCATACCAAACTTACATAATGAACAGAACATCCGATTCAAACTAAGAGGAACACCCCGACCCTCCAAAAAACCGTTGCAGGAAAGGCATTCTGAACCATCAACCAAACCAAGCGAGAATGTTTAGGAAGAATACCAGACACCCATAACACTGAAGACCAAGAATCCACAACCACAGTCTCCTCCTCCATCATAATGACATAAGCAGCCGAAATAGAAAAACACGAAGTTCTTCTTTACCAAACCAATCTATCTTCCAAGTCTGGAATAACCACATCTCCATCCAAAACCTCCATCAATGCCACAACCTCATTGTTCCCTACATGTCTCCTGCTTCCACGAAAAGAAATAGACCAACCTACACCATCCCAAAAATCCTTGACCTCAACACCAACATTATTAACCAGAGAAAAACCAACAGAAAAACGCTCCTTGAGAGTGGACTCCCCCAACCAAACATCATCCCAAAAACGATCCTTTTCTCCATTCCCAGAATTCCAAACAAGACCATGATTACCAAACATATGGGAAAAAACAGGGTCATTAGCTAAAGCAACAATATGATTAAAAAAATAGCAATTACCATTGTTATCCACCCGAGCCAAATCCCACTCGTCTAAGGACCAACCCATCGAAAGGCAAATCAAGGTCTTCCAAAGAGAGTCCGAACTCGTAGAAAACCGTCACCACCACTTAGCTAACAAAGCCCATTCATCTCCTCCAGCTGCCGAAGCCCCAGACCACCTAATGATTTCGATGTACACAACCGCTCACCTTACCCTGTTGAGAAATCTCTCATCCCCTCCATTTCTCCATAAGAATTTCCTCTGAATTGTTTCCAACCTCCGAATTACCCCCTTAGGCGCCTTCAACAAAGACATATAAAATAAAGGTAAGCCAAACATGGTAGATTGAATCAAAGTAATTCTACCCGCCATTGATAAGTATTTCGCATGCCACAACGATACAGCAGAATTATACTTTTCAATAATGGTATCCCAGGTAGATAATATTTTCGAGGAAGCCCCCAGCTGAAAACCAAGATACGGCAAAGGAAAAGACTCATGACCACATTAAAAAATACTCTCTACTTCCTCAGGAGAAAAGTAAGTACTATTGAACAAAACAACTTTTGACTTCACAAAATTAACTTTAAGACCCGAAAAACGCTGAAAAACTAAAAGTCCAATCTTAATCTAATCTAAACGCTCTCAAGGAACCTTGAAACAACAGGATAGTATCATCGATAAGTACTTGAAAAAACGAATTGTAAGTGAGAAATAACAAATCCTGACCTCCCAATCTCTACACCGTAAAAATGACCAACGACTTTACCATCCTCCAAATAAGGTAGATTGAATCAAAGTAATTCTACCCGCCATTGATAAGTACTTCACATGCCACAACGATAAAGCATAATTATACTTTTCCATAATGGGATCCCAAGTAGATAATCTTTTCGAGGAAGCCCCCGGTTGAAAACCAAGATACGGAAAAGGAAAAGACTTATTACCACATTAAAGAATACTCTCTACTTCCTCAGGAGAAAAGGAAGTACTATTGAACAAAACGGCTTTTGACTTCACAAAATTAACTTTAAGACCCGAAAAACGCTGAAAAACCAAGAGTGCGGTCTTAATCTTATCCAAACGCTTCCAAGGAACCTTGCAAAAACAGGATAGTATTATCAGCGAATTGTAAGTGAGAAATAGCAAATCCTGACCTCCCAATCTCTACACCGTAAAAATGACCATCAACTTTACCATCCTCCAAATAAGGTAGATTGAATCAAAGTAATTCTACCCTCCATTGATAAGTACTTCGCATGCCACAACGATAAATCATAATTATACTTTTCAATAATGGGATTCCAGGTAGATAATCTTTTCGAGGAAGCCCCCAGCTGAAAATCAAGATACGACAAAGGAAAAAACTTATTACCACATTAAAGAATACTCTCTACTTCCTCAGGAGAAAAGGAAGTACTATTGAACAAAACGGCTTTTGACTTCACAAAATTAACTTTAAGACCCAAAAAATGCTGAAAAACCAAGAGTGCGGTCTTAATCTTATCCAAACGCTTCCAAGGAACCTTTCAAAAACAGGATAGTATCATCAGCGAACTGTAAGTGAGAAATAACAAATCCCGACCTCCCAATCTCTACACCGTAAAAATGACCAGCGACTTTACCATCCTCCAAATACCGATGGAGACCTTTAGCTACAAGCAAAAACAAGAACGGAGACAAAGGACAACCTTGCCTGGTACCATTCAGCATTTCAAAATCCTTACCAGGTACCCCATTAATCAAAACAAATAAATGAGCTCGAAAGCAACACAAAATCCACCTCCTCCATTTCTGACCAAAATTCATTTGGATAATTACTTCTTCCAAATACCCCCAATTTCGTCCTGTTTTAAGGCCAGTCTATATGTGCTCGTGAATGGTTCGCCTAGTCCTGATTTCTCTATCTCTAAAGGACTGCGACAAGGATGTCCCCTGTCTCCTTTTATCTTTTTACTGGCAGCGGAAGGCCTCCATCAGATACTACATCAAGGCATATCATCGGGGGACTTTGGTGGTGTTAGAATTGGAAGGGAGAATTTTATGGTTTCTCATTTACAATTCACAGACGATACTCTCCTTTTTGTCACGGGAACTGAAGGAAAATTTCTCACCCTTAAAAATACTCTTGATCTATTTGAGTCTATTTCAGGTCTAAGGATTAATTATTCGAAGTCCAAGGCAGTTCTTCTGAATGGTTTCTCTATGACCGATGAGTTGGTACATGACATTTTTGGGTGTATGGTGGTTGATCTCCCTGTCAGATATTTGGGTTTCGAACTGGGGGCTGATCCCAGGAGAGTAAAAACATGGGACCCTATTGTTAAGAAATTCAAGTCTTCATTAGCCTTATGGAAAACGAAGCGTCTTAACTCTTCTAGCCGATTGGTTCTAATTAAATCGACACTGTCAGCTTTGCCTGTATTCTATATGACTCTGTTCAAGGCACCCAAGGCGGAAATCAATGAGTTGGAAGCCTGGCAACGTCGGTTTCTCTGGTCCGGGAGTGTTGCTTGGAGAGTATTGAATAGGGTGGCATGACATAAGGTGTGTAGACCTCGTGCTTTCGGAGGTTTGGGCATTCGTAGACTGGAGCAGGATAATGAAAGTCTTCTTGCAAAATGGTATTGGCGTTTTGCCTCAGAATCAGATTCCCTTTGGAAGCGTTTTGTTTGTGAGAGATATGGTTGGAATTTTGATTCTTGGAATCTTTCTGTGGTTGATAAACCATCCTCTTCGTACATTTTCAACAATATCGTTAAACTGGCTTCTAATCCCCATTTTTCTCATTTATTTGGGAACCAAGGGCTGCATTGGAAACTTTGTAATGGTGCTCGGATTCGGTTTTGGGAGGACGTTTGGCTTGGTAACACACCTCTGTCTCAGTGCTATCCTCGGTTATACTCAATGTCTACTTACAAATTTCAGAAAATTAACCTTGTTATCGCTAATGGGATGTGGTGTTTATCATTCCGGTGGGACTGTTTTGTTTGGGAGGAGAGGGATGTTGAGGCTCTTTTAGAGTCTTTGAAAGGAGTACCCGTTCATTTGGGGCTAGAGGATCATGTGGTATGGACTAAGGCTACGCATTTTAGCTCAAGTTCAGTGTATGAATTGTTGGAAACGTTGGTTCCTGACCCCCCTTTCTGGGTTGATTTTCTGTGGATTAAATGTTGGCCACCCAAGTACTCTCTGTTGTTGTGGTTGATTTTAAATCATGATATTCCCTCTATGGTGTTTTTGGAGAGTAGAGGTAGCCGTGTATCTCTAAATGACATGCTCTGCAAATCCTACAAGTTGGTATTCGAGGACTCGGACCATATTTTCTTACACTGCTCTTTCGCATGGAATTTTTGGTCTAAGATTTATCGATGGTGGGGAGTTTTTTGTGTCCATTCCAGTTCAGTAGCTTCTGTTATGCAGGGATGGGTCGGGTTGTGGCCGAGACGCTTGTTGACAAGTTGGTTGAAAATTGTTTCAGTGGGTTTTTGTATTCTATGGTTTCGCAGGAATTCTATGGTGTTTAATTCTACTGCTGAGTTTGTTGGGGATTCTTTTTCGAAGTTGCAGTCGCTTTGTTTCTCTCTGATGCATGCGGGAGGGTTTCTCTCTCAGGGTACTACATTCGTTAACTGGCAACTTGCCCCGAGAAGCTGTTTTGTTTGATTATTGTTTGGGTTTGTACCGATTTTGGTTGCCAAATTTGTTGCTTTTAGTTTTGGCAATAGTGTTTTATCTTTAAGTTGTTTAGTTTTTGCAGGAACAATCGCTTTGGTTGGTTCCTTGCTCCATTGTACTTCGTCTTATATCAATGGAATTCACATCGTTTATCAAAAAAAAAATAAGTCATAGGCTTTCTCAAAATCTAACTTCAACAAAATAGTCTCCTTAGAACGTTTGATATAGTGAATAATTTCAAAAGCTACCAAAACCCCGTAAATCGACTAATGACCTTCAATGAAGCCAATTTAATTATCGCTAATCAAATCACATATTACACTCTTCATCCTATTAGCTAAAACCGTTGCCACTATCTTGTAAGCACGAGAAATCAAACTGATTGGCCTGTAATCATTCATAACTTCAGCCTGCACATGCTTAGGAATTAAAGTTAAAAAGTAGAATTCAAACCATTACCCAACATGTCGGAATTATAGAATTCATCAAAGAATCTAAGCACATAGTACATAATGATCGGACTTGCTTTTGTTCATTCTAAACTTCTCAACTACTTGACTGAATTTTCCAAACCAAGCTCGAGGGCTCTATTTGAGTCCATATGATTACTTCTGAAGATGACATACCAGTCCACACTCCCCCCCTAAACAACAAAACCAGGAGGTTTTTCCATAAAGACTTCTTCATATAAGTCCCCATGTAAGAAAGCGTTTTTGATATCCAGTTGGTGTAAGGGTCAATCATAAGCTGCTGCAGAGAAATAAATAATCGCACATAAGTCAGATTAGCAGCGGGAGAGAAAGTATCTGAGTAGTCCACACCATAAGCTTGGGCAAAGCCTTTAGCCACGAGTCTAGCTTTAAGACGTGCTACAGAGCCATCATCGTTAAATTTAATAGCAAATACCCACTTACAACCAATAGCCTTTTTCCCGGAAGGCAGCTGAACCAACTGCCAAGTACAATTCGCATACAGTGCACTCATCTCTTCTATCATCGCTGATCGCCAGCCAGGATGGGACAATGCCTCATGAACAGAATTAGGAATCGAGATAGAATCAAGAGAGGAAATAAAGGAACATGATGAAGAAGAAAAATGATAATATGACACAAAGGAAGAGATGGGGCACCAAGGTTGTAAAAGGCGAGCTAGGGGCCCGTCTAGGCGCCCAAAACTGAAGAAATGCCACGACCCAAGTTGGTCAGGAAGGATGAGGTGTAAGACCGTTCGGGGGCGATTAGGCGGGGTGGGCAGCTGTTAGGCGTGTTGGGCGACTGTTAGGCGGGCCGGGCGGCGACTTGACGAACTCGGACAACCACAGGAAAAGAAAGAACAAATGATAAAACTCTAACGAAAAATAACATTGAAGAAAGAAGGGTGTTCTATATTGACTATTGGGTAGTTCTCTTTTTGCTTCGTTGTTGTTTCTGAGTAAATAGGAAGTTATGGAGCCAAGAGAATATCAAGAAGTGAGAAGAAGAAACGATGTTCCATGTTTATGAACTTGGGGAAGATGCACTTGAGTAAAAGGAGATTTTTTGAGAAATGAGAAAGGATCTTGGGAAGTGTTACTGGTGTTGTCACACATGATAGAATTTATTAAGTAAATTAATAAATTAACATATTATAATAAATATAATTTTTTTGAGAGCCAAATCAAGGTTTAGTTCTAGAATACTCAGAAGAATGCTTGTAATTACAATGAACATCCAATTTAATTGGTTCCATTTCTGTGCAATCCTAGCCATTAATTATAGTGGATTGGATTGGATTGGATTTGGAATAGTAATGAATAAAATGTGAAAAAATCTTGAGAAGTGCTACGGACCCGACATGTCTTACTTTATTAATAAATAACATAATGTTTAGTTATTAAATAATATAATAAAAATTAACGGGACTATATGGATAATTGGTTAGTAAAAAGATGAATTAGAAAAAATATCAGACACTATATATAGATTGGGTTGTAAGGTCTGGGCTTATCAAATGTGAAAAGGGTTGAATTAATATTTAATAAGGTATTAAAATATTTTATATATATTTATTAATAATTAGAAATAATAAATAATAAAATCCGCATAGGGCCCAACTAGTCCCCGCCTAGCCTATGGGTCTTCACCGCCCAACTAGCGCCTAGCGCCGTTTACAACCATGATGTACAATGTTGTTTACCTTTACGGAGGGCGATGGGGAGATCGTCAGGATTTGGGGGCGAAGGGGGAACCGGCTCCAGCCATGCAACGGGAGGGACCTATCGTCGAGCATTAATATAACAGATAGGTAGTGTCGGTGGTGGTGGTGGAGGAGGATCCACAACAATATGCATGGTTTGTGTTTGTGTGGTAGCAGGTGGTATAGACACAACTACTGCTCGATGAGAGATGTGGTAAGCTAACAAGTCATCGTTCTCTCCCTATCGTGGAGTGTTCTTGGTGGATAAAAAAGGACCATGCTCCATGAAAATGACTTAAATGGGGACAAGATATCGATGGATGTCAAGACAATTGACAGACTTTGGATCCAGTTTCGTACGATTAGGACGAACATCATAAACAAAACATGTACTCCCAAAGATACGAGGAGTAATAGGAAAAAGAGGTCTAGTGAGAAATAAGACCTGATAAGGGATGTCACCTTGAAGGACAAACGATGGCATACGATTAATGAGAAAACAAGTATTGGAGATATCGTCGGCTCAAAAATGTTTTGGTACATGAGTCTGAAATAAAAACGGCTCTCGCAGTTTCAAGAAGATGTCTATTCTTTCTCTCAGTCAACCCATTTTGATATGGAGTGTCTACACATGAGGATTCATGAAGGATACCATTATAAGCCATGTATGTACTGAATGACTCAAAAAAATATTCTTTGGCATTGTCACTTTGCAAGATACGAATATTAGTGTTAAACTGTGTTTGTATTTTAGCACAAAAAAAACACTAAAATGAGAAAATAACTCAGAATTTTTTTTCATAAAATAAAGACATGTAGTTCGAGATAAAACATCCATAAAAGAGACAAAATATTGAACTCAAGTTTTAGACACTACTGGAGATGTACCCCAAACACCAGAATCAAAAGGAAAGCAGACTCTTTTCTTGACTCGGGGAGTATAGGGGAGACGATGATGTTTAGCAAACCGACATGCTTCACAATTTAAAGATTGTACCTTCTCAAACTGGGGATAAAGTTTCATCAAAATTGGAAGAGAGGAATGGCTAGAACGACAATGAGCTTCAAGTAAGGTTAGAGAGGCTAAACAGGCAACTGGTGGTGTAGGTTTCTCAGTATTCAAGATATACAGCCCCACCGATTCATGTCCTTTACCAATAATCCGTTTTGTCAAAAGATCTTGAAATAAACAATGATCAGGGTAAAATGAGACATAACAATTTAGGGCACGAGCAACTTTACTAATGGACATCAGATCAAACGAAAAACCAAGTAAATTCAAGTCGAAAGGTAAGGAAATAGACAGTGTAAGGTGAATTGTCCTAGACCCAAGAACAGAGCACTCAAAACCATCAGCTAAGTTTATGGAAGAACATGAAGTATGAGGATCATAAGTGTCAAGTATTTTAGGGTTACCTGTCATGTAATCTGTGACACTAGAATCAAGGACCCATCGAGAAGGGGTTTGTGATGAAACGAGGCATGTATTACCTTACTCAACAGAAAAAGTGACAGAGTGAGATGAGTGCGTGAATGTATCCTGATATTTGCGGAATCGATCATACTCAGCAATATATATATAGATATGGTTCGATCAAAAGGAGTCGCATCCACATTAGCATATGGTCGTGTGAACTTTGGGCTCGATCATTTGGTATGTCCTAGTTCATTACAATGAAAGCAGATAACTACCCCCGTCTCTTGATGTCGACTGCCCCAACCAGTCTCCTAATTTCGATTATTTTAACGACCAGGATTGCTTCCTCGTCCACCTCCCATGTGGCCTCCTCTACCATATGGGCGAGAATTCGGAGCACGTTTTATACGCAAGGAAATAGGATGTCGCAAGGAAAGATGTGGAGAGAGCATTCGGGATACTGCAAGCTCGTTTCCATATCATCAATAAGCTTGCTCGAGGTTGGGATGATAGCAAAATTTCAATGATCATGTGGGCATACATTATCATACACAACATGATTGTCGACGATGAACGGGACACCTTATAGGGAGACATACAACGCCTCCCATCCGAAGAACCAATGTTACTCGTCCACCGAGGGCCAATACCAGAGTACGTTGACATCAAATACCAGTCAAGCCGACTAGAGGATCGAGCATCGCACCAGCATCTCAAGGTTGATCTGATTGAACACATTTAGACTTTGTTCATGCATGAGGTCGTTATAGATGACGACATTATAGATACTTGGTAATTTTAACCGTTTTCTCTAGTAACTGTATTTCCTTGTATCTGTTGTTTGGCAAGTTCATGCCACCATAATGCAAGCCTCCTCATCGCCACATGGGCCGATTTGATTGCCTATATAAGGCAACCCAATATCATTCCAAAATGGCACAATCCAAAACTTTCCCGAAGTTGAAGTGCTCAACCAAATTTACGGATTCCAAGAACGAGAGCGATGTTTCTCAAGCTGATATGGGTCCGCCACAAGTATTGTACAAGATCGACGAGAACAATGTCATCGTGGTTGGTTTGAGCGAAATAAGGCAAAGATGGTGAAGTACCAACTATCACTGACCAGATAGTACGTCAAAGTAGTTGCACTCGACACGAATGACTGGACCCCGCTGGAGAAGGCCAACCACGAGGCTTTTATGTTCAAGATGCTTCGAGCTATGAACTAACAGTAGCATGCTCAGTGATCTTTTTTTGTATTACCGTACCTGATTTCGAACAAGTCATATTTTATTTTGTACTCGGAAAACCTAACTGCAAAGTTCGTAATAAATGTGTACTAGTAAGTTATTTAATGCTTGACCGATTCTACCCCCTTGGTCACATCCCCCTAATCTGCCTCCATAATTACTCTCACCGATTCTGCCAAGATAAACTTTGGATCTTATGACTTTGAAAGTGAAACCCTGCGATTCTACTCCCATATTTAAACAAGCACATATGGAGAATCGACCTCCACAACTCTTCTTCAAGCCTTTCACCAAAACAGAATCGGCAACCCTCCATATTTTCTACACCACCAAATCCATGGCACCTTTGTGGACTGACGCTAAGGAGATGAGGCTAGTTGTGGCGTGGATGATACACGGGAGTGACACAAGAGAGTATCGAGACGATCTGTACTCGGATTGGCGAACCATGGCAACAGAACCATACCCCCGGTCCGAGAAGCAGCTCAAAGATCACTGGTAGAAGACCATCCTCCAAGTACAACGATTCGAGCTAGCGTTCTTGCAAGCCTGAGATGAGCTCGGCCTAACCGCAACCGATGCAGAGGTGCTCCTCGAGGCCAACCAGGTTTATGCCTGTAATGTCGTCCTCCCATTTAACAAGCATGAGTGGTTGGCGACTGTTCGGAAATGCCCGAAATGGCGTCGGATGCACGGGTTTCCGAACCTCTAGTTTTTTCCCGATCGGGTTGCTTGGGGGTTGTCTGCTAGAAGGTGGTTTTTCTAGGTTCTACGGTATTGTGTTTATCGGGTTGGCGTTGTAGTCTCATTGTCTTTTTCTCAGAAATAATAAAATTCGCTTTCAATTTTATTCTATTCACTTTTTATGCAAATTACTCTCGGAATAAACCGAATCGGTCTATTCTTACTACAACATCAACAACAACAGACCTACGAATCGAGTCGAATTAGACTTACAAATTCTAAAATTAAAACTTAAACAAATCGGAATTAAAGTGATTCAATTTAGTCCACTGTAGAAGGTCTAAGACCCTATTTGGGAGAGAAGCATCATAAGGCTTTGAATTGGTATCATTTTTCTCATGTTATTACGTTGATGAGAAAATATTTAGTACGCAGACTAATTATTCTTTTCAAAAATAAAATAAAATGTTATTGTTATTAAAAATATTACATTCTATGGGAGGATATATAAATGCGTGTACCCGGAACTTCACGCACCATCAATCAATCAATTTTCGGAGCAACTTGCAAGCACCAAGTTCACTAGATAGGACCAAAACTTATAAATAATGAGATTGAAATTGTAACAGTGGCAATCTTTTGTAGATAGCGTCTTCATCCGCTCGAACGCTGTCGGATCCATAGCGAGTCCGGTCACGAACCTCCCCATTTCTTCACTAGATCTGTCATTCGCCGCGCCTGCTTACTCGGAAATGGAAGGAAGCAACCAGTTCCAATCCATCGAGGCTCGTCAACAGGCTCAATCCCCGACTCCGGCGAGTTTCCTGCCTGAGGTAACCTTCCTGGAGCCCTCTCTTGTTATTCATTGTCGTCTGCCGGAACAGGGCCGGCCCACGGGCAGCCTGTCCTTTCCAAAGGACAAACCAGACGCGGTCCCGACAGGGATCGTGGCCGTGCTAGGGGCGCAGCCACCGGTGAGCACTCGAGGAAGCCGGCCGGAGTCGGCACCGGTTCACACGGATCAACTGCTGGTCTCTCAGCCTTAGTCGCCAGTAGCGGGGCCCTGACACCGTCCCATGGCATGTCTGACAACGGGGTCGTCCAGCCGATCGACACATGGGATCGGAGAGAGTCTGGTCCGTATTGACCCGGTCCCGGACTGGGAGGATGAAGATGATTAAGTGGTGGTCCCGGTGCTAAAAAAAGGGACCTAACAGTTCTCATCGGCGGCCCGGGTCGCAGGAAATCGGAACCATAACCAAAATGCAGTCTGCGCAATGATGCTGCATAAATGGGAGGTAGGCGGCATTCAGGTGGAGTTCCTGTCCCCGGAGGTTACAAGGTATCATTTCCCATCTGCTGCAACGATGGAGAACATCCGACATCGGGGACCCTGGATCTTCAAGGGATACCTAGTGCTTCTTGAACCCCTTAGGCCATATGTCCAGGCACACGAGATTGATTTTAATCACATTGAGCTGGGAGTCCATGCCTTCAACGTCCCGTCAAGGGTCAGAACCCCGGAGATCCGGAGCTTTATTGCTACTAATATTGGGGTCCAGGTGATGTCGGCTCCTATTCCGTTCGTCCGTAGGGAGGACATGTTTCTATGGCTGCGGGTACGGATTGAGCTGAACCAACCTCTTCGGCGACGCCTCCGTCTTCGGTTCCCGGACACAGCTACCTCCTCACTGATTGAGTTTCAATATGAAAGGCTCACGGACCTTTGTCGCAGGTGTGGGAGGTTGACACACCGGATTACGGGGTGCACGATGAATCTACCAGGGATAGGTCGGGAGGAGGCCCGTTATGACGCTACGATCTTGGTGCCAAGGCAATTGGATGTGGATAGGCTACTGAAGACCGTATGGCACGCATCCCCTTCCCGAGACTCGGTGGCCATTGATGATCTCCTGAATGGACTCTCACTGAACCCTATGGTCCGGTCTAGGGAGATCATCACGGGAGATGGCTTTTCTACGGCAGACATTCCGTCGAAATCTAACGATCTGGCTAAGACTACCTCAGGAGGGGTGGTCATCTATTTACAGGATGGAGAGGACCAGGATGGTGGAGGACCACCGGGGTTTACGAAGCCTGACAATCTGGCTAACATCCACCCTGCTGCAAACCTTCTTGCCTCTGCCGAACCCACAGACACCTCAGGGAAGGAGAAAGACCCCAAGGAAGTTACGGGGAATGCTGGCCCCATTCAGGGGAAGTCCAAGAGATCTTCGCTGCACACAAAGAGTGGGTCGCTATATGCTCGACCGTCGGGGACGAAGAGGTTGCAGGATCATCTGGTCCCTCCTCTAGACTTCACCCAGCTGGCCAACGCTGTAGGGGACCAAGAGAAGAAGGCGGAGGCAGGACAACATCCAATGCAGGAATGATTCGACCCGACAAGGGTGGGGGAGCCGATGGTGGACTATACCCTCAGACCCGGGATGGCCAGTGATGGGTGGTCCCGGGCAACCTACATCAATAGCTCACCCTTTTTATCTGCATTCTGATTATCTGCTTTATTTCTGGAACAATTTATCATTTCGTTTGGTTAGGTACTTTTATTTTCTGTCTCACTGTTTTGAGACGATGGTAAGGAATTGTCTTGAGTTTTTGCCAACGGTTACACGTAGGCTATTATTATGGGTCCATGAGCGCTGGACTTGCTACGGTCGGTCCGGACTAATATCTGAAACCCTGAGCGTTTACGCCCTCCCCTGTTTGATTACCTTTGGATATTAATACTATCTCCTATTACCCGTTGCAAAAAAAAAAAGAATAGTTACATGATTTAGATTAATTTTTGAAATATTTATTTTGGTCTTATTTAAATCATATATACTTCAGTTTAATTTGAAACATTTAAATGTAATCATGTTCAGATTACACCTACTAAAAAAGTAGGTAATCAATCGAAGTATATAGTTCTCACTGAACTACAATATTTTAAAGTTTAAAAAACGCTCTCTAGAGTGCTACAGTGTCTGGGGTTTAACTGTTCATTCTCAAGAACAATGAACGATGTTCTTCATCTTCTCCATTGAGCTTTTTCCTCATCCTCGTTTTCTAGGTATTGTGTCCAAGATGGATTAGCCTATCGGACCACCTACTATTTCTTACTCCCATCTTCTTCATTCACTGGTTCTCTGTTTGGTTTGATCGTGGTACTCTTGCATCTAATCTGTTTGGGATTTCTGAACTAATGGCGGATTCTTCTGCGTCTGGGCCTCCTCCAGGTTTTGAAAGATTTAGAAGGGAGGGTGAATTGGATACTGGAAACCATGGAGGGAGATCACTTAATCGACCACAGATATTGGGAAGTGAAGAATTGAAATTATTCGTACATAATCTCCCGCCAAAAATTTCTAGCACCTGGCTTCAAAATCTATTCCTTGAATGTGGGGAGATCGTAAAAACAGAGACACCTCTCAATCACAACAATAGAGGAAGATGGTTTGGGTTCGTGACGTTCAAAACACAGGAAGTTGCACTGAAGGGGATTCAGATTTTCAACGGTTACTTCTTAAAGGGTTACAAGTTATTTGTGACTAAGGCTTGTATTAAAGAGCGGAAGGGGGGAACAATTCAATAAATCTCGAGTGGAGGAACAAACAACCGGTGCAGACAAAACCTGAAGAGGTGGTGGTCAGAGGGAAAGTAGTGGACGATCATAGAAAATGACTTGACAGAGGTCACATTGCAGTTTTACACAAACCCTTTCCCATTGAGATGATAATAGAAGATTTCAAAGCTGAAAGAGAAGGGGAGATTACAATTAAATCTTTGAGCAATCGTGTGGTGTTGCTATATTTTGCTGATGAGAAGTTGGAGAAGGAGGCACTAGAAAATGAAGCAGCATGGTTAAGATCTTGGATGACTGTTTTGATTGATAAAATCCATCTATGCAAGCAAGGGGGCAAGTTTACTTGGGTAGCTTTACATGGTATACCCTTATTGGGCTGGTGTTCAGAAACATTTGAAGCTGTGGTTGAAGATCTTGGGTCCTTGGTCTGGATCCATCCGGATGCTCTCAATGGTTCTTCCTTGGAGACAGCCTTCGTTCTGATACATGCACAAGAATATTTGAGAGTATACAAGGAATCAACTCTGTTTTTGGAAGATCAGGAACATAGAATCATGACTGCTTCTGTTGACATACAAATTGTTCCTCATTTAATTCCTAACTTCTCTCAAGATAGCATTAATTCCTCTTCTGACACTGAATCTGATAATTCAGTTTCTATTCTGGGTGGAACAAATGGCATTAATTCGTTAGACTCTAATAGATCATCTGAGTGTGTTGCTGTGAAAAGGGCTTATGCTGAAGTGGGCTGTTTATTATTGACAAAAGATCTTGTGAAAGAAACACAAAGCCTAAATGAAGAACTTCAGATCAATGTTGAGAACTTCCCCACACTAAGGAACTCCTTAGGAATTGTGGCCTCTCCACACATTGATCCTATTCCTGGGGAGATTGTTTCAGCCACAAGAAACTTTAAGGAGGCACTATTTGCACCTGATACTTTGGGAGAAGAAAACACCATCCCCCTAGTTACTGTTCCGGTGAGATCAAGGGAGGATGATCTGAGTCAATCCCCAACAGTTGAGGATGGGACTACTCCAATTTCACAAGGACAAAAGCTTGCCTTGATTAGTGAAGGCATTAATGAGATGGTGAGTATTACTCCAACACTTACAATCGTGGGGTCCAGCCAGCAAAACCCTTTTCCCAACCAATTAGTTTTGGAGGGAAATGAAAGTTTAAACACTAATCCTATTGCTAATGAGGTGTTGGGGACACCATTGGTTTCAAATGGGTCCATCTGTAAGAAAAGAAGAGGGAAGGTTACTGTTGCTTACAATACTCGTTCAAAGACCAAGATTATTTTATACAAGCCAACTAAACCCCTGCTGAGTAATCAGGAGGAGGGACCAATTGTATCTTTCAATCTAGGAGGGACAGGTACGTGGGAGTATGGAAAGGCTTTGGGGTTGACTGCTCAGGTTTCAGATGCTGTGATGATCCAACACTTTGTTAACTTAGAGGAGGAGGGTAATCAAACTGTTCAATTGGAGACCAACACTGATGATGAATACTGTGATCTAGAGGGTCCTGAGGAAGGAGAGATTGAGACTCTGCCTACTTAGAGACTCTCTTCTCTATGAAGATCATTTCCTGGAACATGAGGGGAGCCTCTTCTAGTCAAAAGAGAAGAGCTCTTAGGAACTTGTGTAGCAAGCAAAGGCCATCAATGGTGTTAATACAGGAATCAAAATTGACTACTCTACCATCATTTTTCCTCTCAAGTTGTGGTTTTAATAATTCTTGGGAAGCTTTGTTTGTGCCAGCTGATGGTAACTCTGGGGGTATCATTACCATATGGAACAAGGATATTTTCAATCATCAATCTCACAACATTGTGGATCATGCTCTTTACTGGACTGGTTGTTATTTGCCTTTGAATGTCAGTTTATCTGTGGTGAATATTTATGCTCCCTGTCAAGTGTCTGCTAGATCAAACCTTTGGTTGGACATTGGTGCAAGGTTACCAAATTTGTCTATGGAGCTTATTGTTGTTGGATATTTCAATGCCATTCTAGACCCATCTGAGAAGAATGGGAATTTGTTTTCTACTACTAGCCTGAGGGCTTTCAGAAACTTCCTGGATGATTCAAACCTCATTGATTTACAATTGACTGGTGGGAAGTATACTTGGTTCAATACTAGAAACATGGCTTCAAGGATTGATAGATTCCTCATTTCCCCTTCATTCCTAAATAAATTCAGTAACCTCTCTCAAACTTGCTTGCCTAGGAATATATCAGATCATAAACCTATCTTACTTTCTAATCCTGTGGTGGATTGGGGTCCTAGGCCCTTCAAATTTATCAATGCCTGGATCAAACACCCTGCCTTCTTCTCTGATACCAAAAAGTGCTGGGATAACATTCAGGTCATGGGTTCTCCTACTTACAAATTATGGTTCAAGCTAAAATCTTTGAAAGCCTTCTATAGATCATGGAATGTGGATACTTTTGGTTGGTTAGACAAGAGTATTGCAGTAATACAGGAAGAGATAAACTCTCTGGATACTTGCTTTGAATCCAGGACTCTTTCTTCTACTGAGATTTTCCAGAGAGCTTCTTTAAGAGCATTGCTGATCCAGAAGCTTAAACTGCAAGCAAGGTTATGGTGTCAAAAGGCCAGGCATAAGTGGTCAAAAGAGGGAGATAGGTGCACTAAATTTTTCCATTTGGTAGCAAATTTCAATAATACTAATCTCAGTCATTCAAGAAGGTGAGGTAATCTATTCTTCCCCTACCAGTATTAAAGAGGTGGCAAAAACCCATTTTGCTGCTAGATTTACTGGTATTAATAACACCCCCATTGATTTGTCTTCACTACCTTTCAAGTGTATTTCTGTGACTCAAGCTCAAGATATTGAGTCTCCTTTCACTGAATCAGAAGTTTGGGAGGCCATAAAATCTTGTAATGGAGAAAAATCACCTGGACCTGATGGATTCTCTTTGAAATTTTATCAATCTTGCTGGTCTATTGTGAAAGAAGATATTATGGCCATGATAGAGCACATTTATCTTGGTGGGGATTTGGGAAAGGGTTTGAACTCATCTTTCATCACTTTGATCCCCAAGAACAATGCACCTGTTTCATTTGAGGAGTTCAGGCCTATCAGCCTCATAAATAACACTTATAAGATCCTCTCTAAAGTACTTGCAGCTAGACTAAAACCCTTGATGAACACCTTAGTGAATGATGTTCAATCAGGTTTCATTGCTGGGAGACAAATCATGGATGGAGTCTTGATAGCCACTGAATTGATCCATTCCATCAAAGAGTCCAGACAAGAAGTTGTTATATTCAAAATTGATTTTGAGAAAGCCTATGATCACATTTGCTGGGAAGCTCTATTAAAAATTTTGAACTGCATGGGTTTTGGCAGTACTTGGAGAGGATGGATGTCTAATTGTATGCAGGCTTGGTCTTCTGTATTAATAAATGGTTCACCTTCTGAGGATTTTCCACTCTTGAGGGGTTTGAGGCAGGGCTGCTCCCTCTCACCACTGCTGTTTGCATTAGTGGCAGAATGCCTACATCAACTCATGGTCAAAGGTTCCTCAAACAATATGTTCAAAGGAATCAAGTGCAGTGAAACAGGTCCTGAGATCTCCCATCTACAATTTACAGATGACACTTTGATTTTTTTAGAAGCTGGGAGACAACAAGTGATCAATCTAAAACACACTATCAACATTTTACAAAAAGCTATTGGCTTGAAGATCAATTATCAGAAATCAAAGGTGCTATTACTCAATCCTAAATCACTGAATTTGGAAGAGGTTACTGGAATTTTGGGGTGCAGCTCAATGTCCCTTCCTTTCAATTATTTGGGGTTTCAACTTGGGGCAAATCCTAGAAGGCTAAAGACATGGGAACCTGTTATAGAAAAATTCAAAAACAAGTTAAATCTGTGGCAATCCAAGTCAAGAACTTTGGGGGGGTGGGTGACTCTGATTAAATCCTCTTTAAGCTCCTTACCACTTTATTATATGTCATTATATAAAGCTCCCAAAGGGGTTATCAGAGAATTGGAAAAATGGAAAAAGAGGTACCTGTGGAATGGAACTGTCTCCAAGAAGGTTTTACACAAGCTGAGATGGGATATAGTGTGCAGACCTAAGAGTGCTGGGGGATTGGGGATCAAGAAGTTGAGCATCATGAATTTGGCTTTATTGGCAAGGTGGTGGTGGAGATTTGCTGTGCAAGAAGATTCACTCTGGAAATTACTGATATGTTCTAAATATGGATGGGATCACACAGCTTGGGACTTGTCTAAATTCTCTCTTCATAATGGACAAGACTATGTGAGTTATATTCAATCCCTTCTGCAGTGTAGTAAATTTGCTAGTGCCTTTGGAGCTTTGCGACTTTCTTGGAAGGTTAACTCAGGTAATTCAATCAGCTTCTGGGATGATTTATGGATCACTGATACTCCTCTAAAACTTATGTTCCAAAGATTGTATCACCTGAGTCAACAAAAGCATCACACTTTAGCCAAAACCTGGGGCAATGGGGAGTGGACTCTGATATTCAGGAGGGAGTTAAGGGGTTGGGAGGAGGATGATCTAGATCTTCTTTGTGATTTAATCAATGTTATATCAATCACCAGCACTGAACCTGATAAGGTATCCTGGTTATTAGATCACAAGGGTTTCATTGTGCACAAAATGTATCAACACTTGGACCGGGATTATGATGAGAACCTGACCTAGCCAGCTCTCATTTGGGAACCAAAGATACCTCCTAAAATTGCTGCATTCCTCTGGTTACTTCGTCTAAATGCAGTTCCAACCAAATGCTTCTTACTCTCTAGGGGCTTATATTCTGACAATATCTGGTGTCCATATTGCTTTGATAACCCTGAAGAGCTTGATCATCTCTTCATAGGCTGCACTTTCTCTTGGCAGGTTTGGTGTCTAGTACTAAATTGGTGGGGGATCAGAACTGTGTGTGCTGAGGGAATAAAAGAGTGGTTCATTTCTTGGAAAAGCTTGTGTCCCTATAAAGCCAAGAGACAATGGGGGTTATTAGTTTCTATTTGCATCTGGAGAATTTGGTTGGGGAGGAACAATCTAATTTTTAACAACATTAGCATTTCCCCAAAGGAGATCTTGCAACAAGTGCAGAATGATGCATATCAAATTTCTTGGTCTTGTTTTGATCAGGAATTCTCATTTAGCTTTCTATCCTGGATCAACAATCCTATGAAGTGCTATAAGAGAAAGAGACAGAGGATTCTGGTTGGTGTGGGTGCTATTTGATTTTGTGGTTTGATTTTGGGGTGAGGGCTTTGGGTGGGTAAGGGGTGGTTTTGGGGAGTGTGGTGAGGGTTTGTCTGTGTATCTGTTTGGGTTGTGAGATTTTTACTCCTTTTGAGTGCTCATCTTCTTGTGTGTGGGTACTAGGATTGTTCAGAGGGGGTAACTAGTTGTCATTGTTAGGAACTAAGGTTTGCTTTGTTCTAGAGTCTGAACTTGGGTTTGTTGGCTGATACAACTTGTGTACTTATGATTGTTTAGTAGCAGACTCACTTGGTTGAATTTGGCAGCTGTTTTCTCCTTTGTTAGATGGCTTTAGGACTGAGGAGAGTTCAGACTGGTTGATCCTCTTTCCTTGGAGACGTACTGCAAAACAACATGGAGGGTTTATATTTTGTGGTGCTGGTGCATTTTCTGAAATAGGTTTTGTGCAGCAGTGGTCTTGGCTTTGGTGGATTTGTAGCATCTGTGGGTAAAACATTTGGTGTGAATGTACTTGGGTTTAGATAGTTTTGTATTGTGCATTAATTGGGTTATCATTTTCATATTTTTGGGGGTTCTTTTGGGTGACTTGCTCTCCAAGATTAGTAGTGGTGTACAATTGTGCTTTATAATGTACTAGTAAGGGGTAGATTAGTTTGATGGTTGGTCTGTTGTAATTTTGAGGGCTTGTCCCTTGGTCTCGTTTTCACATCGAAAACTTGACTCTACATATAAAAACAAAATTTGCTGATAAAAAAAAATCGAAATATATAGTTAATCAAACGATTATTAAAATAATAAGAATTATCAAACTATCAAATATAATGGCAAGTTTTGTCTTGAGTCGAAGAGGCGGACGACTTCTATCCTCTCTCCATCAACAATGGTGGTGAGAGAGCAAAACACAGAACTCACCTTCGAGTTTATTACGATTTTCATGGTGGCGACGACGATCTCTTCCACCACCGATCATGTGACAACGGGTGATGGATCGAAGACACGGACGGCGGAAGTTCTTCATCTAACGTCCCAATCTTTATCCCCACACGCAACAACCTCCTCTCCCCGGCCAACGTCCTTGATGAACGGTGGCAGAAGTTGTGCCTGGAGGCGTTCCGGTTGAGCGTAGTGGCAGCCCTACTCGACGATGGCGAAAGGGGATGAGGTCGGCTAGGGTTTTAGATACGAGGGTCCAGGATGTGGGCCCCCAATATTTGCCAATGGTTCGAGCAGTCCAAGTACAAGGAATCACTCTTCGTTCGCCGGAAGGACATATGACCGGTCTGAGGGGGCGGCGACGTCGTGAGGGACATGGGTCTTCTAAGGTTCCCAGGCAAGGAGATCAAGGGTCGGGCCCTCAGTTTTCCTTATTGGGTCGAGGCCCAATAGAAACCGGATATGGGTTGGCCCAGCTCGGGGAAGAGAGGACTAGGGGGTCTTGGATCTGGACGGGCAGGTTGACCCGAGATAGTACGAGTTTGGGGGGTAACCATGATAGAAAGCGGGTCGGTTGGGATCAAAAGGTCACTATCTCGATATCCGAGGTGGAGGAATCTAAAGACTCCATTCTTTCGGTGGGAACACCAATTGCAGCGATGGGGGGTTATAAGCACTCTCGCCTCGCAGAATGAGTCCGAAGAGATGCAGAGGGGGGTTGGTCGGCTGTGGTGCCCCTCTGGACGTAAGGTGACAACGGTTCCACCAAAAGCCGACACAGTACTTTCCTATCAGCTCAGAGGTCAGCAATCCCACATTTTGGAGCCCTACCATTATCAATCAAGGGAGGACGATGCACACTGACAACCTGGGGGAGTACTCTGTCCACCATTATCTGATAACGATAAGGGGCCTGTTTTGTCTTAACTTCCGCCAGTCTGGATTCGTTGTATCGGTATCAATAAATGATATCGTAGTATTACCTTCCATGTGCTTTCAAGAGGTAGTCGATAACTTGAGCATTTTACTTTTCAGCCTAAGTGTCCTCCATTGCGAAAACTCGCTTTATTTTTGTTATTTAGTTTCCAGTGTTTTATTGCTTCCCTGTTATGTAAACGTTTTTTTATTATTTATAATACCAATCGTTTATTCTATAAAAAATTATTATTATAATAAAATTCGTAAAAAAAAAATTTATGTGTGGACGGGGTGTAAAAACCGGAAGGCGATCCAAGATTTTTCAAAGATCCAATCCAACGGTAAAATAAGCCACGTGGATGGTGTGGGTGGGACCCATGGCTAAATGGAAGCCGCCATGTATGGATGATAGACTGTTGACCCGAAAGTGGACCCGTAATCCTGTCTATCTCTCTCACCACCCAAGTCCACCTGTGGACCACAACACACCCCGAAGAAGAAGCAAAGCTGAACCAGAGGCCCTATTCCAATACGCAACAAAGCTTCCACCTTCTCTTCTTCCCAGGAAGGGCTTGACTTGGGTCTGTTGAGTTGACCTCTGTTTCTGGTTCACAATGAGATGCAATCTGCTCCGGGAAGCCCTGCTCGTTTCGTGCCTGCTCTGGCTCTCTTCTGGGGAATCGCTTTTTGAGAGATCCATTCTCTTGGAGCTCAAGCGCTCTGTTTCCGACCCTTCTGGGGTTCTCTCCACCTGGGGTTCCCACAACTCGCCGCAGCACTGCTCGTGGCTCGGCGTCTCCTGCGACTCCGATTCGAGGGTTTCTTCGATCAACATCACTGGCGGCGGAGGTAATTCTCACTTTCCGTTTTATGGGTTTGGAATCAGGAAAACATGTGTGCTTGGTGGCGGGAGATTGGTGGGTAAATTGCCTCCTTCTATGGGGAAGCTCACTGGGCTTAGAGTTTTAGCACTTCCTTTTAACGATTTTAGTGGTGAAATTCCTGCTGAGGTATGGGGTTTGGAGAGATTGGAAGTGCTTGATCTGGAAGGGAATTTGTTTTCCGGGAAACTTCTGGATCAGTTTGTGGGGTTGAGAGCTATTCGGGTGTTGAATCTCGCCTTCAATAGGATTCATGGGGAGATTCCTGGTTCCCTTGCCAAATGTGTGAATTTGGAGGTCCTCAGTTTATCCGGGAATAGGATTACCGGAATGATTCCTGGGTCTTTGGGTGGATTGTCAAGGTTGTGGGGGTTTTACTTGTCTTATAATCGGTTAACAGGGTCTATTCCTGGAGATTTGGGGCATAATTGGCATGATTTGGAGCATCTTGATCTGTCGGGGAACTTCCTTGTTGGCAGGATTCCAGCTAGTTTGGGGAATTGTTTGCAGTTAAGGACGCTTTTGTTGTTTTCGAATAAGCTGGATGGTATCATTCCTCCTGAAATTGGCTTGCTTCTGAGGCTTGAAGTTCTTGATGTTTCTAGAAACCGTCTTAGTAGTCCTATCCCCAGTGAGCTTGGTGATTGCCATAATCTATCGGTTCTGGTCCTCAAGAGTTTCTTTGATCCTACCCCAATTAATTGGGACTCGGGAGAAGGTTTCTTGGGCGAGTCAATGACTATGAGTGACAGCAATTACTTCCAAGGTTCTATTCCAAGGACGATCACATCCCTTCCCAATCTGAAATTACTTTGGGCGCCAGGGGCATTTCTTGGCAGGGAGCTTCCTAGAAACTGGGGTACTTGTGATAGCTTGGAAATGGTAAACTTAGCTCAGAACCGTTTTCAAGGTACAACCAATGGGGTTTTCCGAGCATGCAAGAACCTGCATTTTCTTGATTTGAGCTCAAACAGGCTTACTGGAAATCTAGATGAGAAACTTCCAGTTCCTTGTATGGCCACTTTTGATGTTAGTGAGAACCTTATGTCAGGACCCATCCCCCGATTCAATTATGGAGGATGCGCTCCTGTGAACACAAATCATGTGCAGATTCCATCATTTGCATATATGTCGTTCTTGGCCCACAAAGCTCGTTCTGTGACCGCGCTGCCTTTTTCGGATGCTAGTTTTGCTGTGATTCACAACTTTGGAGGGAATAACTTTACCGGTCCAATCAGATGGCTCCCGCTTGCCCGTGACCGATTGAGGAAGCAGGTTGACTATGCATTTCTTGCCGGTGGAAACAAACTCACGGGATCATTTCCGCGAGCTTTATTTGGGATGTGCTGGAAGTTAAGTGGAATGATACTTAATGTGAGTGACAATAAACTCTCTGGCCATATTCCACTGAAGATGTGCAATTCCCTTCGGTTTTTGGATGCTTCCGGAAACAAATTGCAAGGGAAGATACCTTGGGGCCTTGAGAAGTTGAGAAACCTCACTGTTCTTCTGCTCAACAACAATAAACTCTCAGGATCGGTACCCCCAGGTCTGGCTAACATGGCATCATTGTCTAAATTTAATGTGTCTTGTAATAACCTATCCGGGTTGGAAAGCACCCCTTATCTTCGTTCTCGATCTGTACTAACATCATATCCACCGGAAAGCATTAACGAGATTTCAGCAGATGATAGATTGGGCGCAATTGAGATTGCATCCATAACAGCTGCATCAGCCATTGTCTCTGTTCTGTTGGCACTAGTATTCCTCTACTTTTACACAAGAATGCGGGTGCCTAAAGCCCGGGTTCAGATTTATGAATCAAAGGAAATTACTATTTTCACAGACATTGGCGTCCCGGTGACCTTCGATAAAATTATTGAAGCAACGGGGAGTTTCAACACCAGCAACTGCATTGGCAACGGAGGTTTTGGTGCCACATACAAAGCTGAAATCTCTCCCGACACTTTTGTGGCCGTGAAGAGGCTTGCTGTTGGAAGATTCCACGGTGTCCAACAATTCCACGCGGAGATCAAAACGCTTGGAAGCGTGAAGCATCCCAATCTGGTAACTCTGATCGGTTACCACGCCAGTGAGTCGGAGATGTTTCTGATATATAACTATCTCCCCGGGGGGAACTTGGAAAATTTCATCAAGAAGCGATCTGCTGAAGCCACGGATTGGAAGATTCTTCACAAAATAGCTCTGGACATAGCGCGAGCGCTGGCATATCTCCATGACCAATGTGCTCCACGGGTTCTTCACCGGGATGTCAAGCCAAACAACATCTTGCTAGACAATGAGTGCAATGCGTACTTGTCAGACTTTGGGCTGTCTAGGCTGTTGGGAAACTCGGAGACCCATGTCACAACTGCAGTGGCAGGGACATTTGGATACGTGGCGCCAGAATACGCCTTGACGTGCAGGGTGTCGGAGAAATCTGATGTGTACAGCTATGGGGTGGTGCTGCTGGAGTTGCTGTCGGACAAGAAGGTGTTGGATCCTTCCTTCTCGTCGGAGGGGAATGGTTTCAACATCGTGTCGTGGGCGTGCATGAAGCTGAGGCAGGGACAGGCCAAAGAGGTGTTCACTCCAAGGCTATGGGAAACGGGTCCCCACAACTCTCTCGTGGATGCGCTGCATTTGGCTGTTATGTGCACGGTTCAAACTCTCTCCATAAGACCCACCATGAAGCGAGTAGTCCGACGATTAAGGCAGATCCAGCCTCCTCCTACATGATAATCTCTGTATTTCTACTTCTCCTTACCTCTCTGTAAAACAGATGTAAGCTGATAAATTTTTGGTATTGTTTCTTTTTAACTTCTTATGTTATATTTTGTGAATGGTTCCAAGGATCTGGATTGTAAAATAGTCAGTAAGTAAGAATCATGACCAGAATGAGGATCGATAATTGTTTTGAGAACTGTTTTCATCATCCAACTCATATAGGTGTTATTGTTATATATACACCCTCGACCGACTTTTTTTAGCGCAACATGCTGTACGTTTTATTGTATTTTTAATAATTTGTAATACGTTTTTTGTTTATTATAAAAAAAAAATAAAGTTTTCTGTTTTTCATTAAATTCCGCTAAATTAGTTCGCATCCATAGTCATTAAAAAACAATTAACGGCACGAACATCTTTTTTTATTAATGTGATACCCATTCTAATTCGTCCTAATTGTTTTGCGAAGTTGGCTTATCGGCGAGTTGTCTTGCCTACCGCTGTTGTGTATGAATCAAGCTACCTTCGAAGAGACATGTCTTTGGTCTCAGCCATCATGCGTAGCTCTAAACTGTGATCTTGAAGAAACTTATATGCTTCTGATCCATCATTCTGGTCCTCCACAGTTTGTTGTTTTCTTTTGTCTTTGGGTTTAGCTTTCGCTTTTTTCTGTCCGGTAGGACGCTCCTCCTGTACAAGTTAGGTAAACTCGTGTTCCGTTCCGTCGGTCGATGTGTAGTTGCAATTGTCGTCCAACCTTATACACTTGCTTGCTTCACTTTCTGCGTCGAGCTCCGGCTACTCGATATGTACTTGACATTACGGGAACCTCTTGACATCTCATTTGGGGTGCCCCTTCACTAGGTTCCAAACATGCTTCCAAGCGAACTCGTGTTTCTCCTCGTTTTTGTAATCAGTTTCTGCACCTGCCATGATTTGAGCATCCGCAATTAGCACATCTCTTAAAATTTGCTGACTTTTTGTTGGGCTGATGCCAGTGATCCTTACAATTATTCCACGTGTGTGTTGTGTCGGTTGGGTTCCTCAAAAGTCTGAAGCTCGGTCTTTTGGGACTTCCCTCTGATACTATCCATAGAATGGTTGAGTCATGCCTTTGTCAATCGAACCTCCTCCTCAATGCTCCATCCCAGCCTCAGAGGTGTAGTTTGTTAGTCTTAGTGCCTGTAGTCCAATCATAAAATGTCCAAATGTAAATACCACCGTTGGCAATATAATAAAGCGGCTTTCATATTACTTAAGTGTTGGAGTAATATACCGATGTGTGTTCCTGATCTATGCCCACCATACGAATAGAACCATAGATCGAGATGGATCACACTCGATGGGGTCCCTAGTCAACAAGCTTCACTAGAAGCGACTAGTATGAAAGATGACTTTTGATGGCTTACGTTTATTTGGTCATTGGAAAGGGTTTCGGAGTCTGATCATAGATATCATGTGGCACATGATATTGGACAACCCGACCTGAATATGTTCCAAAAATTAAGTCATGAACGTATTCAGAGTCATAGCTTATCATGTATCCATAGACCAAGGATTCTCTGTAGTTACTATGCAGTAAACAACTAAGTTTGACCTGAGCTCTCTGACTCTCATGGAGGACAACGTAGTGCAACTAATTTTCTTTCGTTTTCATCCTTTTGTTCTGAGCTATTGTCTTTGTATGATGCTTATTGTAATCTAGTCGTTGGAACTGCAACTAAGTTATCATCGGCCAAGAAAGTAGAGGTTGTCCATGTTCGACCGGCCAAAAAGCCGACTACGGCGGTCTCCCTCTTTCGTGCTTCTGGTGCTTGACGTTCTCGACGGAAGCGATGCGATCGACAATCTTGTTTGGTCAAAGAGAAGGACAGACCCGACGTTCATTCGGGTTCAAAGAAGGTAGTTGAGAATTCTGAGATGAATGCCGTTTCAAGAGGTTTCAAGGTCGTGCGAGACAAGACACATGCAACAGAGCTTACAGTGAAATCCGATCGTCCAAGAACTGAGGTATTCATGTATAACCTACCGTACGACACAACTGTGAAATGGTTAAGGAATATGTTCAGTCCATTTAGGGAGATCATTTCCGCTTCTGCCCATCTCAAGGCCAAATCGAAAGGGGTGCCTCTTCGGGTTTATTGAATTTGCATCTATAGTCGCAGCTACGCATGCGGTAGAGAACTAAATTCAATGGTTTTGTTCTGATGGTGGCGTTCGCGCGCCCTGGTAGAAGTCGAAAAGTTCGAAATCTCGCGAAACAGAGGCTTCGATGCTCTATAATTAGTTCGGATACAACGCCAGACTAGTATCGTCGTGACGCTTCTCCGACGTAGATTTGAGGACTATATGTTTCATTGCCGGTGATTGTGTCGACGTTAAAGACTATTGCACCGAACATTACGCAGATTCCGATATTAGAAGATCGTGCATCTTTCCAGCTGGTTCATCAGGATATTGTGGTTACAGGTTTGATTTCGAATTCTGTTGTGGATCATGTGAGTGATCCTGGTTTGAATTCGAATTCGCAGGCAATGAATTCCCATGTTTCTCTGGTGATTGATGCTAGCGTTGAACATGATTTTTCTGCGATTAGGAAGTGGATTGGGCCAATGCTTTTGGTTCCAATTATTGCTTTAGAGCACATCATTCAACTGCTCGAGCCTTTAGGTACAAGCTTGGGCCTTTTGTCTTCAGTCCCAAGTATTTTGGGTGTTGAATCTATGGATCGGGCCACAGTTCCTTTGGTTGAGGCTCGGACGTCAAGCGGACCTAAAGTTGTTGAGGTCTCGGGTGGTGATTTTCAAGCCGAGCAGGATTCGAAGTCGAACTCTGAAAGGGTTGGATCGGTAAAGATTTTGGAAAAAGTTGGTCCTTTAGGGGACGGTGGTCCTAACGAGACTCAACAAGATAGTCCGTGGAAGGAGGCCTTTCTCAAGCCTCCGAAATTTATGGGTCGACAATCGAAGCAGTCGTCTTGAACTTCGAATCGTCATCTATAATCAAACTCCGGAATCTCATTCCAATGACTAACAGAATGCAAGCCATCTTTCATGCTAGTCGCTTCTAGTGAAGCTTTCTTGACTAGGGACCCATCGAGTGTGATCGATCTCGATCTATGGTTCTATTCGCATGGTGGGCATAGATAAGAACACACATCGATATATTACTCCAACACATAAGTAACATAAACCCGCTTTAATTTTATTGCTAACGATGATATTTACATTTGGACATTTACGATTGGATTACGAGCACTAAGACTAACAGGTTAGAGGTGGCGATACATCACTGAACGTATGGAATCCCGATGGGTACTTGAGGGGTTTTGAATCGGCCATTGTGCAGCTGGAAGAAACGACGATGATGGAGAGAAGGTCAGATAAACTCCATCGAATTTGGACGCTCGTTGAAACGGATGCAATGTACAATGCTCGGAGAAACGCCGGCGAAGTTGGACAGCTTGGAGAAACACTGGTGAACGAATACGATCGGAAAAACGTCGGTGACTGGTGAAGCTTGAAGAAACACCGATGATTGAGTTGTAGAGGATTCGTGAAGAAGAAGCGTTGGTTCGGATATTTAAATCCGAAATTAACTTTCTGCTTTAATAACTTGTCACGCGTCGCGCTTCGATTCGTTGGGATCCAAATCCGTCGAATGGACTCGTGTAAGGGTATGAAGAATCTTCAATGTCGATTACACGGTTTTGAAGATTCGAAAAAAACACGATGTCAAAAACCTGTCATCCGTATAAATCGACAACACGACCATTCCATGAATCGACGTTACCATAGATGGTCTCATAACCGATTCGGAGGAACACGTCGTAGACATAGACGGGCCCATTCAAAGATTCCATCAGGAATTTGGCAGCCACGTGTTGGGTCGTCAAAGCAATAGGACGCCTACTTGCTACGTGTCTAAAAGGACAACATAAAACAATAAAACAATTTATTTTATTAATATAGTTGTTTGAATGGGGAATGCCTGAAATTAACAAATGTGAAAATTAAAAACTGCTCCCGGTGAGGATTGAACTCACGACCTTTCGCTTACGAAGCGAACGCAATACCACTATGCTACGGAAGCTTATGTCCTTATAATTTTACAGTATATATTTAACAACTAAGTACACCAAGAAGGAACTCAAAATGGAATTGATCAGGAGGCTTTTGGGATTTATATTATAGCTGAGGGGTTTAATCCCATTATTTACGTTGAAGCTCTTGCAATGTCATATATATGTTCTAATTCTTATTTATTTACGTTGAAGCTTCGGACAGAAATTGTTGATTGCTTTGATGGAGGCTGTAAAGGGGCGGTCTGATCAGTTTTATTGCTTTAAATGTTGATATAAGAAATTCTGTTCAATATTATTTTTGTTGTATGATAGTAGGTGCGGATACCGTGCGATGTGCAGTGTATAGTGTAAGAATTGGTATATTATATCCAACTGAAAAAGTTAACAAAAATATGAAATGAGAAGTCTCGGATTGGACGCTATGATTAAAATAAAATGAATCATCTTTCAACGAATTTAAAACGTAATGCAAATTAAATTCAAGAAGAGTCGAAAGGCGAAATACAATCAAGAAAATGTTGATGGAAATAAAAAAGGAATATAGATTTGAAACTGGTAAACAAAACACCCCACAACAGTCTAGCTCTAAAATTGACTACTATAACGGTGCAATTACTATCATCTTAAAAAAGAAATATACGCTGCCTAACAAATTCACAATTCAATTAATTTTATATAAGCCTGTCCTAGAATCCATTTTTTAATTGGCATATTCCTAAATATACATGTCCACAATTTCTTATGAACAGGGTGTAGCGTCACTCCATCCAATTTATTATGGGTTTGATCGTATATACATCTTACATCATTGCAACATGAACTAGAATATGTCCAACAAAACATTGAGGAATAATATCAAGCAATGTTCCCTTAACTGATCACCCTTGTAAAGGATGCTTCCTTGAGCAACTCTATGCTGAAAGACAAGAACAATATTATAGCACTGCCCACAGTATATGTTAAATAATCCAGACATAACCACAAGAAAATCAAGCAAAGCATGTTCAATATAAATATAATACAATAACAGAAACCATCATGAAAATGTAAACAAACCTCCTCTTTCAGCTTAATATGCTGCCTTTCTTTTCTTGAATATGTTTTTGGAGCTTGTGTAATTGTTTTATATGTTAGTTCTCTCAACTTCAAAATGTTCACGTTCTCTTCTGAAAAGGTAAGCAATTGCACTTTGAATTGCTTGAGTCTAAACAAACCAACCCAACATATGACAATAAAGTGTCACATGTACAGGGAAACCTAGGAGTACTCATTCAGATCATGTCATAAGTGAAGTTAGAAAAATCTTGCACTACAATCAGTTTGAGTGAAAGTATATCAAAGATGGTATTAAGACAATAAAGAGTTGACTAAAACACATGTCTGTAGTTGCTCTGATTATGAAGTTGGCAATAATCTCCTCGTCATTCACAACGGCAGCCACCAATTCATCCCCCAAAGCATTTTTTTTTTGATCAGAGAAGTTTTATAAGCCTTATTCTCAAAATGGGATATAGACAGTCTGCTCGAGGACAGACCAAAACCACAAACTACAAGAGAAAACATTTGCTTGCTGAGCTACATTGGCATGGCCATAATACATGAGATCAAAGCAACCATCCATGTAAACTCGTATGCATTTCTTTTGACATCTTTTTATATAGAAAATCCCAGAGTTTGATCATAAGTACGGTAACAAAACGTAACAAATGGTTTAAACAACATATAAAATGTAAATTAGTTACCAGTTTTAACCTTTTCCTTGCCTTTATGACTCTTTTGCTTAGTTTTGTCCTTGGTGTGATGGAGATGAACCTTAAGCCAAAGAGTTTTTTTCCATCCCTTCAAACATTAAATTTTACAAATAGATTTATCAAATAAGAAAGAATAAACAGCATGCATTAAATAACAGTGAGTAATATGACCAAAATAAGCATATAACCAGCATGTTGAATTATAGTTCGGCCCTTGTTGTGGTAGAAGGAAGCCATAATTCAAAGAAGTTCTGCCCAGTCCTTGGAATAGTGAATTTTACAAACAGATTTGCAATCCAAGAAATAATTTCAAGCTTGGAAACTTACAACTTGCAAGCCAATACCATGTATATTCTTGACATCGAACTAAAAATGGCCAATAGTTAACACGAAATTGTTGGAATATCATATCAATTTTATATTTAGAGCTTAGACCAACAAATTGAACAAATGAATATTAAAATATAGAAAAAACACAAGTTAATCTAGTAAACAACCTCGCTAGAATACACACAGTGGTCTTTTTTCTCTCTCTCTGAAAAGCGTCCTAACCCTAGATCTATCGAGTCCCCGCCGCCCTTTTCCTCCTTCGCCGGCTCCGATCTCTGGCTTCAGCCTTGATCGTTGCCGGCAAGGACCGCTTCTCGGTACTTTTCCTTGGCCGGTGACCTTGCTACTTTCCCTTTTTTGAGCTTTGACCGTCGGCCTCTTGTTTTGTCCACCTACGCTTCATTCTCCGGCCGTCTATTCTTCGTCTCCGGCGATACTGGTCTGGATTTGTAGTGGGAGTTGCTTCTCGACCTTTGTGGTCGTAGATCAAGGCAGATCTAGAGGTTCGTTTGTTCGATTGGGTGACGTGCTTGTGGTTGGGTGGATCGTCTCCGTAGATCGTGGGTTCGGGTCGAGCTTCGCCTTCACCGGAGGACGATTGGTTCCCTGACGACTTTCCAGACTCGCTCCTCCGTTTGGCTTCGGCTCGAGTTTCTCTTTTTCCTCTTTTTCCTCAGTTTTCTTTTTCCGAGCCTCCCTGCTTCTCGAGGGGTTTTAGCCAAGAGGCTCGTCGTTCGTGTGGCTGTTGCAGGGGCGCTGCAGAGTCGATTGCTTCTGGTGGTCCTGCTCTGGGGGAGTGTCGGCAAAGTCTTGCCTGGTACCGGGACTCTTTGGTATCAACCTTTCCCCGTTCATTGCACTTTAACTCTCACTCTTGCACCATGGTGATTCATTGCTCTATCCCTAGAATTAGCACTTTTCGATTTTCACTGTTTCCCCTTTTTGTTATTGTTTGGGGGCTCGTCGGTCTGTGGTGCTGGCCACCGTCGAGTTATTTATGGTCATTGGACCCTTAGTGTGAAGTCGGAAAGAGTACTCGTGTCATGTCAGATTTCCCCTTGGTCCAGAGGAGACACATACATCGGGGCTACCGGAAACATCCCTGAGGGACACATATCGTCGGGATTCTCGGAAATGCCCCCAAAGGACCATAGGTCATCGGGGTGAAACAAGGTAACCTTCCCAGAATGCTCCCGCAGGACGCATACACTCAGGTGAATCACAAATAACCATTCCCCGCAGGGTAAACCGTCCAATTCCCCGCAGGGTAAACCAACCAATGCCCCGCAGGGTCAACCATCCAATGCCCCGCAGGGTCAACCATCCAATTCCCCGCAGGGTAAACCAACCAATGCCACGCAGGGTCAATGTCACGCCCCAAATCCGGTATTGACCGGACTCGAGACGTGACTTGAAGATAATACAACATATAACAACAAAAGTGTCTCAAATCCAATATAACTCTCCAAGTTTAGTTTCCATCAAAATATTTCAAGTAAAATCTCCATAATAAATTCTTTAAACATAAGGTTCTACACCAAAAATAGGACCATAATCGTCTCTAAAGATAAAAGCACTCGGACCCACAGAAGCTTCCGAGCCTCGAGTCCGCTACTCATCAAGCAAGCCTGTACAAACAGTAAACAAACAACAATGGTGAGCTTGCGCTCAGTAGGGAAAATCATAAATCATTTAACCTCCACTTTGGTAATAAAAGTAATTTAATATGACGACGCGATTTACCATTAATACCACTACTCACTTAGGGGCTGGAAGAATAGGCAAAGATACGAATAATATCACAATCTTAAAGATAACGGTAACTTTTAAGAGAATAAGTGAAAGCGTTGTAAACATTTGATAACCATTAAGATGGGAACATGTAAATATCACACCAACAGCTCGAATCCTCAATACTCCGATCCACGAATAAGTTCTTGTGTCATGTCGGATCCCATACTCCGATCCACAGAAATTTCACAGTAATTTCGGCATGACCCGTTCGTATTTTCCACTAACCATCCACTTAAGTGGGACATCCAACAATCAATTTCACACAACATTTATCGCACCAGGCACACCATAATCATCAACGTACACTCCACAGTAAAGTACCGCAGTACCACTCGGGTTTCTACCCTTTATTCAATTCACATCCAATTGGATAATCATTTAAAATTTAATCCTTAAATAACAGTTAACATCTTAACCAAGTCATCACTCCAACAATTCAACACTTTAACAATTTAACACTTAAATAAATCAAGAAGTCAACACTTCAATGAGTCAACACTTCAATCTTATCAATCATGGAACGAACAACCAAGGTGGTAATGCACTTAACAAACGATTTACTCAACAACCAATTTATAACGGCTTGATCATTGCTCGTTAACCCAATCCCGATCTCAACCATTCGGCTTCACCGATCACTGTAACTTACAGTCAATAGGGCAAGGATACCAATCAAGCAATGCAACCATCGTAATATAAAATATTCAAACTTAACAACCATTGAAACAATCAAGACTCGCGTCGTTCCAGCTCTACGCCTCAAATGTTTCCGACTTGCGTCACTGAGTATCACGACTTAGACCACCTAAATCTACCCACCTAATTTACGTTCGGTCCGAGGTTTTGAAAACAAGTTCAAAATGAAAACCGGGCTCTGATACCAAATTTTCACGCCCCAAATCCGGTATTGACCGGACTCGAGACGTGACTTGAAGATAATACAACATATAACAACAAAAGTGTCTCAAATCCAATATAACTCTCCAAGTTTAGTTTCCATCAAAATATTTCAAGTAAAAGCTCAATAATAAATTCTTTAAACATAAGGTTCACAACCAAAAATAGGACCATAATCGTCTCTAAAGATAAAAGTACCCGGACCCACAGAAGCTCTCGAGCCTCGAGTCAGCTACTCATCAAGCAAGCCTGTACAAACAGTAAACAAACAACAGGGGTGAGCTTGCGCTCAGTAGGGAAAATCATAAACCAATTAACCTCTAATGTGGTAATAAAAGTAATTTAATATGACGACGCGATTTACCATTAATACCACTACTCACTAAGGGTCTGGAAGAATAGGCAAAGATACGAATAATATCACAATCTTAAAGATAACAGTAACTTTTAAGAGAATAAGTGAAATCGCTGTAAACATTTGATAACCATTAAGATGGGAACAGCTAAATATCACACCAACAGCTCGAATCCTCAATACTCCGATCCACGAATAGGTTCTTGTGTCATGTCGGATAAGGGTCTGGAAGAATAGGCAAAGATACGAATAATATCAGAATCTTAAAGATAACGGTAACTTTTAAGAGAATAAGTGAAAGCGCTGTAAACATTTGATAACCATTAAGATGGGAACATGTAAATATCACACCAACAACTCGAATCCTCAATACTCCGATCCACGAATAGGTTCTTGTGTCATGTTGGATCCCATACTCCGATCCGCAAGAGTACTTGTGTCATATCAGATTTTCCCTCGGTCCAAAGGAGGCACATACATCGGGCTACCGGCAACATCCCTGAGGGACACATATCGTCGGGATTCTCGGAAATGCCCCCAAAGGACCATATGTCATAGGGAACCAAGGTAATGCTCCCATAGGGCGCATACACTCGGGTAAATCCATAAGTAACCGTTCCCCGCAGGGTAAACCATCCAAGTGCCCCGCAGGGTCAACCATCCAATGTCCCGCAGGATCAACTAAACAACGCCCCGCAGGGTCCTCCAATCAATATCCCGTAGGATTAACCAACCAATGCCCCGCAGGGTCCACAACCAATATCCCGTAGGATTAACCAACCAATGCCCCGCAGAGTCCTCCAATCACTATCCCGCAGGATTAACCAACAAATGCCCCGCAGGGTCTACAACCAATAACCCGCAGGATTAACCAACCAATGCCCCGCAGGGTCCACAACAAATATATCCCGCAAGATTAACCAACAAATGCCCCGTATGGTCCACAACCAATATCCCGCAGGATTAACCAACAAATGCCCCGCATGGTCCACAACCAATATCCCGCAGGATTAACCAACAAATGTCCCGCAGGGTCCACAACCAATAACCCGCAGGATTAACCAACCAATGCCCCGCAGGGTCCACAACCAATATCCCGCAGGATTAACCAACAAATGCCCCGCATGGTCCACAACCAATATCCCGCAGGATTAACCAACCAATGCCCCGCAGGGTCCACAACCAATATCCAGCATGATTAACCAACCAATGCCCCGCAGGGTCCTGCAATCAATATCCCGCAGGATCAACCAAACAATGCCCTGCAGGGTCTACCAATCAATATCCCGCAGGATCAACCAAACAATACTCCGCAGGGTCTACCAATCAATATAACCAAACTTAGAAATCCACAGATTCATCAATACACACCACAGGGGATTCATACCCACAATCACACTTACCAGCATACTTACCAACCATATTCCATCGGTCTATCACTCACCCGACCATACCATTTGGCACAATCAATTACACTCATTCATTCATTCAATCATACAATAATCCAATCATTCATTCGATCATTCAAGCATACAATTTATCTAGTTTCATTAGACCCTTAATTCATCTTAAAACTAAGCAAGCAATGCATGTGAGGCAACCACAACCAATCCTATGGCTTATCTCAGCCTTTCTACCAGTAAAGCAATTTCCAAAGTATTGAAAGCGAGTTAAACTAGTTATTCCCATCCTATGCATGCATACTAGACACGTCTGGTTATTAGTAATTGAAAGACGATTATTCTAGTTATTCGCATCCTATATGCAATCTAGGACCTTTCCAATTTTATTAACCTAATAGGCATACTAAAGCATTATTTAAACGAGGAGTTTAGTACTTTCCCTACCTTGTGCTCTTCCTCTAATAAATCTTCTAGTTGACGAAGTCCAAGCTAGTCTCCTCTCCGTCTTCACTCGGTTACGAAGCTCGGTACACGGTCTTGGATCATAACAATACCAAAATTAGTAACTAAACGGAGTGGTCTTCAACTTCAATTACAGAACAATCCTCCATGAAAAGAAATAGAGTCAAAGAAATGATCCTGGAATCGAATTGGACTCAAAAATAAAGGTTTTGGGTTCAGGAGCTCAGGCCCGGAATACGGTCTGAAACGCATCACAGGCCGTGCCGGAACCTGGCACAGACCGTGTCACAGACCGGCCCGGTATCCAGCACGGACCGCGCGACGCACCGGCCCGGAATCTGACACGGACCGTGTGAGGTCCCGTGCCGGATTCACGCCTGTTCCGTGCCGCGTACCGTGCCGGTACCTGGCCCGTTCCGTGCGGCCTGCCATGCAGGCACATGGCCCGGTCCGTACCGAACCAGTGCAGGACCTTCCCCTTTGTTCCCCAACTCGGGTTTCACGAAAATCAGACCAAAAACTCCATTTCCAACTTCTCCCAACTCCAAAATGTTCATCAAAAACCTTCAAACCTCAACACCCTCAATGGGTTTCATCAAAACTTCAACCAACACAATCAAAACAACCTAACTTCACTACTTCTCTCCAATCAACAACCAAGGAAACTAGTCCTTCAAGTTCAAGCCAAAAACCCACAAGACCCAAACTAGAAAGTGGATGAAATGGGAAGTTCCATACCTTTAGGATGAGGAGATGATGAAGCTAGTAAGCTTTAAGAGGTGAAATGAAGAAGAGACGAGCCAGAAATCCTCTTTTTTCTCTCTTTCTTCTTGCTCAAGCCAAGTAGCCTCTCCCTTTCTCTCCTTCTAGCAATACTCAGCTGCAACCAAGAGTGAATGGCTGAATTGTATCCAACAATTGCCTTAAATGACCTAAATGTTAAATGACCAAAATTCCCTTTCAAGTTCTATCCACTTAAAGGCTTTAGGGAGGGGTAAAAGGTCATTTTAACTCATTTTCTTCTCATCCAAGACTCCAATGCCATGTGGCATTGTGGGAGCCACTTTCTTTTAATTTAAATCCAGCAGTCCAAAATTAATCGGAAAAAAGTCGATAAAAAGTTCAAGTTTGACCGAAACTTGACCTACCCAATATTACAGTCAAACGAAAGGTAACGACCCAACTAAGCTAACCGTGATTGTGGCTAAGCTTTTTGGGCCCCGGAAAGGTCCCGAATGACTTCCAGAGTCATCGGTTGACTTTTCCAGCCGAAAGTCAAACTTCGTCCAAAGTTCACCGATTCGACCGGGATCGACTGGGGCGGTTCTTACAGTCAACCATCAAATTCCCCGCAGGGTAAACCAACCAATGCCCCGCAGGGTCAAACAACCATCGGCCATGATACTACCCCACACCGGAATCCTCCCTCGGTGTAGGTACCATGTCGGACCACAATTCATCTTAAAACACACACAAAAGGCTAACATGCCAACACATCGTATAACCAAACTTAGAAATCCACAAGTTCATCAATACACACCACATGGAATTCATACCAACAATTACACTTACCGCCATACTTACCAACCACGTTCCATCGGTCTATCACTCACCCGATCATACCATTTGGCACAATCAATTACACTCAATCATTCATTCAATCATTCAATCATTCAAGCATCCATTCAATCATCCAATCATTCAAGCATACAATTTATCTAGTTTCGTTAGACCGTTAATTTATCATAAAGACTAAGCAAGCAATGCATGTGAGGCAACCACAACCAATCCTATGGCTCATCACGGCCTTTCTACCAGCACGACAATTTCCCAAGTATTGAAAGCGAGTTAAAACTAGTTAATCACATCCTATGCATGCATATTAGTAATTGAAAGACGATTATTCTAGTTATTCGCATCCTATATGCAATCTAGGACCTTTCCAATTTTATTAACCTAATAGGCATACTAAAGCATTAAATTGCAAGAGGAGGTTAATACTCTCCCTACCTCAAGGTCTTCCTCTAATAATACTCTTAGCTGCTGAAGTCCGAGCTAGCTTTTTCTCCGTCTTCACTCGGGTCCAAGTCTCCTTCTCCTTTCGAGCTCTGGTACACGGTCTTGGATCACAAACAATACTAAAATTAACAACTAGCCAAAGACGGTTTTCACACTAATCTACTTCAAAACGCTCTAATGGTAACTCCCGATCCAAAGGAACGAATTTGGGCCCAAACTAGGCCCAATTAGGCAAACCTTAGCTTCTAGAAACCTGGCCCGGAACATGGCCCGTTCCATATCATAGACCGGCCCGGAATCCCAGCCAGAATGCACCACAGACCAGTCCGGAGCCAGACACGGACCGCGCGACACATCGACCGGAATCAGACACAGACCGTGCGAGGTGTCGTGTTGGAGTCCAGCCCGTTCCGTGCCGCGTACCGTGCCGGTATCCAGCCCGTTTCGTGCCGCGTGCCGTGTTGGAACGTGGCCCTCTCCAGGTCCCATTCCGTGCCGAACCAGACCAGACATCTCCCTTCTTCCCCAACTCGAACTCTGCAACAAACCCATCAAAATCTCAATTCCCAGCTTCATCAAGCTTCACCACAGTCCTCAATAACCTCCAAACTTCAACACCCTCAATGGGTTCCAACAAAACTTAAATAAGCACAACAAAACCAACCTAAACTTCACTAATTCTTCTCCAAAATCAACAATCAACAACCAATGAAGCTAGTTCTTCAAGTTCTAACCAAAACCCACAAAAACCCAAAATAGAAAGTAGATGAAAAGAGAAGATAAGAGTATACAAACCTTGAGGATGATGAGATGATGAAGCTAGGAAGCTTTTGGTGAAGAAATGGTGAAGAAATGAGCTGAAGTTCCTCCCTTTCCTCTCTTTCTTCTTGCTCAAGTTATGGAGCTCTCTTCTCTCTCTCTCTCCCTCTAGCTATTTTCGGCTGCAACAATTGTGAATGAGCTGAATTGTCTCCCACAATTGCTTTAAATGACCTAGGAATCCAATTTACCAAAAAGCCCTCTAAAGTTCTATCAATTTTAAGGCATTTGGGAGGGGTAAAAGGTCATTTGAGCCCATTTTATTTTCATCCAAGACTCTAATGCCAAGTGGCATTGTGGGAGCCACCTTTCTTTAATAAAATTTCAGCAGTCCAAATTTGTATCGAATTTAGCCGATAAAAAGTTCGAGTTTGACCGGAAGTTGACTTCTCCAATATTACAGTCAAACGAAAGGTAACGGCCCAACTAAGTTAACCGTGATGGTGGCTAAGCTTTTTGGGCACCGGAAAGGTCCCGAATGACTTCCGGAGTCATCGATTGACTTTTCCGGCCGAAAGTCAAACTTCATCGAAATCCATCGGTTCGACCGGGATCGATTGGGGGAAGTTCTTACACCTTCCATTCTTGTGGTAGGAATCGCCGTTTTGGAGTTGGCCAGCGATGGTAGTTGTTGTTTTTTTGGCTCCAACATGGGCCAATTGTTGGGCCCATGGAGCAAGCCCATTTAACTAATGTTTGATCCTATGTTTGTCTTGCGTTGCGATAATAGGAACAGTAGGGTTCCTGTGGAGGGTGTGGCGGCGGCTTGATCTGAATAGGGCAAAAGGGAGCTAGGCGTGTGGTCTTCTTCCTCCCTTGTGTTCTTGCTCCAAAATTCAAGAACTATTTCATATGTATACATACACGTGGTTGTGTTGCAAGAAAGGAACAAATATCAAGGTGGAGGTGTGTGGTGTCAAGTAAAGTAAATTCAATTTGGGGTTTCTTTCTTGAAGGTAAGCCATTGGTTCAGAGAATATTAATTCTTGATTCCATTGATTTTGGTTCCATAAAGCACATGCATTAATTTCTCATATTCTTGGGTGGTTGGAGTAATAACCACCGGGAAAGAAAAAGGAGAATGTGACTGTATATGATGGTGATAGGAGAAGAGATGAAAGCTTTCTCTTTTATGTTCTTGTGTGGAAGCTAGTATCAAGAAGTGTGTTCTTTGAGTTAATTTACCGGTAACAAAAGATTTTGTATTTTCTTTTGTGGTTTACCGATTTGTATTGAGAGGTAGAGAATTAAGTTTGTAATTCTCGGATTATTTCTCGGATAATACAAGGAGCTCGTCGTTGTCCCGTGGATGTAGGCACATTGCAAAACCACGTAAAAATATTGGGTCCTCTGTTTATATTTCTAAACTTTATTATTTGTTCCGGTAATTTGCGCTTATCAGACATTTAGTATTTATCGACTGGGTCCTAGGATCGGGGGTTGGAAAGTTAGGTTATCGGTGTCCGTTTGTGAATCGAATCATGTCGGTTCTTTTCCAAGGATCCGATTGATTTTCTAGGTGATTCTCGTATTCTGGTTTGGGGGTACTAGATTTACAACAAGTGGTATCAGAGCCCGGTTGAGCTATAAGTAGTTTAGAGCATCCTGGTTGTTTGGCTAGTTAATTGGTTATTGCTGTGTTTGCTGTGTTTGCAATTATGTCTGATCGAGCGCCCACATATCGGGATGAGGGTTATGTGAAGGTTCATGGGTTCGATATTATTCGATTTAATGGACGGAACAATTTTAAACCTTGGCAGATGGATTGTAAGGATATTCTGGTTAGTTTTGATCAGTTTGATGCGTTGGGAGATAAACCATCAGAGGGTGATCAGGTGGTTAGATGGAACAAGATGGATCAGAAGGTTTGTCGTACGATCCGCTTGTGTCTTTATCGGAATGTGGCTTACAATTTTGCAGATGAGACGACCGCCAAGGGTATTTGGGATAAGCTTCAGGCTATGTATCTTTAAAATGATCAGATGAGCGTGATGTATTTGCAGAAGAAGCTCTTCACTTTCAGGCTGCAATCATGTAAACTTATGACTGATCATATTACCGAGTTTGAGTGCTTGTACTCGGATTGTGTTTGCTTGGGAGCTAAGTATGAAGATAGTCAGAAAGCTTTATTCTTGTTGATTTCTTTGTTGCCGGAATGGGAGCCGTTTGTTGATCAGATGACTATGATGAACAAGGAGAAGTTTGTGTATAGTGACATTGTTCAGTCTATACTTGCAAAAGCTTCTAGGCAGAGTGCTGTGAGCGAGGATGTTCTAGCACATGGTCTCTCGGTTACAACGGGAAGAAATTCAGACAAGAGGTACAATAACAATAGAAGAAGTCGATCTCAGTCGAGGGGAAGAGATTTGTCTAAGGTTGAATGTTACAAATGTAAGCGTAAAGGCCATGCCAAGAAGGATTTCCAGAGTTGAAGGACAATCACACCAAACAAGATAAGGGAAAGGGAGTGGCAAATGTGGTTGAGGCACCAAAGATAATTGAGGATATTCATATCGACGGTGACCTAGCGCATGCTTTGTCAGCGGGTTCTAGTGATCATTTGTATGATGGTTGGTTGTTGGATACAAGTGCTTCATATCATTTTTGTCCGGTTCGGGACTGGTACACCACTTATCGCGAGGTGGAGGGTCGCTCAGTGTATATGGGTGATTCTCGACCCTGCAGGATGTTAGGTGTTGGCACAGTCAGATTCCAGCTAGTAGACAGGTCATGCAGACAGCTTACCGAGGTACGCCATATTCCGGATCTTGCAAGACGGTTGACTTCTCTTGGGTTACTTGAAGCTCAGGGATACAGGTACGTTGGTGAGAATGGCTATTGCAACGTTTATCATGGTGACAGGTTGCTATTATCGGCAATTAGGCATGCCAATCTCTATTTTCTTCAGGGTAATGTTGATGAGGGTGGAGCTATGGTCTCCACGGTTATTGATGAGAAGAGCTTGGTTCGCACTCAGTTATGGCACATGCGTCTAGGGCATGTAGGTGAGAGTGGACTGAAGACTTTGAGCAGGCGTGGCTTGCTTGGCGGTGACAAGATGGAAAAGCTTGATTTCTGTGAGCATTGTGTTTATGGGAAGCAATGCAGGGTCACTTTTGGTGACGGTATTCACAACACCGCGGGTATCGTGGATTATATCCACACTGATGTTTGGGGACCCTCGAGAGTTGCATCGAAGGGTGGGTTCCGGTATTTTGTGTCTTTTATCGACGACTTCAGTCGGAGAGTATGGATCTATACCATGAAGCATAAAAATGAAGTCAGTGATATTTTCAGGAAGTGGATGGCTATGGTTGAGAAGCAGACTGGTAGGGTGCTCAAGGTTTTGAGATCTGACAATGGCGGTGAGTACACCAAGGATCCCCTTAAGGTGTTCTGTGCAGAACATGGCATTAAGAGACACTTCACAGTGAAAAAGACACCACAGCAGAACGGGGTAGCAGAGCGGATGAATCGTACCCTATTAGAGAGAGCACGATGCATGTTGTCCAATGCAGGTTTGGGCAGAATATGGTGGGTTGAGGTAGTAAATACGGCGTGCTACTTGATTAACCGCTCTCCTTCATCAGTTATTGAATCCAAGGTTCCTATGGAGGTATGGTCCAGTAATCCTTTCGATTATTCTAACTTGAGAGCATTTGGTTGTCTGGCTTATTACCAAGTTAAAGAGGATAAGATTGGAGTAAGGGTCAAGAAGGCTATATTTATCGGTTATCTTGAGAATGTGAAGGGGTACAAGTTATGCTGCCCGAAAACTCAGAAGTTTGCGATTAGCCGGGATGTTACATTCCATGAGAAGGCTTTGCTACAGGAAAAGTGTGAAAGATGCAAGGATGGATATCATATTTGGAGAGGTGATAGCTTTGATGAAGATAAAGAAGATTATCATCAGGTGGAGCTTGGAGCTCCTAGTTCTAGTTCTCATTCGGATAGTTCTTAAGAGACGGTACTTGATGAGACGGTTATTGATGATGAGGTTCCTATTTGATGGGAACGAGGCCCTTACACACCAATAGGTTCAGCAGATTGAAACACCGTCTTTGGCAGCGGGTAGAGAATCGAGGGTCAGACAAGCACCAAGGAGATTCGGCTATGAGGAAGGCGTAGGTTGTGCTTTTCTAGTGAATGATTATAATGTTCCTACTACATACAAGCATGTTTTGTGTGGTGATCACAAAAGGGAGTGGGAGCACATCGTGAGGCCGATAGGGTGCAAGAGGATTTTCTTAAAGAAAGACGGGATTCTAAATTCCAAAGGTAATTGTACGGGTATAAGGTACAAGGCAAGATTGGAGGCTAAAGGATATGCACAAAGAGAAGGTGTGGGGTATGATGAGATTTTCTCTCCGGTGGTAAAGCACACTAGTCTCCGAGTTCTATTAGCACATGTAAAGCAGTTTGTTTTAGAGCTCGAGCGACTTGGTATTGTAATAACCACTCCCGGTCAACGCTAGTCAAACCTGCGAAAAGCAGGAAAATTTAAAAATTTTGAGCAAACACTGAATTGAACCGGAATTGGACCCCGAGTGTCATACCGGACTTAAGTTGACCCCGATATTGACCAAAGTGAGTTCCGGGGGACTCAGGGCAACTTTCTGATCAGTTTGGGAAATGCTGACTTTTCGCTGGAAAAGTCAACCGAGCGACGTTTTGGTCCATTCGAGGACCGTTTTGGATCCAAAAAGCTTAGCCGTCGTCGCAGCGATCTTAGTTGAGCCATTTCCTTGTAGCCCGTGAAGTTTCATAAATTCTTGGAAAAAGTGCCCGTTCGGGGCCCGAGACGTCCGAATTTCGCGAATCTGATTGAAAAATATCTAGGAGATAATTTTCAAAAAGGTGTGGGACCCACATGACACATGTCATGAATGTGGTAGAAGGAAAAAGGGAGGACAACTTTACCCTTGACTTTAAGGAAAAGACAAAATGAAAAGGGGGGGTATTTTGGTCTTTTTGCTATGTGTTAGTTTTGAAAAAATACAAAGATGAGACATGGATGGTGTTCGGCTATTTTGTGAAAATATGAGAGGTTTTTAGAGAGAGAAAAGGAAAGGGAAGAAGGAGAGAAAAGAGAAGGTGTTGTTAGAGTTTTGTCATTTCTCGATCATCCGTCCGGTGGATCGTCTCAACGATAAATGAATCGAGCTCACATCGACTTTCTCTACGGTGAGCACCTAACCGATTTTCATTTTGTTAAGTTTGAAATGTTAGGGTTTGGTTAGAAATGAGTAGTTTATGGTGGAAATGAGGTTTGGGGTTCGTTAGGAACGTTTTGGGGCAAAAAGGGAATTTTGCCAAGCTTGGGCGGGTGGGGCCCACGTGCTCGGGTGATCGGGTTTTGTGTTCGGGTGGTTTAGAACGTTCCGCGGATCATTTATCCACAACCGAATTGAAATTTGGAATTAAATTGGAAAAGTTGTAATTAACGGGTTTTAGAAACTTGAAACGCAAATTAAATGACTCGGAAGTCGGAATTCGATTCCGTCGAGTGCCTAGGAACCCTTGAATTATTCTAAGACTGTAGAAACGAAAACGGGAATTTTTGGAGCCCCGGAAGGGCATTTACAAAACCCGGGCAGATTCGCCACGTCGGGCGAATCGGGCCTTTACGGGTCTTTGATCGAAAAAGTCGAGTAATTGGGAAGTTTGGGAGTGATCGAAATTGTCGGGGTTAAGTTTGGACATCGAGTTTAATGATTTTCAGTTTATCCCTGCGAGTTGTTAAGTGCCTTTAAATTGTGTTCTTTTAGATCGTGCCACGGACCGAGGCAAGGGAAAGCTGGGTGAGTGACTGAGATCATCACCAGAGCTCGTGGGTTGGCTTTTGGGAGAACACGCACGAGGTAGGGAAAAGTAGCCGTATCTCGGCCCTGACTAGGGAAAGTTAATAGTAGAAATGCATGTGACACTAGGGTGTCGTGGGTTAAGTAGGTTATCGAATATTAGAAATTCATGATACGGGAACGTATCGAATATTGGAAATGCATGTGACACTTAGTAGTGTCGTAGGAGCAGAGAACTTAGCGTTATTAGAATTACTGGAGGCATATGACCATGCCCGGATGTTGATTGCGAACTTATCGATATTAGGAGTACTGGAGGCATATGACCATGCCCGAAGGTTGATTGAGAAACTGTTGATGTTAGGACTGTTGGAGGCTTTGGTTAAGCCGGAGGTTGATTGTTTATTTGGTGTCTTGGGTGGCCATGAGAGCACGTGTTTTATTGTTGAGTCTTGGGTGGGCATGAGAGCCCGTGTTATTAATTGTGTTTTGGGTGGCCATGAGAGCCCGTACTTTACTGCTGGGGTTTTGGCTGGCCTGACCGAGTTAGAGTCTCGGGAGGTTGCGAGCATTCTTTGGCTGGCTTACGAGTTAGAGTCTCGGTAAGTTGCGAGCGTGTATTATTGTCGAGTTTTGGGTGGCCATGAGTGCCCGTGGGGTTGTTGAACCCGTGTTTTTACCTTTTGTGTTTTGGGTGGCCATGAGTGCCAGTGGGGTTGGTGAACCCGTGTCTTTATTGGCGGTGTGTCTTGGGAGGCCGTGAGTGCCTGTGGGGCTGTTGAGTCCGTGTTTTGACTGTTGGTGTGTCTTGGGAGGCCGTGAGTGCCGGTGGGGCTGTTGAGTCCGAGTTTTACTATTGGTGTCTTGGTGGCCATGAGTGCCTGTGAGTGTTGAACCTGTGTTTTTACTAGTTGTTGAACTTGCTTGTGATTGTGATTGTGATTGACTGAGATCATCACCAGAGCTCGTGGGTTGGCTTTTGGGAGAACACGCACGAGGTAGGGAAAAGTAGCCGGATCTCGGCCCTGACTAGGGAAAGTTAATAGTAGAAATGCATGTGACATTGGGGTGTCGTGGGTTAAGTAGGTTATCGAATATTAGAAATGCATGATACGGGAACGTAGCGAATATTGGAAATGCATGTGACACTTAGTAGTGTCGTAGGAGCAGAGAACTTAGCGTTATTAGAATTACTGGAGGCATATGACCATGCCCGGAGGTTGATTGCGAACTTATCGATATTAGGAGTACTGGAGGCATATGACCATGCCCAGAGGTTGATTGAGAAACTGTTGATGTTAGGACTGTTGGAGGCTTTGGTTAAGCCGGAGGTTGATCGTTTATTTGGTGTCTTGGGTGGCCATGAGAGCCCGTGTTTTATTGTTGAGTCTTGGGTGGGCATGAGAGCCCGTGTTATTAATTGTGTTTTGGGTGGCCATGAGAGCCCGTACTTTACTGCTGGGGTTTTGGCTGGCCTGACCGAGTTAGAGTCTCGGGAGGTTGCGAGCATTCTTTGGCTGGCTTACGAGTTAGAGTCTCGGTAAGTTGCGAGCGTGTATTATTGTCGAGTTTTGGGTGGCCATGAGTGCCCGTGGGGTTGTTGAACCCGTGTTTTTACCTTTTGTGTTTTGGGTGGCCATGAGTGCCAGTGGGGTTGGTGAACCCGTGTCTTTATTGGCGGTGTGTCTTGGGAGGCCGTGAGTGCCTGTGGGGCTGTTGAGTCCGTGTTTTGACTGTTGGTGTGTCTTGGGAGGCCGTGAGTGCCGGTGGGGCTGTTGAGTCCGAGTTTTACTATTGGTGTCTTGGTGGCCATGAGTGCCTGTGAGTGTTGAACCTGTGTTTTTACTAGTTGTTGAACTTGCTTGTGATTGTGATTGTGATTGACTGAGATCATCACCAGAGCTCGTGGGTTGGCTTTTGGGAGAACACGCACGAGGTAGGGAAAAGTAGCCGGATCTCGGCCCTGACTAGGGAAAGTTAATAGTAGAAATGCATGTGACACTGGGGTGTCGTGGGTTAAGTAGGTTATCGAATATTAGAAATTCATGATACGGGAACGTATCGAATATTGGAAATGCATGTGACACTTAGTAGTGTCGTAGGAGCAGAGAACTTAGCGTTATTAGAATTACTGGAGGCATATGACCATGCCCGGATGTTGATTGCGAACTTATCGATATTAGGAGTACTGGAGGCATATGACCATGCCCGAAGGTTGATTGAGAAACTGTTGATGTTAGGACTGTTGGAGGCTTTGGTTAAGCCGGAGGTTGATTGTTTATTTGGTGTCTTGGGTGGCCATGAGAGCACGTGTTTTATTGTTGAGTCTTGGGTGGGCATGAGAGCCCGTGTTATTAATTGTGTTTTGGGTGGCCATGAGAGCCCGTACTTTACTGCTGGGGTTTTGGCTGGCCTGACCGAGTTAGAGTCTCGGGAGGTTGCGAGCATTCTTTGGCTGGCTTACGAGTTAGAGTCTCGGTAAGTTGCGAGCGTGTATTATTGTCGAGTTTTGGGTGGCCATGAGTGCCCGTGGGGTTGTTGAACCCGTGTCTTTACCTTTGGTGTTTTGGGTGGCCATGAGTGCCCGTGGGGTTGGTGAACCCGTGTCTTTATTGGCGGTGTGTCTTGGGAGGCCGTGAGTGCCTGTGGGGCTGTTGAGTCCGTGTTTTGACTGTTGGTGTGTCTTGGGAGGCCGTGAGTGCCGGTGGGGCTGTTGAGTCCGAGTTTTATTGTTGGTGTCTTGGTGGCCATGAGTGCCTGTGAGTGTTGAACCTGTGTTTTTACTGGTTGTTGAACTTGCTTGTGATTGTGATTGTGATTGCGGATCCCGGTAGGTTGCAAGCATTCGTTGGGTGGCCTGACCCAGTTTGAGTATCAACAGGTTGCAAGCATTCTTTGGCTGGCCTGACACAGTTTGAGTATCAACAGGTTGCAAGCATTCTTTGGCTGGTCTGACACAGTTTGAGTATCAACAGGTTGTAAGCATTCTTGGGCTAGCCTGATCCGATTTTGAGTATCAACAGGTTGCAAGCATTCTTTGGCTGCCCTGGTCCGAGTTTGAGTATCACAGGTTGTAAGCATTCTTTGGCTAGCCTGATCCGGGTTCGTGTGAGTGGGAGAGGTTACCGAGCAGCTGGTATGCGATCCTTCGTGATCTTGTTTGGTGTGCGATCCTTTGTGATCTTGTTTGGTGTGCGATCCTTTGTGATCTTGTTTGGTGTTGCGTAGCTTTCGTTTGAGTCATTGGAAGAGGTCGTGATCGTTGAGTCGGGTCTACTTTACGTGTCAAGGTGTCGAGTTGGTCAAGGAGGGTAACTGTGGGTGTGTTCAGTTGGAGTACTTGGGTCGGGGACAGTGACCCCCAGAGTTGAGTTTGTTGTGGGTGTTACCGGCATTGTCTACTAATTATGCCGTAGTCAGTCTGTTATCTGTGGTCGTGAGCGAACGCTCACCCCTAGCTGCTTTTCCTACAGGTACTGACTGCAGGACGGACTAGGTGAGCTCTCGAAGCTTGTGGAGCTAGGAGCGGAGTCCGGGTTTTTGTCTTTTGAGTCTAGTGACGGATACCCTATACTTTTGTCCACGTGTTGGGACATATTTTAAGTTGTATTTATTATTTTGATTAATTAAAGGGAGATTTTAAAGTGTTTATCCAAAACAGGTTTCATTGTTTTATAGTTTTAAAACGTTCACATTCCAGGTTCGGTTTTACTGAAATTGGGGCTTGACAGCTTGGTATCAGAGCTCGAGGTTTCACACCTCGGACTGTGCGTCAATTAGGTGGGGAGAGTCGAGTCGGTAAAGTCCCGTCGTGTGTTGGGTACGCAGGTCGGGAACCGTGTGTAGACCCGTCGGGTTTTGAGTCTTGTTTGTGCGTGTGTGTATGTGCAGTACGGGGTTACTGGCATACTGTTTGTGTGTGCTGCGTGAAACATTTTTAAGCTGTCGCGGGTCGACTCGGGAGCGCTCCTGTAGTCGAACGTGACAGTGCTGATATCAAGTCGGTACAACGTAGTTCGGGGACGCCTGAACCGGGTTGTAACTACGTAATGCCAAGTTTGATTTTTTAAAATGAAAAGGGAGAAAGTTTTAAAATTGATTGGCCATGTGGGCGTGTTTGATTTTGATTGGCCCGGTGGGCGTGTTGTTGTTGATTGGCCCGGTGGGCGTGTTTGGTTTTGATTGGCCCTGTGGGCGTGTTTTGATTGTGGGTTGGCCCGGTGGGCGTTTTTCGACTTTGGTTGGCCCTGTGGGCGTGTGTGTAGGATGGTTGGTCCGGTGGGTGCGTTTTAATTTCGGTTGGTCCGGTGGGTGCGTTTTTGTTGGCCCGGTGGTCGTGTTTCGGTTTGGTTGGCCTTGTCGGCTGGTGTTTGAAGTTTAGTGACTTGTGGTTTGGTCAGTTATTGTGGTACGTGTTTGGTCTTTTTGGTGGTTAAATGTCTGCGACGCACAAGTGTGCGGGTCGCCAAGAGACTGGTAGGATACGAGTACCCTAGGGGTAGCCATGACGGGGTGATAGGGGCGAAGCTGTCGCATCTACGGGACGGACCACGGGCCGACCTGGTACGAGACCAGAAAGGGCTCGCTGTTCCGATCCGGCAGCCAGCACGGACCGGCTGGCGTGCCGGCCCGGCAACCAGCCCGGCACGGATGGCGTGCCGGCCCGGAATGCCATATGGTCTGGCCCACCTGCCGGACCGGTCCAGCTGGTTATCTTTCAAAAAAAAAAAATTTGTTTCGTTGTGCGTTTAGGTTTGTGGTTGTGTGACTCGGTCCACATTCGTGCGGTTTGAGCGTTGGTTTTACGTGGTTGTGTTCGCGGTTGTGGGTTGTAGAGGCCGTAGGCTTGGTGTACGGTTGGGTTGTTGTTGAGTTTTTTCGCTTACGTATTATTATAATTGAAGTACTAATAGTGTGAGCAATGGTGTGTGCTCAGCTGAGAGCGTGATTTCCCGTCTTGAGGTTTCCCTACGTGATCGGGTATTTGGGTGATTGAGGTTGTGAACCATAGTGATTGCTGAATTGAGGAAGTGTTTCCCGTGTCCAGGTTTATCTTACATGAGCGAGTACTTGAGGTATTGTTAGCGTGAGCAGTGTAACGTTTGGCATCAGGTTCTGAGTAGTGGTTTGCCCTGGTTAGATCGATAAGTCTTTAGTGCTTTACTAGTATGCCATAATCGAACGGGTGTCCGTGGAGGTGAACATAACGCTCATCCCCTTTACTACTTTTCCCGCAAGGGACGAGTAGCGAACACTGGTTTGGTTTCGGAAAGTTACAAGTAAATGCCTAGAGGACCGTGTGAGGGTTGCACTAGACCTTACCGGGGTGACTAATGGAGTGTGCGTTCGTTTTCCGATTTGGGCGTCAGTTTCATTGGATGCCGGGATATCACACTCGTTTGTTCGTCGAGTTATGCTGATAGGTTGAGGCTGAGTTTAGAGCTGTTGAGTCCACCCCTGCGTCGGGACACGCCGGTTGGTGGTGGGGTGGTGTTGACTAGGGTCTGTCGTGCCTGCGGAGTTGGAGAAGCGAACCGATACAGGAGGTTCGAGAGAGGGCTCAAGAGCCCTGATGCTGGATCGGGTCCTCACCCCGAGGATCGGGTATGTTTGGAGTTGGTAGGCACGACGACGGTAGTGGAGCGAGGTTTTAAAGAGACTGCGAGGATCCGTGAGCATCGACAGCGACTGAGCTTGTGCGTGTATCCGTGGGAAGGATACTTACGAAATGACAACCTTTAAACGTAATCTTGGGAATGGATGGCTGGCGAAGTGCCGAGCCAATACCGACTGTTACTGACGACGAGCTGCGAGAGTCGCAGCATTCGCGTCTGACAGTGCACGTGGGTAGCGCTAGGAGGAGCGCGACATCAGGTGGCATGTCTAGTGGAGCGGGATGCGGAGAGCGGTCGCGGAGTTAATATCGCGATGCCTCACTCGTCGGCAGGTGAGAGCCGAACAACAGCGTCCCGCTGGATTATTGCAACCACTGCGGGTTGCACAGTGGAAATGGGGGCACGTCACGATGAGTTTCGTGAGCGGTTAGCCGAGTTCGCCTACAACAACAGCTTTCAGGCCAGTATCATGATGGCACCGTTAGGAACGTTGTGTGGTAGGCCGTGTCGGTCGCCCGTGTGCGAGGCGGAAGTGAGGAATGAGGGTTCACTGGGTCTAGAACTGGACCGAGAGACAGCTGAGTCGGTCGTGCCAAAGCGTGAGCGGTTGAAGACCACGCAGAGTCAGCAGGAGCTATGCTGACAGACGGCGCCGACCTCTTGCGTCAGCAATCAGTGGTCATGTATCCCTGGAGGTGAGTCCGAAAGGTGGACTAATGCGTTTCAACCGCGGCGGAGGCGGGTTAGCCCCACGGTGTATCAGTCCTTTCGAGGTCTTGAGTGAGCAGATGTCGAGGTAACGGGTGATGTCCCGTATAAGGAGAAACCGATGTGGGAAATGGATCCACGAGAGCAGGTCCTGCGCGGAAGGGTTATCCGCTTAGAACTGGTGTTGTGGCGGCACCACGAGGCTGAGTCGACTTGGGAACGCGAGAACGAGGTTCGCGCGAAGTACCCCGAACTTTTCGACTCCCGAGGTACGTCTGTTCTAAATTTCACGGACGAAATTCCTTTAAGGGGGGTAGATTGTAATAACCACTCCCGGTCAACGCCAGTCAAACCTGCGAAAAGCGGGAAAATTTAAAATTTTTGAGCAGACACTGAATTGAACCGGAATTGGACCCCGAGTGTCATACCGGACTTAAGTTGACCCCGATATTGACCAAAGTGAGTTCCGGGGGACTCAGGGCAACTTTCTGATCAATTTGGGAAATGCTGACTTTTCATTGGAGAAGTCAAACGAGCGACGTTTTGGTCCATTCGAGGACCGTTTTGGATCCAAAAAGCTTAGCCGTCGTCGCAGCGATCTTAGTTGAGCCATTTCCTTGTAGTCCGTGAAGTTTCATAATTTCTTGGAAAAAGTGCCCGTTCGGGACCCGAGACGTCCGAATTTCGCGAATCTGATTGGAAAATATCTAGGAGATATTTTCCAAAAAGGTGTGGGACCCACATGACACATGTCATGAATGTGGTGGAAGGAAAAAGGGAGGACAACTTTACCCTTGACTTTAAGGAAAAGACAAAATGAAAAGGGGGGGTATTTTGGTCTTTTTGCTATGTGTTAGTTTTGGAAAAAATACAAAGATGAGACATGGATGGTGTTCGGCCATTTTGTGAAAATATGAGAGGTTTTTAGAGAGAGAAAAGGAAAGGGAAGAAGGAGAGAAAAGAGAAGGTGTTGTTAGAGTTTTGTCATTTCTCGATCATCCGTCCGGTGGATCGTCTCAACGATAAATGAATCGAGCTCACATCGACTTTCTCTACGGTGAGCACCTAACCGATTTTCATTTTGTTAAGTTTGAAATGTTAGGGTTTGGTTAGAAATGAGTAGTTTATGGTGGAAATGAGGTTTGGGGTTCGTTAGGAACGTTTTGGGGCAAAAAGGGAATTTTGCCAAGCTTGGGCGGGTGTGGCCCACGTGCTCGGGTGATCGGGTGGTTTAGAGCGTTCCCCGGATCATTTATCCACAACCGAATTGAAATTTGGAATTAAATTGGAAAAGTTGAAATTAACGGGTTTTAGAAACTTGAAACGCAAATTAAATGACTCGGAAGTCGGAATTCGATTCCGTCGAGTGCCTAGGAACCCTTGAATTATTCTAAGACCGTAGAAAAGAAAACGAGAATTTTTGGAGCCCCGGAAGGGCATTTACAAAACCCGGGCAGATTCGCCACGTCGGACGAATCGGGCCTTTACGGGTCTTTTATCGAAAAAGTCGAGTAATTGGGAAGTTTGGGAGTGATCGAAATTGTCGGGGTTAAGTTTGGACATCGAGTTTAATGATTTTCAGTTTATCCCTGCGAGTTGTTAAGTGCCTTTAAATTGTGTTCTTTTAGATCGTGCCACGGACCGAGGCAAGGGAAAGCTGGGTGAGTGACTGAGATCATCACCAGAGCTCGTGGGTTGGCTTTTGGGAGAACACGCACGAGGTAGGGAAAAGTAGCCGGATCTCGGCCCTGACTAGGGAAAGTTAATAGTAGAAATGCATGTGACACTGGGGTGTCGTGGGTTAAGTAGGTTATCGAATATTAGAAATTCATGATACGGGAACGTATCGAATATTGGAAATGCATGTGACACTTAGTAGTGTCGTAGGAGCAGAGAACTTAGCGTTATTAGAATTACTGGAGGCATATGACCATGCCCGGATGTTGATTGCGAACTTATCGATATTAGGAGTACTGGAGGCATATGACCATGCCCGAAGGTTGATTGAGAAACTGTTGATGTTAGGACTGTTGGAGGCTTTGGTTAAGCCGGAGGTTGATTGTTTATTTGGTGTCTTGGGTGGCCATGAGAGCACGTGTTTTATTGTTGAGTCTTGGGTGGGCATGAGAGCCCGTGTTATTAATTGTGTTTTGGGTGGCCATGAGAGCCCGTACTTTACTGCTGGGGTTTTGGCTGGCCTGACCGAGTTAGAGTCTCGGGAGGTTGCGAGCATTCTTTGGCTGGCTTACGAGTTAGAGTCTCGGTAAGTTGCGAGCGTGTATTATTGTCGAGTTTTGGGTGGCCATGAGTGCCCGTGGGGTTGTTGAACCCGTGTCTTTACCTTTGGTGTTTTGGGTGGCCATGAGTGCCCGTGGGGTTGGTGAACCCGTGTCTTTATTGGCGGTGTGTCTTGGGAGGCCGTGAGTGCCTGTGGGGCTGTTGAGTCCGTGTTTTGACTGTTGGTGTGTCTTGGGAGGCCGTGAGTGCCGGTGGGGCTGTTGAGTCCGAGTTTTATTGTTGGTGTCTTGGTGGCCATGAGTGCCTGTGAGTGTTGAACCTGTGTTTTTACTGGTTGTTGAACTTGCTTGTGATTGTGATTGTGATTGCGGATCCCGGTAGGTTGCAAGCATTCGTTGGGTGGCCTGACCCAGTTTGAGTATCAACAGGTTGCAAGCATTCTTTGGCTGGCCTGACACAGTTTGAGTATCAACAGGTTGCAATCATTCTTTGGCTGGCCTGACACAGTTTGAGTATCAACAGGTTGTAAGCAGTCTCGGGCTAGCCTGATCCGATTTTGAGTATCAACAGGTTGCAAGCATTCTTTGGCTGGCCTGGTCCGAGTTTGAGTATCACAGGTTGTAAGCATTCTTTGGCTAGCCTGATCCGGGTTCGTGTGAGTGGGAGAGGTTACCGAGCAGCTGGTATGCGATCCTTCGTGATCTTGTTTGGTGTGCGATCCTTTGTGATCTTGTTTGGTGTGCGATCCTTTGTGATCTTGTTTGGTGTTGCGTAGCTTTCGTTTGAGTCATTGGAAGAGGTCGTGATCGTTGAGTCGGGTCTACTTTACGTGTCAGGGTATCGAGTTGGTCAAGGAAGGTAACTGTGGGTGTGTTCAGTTGGAGTACTTGGGTCGGGGACAGTGACCCCCGGAGTTGAGTTTGTTGTGGGTGTTACCGACATTGTCTACTAATTATGCCGTAGTCAGTCTGTTATCTGTGGTGGTGAGCGAACGCTCACCTCTAGCTGCTTTTCCTACAGGTACTGACTGCAGGACGGACTAGGTGAGCTCTCAAAGCTTGTGGAGCTAGGAGCGGAGTCCGGGTTTTTGTCTTTTGAGTCTAGTGACGGATACCCTGTACTTTTGTCCACGTGTTGGGACATATTTTAAGTTGTAATTATTATTTTGATTAATTAAAGGGAGATTTTAAAGTGTTTATCCAAAACAGGTTTCATTGTTTTATTGTTTTAAAACGTTCACATTTCAGGTTCGGTTTTACTGAAATTGGGGCTTGACAGGTATCAAGACTGCATTCTTGCATGGAGATTTGGAGGATGACATACATATGTCGCAGCCCGGTGGTTATGATGTTGTTGGTAAGGAAGTGAAGGTTCGTATGATCAAGTTGGAGCCCTATCTCAACTTGATCAAGAATTCTCGATGTTGATGCCCCTCGAGGGCGGGACCCTACGGGGTGGGGTCTTTATGACCCGGTAGAGGACGACGAGCGGGTGGAGCTTTTATGGGATTTTTCGCCAAGGTGGAGATTGTTGCTTTTTGGCTCCAACATGGGCCAATTGTTGGGCCAATGTAGCAAGCCCATTAACTAATGTTTTAGCCCATGTTTATCTTGCGTTGTTATAATAGGAACAATATGGTTCCTGTGGAGGGTGTGGCGGCGGATTGATCTGAAGAGAGCAAAAGGGAGCTAGTCGTGTGGTCTTCTTCCTCCCTTGTGTTCTTGCTCCAAAATTCAAGAACCATTTCATATATATACATACACGTGGTTGTGTTGCAAGAAAGGAACAAATTTCAAGGTGTAGGTGTGTGGTGTCAAGTAAAGTAAATTCAATTTGGGGTTTCTTTCTTGAAGGTAAGCCACTGGTTCAGAGAATATTAATTCTTGATTCCATTGATTTTGGTTCCATAAAGCACATGCATTAATTTCTCATATTCTTGGGTGGTTGGAGTAATAACCATTGGAAAAGAAAAAAGGAGAATGTGGCTGTATATGATGGTGATAGGAGAAGAGATGAAAACTTTCTCTTTTATGCTCTTGTGTGGACGCTAGTATCAAGAAGTGTGTTCTTTGAGCTAATTTACTGGTAACAAAAGATTTTATATTTTCTTTTGTGGTTTACCGATTTGTATTGAGAGGTAGAGAATTATGTTTGTAATTCTCGGATTATTTCTCGGATAATACAAGGAGCTCGTCGTTGTCCCGTGGATGTAGGCACATTGCCGAACCACGTAAAAATCATGGGTCATCTGTTTATATTTCTACACTTTATTATTTGTTCCGGTAATTTTCGCTTATCAGACATTTAGCATTTATCGATTGGGCCCTAGGATCGGGAGTTGAAAAGTCAGGTTATCAGTGTCCGTTTGTGAATCGAATCACATCGGTTCTTTTCCAAGGATCCGATTGATTTTCTGGGTGAGTCTCGTATTCTGGTTTGGGGGTACTAGATTTACAACAATAGCATGGGGATTCGGCCTTAGGAACTCAATTGTTTTGGTAGTTGGGTTGTTAATATCCTTGTCGTGTTGTGGTCCTGACCACCGGCAAATGCAAAGCCTCTTCTCCATTCAGATTTTGGGGTATTGTGCACATGGAGCTGATTTAATTCCTGCCTAGTTTTGTCTAGAGGGGTTTCGGGATGAAGTTTGCTGCTGCGCTTGATTCTCTTCTGTCTCTGGTTGTGGCTTTTTCTTTTCTATGTCTTTTCTCGGGCTTCTTGGTGATTTAGACTCTCTCCAAACTCATTCAAAATTGAACTGCCTCAAGGTTTTTCTTGGTTCCACTCACATACACATCATATCCACATTCTTGCACAAGTACATTCACAAGACTACACACATGGTTGCTTGTTCTCACATTGCACAAGCTTATTCAGAAGGTTGCTCATGGTTCTACTCACATACACAACTTATCCACGGGGTTGCACAAGTACATTCCCAAGGCTGCATTCATGGTTGTTTATTTTCAAGTTGCTCAAGCTTATTCACAAGGCTGCTCATGGTTTTTGTTCAAGGTCTTTTTGGATTGCTTTGCTGTTTTGGGGTTAGGTAGTGTAGTTTGTTTTTAAGCTTTTGCCTGTTCTTTTGTTCATTAACACTCTTATTGTGACTAGGATGAGTGTCCTTGTTTGTATCTTTTTCCTCAAAAGGTAATTTCAATTTGCTTTCGCTGATAAAAAAAGATTATTAAAATATAGTACAACAAAATGTAAAATAAACAGAATATTAAGAAGAAAAAAAAAGTAACATTCAAACTGCAAACAATGACTAGCTTGAATAGGAAACACTATAATGTGAAATTATTTTACAATTAAATAATGAAAACATACAATAATATATCTTCAGTGATAAAAATCATATAATCTATTTTAAGTAAAAAAGAATCAATAAAAATATCCTAAATAGAAAAATATTAGGCCAAACACATCTTCTTACCAATAAGGCAAGGCCTGATATGATAAATGAATACTGTATCAGTTGGGAACCCACGAGGAACTTACACTGAACAAATTTCTTTTGTTAAGAATGCCAAAAACTTATCAACTATACCAGGAGTACTTAGGATTCCTTATGGGGATTCTGCAGCAAGTTAAGTAGCTTCCTTATATTTGGTCTGAGCAAATAATTTTTAGAACCTTTGAGCAACCTGATTCATATGACAGGCAATGCGTTTAAAAAAACAGTGTGTCGCGTCAACTGACGTGTCAGTAGATAACTTTGCATTTATATATTATAAGATTTAAGCACAGTTAACCCCATCCAAACAATAACAGAATAATTCTACACATCCATTTCACTCATATCAAATTTCAATTTATCTTTTATCATAGTTTAATGTCCAAAAATAAAAATATAATAAAATAAAGTTTAATTTTGGTATGAGATTTTAATTTTTTTTCACAGAAAAAGAATTGCATAAATAAAATAGATTGCGTGGGTCTCAAGATGAGAATTACAACCACCAATACAAAATTTAACAATAAGTTAGAGAGCTGTAAAAATAGGAAATGAAAAGCAATACAAATAAACATACACCCTCCCTCACAAGATGCTCAACACCAGCTAGACTACTGAACGATGTCACAAGAGACCGTAGAGGGCTATCTGTTGGAATAATTTGCGTAAACTGTTTTAAAGACTTTCATAACTAAACAAAACGAACAAAGAAATAAGCAAGCAATCGAAAATAAAAGGAACGACCAACCCGGTTGAAGAGCAGAATAAGTAATCACAGTTGAGACATGGCAGCGGTTTCTCCCCAAGGATCACTCAGCTCTACCCAGCAGCGCACCCACTCGCTCTACTAGATGTGGAAGCAGCAGAACGATAACCAAAATAAGGGTGCAAAAACGTTTGAGCAAAGTGACTGGAAATAAAGTATAAGCTCTGGAAATTTGTTGAAAACGATAATACAAAATGAGCCAAAGCCATCTCTATTTATAGGCTCGACTGAAGCAGGGGTAAAGGAGTAAAAACACAAAAAACGTTTCAGTAAATTAAATACGAAAACGTTTCAGCACATTAAGAGCCTCGTTTGAAACAGATTTCTGTTTGAAAATAATTAACCCAAGGTTTAATTCCGAATCAAAATGGAAAAACGTTACAACTCATTCAAAAGGATTTGAAAAGAAATCAGATAAACTTTTTCCAAAAAATTAAAGTTTGATATGTTTTAGCCCGTCCCGCAGGGTCTCCACCCGAACCCGAACCCGCGCCCGACCCAGCCCGGACGGCGGCGGCGGTGCGCGCGAGGCCTGTTCCGGCCCAACCAGCATAGGCCCAGTTGGTGTTCTGAACAGGGAAGAGAGAGGAGCCTTTATTAACAAAGCTTCACACCTCTCTCTTTCCGATGTGGTACCCTGCAAGAGCCAAAAGGCTTTTAAAGCCAATTTTTCCAACAATCCCCCACACATTGGCGACAAAAGTCGAAAACACAAGTAAAACAAGTTTAAGTAAAAGAAAACACCCAAATGTTCTGGTTAAAGGAAGGTGCGGTACTTAAGCATCAATATCTTTCGATTTGAATTGATGCATAGTGAGATGTGATAACAACTTACTTTAAGTAAGTGAATAAAATCTTGAACTTACTTAGCTTCAGTTGATACGTCACACAACACATACCATACTTCAAATTCCACTGAATCCGCTAAACTATCAAGACGCTATTAAAGGACATGCATATACCTTGGTTCTAATGAGTGCTCTAGGAAGACTTTACCTCAAATCTTTCATAGATGGCGGCCCACCATCACACTCACGTAGGTAGCTCATCAAGTGCTTCTCACAAGCTCTGTCCCAATCGGGTCTGGAGCTATTAAGGACATGAAGTCCATCCTGTCAGCAGAATCCATCAAGTGCGTCTCAATAGCACCACCAAAACTGGTTATGGATTACAATCTATCAAGTGTGTCTCACAAGCACCACCAATACTGGTTATAGATTTAAATCAAGATCTATCAAGTGCGTCTCAAAGCACCACCAAACCTGGTTATAGATCATCAAGCACTACAAATGTCATAGGAATGTGAGATGTAGTTCATCAAGACTAGTATGGCTGCATATGACAACTAACACTTGTCATCCATACTTTCTTGACCTATGGGCTTAAGCCTCATCCTTCTCGACATATGAATGACTATTCTCCTAGGTTGACCCTTGGTGAAAGGGTCAGCAAGATTTATTTCGGATCTCACAAATTCCAAAGAGATCACTCCATTCCTCATGAGTTGTTTAACAACGCCATGCTTGATACTAATGTGTCTCTTCTTACCATTATACACATCATTTTTCGCAACGTAAATGGCCGCTTGCGAATCACAGTGTAGCGACACAGGCACAACTTTCCTTCCCTACACAGGCCCTTCTGCTAATAGGTTCCTCAACCAGTCTGCTTCTTGCCCAGCCAACTCAAGGGAAATGAACTCAGACTCCATGGTAGAGCGGGCTATACATGTCTTTTTCGCAAACTTCCACGATATAGCACCTCCACCCAAAGTGAACACATAACCACTCATCGAGTTCGTCTCGTCAATATATAAACCTAGTTTGCATCACAGTATCCTTCTAAAGCATTAGGAAAAGTACTGTAGTGCAGGGACCAAATCATAGTTCCTTTCAGGTACTTCAACAAACGACTTAGAGCATTCCAATGCTCGTCACTCGGGTTATGAGTATATCGACTCAACCTACTTACTGTGTAAGCAATGTATGGTCGAGTACAGTTCATGAGGAACATCACACTTCCTATAATCTGAGCGTACTGAACTTATGAAACACTATCACCCAAGTTCTTTATTAGGTGTACGTTTGGATCATAGGGAGTTCTAGCAGGAATAACGTCGAAGTGATTGAATTTCTTCAACACTTTCTCAATGTAATGAGACTGACTTAAGGAGATGCCATTTGTGTTTCTACTAACCTTAACACTCAAAATGACATCAGCTTCTCCTAAGTTCTTCATCTCAAAATGTGACGACAAGAATTCTTTAGTAATGTTCACAGCATCGAAATTGTCACCAAGAACTAGCATGTCATCAACATAAAGACGGATAATCACACAACCCAATTCCATAATCTTTGAGTACTCACAGGAATCAGAGTTGTTCACCTTGTATCTGTCAGTCACCAGAGTTCGATTGAACTTCTCATACCATTGTTTAGGTGCTGGTTTCAGTCCATACAGAGACTTCTTCAGTTTGTACACCTTGTTCTCTTGACCAGCGATAAAAAACCCATCGGGTTGAGACATATAGATCTCTTCCTTTAGATCACCATTCAGGACAGCGGTCTTGACATCCATCTGATGAATTATCAAGCCGTGAATGGCAGCTAAAACTTTTTCCAAAAAATTAAAGTTTGATCTGTTTTAGCCCGTCCCGCAGGGGCTCCACCCGAACCCGAACCCGCGCCCGGTCCGGCCCGTCCCGACCTAGACGTACGGCAGCGACGGTGCGCGCGAGGCCCGTTCCGGCCCAACCAGCATAGGCCCAGTTGGTGTTCTGAACAGGGAAGAGAGAGGAGCCTTTATTAACAAAGCTTCACACCTCTCTCTTTCCAATGTGGTACCCATCATGACCAAAAGGCTTTTAAAGCCAATTTTTACAACACTATCCATCCGGACTAGTGAACAATATTATAGGGGAATGCGTCGGTGAATCCTCTGACCTAAAAGGATAAGTAAGCTAAAGCCTTTCACCTGTCAGAGACAATTGGATCAATCCCAACCATGACTCCTAAACAAGTACTCACCAGACCGAATTATGAAAAATATATTTCATGAACGACTCTTGAACAAGTACTCGCCAGACCTGGCTAGGGAGGGAAGGGCACCCAAGAGGATCAGGGGACAGAAAGCACCACCATACATAGACATCACAACAACTAAGCGGTGACTAGTCAATGTTGTAAACGGAGAGTCGAGTAGTCAAGGATGCCAAATTGATTCCTAAACGCCTCAAGTTGTAAAAATGACCATTGTTGAACCCCGAAGAGGATAACACTCGACTCTATAGTAGCTGACCTTAAGAAGACGCGCCGATTACACTCCAGCCAAATGTCACACATACCTAGAAGCCCGATACCAACCCATCATGCATATCCAGAAACTACATCATGCATATCCAGAATCTGCATTTTGCATATCCAAAATCTACATCTTGTATATTCACAAACCACATCCATATTTTTTTTTTGCTTTTGACGTTTACATGTTAAAATGACCATAACTCTTGCTACAAGTAGAAAAACACCTCAAAGTTAGTTAGTTCGAAAGTAGACTCAAAGATCTTTCTAATGGTGTAGGCTAAGCCTTTTAATACCAGGTAGATAATTCCAGTTTATTCAATAAAAATAATATACAAAATCTATTTTACATGTTTTGGCTGGTTTGATGTCCACTTACGTTCGTGCCCGATTCTCTTTCATGGAGTACGAAAATGGAGAACCACATGTTGTATTGAAAAGTAGACTCATAGGGCTTTTTAAAACATCAAATATATTTGAATTTCAAAAATAAATTATTTTAATATGATTTTCAAACTTACCTCTTGCATATCCAAAAACTACATCATACATATCTAAAATTCAAACCTTGGATATCCACAAACAACAACCCACATCCCATATCCCACATCTCACACATCCTTAATGAATTCGTTTTCCATACTTCAAAAACATATTCAACATTGTACTTGATAGATAGCTTTTTGAAAATGAAAAATATAGCGCAAGAATGAATCCTATCAGAGTTGAAATGAAATCAAATTTCAACTAAAACTTTCATCCTAAAAAGATTAAAAAATCATAGGGATAATTCCATTTTAGTACCCTAAAACTTTCGGATTTCGTTTTTAGTACCTTAAATGTTTTTTGTGCCACCTGAGTACCCTAAATCTTCATTTATTCCATTTTAGTACCCACCGTTAATTTTCCATCCATTTTTGGATGGAAAATCACCATGTGCCAAGCACATGACTATGTCTTTAAAAAAAACTCCCAAACTGCCCTTGAATACTTTAAAACCCTAATTTTATATGTTGTTTCATTTCAGATCCAAGCCTATTCTTCACTATCAGATCCAAAACACACGGCGAAGAAGCCATGGCCGGGGAGGTCGATGTCACACACGGTGGTGCCGGACTTGGCGAAGACGACGAGGGTTTTCTTCGAGATGGCGTCTACGGTGGTGAGGAGAGGTTTAGAGTGGTTGTCGGGTTTCCTCTCGTCTCCGGCGAAGGTTATTTTCGGATCGACCTAACCTTCTGCAATTCACAAGTGAAGCTAATTTTGATTTAGAGATTGTGGTCAGTTTTGGGAAATTTTGGTAGGATTTTGATTTTCTGACGATTTTCTATGAGTTTGATTGTATTGTGGGTGTGAAAATTTGGAGTTAGAAGTTAGTATTTGTGCATGTGAAGAATTATTCCTTTGTGTTTGATTCTTGAAATCGATCTCAAGTGTTTGATTCTTAGGAGCTTCAGATCCCTTTCTGATTTGTTTTTTGTTTTTTTTGAAATTTCACTGCTCCTTTGTTGTGTGTTAATATTGATTCATAATTTGTAACTTTTAATGTGTATCAATGGAATTTTTTGTTTGAAATTCTGGTATAGAGATAGGAGATCAATGAATTTAAGATAATGGATTTGGGTTGATTGCTGTAATTTTGGACAAATGATTTGGCTTGATTGTTGCAAAATGGTTAAGGGTAGTAAATTGGAAAAATATATTGAATTTTTAAAAAATGAAAATGATTTTTTATAAATAAAACTATTTTTTAAATCAAAACTGAATTTTAAAAAAATAAAATGATTTTTAAAAATAAATAAAACTGTTTTTAAATAAAAGTTGATTTTTTTAAAATAAAAAATTAATTTTTAAACAAAAATTGATTTTTTAAACAAATAAAATATGTTTTATATATATATATTCTAAAATAAAATTATATATATATATATATATATATTAAAATAAAATATAATTTTATATGAATATTTGAAAAATATATGTATTAAATGAATAAGAAATAATTAAATAAATAGTTTCTGAAAATAATAAAAAAAGATTTAATAAATGGTATTTTGGACAATGGAATTTTTTTGGAAATTTGATGTAACATGAGGGGTATTTTGGACATTTTATGTTCATTGGATGGAAAATTAACAGTGTTGGATGGAAAATCAGACGTTGGGTACTAACGTGGAATAAATGAAGATTTAGGGTACTCTGTTAGCACAAAAAATATTTAGGGTACTAAAAACGAAATCCGAAAGTTTTAGGGTACTAAGATTGAATTATCCCTTGATCGTTTTAAAATAATTCTTTTAATTAATTACAAAACTCTACAAAACCAAGTCAACACATATAAAGCAGATGAGGCTTATATTTTGGAGGGCGGAAAGCACTAATTTATTTGTCCTTACAAGAGGGTCAACATAGTTTGACCTCAAATTTTATAAGTAGCTTTTTTTTCTTATAATTTTTCGGAGGTTAAATATACTTCAATTTTTTTTATGTAAATTTGTTTACTAAACATCTACCTTTAAGAAATGAGTGTACAAAATTGCTATTTATCAACTTTGCAACAATTAAAATAACTTTGTCAATTGTTTAGGGATGTGACAATCAAGAGAGACCAAGTTTTGTGCATTGTAGTTTTTTTTTCTTATTCAAGTTTTGTCCTATTAGGTTTTCCTGAAAATGTTTTTGACGAAGATACTTTAAGCACACCCGTCATTACCAAAAATGAGTAAGTAAAAGAATATTTTGCTCAACTATATCCTACTTTGTTAGCTTGATGTGGGAGAAATAAATGTGTGTTGTATACTTCTTTTGCTTAGATTTTGGCCTTCTAAGTTTTCTTGAAAATAATTTAACGAGACAGCTCAAAGTACGTAATTCTCCAAGTTTTTATCTCATTTGAGTTTTCCTTATAAAGTCAATAATTTACTTTGTAAACGATGGTGTTCAAGGGGAGGAGATATCAAAAACCATGCAAAAAGGACAATAACTTCAAGTACAAGAAGCTTAGCTAGAAAAATAATGCATAGAACCCTACTTGGTCGTGCACATGACCATACAAAAAGGACAGTAGCTATGAGAAAATATGCACTACGCGATACATGTCGTGAATTAGAAGTACATAGCCTAGTAAATATCGTTGATCAGGTTGTGTATGATGCACAAAGCCATACACACAGTGCACAAGGTAGTGTACGATCGCAGAGTTGTTTGCTTTAAAAAAATAATAATATGATTTTAGGGTTAATGGAGCTAAGTATTATGTGAGATTTTCTAAGTTGGAACTTATAGAGAGATAAACTCTCAAAATCAAGAGAGAGAAAGTGTATTTGTTTTAAAGAATATTGAGAGATTTATGAAGTTTATCATCAAATTGTCGTCGTTTATCTTAGTTATCTAAAAACTTCACCTTCAACAAGTTTACCATTTTATGCTTGAATATTCATACTTCTCCATGTTTCCTTTTTCCATTTAACATGAGTAGCTAAATACCCATAATACAAGGTATGAGTGAATAGTTTGTGAAATTTTGATAACGATTTTCTTATTATTCTTGTGAATATAAGCTTAGGATAAGTGAATGTGTAATCTTAATCTTGATGCATCGCCTCCTTAATCTTCTTGGTAATTCTTTTGTTCTAATATTCGAAAATTAAGAAATGGGAATGTTAGATTGTCAAGAAGATTATATAACTTGAGTTTAGATCTAGAGTAGAGATAGTGAAGTTGACACAAATACAATAGCTATATGCCCACGGATTAAAAGATAAAGGGTTTCACGAAATCTAATGTTTTACATCTTTCTACACATAGATTAGAGATGATTGTTTGGTTAAATTGTCATAGAGCGGGCCTTCATAGAGTTGGTCAAACTCTGGTGTATCTTTGAAGCAAGATTGTTTGCATGATCAGCAACCCCATGTTTGTCATAACTAGCAGATGAAACCTATCAATATTATAAGAAACATCTCGTTTGTCAAAGTCTACTGGCCGTGTTCATCTCCCTCGTGGTGTTCTCCCATCTCGGATTCACGACCTTTTCGTGCTTTGTTTTCCGGAAAGTTTGATTCATGCGGATTAGCTATGTCATTGAAAGAGATTGGCGAGTCTGCTTTCCTGTGGTTTTATAGAAACAACGATTATCCCAATGGGCAGAACATGGAACATGGAGAGATTCCAGCGGATGGCGGTAGATGGTTGGAACTACTGTAGACACACCTGCTATACCTGTGTCAAAAGAATCACTAGTTTTCCCCGAAGTTTCTTATTTGATTTGCATATTTGAAAACTCAGCCGATACAATTTTTAAGCCTCTTGTTGATACTGTTTTAGAACAAGTCGGAGTTTTAGAGCCAGATCGAGTTATTTCGAAGACAAAAATCTTTGTTTGCAATGTCCCTCCGTAGAAGGGAGAGAGTTCTTTGGTCGATCAGGTTAGATTCAATATTGTTTTGTTTGTAATCATCCAAATAGGTTTGGAAAATCCTTTGGATTCATCGTAATGAACGTGGAAGGGGCATCAAAGGTGATTTCGACCTTGAATGGCCAGTTTTTTTTATGAGTACAAGTTGTTTGTTACGAGAGCTTGGGATTGAAAGGTGAAACTGAGATTGAAACCAAAATAGAGCAAGTTTGGGTTCTAAAGGTGAAGCCTGCAATGACTCCACCTGATTCTATTGTTCTTGGAACGAGTTTGGAGGGATTACGTACCACGGATCATTCATGGATCCTTGTTGTAGTGTAATCGAATAGTCCCATTGGGATCCTCTTGGCTCCGTTAGCATCCCAAGGTATGTCGGGTATCCACCTTCGTACATTTGGAAACATAATTTTTTAATTAACAATGTTGGATCCGGCTCTTCGAGACACCTCGAAGAACGAAAATTTGAAACCTCTCTTGTCTTTTTTTTTGTTGATATTATGAGTAATTATTACGTTCTCTTAATCTTGGGAGGTTTTTTCCAATGGGTAGTTATTGAAGGTGTTCCGTTCTATGGTTATATGTTGGAATCGTTTCAAGTTATTGGACAGTTCTTGGGGTTAGTTTTTAAGGTCTTATTTGCCTCAGTTTCAGATCCTTTCTCAGGGTCTTTCGATAAAGCTTACATTCTACTTCATAGCAACACAAAAATTAGGGAGCAGTTTTTGGATGTTAAGTTATGTTCCTCTATGTTCTCAATCTCAATTCGAAGTATTTCAATCTTAGATTTACTTGTGACTTCCGTTCATTCCTTTTTGGAAGACTCATAAAAAAAAGGCTTATAGTGTATCAAGGGATAAGAGCATCTCCAATGGTTAGACACTGCGCAGTGTCAAGGAGCAGTGTCAAGGAGTGGTTTTTGCCTTCTTGACACTAGTCCTCCAATGGTAGTGTCAGGAGCAGTGTCAGGACAATTTCAATAATTCAAAACAGACCCCATATATTTGTAACACTTTTAATTAAAACCAAATACGAATTGCATAACAATTTTTTTTTATTTCAAACCAAATAGAAATTACATTAACGTTGACTGCGGCCGCCATCTCCAAATTTAGCCCAAATATGTTCGATGAGATCATCGTGGAGTTGGTGATGAACATTCCGATCCCGAATCCTTGCTCTATGGCCCAGGATACTTTCCCTGGTCACCGCTGGTGGTGGTCCTCTACGGACGCTTGGGTCCGGGACACCAATATCTGCAAACGGATCAGTGGGTCACGGCCTCCGCTCATCCTCAAAGATCATGTTGTGTAGGATCACACAAGCAGTCATGATGACTGAGAGTGAGCCCCTATCCCACATTCGGCCCGGGTGAGTAACGATGTGAAACCGGGCTTGTAGAACTCCAAACGCCCGTTCGATGTCCTTCCTACACGCCTCTTGGTATCTAGCAAAGCATCGTTGTTTCGGCGTTTGTGGAGCAGGTATGGACTTCACAAATGTTGCCCAAGCAAGATAAATTCCATCAGTCAAGTAATACGGGGTTTCGTATTCTCTACCGCCGATCTTGAACTTCATATCTGGGGCGAAGCCTTTTACTGCTTGGGAGAATAATGTAGACCTATTGAGCACGTTGATGTCGTTGTTGGAGCCCGGTGTCCCGAAGAAAGAGTGCCAGATCCAAAGGTCTTAGGATGCTACGGCTTCGAGCATGATTGTGGGGACGTTCCCGTGGTCCCTACTTGCAAACTGTGCAGCCCATGCCACAGGACAGTTCTTCCAATCCCAATGCATCAGCTGGACTTCCATAACAGAGCTGACGAAGTGCTACCGTGCACTTCTGGTGTGGAGTGAAAGAGGCTCTCCCCGTAGCATCCTTGGTGTTTCGGAAGTAGGTGTACCGGCCACTCAAACCATTCATGACCCGTATGAACATGTCCCTCGACATCCGGAACCGTTGCCAAAATTGTTGGTCGTTGTACATCGGTTGAGGCGCAAAGTAGTCACGGATCAACCCTTCGTGTACATTTTCGCGGTTGCGCTCAATCACTCTCCGCTTGGGTCTCGGCGCCGACATTGAGCTCTCGGCCTCATCATCATCCTCACCCATTGGTAAGGCTGCCATCAGTTGATCCTATAATGCTTGTTGTGTTGCCTCCAGATAGCTATCCATCACGGCGTCTATTTCTTCTTCTGTCATTCGCTTCATTTCGTCTAGCGTTGGAAGATTCGCCATCGAAAAAAATAGATTTAGGAAAAAACTATAGGATTTGGAGAGGAATAGATGAATAGAAGCTTGAAAGAAGAGAGGAGAAGTGAGATTTCAATTGGGGTAGATCTGATTTTATAGGAAGTTGTTGGGCACTTTGGGAGTCAGCGTCGCCACGTGTCGAGTCGTGACTGGCCAGCCGACTAGCCGTTGGCGCCTGACACGACTGGCTGCGTCGTTTCCAGAACCAGCCACGACCAGCAGCAACGGCACCGCAGACACGACCGGCTGACACGACCAGCCGTGCCTAAGTGTCGTGTCAGGGTCGTGCCTACGCTAGACACGACGCGTAGGCACGACCCGTTGGAGCTGCTCTAAGGATTTTGAAGTTGTCCCTAATTTAAATCCTTCTTCTCTTGGAGATAAGGTTGGTTCGAATCATTCTTCTATTTTAAATCAAGATAAGGATGAGGTAGCTGGCAAAGGCTTTTCAACTGAGATATCTAATGACTTGGTCCAATATACTAATCCTAATTCTGAACCGGTAGAAATTAAAAGACCAACCATTCCTTGCTCTCGTTTGAATTATCGTGACTCTAAAGTAAGCTCCTATGGCATTGTTAAGTTTAAACCAAAAAAGAGAAACTGGAAAGCAAAGGACCCTACAGTTGTTATTTATCAGGCCCATACCAATCCTTTCCCTAGGACTCGTCTCAGGGAAAATAAAAAGAAAGCTTGGGATTATGTCAAGTCAGTTGGTATCAAGGCGTTGGAATCAGATGCACTTGTTATAGAACAATTTAACAACACGGATCTTGAAATACTTTGGAAGATTGATTTTGGTGATTATGAAGATGATATTTATGAAAATAGTTGTGAAGCTGAGGATTTGGAACCTATACAATCATGTCCTCCTCTTTATTTGTACTAATCCTTGAAATTTCTCTCATGGAACGCGAGAGGTGCAGACTCTTTGCTGAAGAGGATAATTCTTGGTTGGAGATTCTTTTGTTGCACCCAAAAATAGTCCAAGATATGTTATTTCTATGGACTAGCGTGGGTTCTACTCGTTGGTGGAAGTATTGGGTGAAAATTGGTTATTTGGCTATGTAGTTATTATTATGGCTGCGTCAAAACAGTTTGATATCAATCAAGGGGTTACTCCATGTCCGCACGCACACCTTTCGTTTATTGCTAAATCATAACTAAGCAAACGAAAATTGTCATGTAGTAACATTGACCAACAACTATTGCATTTTTCGTCCGCAAGTCTAACGGCCGTTAAGTTGGTAACAGGAAAAGTTGATAATTAATAGTTATGATTTGGCAATAAACGAAAAGTTGAAGTTATGATTTGAAAATAAACGAAAAGTTAATTTTCCATTTTAGGAAAGTTTTAGAGCACGTGACAAGCATGTGATTGGTATTTCACGGTATTAGTCACACTTAAGAGATTTTGATACATTTTGAGAATTAATAAGGTTAAACCTGTTACTATCTGATACGTTTCGTATACGTGAGTTATGATTTGATGTTTGACTTTAGTACAATGAGGTGACATGAAGTTCTTTCTTCAATCCATTTGTAGAGTCTGAATCTCTGTTTCTAAAGCTCCAACAACAAAGTTTTGGCCTAACTGGAGTGTCTGGTCTATTATTTACTTCCAGTTGTGTTTCCTTTAAGCCCAATTTGTTTTTATTTTGTCTTGTTACTAGCACATCAAGTATTATGTTTTTATTGTTCTAGTTTTTCCTAGACTTATTCCTGCTACTTTGTACTAAACATTTTTAAGTGCATTGATTAATATAAAATTGCTCATATTTTTTGTTGTAATAGAGTCCTAATCGATCGAGACATGTTTAAGACTAGTTTGAGAGAAACCATGTTACCCCTAGACTAGTCACATTTTTTAAAGAATAATAACTCTCTATATCATAATTGTTACACTAAAACCTCGTTAAATTTCTTAGATAGTTTTTACTCTTGATCTGATTGAATATCTTCGCTATACTCTTCGGTCGTTATTGCTTTGTATGATTTTAGTTTGAATATAAAGAGAAACAAAACAATACCTTTTAATTTATGAGGAGGTTAAATGACATTTTAGATAACTGGTGATTGTTAAATTGCTCCATAGAGCATAATAACCAGACTTAAAACCAATATACTACTTGAAGACTGATGCACTTTCGATGCTTCATTTAATCTTATTAGAGATCGAATTGATTGGAAACCTACAAAAAAATTCAGGTTTGATTATCATCCGAGCTACCTAAATCAAGGGGTGGATTCATATGTGTTCCATGACACACTTCAAAATATAAAGATAAAATAGTGTAATGGTTAGAGTTTATAAATGTTCAACTTGGTACCTATTCCAAACGTGGAACCTCTTTTTTGCCGTTCGTCTCTTTACTTTAGATTTTAGGTTAATTACCTTTTGTTCTCATTTTGAATTGGTAACATATATTTTTTTTGACGAAAAGCTGGAGACATCAATTTTATATATCAATCAAAGTGACATACGTAATCGATAAAAATTACAGACTCCAAACTAACAAGCCTATAATATAATATTACTGAACTCCCTACTAGAACGCACATAGGACGCCCTAGAACGTGCAAACACGTGCACGTCAAAAGTGCAACAAACGTGCACACCAATCGTGCCACATAACGGGCACACCAACAATGCAACAAGTGCACACCAAACGTGCAACTAGTTCACACAAATCGTGCAACTAGTGCACACCAATTTTCACCAAGTAGAGTTATTGAAAAGTTGAAAAACGAAAGGAAAAAAAACCTAGCCGATTCAGAGTCGTCACCGTCCGATAAGGGACCTTGACCCGAGGAATCCAGAAAACGCGAACTCTAGATCCCCACTAAAGGTAATCGTTCAGGCCGGATCTGCAGAGTGACGAGTCGCTGGAGCTGCCCACCACTACTCAAACCCACCTTGCGAGTCCGTTGGTACCAAAACAGCATTAGCCGGAGGCGGACACAAACACCGAACAACAAAAATCCGACGCCGGCCCTGAGATGAGAGTGGGAAAAAGGGGGGTACGGGGGGGGGGGGGGGGGGGGGGGGGGGGGGGGGGAAGGGTTTGAAGCCGGGGGGTAAAACGTAGTAGTAGATCAAGGAGATCTTTAGTATTCTTTTGTTTTGTAACGTTACAAACAGTCCACGCGTTTTGGTAACAGTCGTTTTCATGTAGATTTTGAAATATTTTGCTAAAATTGATGTAATATTCCAAAATATTATGTTATAATTGATAGGATTTTCAAAAAAAATTCTAAACGAAGAAATTACCCTTTTAATAATCATTATATTATAAAAAATATAAAATAATAAAATTAAGAAATAAATAAATAAAATTTAAAAGCAAAGGTAATTTTTTAAAAAAATAAAAAATTAATTAGTGAATTTTTCAAGAAATGGAAAATTAATAAAAATGAAAATTTAATTTTTAAAAATTATAAATAAAAAAGAAGTTGCAGTCAAAGAATTGATTTTAATGGTAAAACTACTGTTTGTTTTTTTGCGAAAGGTGCAATTCATTAATCTAAATTCCAATACATTTGAGTGCATCAGGAATAAATCCCTGACCACGAAGAACAGACAAAAGACACAATGGTGTCGCAGTTCTTTTCATACTATAACCGTCATTGATAGTATTGAATGAGACGTCACAGAGGCTACATAATAAAATTTAAATTTAAACGAAGTTGACTACGACTTCTCGAGGTCTTTCCTAAACGCTGCATGCATAGTAGAGTATGACCGAACCTGCTATCATCCACTTCTTCGGGAGGCAACACTCTAACTAGGTACCCCTCCTAGGGCCAGTCCCTAGAGCACTGGATTCCTTTAATCCTTCCATGCGGGAATGCTTTCCCGCCCGCTCTTGGTCCTCCTAGGGCTCACCAGTAGAACCCCGTTTCACTCCCTCAACTCATGCCCCTGTATTAGACCTAGTCACAGTTCCTGGTCCACTTCTATCTCTGTGCACAAGCAGGGTCAGGGTGTTAGGCTTCCGGCCACCAGAGATATGGCTGATCACCAGATTTTTACAGCCTGGATCTACCGAGCGGGTCTGAGTGGCGCCCCAAGGACTCGCACTATTAGGTGCAGTAGTCGGGGTCACAATTGGACCACTGCCTCGATAAAATGGTCCCTTAGGTGCAGTAGTCGAGGATACCTGTTTCCAATCCGTCGCATATACCTTGTTGTCCCAATCCCGTTGATACTCCAGCATGAAAGAATCGAACTGCGCGGTTCCCACCACTTCCCGGGGACACTCCTTGAGGCCATGTCCAATCATCCCATAATTACTACAAAATTCAGGTAACATAGAGTATGTGAGAGATACCCGAATTGGATCGGGAAATTCTCGAAAGCAGAGCAGGAGATGCGACGCAAGGGACACTCAATCAGGTGCCAGAACCGAATTCGAACGGTTCCTCCCCAACATGTGACTCACTTTTCACATGACACCTCGAAGCTCAGCCCTAGCACCGAGCCGATCATCTCCCCCGTTGTCTTGGTTCGCACCAAGGGAGGAAGACCGTGAGCATATGCCCAAAGTTGAAGCCGATCTAAGGCCGGAGGCTCCCTAGACATCGGGTCCAAGTCCCCTAGGAGGAGAGGATGTGCGTCAAAGCACAAAGGTATGGTCGGACCCATGTGCGCGCCTCTTCCGACTCGAAGTAGAAACCGAATACCCCTGGTCTGATGTCCTTGATGACCAGGCCCTCTGCGGCCTGCCCCTATGCCCTGGTGATGACTCGGAGCAACACTTCCTTCCGAGGTACTTTGGACGCCCACAATTTTATCATCATAGCAAATTGTTGGCGAGCCAACAATGAGGGACTTCACGATGCACTCGACATCACGACCTCCACCTCATCTTCATCTTCATCTTCCAGCGACCAGGCCGAGAAGCCGTCCTAAAGATTGTTGAGGTTAAGCTTTAGTGGTGGCTCCGCCGGTGGAGCCTCTGAGGCGGAACCAGTGTCTTTGGACTTGAAGACCCGTTGACGCTGAACAATTCCCGGAGGAAAATCCAGAGCAACAAGGATAATGGGGATACGGTCGAAGTTCGGGGTAAGCCCTCCCCTACAGAGTTCCCACAGCACCGTCCATCCCGGTTCCTCCATCGGAGTCTTCCCTCGGATAGGATCTCGATAGCATGGTGAGGAGGGAACCTGGACCTGTTCTGTGTTCGTCGAGGTTGTCGCAACAGGAGTAGGTACCGCCAAGGGAGCAAAACCAGGTGGAACCTCAGGGGCTGGAGCTCTAGCCAAATTTCCCCCTAGCAGGCACGATCACCGGATCAGTTGCAGGTTGGAGGAGTAGCGCCTTAGGCTTGCTTGCTGAAGACACAAGAACGAATTCAGATGGAACCTTAGGGACCGGAGCCCTATCCTATTCTACCCCTGGTGGAGAGGGGTGAACCCTAGTCGCTGCAGCCACCGGATTCGTTGGAGGTTGGAGAAGCAGAGCCCTAGTCTTGCTTGCAGAAGACGCAAGCCCTAGGGGTTTATTTGGCCGACCCCGACGGGGTTTGATCACATGGGTTGCTTGACCAAGGGAGAAGGTACACTCCGCCATGGACGGAGAAAGTGGAAGAGGAATGAGAGGGAGAGAAGAAGACGTCTTGGCCGGTTGGAGTGGCTTTCAATGTATCCTTATCGTGCGGGGGACACCACATTCGAGGAGAGACGAGGCGGCGGAACAAGTACCGAGGACAGCACTTGGACAAGCGGCGACGGGACATGTCCATCAGAGGCAGACCTGTCGGTGGCGGCGCTGACTAGAGTAGAGGAAGCCATAGAACTAGGGTTTCTCGAGCAGGAGATCTCGAGACGAGAGAGGTTTTACATAAATACGTTCTAGTTTATTAGAATGAATTGATACACTTTATTATGTACGGTAAAACTTCTGTTTGTTTCAATAGTGAGAAGTAAAACAGTCATTTTATAAAAAAAATAAATTAATAAACGACGATCATCAAAACTTAAAAAAGTATTATTAAACGTTATAAAACATGAGAATGCTTAACGTGTGTTATCAATCCAAAAAAACACACAAAAGGTAATTAAGCCTTTGATTTTTTCCCCTTCGGCTGTTCCCTCAATTCACGAATAAAACCCCGTGAAACTCTCCCCCTCTTTTCCCCAGTTCCGTGAACAAATATCGGAAAACCTTTTCTCCATTTTTCTGCAGCAGTTTGGCTTCCCCGTTCCCCATCCACCGTAGCCCTTCTCCGTTCTCCCATTGCTGCCGCTGCAGTAGGCTTTAGCTTTTCCCATCCACCGGCTTCTCCGTCCTTGAGTTCGCACCAGAAGCATTGATCGTCGGCGATAAAAGGTATGTATTTATGTCTTATTTTCCACTTTTTTTTGCTTCTTTGGACGTGTGGATTTGAGGCTAGTTGTCTCCACATTGGAGGTCGATTCGTCACTGTCTAATATGCATAAAAATTGGATCAATTCGATCCAAGAGAGGAGAGAGAAACTCCCCGGGGGTTTTCACCCTTTTATAATACTCTGACCTCCACTGTCTGCTCTAAATATTTGGGTTTGGTCCAACTATAGGTGCTTAGAGCTTCTACAGTTGGATTACGCCAAATCGATCCAATTAAGATTTGTTTTAGTCGCAATTTTGGATTTTGCAGGTTTAATTCGACCTTTGTGGTTTTGTTGTCGTTGGCAACAAAAAGTGTATACAATCATATAAGAAGCAAATTTTATTATTTTTGGGAAAAAGATAACGAGACTACAACGTTAACCGATAAATGCAATACCATAGAACCTAGAAAAACCACCTCCTAACAGACACGAGCAACTTAATAAAAAAAACTTCTGTTTGGAGATCCGTACATCCTACGTCATTTCGAGCATTCCCGAACAATCGCCCACCACTCATGCTTGTTGAATGGGAGGACCACATTATAACATAAACCCGGTTGGCCTCGAGGAACACCTCGACATCGGTTGCGGTTGGGTCGAGCTCATGTTGGGCTTACAAGAACGCTAGCTTGAATCGTTGTGCCCGAAGGTTGTTCTTCTGCCAGTGATCTTTGAGATGTTTCTCGGACCGGTGGTATGGTTCTGTTGCCATGGTTTGCCAATCCAAGTACAGATCGTGTCAGTACTCTCTTGTGTCACTGCTATGTATCATCCATGTTACAACTAGCCTCCTCTCCTTAACGTCGGTCCACAAATGTGCCATGTATTCGGTGGTGTAGGAAATATGGAGGGTTGCCAATTCTGTTTTGGTGAGAGGCTTGAAGAAGAGTTGTGGAGGTCGATTCTCCATGTGTTGTTGAAATAGGGGGGGCCTAATCGTAGGTTTTCACTTTCAAAGTCATAAAATCGGTCCAAAGTTTATCTCGGCAGAATCGGTGGGAGTAATTATGGAGGCTTATTCGGGGGATGTGACCAAGGGGGTAGAATCGGTCAAGCACTAAATGACATATTTTAAAAGACAAATAGAAGTACACATTTATTACGAACTTTGCGGTTAATTTTTCTGAGTATAAAATAAAACCTGACTTGTTCAAAACCGGGTACAGTAATACAAAAAAAGATCACTAAGCATGCTAGTTCTGATTTATAGCCCGAAGCATCTCGAACATAAGAGCCTCGTGGTTGGCCTTCTCCAGTGGGGTCCAGTCATTCGTGTCGAGCGCAACTGCGTCGGCGTGCTGCCTGGTCAGTAATGACGGATACTTCATCAACTTTGTCTTTGTTCGCTCGAACCGACCACGAAAACGTTGTTCTCGCTCGATCCTGTACAATATTGGTGGCAGACACATATCAGCATGAGAAACATCGCTCTTATTCTCGGAATCCATAAATTTGGTTGAACACTTTTATCTTGGGGAAAGTTTTGGATTGTGCCATTTTGGAATGATATTGGGTTGCCTTATATAGGCAACCGAATCGGCCTATGTGACAATGAGAAGGCTCACATTACGATGGCATGAACCTGTGAACAACAGGTACAGGGAAATACAGCTATTGGAGAGAACGGTTAAAAATTACCAAGTAACTACATGCCGTCATCCATAACGACCTTATGCCTGAACAAAGTCCAAATGTGTTTAATCAAATCAGCCTTGAGATGCTGGTGCGATGCTCGATCCTCTAGCCGGATTGACTGGTATTAGATGTCATCGTACTTTGGTATTGGCCATCGTGGACGGGTAATATTGGTTCTTTGGATGGGAGGCGTTCTATGTCTCTTTGGAAGGTGTCCCGGTCGTCGTCGACAATCATGTTGTGTATGATAATGCATGCCCGCATAATCACAGAAAGTTTCCTATCATCCCTATCTCGAGCAGGCCTACTGATGATATGTTAACGCGTTTGCAGTATCTCGAATGCCCTCTCCACATATTTCCTTGCGGCCACCTGATTCCTTGCGTATAACACGTGCCTCGCTAGTTGTGTTAGAGGGATAAGCTTCAAGAAGCACGCCCACGGTGGAAGAATTCCATCTGTTAGGTAGTAAGAAGTGTCGTAATACGTACCGTTGACCTCATACTCGATCGGAGGTTGATCACCTCGATATACATGCGCAAATATGGACGATTGGTTCAGAACATTAATATCGTTGTTCGAACCCGACATACCAAAGTAAACATACCAAATCCATGTGTTGGGCCTCACAATTGCTTCAAGCATCACCGTAGGTCCAGATTGATTACCCCGCTCGTACACCCCCTGAAGTGCTTTTGGATAATTCCTCCATGACCAATGCATATAATCGAGTCTGCCTATTGATACATGTAATGTAAGCAATATCGTTACTGTTGAGCTTCCGGAGGTACATTTCACCGAAGATGTTGATTACGGCGAAGCAAAACCGGTGCATGCACTTGAGGGCATTTGTCTTTGTCATCTTCAAATACTTGTCTAAGCTATCGGTCCAAAATCGTAACACAACATCCGTATAGCTGTCGTACATTTTTGGATGGCTAAGAAACCGGCTTGGTCACGACAATGAACTTCTTAGACGAAGTACACATCGTACTCTGACACCCCGTCTACGATTTTTAGGAAAATAGATTTCCCTATTCTGAAACACCGCCTATACATTTTTGCATCATACAACCGAGTAGCAGCAAAGTAGTCGGTCATAAACTGGTCGTGTGTAGCACTTCGATCTCTGTAAATGTATTGTGTTTTCTGTTTGCCTTGGACGATGCCGTCATACCTGCTTCAGCCTCCCTAACTTTCGTCGGTATGGATAACATCTTTTCTTCCGCTTGTCGGGTCCTTGCACGTAAAATTGCGTAGTCCAATTCCCCGACACCATACTCCTCGCTACTCGATGAACCCATGAAGACAAGACGGTATCACAAGGAATATAGAGAGAATTTTGACGATTTTAGAGAGAGTTGAAAGAAAATTTGTGGGATTTGTTGTGTGGGGGTGCAATGTATTTATAGCAAAAAATTTCAATTTCATTTACATTAAAAAAAATCGGTAAACCGATTCTGCCGACCCATGCAACATGGCAGATTCGCCGAGCCTTTTTTGTTTTTGCTTGCCGAAACATTACCATGATGCATGTGCTGATTCGTTTGGTCAACAACGAATCTACAAATTCGGTGTTTTAACGAGTCGACAGATTTGTAGACCGTCTAAAGCGGATGCTCCGAATCGACGTGACACAAGACTACGATTCGACAAATCGGTAAGAAATAGCGTTTTTTACTCGATTCGACGACGACGAGACGCCACTGTAGCCTTAGCTCTTATTGATCATGTTTTTAGAATGCTTCAATGTTTACTCATTGAAATTCTAAATATGCGATCTAGCATGCTTTAAATAACCGAATAAAACAAAAATAAATCGATAAGTGTGGTAACGTGTAGATCGACTAACCTCCCGTCGTAGCTATAAAGTTTGAGATGTTGGGGTGTTGGTGCTTCTAAGCCCTTGCACAACTCTCCTTATGATTATGTATCTCATCCAAAATCAAAATGCTCATTATAAACTTATGGAGCGTGTAGTGTATTAAGTTGTGTGAGTTTAGGGACCAAAGCCACCCTTATATAATGTATTTGCTCTATCTATCATACAGCTCAAAAGTGATGATATGGAATAAGAAAATTTAATGGATATATAGGACCACCAATGCATGGCAATTATTTGCCAAAACTAACTATATGGAGAAGTGTGAAGGTCTACCTTATATCATTATAACTTCTCCTACATGAATGACCTCCATGGCTCCGCCGTGGGTGGCCACTCGGGAGTGTTGGAGACTACCAAGTGTATACGTCAATATTTCTTCTGGGCACACATGGGTAAGGACATCCAACGATTCGTTAGCGAATGTGATACTTGCCAACGTTGTAAAGTAGAGAACGTTGCTTCTCCTAGGTTGTTGCAGCCCCTGGCCATTCCATCCGTACCATGGACTCAAATATCCATGGATTTCATCAAAGGGTTGCCGGTCTTAGAAGGTTTTGATTGCATTTGGGTGATTGTTGATCGTTTCTCAAAATATGCTCATTTCATATCTTTCCGCCACCCTTACACTGCTGCAACATTGGGGAAATTGTTCTTCGACACAACTTTTAAGCTCCATGGGTTGCCTAACGACATTGTCTCCGATCGCGATTGCCTGTTTCTCAACAACTTTTGGGTAGATCTTTTTAAACGTGTGGGAGTTCAGCTCAACCTCTCTACATCCTATCACCTACAGACTGATGGTCAGACGAAGCGTGTCATGCCTGGAGAATTTTCTCCGAGCAATGACGCATCAAACTTCGAAGAAATGGGCTCAGTGGTTGACACTAACGGAATATTTATGCAATTTTAGCTTCCATTCATCGCTTGAAGTGTCTCCGTTTGAAGCTTTATATGGGGATGCTCCTTTGTTTGGGATGTCCGGCGAACCTTCCAAGGTTATAACGACCGAACAATTTGTGGGAGAAAACTTCCGCAAAGCTCAGTATCGCATGAAGTCCCTGACTGACAAGAGGCTATCCGAGCGCACATATCGGGTGGGTGATTGGGTTTATTTGAATATCCAACCTTATCGCCAAAACTCGTTCAACCTCTACAAATCCATGAAAATCCAGGCTCGCTATTACGACCCATATCAGGTGACAAAGAAATTGGGATCCATGGCATATCGCCTCCGCCTGCCAGAGGACTCACGCATCCATCAGTGTTTCACGTTTCACTCCTCAAGAAGCAGCTCGGCCACAAGAATCGTTTGGTTAGTTCCTTTCCTAACACGGTTGAGGACGGTCGCCTGAAGCTCCATCCGACGACAATCTTGGTGACCGGATCATCAAATGCAACAACCGAGCTATTGTGCAATATTTGATTCGTTGGGATCGGTCTACTACCAAGGATGCAACTTGGGAGGACACTTCGTTCATTCGAGGCGAGTTTCCTGATTGGACTGCCAATATCCTGGCTTGAGGACAAGTCTTTCGATCAAGGGTCCATTGTCACGATTGCTTGAGCCACAAGCAAGTCCAGAGGTTGGAGATGGCAGAAACACTGCGTTTCATTTAGAACCATTAAGTGAAACGGTGCGTAGAAGGAGTGTAGGTGTCTGTTGATGTTTTTTCGTCCTAGCCACGTGGCCGTGCTCGATTGGAAGCAATAGTCAAGGATTGGGGTTGTCTTCGTCCTTCGTCTGCAAGCGGAGGAGCAGCAGGTCAGAGCAGTTGCAGAGGAGGTTGCAGAAGCACGAGACAGGTGTAAAGCATCTGTATTTATAGTTAAGGTTGTTTTAAGGGTCGGGTTGTCTAATGATTCGCAATAGTTGTAGAAGTAGAAATCTTGTTTAAGTGTGTCTGTAAGAGCCTTGAGCTCATTCTCTATATCAATCAAAAAACCATTTCGTGCTTCAAACAATCTCAAGAGCATTTTAGCTCTTGATACACTCATATCTCAAAAAATTATAAATTATGGTTTTATATTGATATAATTCTTGATCTAGTTTATTTCAATTGAGACTTTTTGTATGAATTAAGACCTGATCAATTTAATTAGTAGAAATTTCTCAAATTTCATCAAGCTCATAAAAGTTGTAGGATGTTAAAGTATTTTGCGGTCAAACCGAGATTCAAAGAGGCAAATGCTTCTCCTATTACACTTTCAACAATTGAAGCTCATGAGCTTATCAATGGCACCCTTGAAATAAATTCTTGGATCCTGAATCCTTATGGGTCTCTTGAGTTTGTGATATTGCATATTTGTAATCGGATTTTTTTTTGTCAGAGTTTTCCCTTAACCTGTGTTTATTGATGAACTTAATTTGTGCTATATGGGTTTAAGTGTATGTTGACCCACCCTCTCTGGTCTGGTTGTGAGTTATAGGGCGTAGTTGTGGTTTCTGCATCATGGATTGTTTTGGAAAAATTACTGCCATGTCAATTTGATGTGATACTGAATTTGATATGGAATTTGATGTGGCTGGATCAGGTTTTGAAAAGTAGGGATTAGTTCCGATGATTCGTGCTGCTCGAACACCGCTAAAGGGGTGGCAGCAGGCGGCAGTTGCGCTTGGTTCGGCTGTCGGTGCATTGATGGATCCACGGAGAGCAGACCTAATTGCAGCTCTTGGGGAGACGACAGGAAAGCCAGCTTTCGAAAGGGTTCTTGAAAGGATGAAGAAGAGTCCAGAAGGCAGAGTAAGCCTCTTCTAATACCTATCCCCTTTCCTTTTCCATATACTTATGTGATTGAGAAATGCACTAGAACCTGTTTTGTTATGATGCTCATGCCCATTCCTTTTATCCTTCCTATTGAGCCTTTCTTTTGATATTAATGAAGATAGTTGAGAATTCTAGTTTTATATGGGTTTAGTTAAATTTGTATTTCAAAGGCCACACCTGATTATTTTTGGTTCTGTTCATTATTTTCTTGGAAAGTAGTTAAGTTTTAGGAACTTGGAGAAAGTAATGTCATTGTCTGATATGAGCCACCCCCTACAGTGATTAGAAGTCTTAAGTTGAAACGATAAACTTGGTATGATGTTAGCGCAAGCAATTCAATTTCTTTTTCATTTTAAGTAGTGCAAAATTCACATAAATCCTAGTGTAAATGCATTACCACCAATACATCATCCAGTTGCGAAGCTTGTTAATCTTTTTGGAAGAGAAAAAAGTGGAAAAACTATATACTCGCGCCATCCTGTGAGTGTCTTAAAAGTTAAGGATGAAAGTGAAATTATGGTTTAACACGAACTCATATGCTATCACGTGCTAACTCACTAACTAACTAATGTGAAGGATATGGTTGATATTTCATGAATATTAACATTTTGAGAAGAAAAGTGAACACTTATTGGGACATCCAAATAAGGGAGGTAGGACACTCATTTAGAAAGGAGGTAGTACCTAATATGATGATGGTCTTGTTGTAGGTAATGTTGTCTACATTTAACTATATCTGAAACTTGCGGCCTCCAACACTTTTGGTGCTGCCTATGCAAGATTCATGGGATCTAGGAATTTCTCCCCAGATGACCGCCCCCCAGTGCGGTTTATGGAGACAGATGAACTTGCGTATGTGACCATGAGAGCTCAGGAGGTGCATGACTTCTGGCACACCCTTTTTGGCCTTCCCACCAACTTGATTGGCGAATCGGCCCTCAAGGTTATAGAATTTGAGCAGATGTACCTTCCCATGTGTCTAATGTCAGTACTGGGGGGTACCGCAAGATTCACCGAGAAGCAAAGGACTCTGTTCTATCAGCACTACTTCCCCTGGGCCATCTGAGATGGTCTGCAGTGCACAGATCTCATGTGTGTGTACTATGAGCAGCACTTCCACGAGGACTTGGAAGATGTTAGAAGAAAATGGGGTATAGTTCCTGCTCCTCTTCCTAAACCGAATGTTTCCTGATCTCTTTAGTGTTTACTGTGCCTGATTTGCAACTTAAGCACTTGTATGTAGAAATAAAGATAGGTGGTACTACTTTGTGTTGTATGGATAAAATCTCGAGTTCAAAATCGCTTTATCTATTTTGTTTGGAATCTTCATCTCTGTGAATGATTTGTCTTCGTTTCCTTCTTATTAATCCGCTTCAGTTTAGGAACAAAATGATAGGAATAATTACCACATAATTTAAAGCAAGACTTTTGGGAATGTTTTGCTATTTTAAGCAAGACTTTTTTAGCTTTCCAAATTGATCGTGTACAGTTACCACTTCAGTGATGCTAACATTCCCACTTCCCATGAACACTGTTTCAGGATAGATCTACCGAGTAAACGACCAATGCTGATCTTTTGGACATTAAAATTTCCAAAGTTGATAGAGTTCCCTCCCATTTTCCATTGCAAGATAACCAAGACAATCCTTTCATCGTTGCAGAACAATACAAGGAAAATTCTCAAGGAGACAAATATTCACAAATTTTCAATCGAATGAGTTCTAAAGTCTGCATCAAAACAAAAAGATCAGAGTAGCCGCACAAGTTTTAACAGAAACCGATTTAGATCCCATAAAAACACTAACAATCGACACCCAGGAACACCATAAACCAAAGCAGGCAACACACCAAACCATAACCTTTCACAGCAGAAAAGCAACATATCTCTAAATAGCTAACTGTCAACATGCCAATCGTTTCTCATGACGTTGCCAGAAATCAACAAATCGAAAACCACCAACAAGCGAAAGAAGATGCTAACACCTAATAATAGACTATTGAAGGTCCAATTATAGCTATAGTCTAACACGCGTTTTCACAGACAAACTTTTAAAATAAATTATTTTAGAAGAGATATAAAGACGGCCCATTTGTGAAAATTTTGAAAAATTGATAAGAAATTTAAATTATTTTGAAGAGAGTATTGGGGTTCAAACCCTAGTCCGTAAGATAACAGACTCTGATACCATATTAAAGAATCAACTCAACTAAAAACTCGAGTTGATAGTTGAAGGTCCAATTACAGCTATATTCTAATAGAGACGATTATGTGAGACAGAAATGGAAAAACAACCGTAACCAGAAATTGAACCAGAGATCTATGAGCTTCCGAAGAGAAGTACCTTGGGATTACTTAGATCTGATATGGAGGAGGCGATTTATGATTTCTGAGTAAAGAGACAAATAAGACATAACACTAGCTAGTAAGAGAAAGCGAGATGCTTGGTTTGGAATAGAAAGAGATAGATGTGTCCAAATTTAATCGATATAATCATCTTGATCAATTTATTAATTTAACACCAATAGGTTTCTGGATATCGACTAAATTTAACACCAATAGTCTTACACGCTTGAAAACCCTGAACTCATGAATGCAAGCAAAATGCACAAGAAAAGTCTTTCTTAGACAAGATGATCGTCAGATAATTTGTATTGCGATCTACCCTAGCTTTTGAGGTCTCCTAAAGTCATGTGACTTTAGAATCACGTTTACGCTGATAATGACATCTTCGCTGTTCTTATTTCTTTTGATTTTGGAAAGAATATGATATCATTTCCAGATATAAGTATAACTCTAATAATGGGTATCTACATATAAAGAAGGGATAATTGTCCCTTAAAGTTTCGTCCACAAACGAGTTGATGCACAAAGTTCCATCCACGCTGTGTGGCTACTCTAAATTTTTGTCCACGACTTTTTTAGTTTTGACGTAATAGGGATGTTCAGAATGATGGTCTGGGCAGTGCTTCCTGGATTGAATAGAAGTGTGGAAGAAACTTCAATGCTCCCATAAAGCGTGGACAAAACTTAAATGCACCCACAAAAGCATGGGCAAAACTTCAATGCACCCACAAAGCGTGGACAAAACTTTTTGTATCAACTCGTTTGTGGACGAAGCTTTAGGGAGAATCTACACGTGTTCTGGATATACCAATAAAATCCCACACGCGTGTATTGTCATACACAATCATGTTAATGATATCTGTGTTGACATCATTGCTTAGCTCTGCACCGGTTGCACAATCATGATGTCCGCTGACATCCTAGTTGACATCTTGCTTGGGTCAAATGTAGCCAATACAAATGTACCAACAATCTCCCCCGTTGGCTATTTTTGAGGCAAGCACCCAATAGCTTCATATGTTTGTTAGTTCAGGGTCGGAGAGATAATCTTCCTTAACATGCTCACCCACTTGATATTAGTTCATTTTCATCATCACCAGTCAGAGCATGTAACACACAACCATTAGTTACATATCAGTAACATACAGACATATATATTTCTGCCCCTGATTGCCACAAGAAATTGCCAAAGTTTAAATAATCAAATAAGTAGGCAAATGAACAATCACTAAACAAGGCGATAGGGAGATCAGCAAGAACTCCTTTGTTCCTTGGCTTACAACTTAGAACATGTTCACGAAGTGTTGAGGAGAGAGTGCAATCAACATAGTCATAGGGTATTCTTTATTGGTACCCTTGAGTAATTATCAAGAAGATTCCGAAGTGGCTGACTTGCTTTAGAACTGACATACAGTACCACATCTTTGAGGCCTCTTTGATGTATAGTTGGAGGTACCTAGCTTCGAAAGAGATGTGTACACACAAGCTATCAGGGAATTTATAATGTAAAATTCTGAAATATTATTGATGTTTCAATACAATGAGAGCACCCCTTTATATAAGGTTTAACTCTATGCGAAATAGGAAATACTAATACTAAACAACATAGGAAACCTAACTTAACTAGGAAATACTTGTAAACTGGAAATAAACTAAACTCTAACACTCCCACTCACGTGTAAATCGGATAACGAGTCTTGCACGTGGACGAAGAATAAATTTCAAATTTCTTCATGTTGTTGCTTAACCACTATGATGTTGCCGAAGTAAAAGTTTTTTTTCCAACACTCCCCCTCACGTGTAAATATGATCATCTACACGTGGGTCATAGCAGGTCTGGACATCTGCATATGTACTAGAGACCACAGGGTGGAGGTGACAAACGGGACAATACCCAATAACGGCTTTTTAAAGCCTAATACGATCTGGAGCCATTGGCTCATACCCTGATTATACGGACGCACGATTTAGCTTCGAGCAATTAAACCACGTGGGAGCAAAACATCTTCACGCAGGTCGCATAACGACAATGTGAAACAACTTCAAGCAACTATGTCACATGACACTGCAAAAAATTTCAAGCAACGACGTCCCATAACGACGATGCGAAACAACTTTGAGCAACTACATCGCATAATGACGGTGCGAAACTTTGAACAATTACATCGTATAACGACGGTGCGAAACATCTTCAAGTAAGCATGACGATGGTGCAAACCATGCATGAAATTAATCCGTGGACAGTGTCGCGGATGAACAGTGTTGTAGATGAACAGTAAAATTCCGAACAACAATGCCTTGCCCACCCGCTAAATTATATATTAACGAGTGGGCAAATCCATAACCCACGAAAATCTAACCTAGGATCAAATAGGCTCTGATACCATGTAAAATTATGAAATATTATTGATTGAACTTGATATTCTTGATGTTTCAATACAATGAGAGCACCCCTTTATTGTCACACCCCAAATCCGGTTTTGACTGGACTCGAGACGTGAACTAAAAACAATGATCATAAATAAAGTAACTTTAAATGAAATGAAACTCCAACGATGGTTCAAACTCATAAATCCTGATAATACGAGTTAAATGCTCGAGTACTACAATAAAACGAAGTTTAATACAAAAGAAGGTACGTCACTAAACAACCCAAAAGTAAGGACTCTCGCCAGGCTCCCCAGCTCTGAGACGTCCTCTAAAACAACTCACGATCGAAACCTGTAAGACAGTAATGAAGAGGGTGAGCTTTCGCTCAGTAGGAAAAAGTAGTTAAGGGGATGAGCTAACCGTTCACCACCATGGGTAACCGTCCAATTAGGGCATACTAGTAACATAATAACTACGAATCAATTAAACAAGTAACCCAAGACAACGCTTGACCCCCACTCAGGTGCAACCCGCAAATCTCCTCGATACTGAAGCTACCTCATACATTTCTTCTCAACTATGCTCTTAGCACCCGTCACCTAACCATTCTCAATGGACAACGACCACGATTATCTTACAACCAACCACACGTATGAACTCGCACGGCAAAACACTAAACTCAGATATAACTGTATTTCAAATCACAGAAGATCACATAGCATGCATAAACAATCACATCAGCCAACACGGATCAACACACAGAGTAATATAAATAGCAATCACTGCCACCTATGATATTCCAGAACAATGCACCGGCCTCTCAAGCCCGACTTATCACGTCGTTCGAACTCGACATCGGCCTGGACATCTTCCCGAAACACAGCGTCGGGGTACAACTCATAATATAGCGGACCGGAATCCTCCGTCGGTCGGGTATATCTTCCCGTATCACGGGGTACCCATCACATCACACATACCATCCCGGGGTACGGTTTAAACATTGCTCTGGAATACCCTCCTCGGCTCTAGATCCCCTGTACCGTAATCGCACATGCAGCACAGGTACCGCACCGGAACTAATCCTCGGCCTGGATATCCTATACCGGAATCCTCCACGGTATAGATATCATACAGGAAGCCTCGGTCTAGATATCTATATCGGAACCATCCATCGATATAGATATCAGACCGGAATACACCGCCTCAGAACATATCGTGCCAAAACCGGCACAACATCAGCCACGATATCAGACCGGAACAACATCCTCAAACATATCATATCGAACATATCACACCGGCATACCATACCGAACAATCTTATCGAACACACCACATCGGTCTATCAATCACCCGATCATATCACAAGGCAATAGTTCACATTACATTCACCACGTTCTCATAGCAGATCATAATCCTTCATTTAACAACAAACATATACGTATATCAAAACACATACCTCGGTCAAGATATCCTATACCGGAATCATCCTTCGGTATAGGTATCATACCGGAACACCTAGCCGCAGTCTAGATATCCTATATCGGAATCCTCCTTCGATATTGGTATCATACCGGAACACACAATATTGGTCAGGATATCATACCGAGCATATCATGCCATGCTCATTAATTAACAACGGAACATACCATAGATTAATCATACTAAATCTACTAATCAGAACCAAGAGCAATCATCACACATTACCAGTTACTATTCACAACAAGCACAACCAACACGTAATCCTACGAGCCCAACCAGGGACCCACATGTGATACTACAACACGACAATTCCCACACTTACGAGCACGACCTGGCCCGCAAGTGGTTCCATCTTTATATGACTACGCTAGTTATTCACATCCTACATGTGATTCTATATTTATTCCAATTGTTCATATCCTATATGCATATTAGTAACTTTCCGCAATTAAACCGGTATTCGCTACTTTTCCCTACTTCGACCGCTATCTAAACGCAAGAAATCAACGAGTCGTCTAGTAGCCTCCTCCGCCGTCCTCGGGAACAACGTCTAAGATCACAAGTAATACGAGAATTAATAATGACTCAAGGGTTGTCACGCCCCAAATTCAGTAGAACCGAACCCGGAACGCGAACGTTTAAGACAATAAAACATTTTCAAACCTTTTAAATAAATCGCTTTAAAACCACCATTTAGTTAACCAAAATAATAATTTACAACTCAAAAGTACGTCCCAACAAGCGGACAAAATACAAGGCGTACGTCGCTAGACTCAAAAAGGAAACCCGGACTCCCGCTCCTAGCTCTTCAAGCTTCGAGAGCTCACCTAGTCCGTCCTGCGACCAGTACCTGTAGGAAAAGCAGCTAGGGGTGAGCGTTCGTTCACCACCACGGATAACAGACTGACTACGGCATACTAGCAGACAATGCCGGTAACACCAACAACAACCCAACACCGGGGACTACTATCCCCCAACTCAAGTAACCCGACTGACACATGACTATTACTTTCCTCAACCGACTCAACACTCGGACACGTAGTGTAGACCCGACACAACGATTACGACTTCCTCCAAGGACACGAAAGATAACCACGCAACACCCAAGATCACAAAGGATCGCACACCAAACAAGATCGCAAAGGATCGCACTCCAGCTGCTCAGTAACCCCCAGCCCTTTTCCCAACACGACGGTTGGATCAGGCGGCCGACCTGTCACACTTTTCCCAACACGACGGTTGGATCAGGCTGTCGACCTGTCGCACTTTTCCCGACACCCAATCGGATCAGGCTGTCGACCTGTCGCACTTTTCCCAACACGACGGTTGGATCAGGCGGTCGACCTGTCGCACTTTTCCCGACAGAAAGTCGGATCAGGCTGTCGACCTGTCACTCACCAACCCCAGGTAACCACAATCACAATCACAAGCAAAGTTCAACAACAGCAACAACACCGGTTTAACACTCCACAGGCACTCATGGCCACCCAAGACACCAACGGTAAAACACGGGTTCGACAACCCCACATGCACTCATGGCCACCCAAGACACCACGGAAAAACACGGGTTCACCAATCCCACGGGCACTCATCGCCACCCAAGACACACCAACAGTAAAGACACGGGCTCAACAACCCCACGGGCACTCATGCCCACTCAAGACACCAACAGTAAGACACGGGTTCAACAACCCCACGGGCACTCATGGCCACCCAAGACACACCAACAGTAAAGACACGGGCTCAACAACCCCACGGGTACTCATGGCCACCCAAGACACACCAATAGTAAAGACACGGGCTCAACAACCCCACGGGCACTCATGGCCACTCAAGACACCAACAGTAAGACACGGGTTCAATAACCCCACGGGCACTCATGGCCACTCAAGACACCAACAGTAAAGACACGGGCTCAACGACCCCATGGGCACTCATGGCCACCCAAGACACAAACTAAACAATCAACCTCCGGGCATAACCAAATGCCTCCAGTAAATCTAGTATCGATAAGTTCACTGCTCCTACGACACTACTAAGTGTCACATGCATTTCTATTGTTCGATACGTTCCCGTATCATACGACACCACCCGGTGCCGTCTGCCTTTCTATTGTTCGATAAACTTACTTAACCCACGACACGCAAGTGTCACATGCATTTCTACTGTTAACTTTCCCTAGTCAGGGCCGAGATCCGACTACTTTTCCTTACCTCGTATGCTTTTCCAAAAGCTCACAACCAAGCTCCGGCGTTATCACGATCACTCGCCTAGCTTTCCCTTTCCTATGTCGGTGGCACGATCTAACAAGAATACAATTTAACACACTTTTAAGTTTGCAGGCATAAACTGAATTTTAATACACTTGACGCCCAAATGTAACCCCGACAATGTCGATCACTCCCAAACTTCCCAATTACTGGACATTGTCGATAATGGGCCCGGAAAAGCCCGTTTCGCCCGACCCGGCGAATCTGTCCGGGATTGGAAAACGTCCTTCCGGGGCTCCGAAAATTCCTGTTTTCGTTTCTACGGTCTTAGAATAATTCAAGGGTTCCTATGCACTCGACGAAATCACTTTCCGACTTCCGAGTAATTTAATTCGCGTTTAAAGTTTCTAAACCCGTCAATTACAACTTTCACAATTTAATTCCAAATTTCGATCCGGGTGTGGATTAACGACTTGGGGATCGTCCTAAACCACCCGAACACGAAAACCCGATACCCGAGTATGTGGGCCCCACCCGGCCATCCTTGGCCGTGGGTGACTAGGGCTAGTTTTGGGCCGTTCACCACCATGGTGGCCGGCCCTAGCTCCGGCCAGCCACCCCCCCCCCCAACTCCGGTAGCCACCATACACGGTGGCCGGAGCTCCCCGAGCCTCCGGTCACCGGAAATCGATCCTTTTCGCTCCAAAACGTTCCCAACGAACCCAACACCTCGACTCATCCATATTTAACCCATTTAAACACAAACCCTAACTTTTAAACGTACCAAAACGAAAATCGGATAGATGCTCACTGTAGGGAATGATGACGGGAACTCGATTCTTCGATCGTTGAGACGATCTGTCGGTTGGATCGTCGGGAAATCACAAAGCCCCAACCTTTTCTTCTCTTTTTTCTCCATTTTCTCCTTCTCTTTCCTCTCTCCACTTTCTCTCTCTAATTCTACCCTTTTTTCCAACTATGGCCGAACACTCCATGTCTTATCCCTTTTGTTTTGTTCAAAAAACACAACTAACACTTAATTACCAAACTAACACTCATCCTTTCCTTTTCTTTAATTTAAAAACCAACTACCACCACTTTTGTGACAAGTGTCTTGTGGGTCCCAAGAGTTAGAAAAATATCTTGGTAGATATTTTTCAATCAGATTCGCGAAATTCGGCCGTCTCGGGCCCCGAACGGCACTTTTTCCAAGAAATTACGATACTTCACGGGCTACAAGGAAACGGCTCAACTAAGACCGCTGTGACGACGGCTAAGCTTTTTGGGTCCATAACGGACCTCGAACGGACCAAAACGTCGCTCGGTTGACTTATCCAGCAAAAAGTCAACCTTTCCCAAATTGGTCAGAAAGTTGCCCTAAGTCCCCCGGAACTCACTTTGGTCGATATCGGGGTCAACTTAAGTCTGGTATGACCCTCGGGGTCAAATTTAGGTTCATTTAAGTGTCTGTCCAAAAAATTTTAATTTTCCTGTTTTTCGCCGATTTGACTGGCGTTGACCGGGAGCGGTTCTTACAAGGGTGGTTCAAAGAGAGACATACCCAAACTAACCCCAAATTGCTCAACTTTTCAAAATGGGTCTGGAAGGCCCACTTTGCCCGGAATAAGGAAAACGTCCCTCGCACTCCGAAAATCCCCTTTTTGTTTCTATCCGACCTAATTAAATTTGCTTGTGCCAACGCACTTGACGGAATCAAATTCCGATGTCCAAGTGTTCTAATTTCGCAATTGAAGTTTCTTATCGCATTTTCAGAAATTTCACGAATCACTTCCACAATTCGTTCCGGGCGTGAAATTATCGACCCGGGGTTCATCCAAGACCACCCGAACATGACACACTCATACCTCGGCCAAGTGGGCCCCACCGCCACACGTGGGCCGTGGGTGGCCGGACCGGGCCGCCACCGAGTGGCCGGTCACGGCTCTGTGTCCTTCCTCCGGCCATGGCCGGCCATTCCCTTCCCCGGTGACCGGCCGGAGCTCCGGCGAACCTCCGGTCGCTGGAAAATACCCCATTTCTCCTAAAATTCCTTAACAGCTCTAGATTCTCCAAACTCCATTGTTGAGTTCTAAAACCTCAAAATTAACCTCAACAACTCCAAAAACTTAAAATCCAGAGTGGGTTTCAAGCAATTAACCACAAATGCAATTGATTTTCAACAACTCTTCCACTTTCTCTCCACAAATCCTCTATTTAACCAACAAAACCCCAAACCCATAAAACCCAAGCCTTGTTCATGCACTTTCTACCAAACCCACAACTAGAAATTTAACAAAGGGGAAGTTAAGTGCTTGAATACCTTAGAGAATAGGTAGATGATGAAGGAAATGGAAGAAAATTGAGGTTTTAGGGTAGAAATCAAGTGAAAGGAGTCACTTTTCTTCTCTTCTTCTCCTTTCTTCATCTTCAAGCTATGGAGGCTTCACCCACTCACTCACTCTCTCTAAAATTCCGGCCAAGGTGAAGAAATTGTGTTGAAATGTTGCCCCATGTGGTCCTCATCCTACAAGGTAAATGTCTCTTTCATCCTTTAGCCCCTCTCTCTCTCTTTTGTCCACAAGTGGGGACCAAATGATTTTTTATCTCCCTTTTCTTCCCCTCGAGGCCATCATGGACATGTTTACATGTGGGGTCCACCTCTACCCAAAATATCTCAGCTCAAATTAAATTAATTCGTTAAGACCCCTAATTCGACCTAGTTTGACCCGGGTTTGACTTTTTCGCAAAAGTAGTCATTTGAAAGGAAACGACCCAACTAAGCTAAACGTAACGACGACTAAGATTTTTGGGTCCCAGAGAGGTCCCGAATGACTCACGGAGTCATCGTTTGAGTTTTTCGGCGGAAAGTCAACTTTTCCCAAATTTTCCCGGTTCGACCGAAATCAACTGGGGGCGGTTCTTACATTTATATAAGGTTTAACTCTTTGAGAAATAGGAAATACTAATACTAAACAATATAGGAAACCTAACTTAACTAGAATAGGAAATACTTATAAACTGGAAATAAACTAAACTCTAACATATAATAACCATTAAGTTCATTTCACATACCTTCCCTGTTCATTTCGATCTAAAAATTTCTCAATGTAGCAAAGTCCCAATTCGGACCTTGCATTTTCAAAACGAGCAACATCCAGAGCCTTCGTGAAGATGTTTTCTATTTGTCTCTCTGTTAGGATATACTCAAGTTGAATGACTTTGTCCTCCACCAGGTCTCTAATGAAATGTTGTCTAATGTCTATGTGCTTTGTTTTGCTATGTTGAAAAGGATTCTTTGATACATTGATAGCATTGACACATAATCATACCACTTGTACTTGTACACACTCTCTTCATATGTATGATGCCTTGGAAGATATCTTCAAAATATTATACTATATCTTACGAGTACCACTTATGTGCTTCATCTCCCCTAAGGTTGACATTACCATGTCAGACATAACCTTATTTGATCAAAAAGGGTTAAACTATCAGCGAGGAATAGGGACACATTTTCTCAGTGGAACAAAGTGAGACGAGGAGACTTCTTGGGCATCGTCCTTAGCCTCTTGAGAAGCTTCCAGGGGATGGAAAATGCTTGCTATGATCATCTTCTGATTGTCTAAGACCAGAATTACACTTTGCACGCTCTTCAGAATAAAGCTTGAATCAGTTGGACCTTGTGAGCTAGCAACTACCTTAGCCTTTTGAGCATATGTCTTGACATTTGTAGTGACATGTTATCTCTCAAGTAGCTTCATGTTTAGAGTCAGTGGTGGGAATTATCTCCCCTTCCGAGCGCTTCTTTTGTGTCGAGAATGGTGTCGTTGTCTTCGTGGCCACATGCTGAGAGTGCTCAGGGTTGCAACGGGCGAATCATGGTTCAAAGACGGTAATTATGGGTGCTCGAACGTTTCATCCAAGCAAATCTTCGTGAATAAAGACATAAAGTACGTCCAATATTCGTCCAAGGTTAGCCATCTCGTACTAGTGTCGGCATCGTTGGTTGGCACTACGTAGAAGTATTCGTGGATCAGCCATTCACCAATAATGGTCAATGCGGTAACGATTCCTTTGGCCTTGACGTACCCAAGATTCACCATAATGAAGGGAGCGTTGTCAGGTCGCATTGGAAAACGTATGCGTTCGACTTCTTCCAGCTGATGAAGTTGTGATCTATGTTTCTGTCCACGAGGATGTCAACTTCTTCTCCATACATCGTTCTATGGAGGTAGAATCGTTGGGAACAAGGAATAAAGTACACTAGGTAGAGGCGTCTTTATGTGCTTGTACTAGATCGTCTCCCATTCCTTTCATGGAGTGAACTTGTGTTGACAGGTTTTGTGGCAGATGAGCCGTAGTTCTTCTTTTTTAGCTCCAAGTCGTCTATGAGAATGTCTATATGCTTTTGGAAAAAGGCCTCCATGCCAGCTAGTCGCTCTGCTACCTTCTTCTTCATCGTGCGTAGATCGCACTAAGTTGGTCAATATCAACGACAAGTCTGGGCACCAGCTCTCTCGCTCTCCCCAACTCCAGAGGGGCATTCATTGGTTGAATTGTTAGCATGTTGCGAAAATCGTCAAGTAACGAAACCTTGATGTGTAACTAGGCTATGATACTAATTGTTAAGGGCTAAGGGGGAAACCTGGCCGTCAAGTCTGTGCAGTGTGTAGAAGCATCCACACAATCCTTCCTCAAACAAGAGTAGAGTATCAGGAGAGTATTTAGCAGAACATATATTTATTGATAACAAACCTACGAGCTAAAATGATACAAGAAAGTTTTGCAACCTGAACTCACTCCTTGTACAAGTCTATGAATCGAATACCTATACATGAGAACTACTAGTCATATATATAGAGGGGTGTGGCCAGCCAAGCCTTCTTGAAGAGCAAGGCTTTCCTTAAGATGACTTGTCCGAACAAGGGAACTTCCCTTTTTACGTTTGGGGAAGAACTGAAAAAGGGGAATTCAAGGAGTCAGCGTGCAGGGGGATCCATATTTGAGGCGTGCGAGCCAAGTCGCGCAATCGGCCCTAGGTCATCGCTGCACGAGCTGAGGATGGTTTTCGAGGCGCACGACTGTTTCGCGGTATGGCGGCTTCTGTGCGGTACTGATCTTGGCGGGATGGGATGAAGGCTCGGTCTTAGCTTACCGTGGGGACGCGGTCCTCTCCATGCTCCTCACTCGCTTCCGGAGGGACCGAGGTAGGCCCATGCGGTCCGGATGGGCAGCACCGAGATTTGTCTCGGCGGACAGTGTTGAGGCCTTGTCTGTCCTTGAATGGTGCCGTGGTTTTGAATCCAATGAGGGAACCTCTCTGAGGCGTCATAATAAGTCATGTTTAGGTGTAAAGCAATTAGGAGAAGGCCTACTTTATACGATCTGGTCATCTGGGTCTGAAAAGGCTCCCTCACCTTGACACGGCCTTATCTTGGTCAGCTAGCGCGCCCTATTCTGTCTGTTAGAGGATCCCGATTGGAACAAATTTGTTATTGAAACAAAGTAGTAATTGTGGAATTTGTTCGTGTCAGGTCAGGCATCATCATCTAAAGTTCCAAAACAATAGCATTTCTTTTCTTGGGCAACATGTTGGAGAATTCAAGATTGATTGATGAAGAATGATTGATGATATTGGTTTTGCTTATTGTTCTTCCTCCAACGTTTGTTGCTGTATAATTGTTGTTGGTTTAGTTATCTCCCCAGTTGGCCTAGCTCTCCTCTTCTTTTTTGGCAAATTTCCCTGCGTTTCTTAGCTTTCTTAGATACAAGTTATTCTTTCTTGGAATGCAAGCATTTATCTCAGCTGCAATTTGGAGCTGGTTTTTGGGCCTTTTGTTGTGGGTTGATGGGGGTAAGTAATCCGCTCTGCTATTTCTTGTATTTTCTTTCTGGGGGTTGTTTTTGGTTGTTTGTTGTTGCTTGCTTGTTGATATGTTGTTTGTTGTTCCCTTTAGGGTGGGGTTGTTTTGTATTTGTTTTTTTGTTACATTTCTTCGTTGATTTAGATCATCGTTGATTTGTGGATGGCCAGTAGCTAAGCCATTTTTACTCCTTTTTCGCCTCACAAGAGGTTTTAATTTAAATTTGTTTTGGTGATAAAAAAAGACTGAATCTGACAATCGGACTCCAGAATCAACCTGATTTTCGGGCAATGATCACTTAAATGGGTCTCATATGGGTCTATCCCAGACTATACAATGACCATTATATTTGTGTAGTTATGTCCGTATTTCTTTTTTTTTGAAAAGAAAGATTCATTAATAAATTAATAAACCTTACAAACCGAAACCTTAACAAACCAAACGAGCATTGCATCTACCGATCGTTCTCGGAAAATCGAAAGACGATCAATGAGATGAATAACTCTCAAGACGGGTGACGCAGCGCCAAGATAACAACTACCATCATGTTGGTCTTCCTTATCGACTCTCCGAAGAGATCTGCCGACAAAGAATCCCAACCGGACACGCCACCAAAGAAAGCAGCTACACCTACTGGATGTCTGAGATTCCGGAAAGGAGTACAAACAGAAATCAAATAAACAACAAACAAAATAAACAATGACGACGACCAGGATACTACTAGCGATCGGTTCCGACGACTGAGTTTGGTATCGGGGCGAGGTGGACGACACCACCGAGTGCAGATCCGATCCACTAAGGGCTAGTGCACGGGAATGATCGGATAAACATGAAGAGCAGGAGCATATCTGAACGGCTTTGAATGTGGTGTTCCGACTGAAGCTGGGTGCAGATATGACCGTTTGGCCGGAGAAGGAGCGTGGCGAAGAGACTCGGTCGGAGGTAGTCTGGTCGTGGTCGTCGAGATCTGACTTCGGAGGGGAAGTGTTGTCGGCTTGCCTTGGTCGTTGCCGGTGAAAGAGGACGTAGGGGAGGTGGACAGTGGCCGGTAGATGTGCTGGCCGTGGCGACATATCTGGCCGTGGTGGGGGCGGAGCTGACCAGAGGGTGGCGGATCTTGTCGTGGGGGAATGGGGGACGTCGAAGCTGGCCGTAGAGGGGAGGGTTTCCCCAGAGGAAAGAAGAGAGCCATGACGGGCAGATGAGGGTGACCCTGGACGGAGCTGGTCGGTGGACGAGGGAGCAGTTCGAGGACGGTTGAGGGAGGCAGACCCTAGTTAGTGGTAGAGGGTGGAGGGTGGTAGCGGGAGGCAGACACATCAGCTGAACTGACCAGGGACGCGGGGAACATGAGCTGGCCGGCGAGGCATGGAGGAAGATTGTGGGCGACGGCCAGGGGCGTGAAGACAACACAAACCAAAGATAGTCGGACAAACTCGAACAAGTGGGAGGGAAGAGCCCTACCGACAATCGTCATAACCGGAGCCACAGTAGCCACTGATAACGGCGGCACTAGATGAGAATAGCGTTTTGCTTTAGACTCTTCTGTTGAGAGAGAAAAGCGAAGTGTTATCAAACCTTTCCTTTTGTCCGTATTTCTTTCTTATAGCAACCGTTCCATATTAATATCATTTCTTTCACTTGCTAAAAAAAGCTGCGTATCTAAGAAATATGTTTTGGATAAGAATTGGAATGTAACAAGACTGATCCTCTTCCAACACGATAGATGACATAAGAATAGAAAAGTTGTAGTCCGACAAAGGTTTGAACTTGTTCCGTAACTTACAAAGTAATGATAATATGGCTCCGCATTGTACGGTAACTGTTGGCTGATTTAGTTAGCACGCAAAACTCATGATATAAATTGCGGCATGTGCCGCCAAACCATCCCGAAGAGTTTCTTTCAATGACATTCCATAACGTATACCCAATTATTTACGCATACTTCTTTCTATATATAATGCAGTTTGCTTACTATGTGACTCTAAAAATGAAATAAAAAAGTATTTAAAAAACAAAAATGAATTACCATTGTTGTTATGGAGGACGACAATTTCGTATTTCCACGCAGTCAGGACTTAAAGCTTCTGTTTAGACAACAAGAAACAGAAATAAGAAAACATATGCACGCCTCTCCCAAATGAAATAAATTTCATCTTCGTCTTAGTTTTGACCAAACCCACCCATCATAAGGGGCTAACAACGCGAGCCACAGATTTACAGAAGTAACTATCAAAAAGAAGGAGGAAGCAGGATGGCGGAGGCGAAGACGGAGACCCACCTTTTTTTAGGGCTTCCGTAGATCCATAGCGGCACAACGAGTTCTCTTTTCTCATTGAGCATGAGAACGCGATGGAAAGATCAGGGGCACGGTTGATGGAAGAACTTCATCTGGTACTCATACATCCATAGAAGCGGGGCGAGGTCTTGTGTTTCTCGCCACATCGGCGATAGAACGAGTGCCCCCACGCAAATTCGGGTAGGGGGAGGCAGACGGCTTCACGATTTCCTCCTGGAGAAGCCAAAAGGAAGCTCACAGCACCAAAGGATAGAACCCCACGCACCGAGGTCGACATGCGGGATGGACGTGAGGAGAAGGCGACCTAGTGGCGGCGGCCAAGGACAGAACCGATTAGGGTTGTGGACATGGACCTGTTTCCTTTGGGCTCTCGGCATGGGCCTGGGGGTCGGGGTCCATCGGAGGCAGGTCTAAGGGCACAGGGAGATGAGGGCCGACCCAAGGTAGGACAAAGGACGATCTGGGTCGGGTCGGGCCAGAACAGTGGGTCGTACCACCAGATGGGCCCGGACCAACTCGATCCAGATGGGATTTTGGGCCGAGGCCCTTTGGCCGTGAACCAGGGAGGTCCAGGCAATGGGCCCGAGGAGGTGGAGACTCAGTCCTCGCCGAGTCGGGTCACGCTCGGGTCCTTCCGAATCAGGTTGTTGTGCCAACCAACGACCAACGGAAGGCGCATGAGTTTACAATCCGGTCGGACCCAACATTGCTTCGGCGGGGGGCTCTAAGCACCCTCGTCCCGCATAATGAATCCGAAGTGGTCCAGAGGGGGGTCGGTCGGTTGTACCGCCCCTCTGGACGTAAGGTGGCAACGGTTCCACCAAAAATCGGTATGGTACGTCCCTACCAGTTCGTAGGTTAGCAATCCCGCGTTTTGGAGCCCTACCATTATCAATCAAAGGAGGACGACGCACGCTGACAACCTGGGGGAGTACCTTGTCCACCAATATTTATATCCGGTAAGGGGTCTGCTCTATCCTAGCTTCCGACAGTCTGGACTCACTGTATCGGTGGCGTCAGACGCTGCCACAGTCTCACCTTCCAGGCGCTTTCAGGAGTGAGTCGGTGCCTTGAGCTTTTTAAGTTATTGTTTGAGCTTCCTCTGCCGCGAGAACTCGTTTCATTTCTATTATTTAATTTTCAGTGTTTTATTGCGTTTTGCTTTACAAACACTAGTTATTTATAATATATAATCGTTTTGATAAAAAAAAACTTTTCATGTTCACTTCATATTTGAGCGATCAAAATAAATTGATGTTAAGAGAATGAACACATTGTTATATATACGATCACTTGCAAGTATGAATCAATTACACCTTACCACCGAATTAATTACTGGAATTCGAAGAAATCATCGCTCATATATGCCCTGATGATGGATATTCATATGTCTGCTTCTATTCATTTGAGTATCTCCAATCAACCTAAACGTAACGGGCACATAGAATATAAAAGGACTTGACCCAACATAAACATTATCACATGACATATACAGATTCAAGACATGCTGCAATGCATTACACTTAAATATAAAACAACATGTATAATTTTTTTTATTACATATAATTAAACACTAAATTTATTCGATTTGTGATGGGTCAGGGTTAGTTAAGTTGGTACGGCCCTGCAGACGAGAGGGTTGTTCATCTCTAGAGAGAGGTTGAGCACCTCGGTCAAGTCCACTCCGGCATCGGTGGGAAGCCATTTGAAGGTCTGGAGCAGCTGAACCAGCCAGAGATGCACGGTGGCCAGACCCATGGCCTTCCCGGGACAAACCCTCCGCCCGGACCCGAAGGGAGCCAGCCGCAAGTCAGACCCCATAATGCTCACATCCTCTTCCATGAAGCGCTCGGGGTAGAACCTCTCCGGCTCCGCCCAAACCTTTTCGTCGTGGGTTATTGACCACATGTTGACCATGGCGGTGGTCCCCGCGGGGATGAAGCTTCCGGCGACGTGGACGTCGTGGACGGCGAGGCGGGCCCAGGAGAGCAAGGGGCCAGGTGGGTGCACCCGGAGGGTCTCCTTGACGATGGCCTGGAGGTACGGGAGGTGTGGGATGTCGGAGTCGGAGACGGGTTTGTCGGATCCGACAACATTCTCGATTTCGGATCGTGCTTTGGTTTGGATGTCGGGGTGGAGGACCATCCTGGCCAGGACCCATTCCAGGAGGATCGCGACTGTATCGGTCCCGCGAAAGATCATTTCCTAGTTGACAACAAAAAACAACATGAAATCCTTAATTAACAAAAGTGGGAATGAATAGAAAAACATACCCAGAGAACAGCGATCATGTCCGAGTCGTAGAGCTTGTCATCCTTGTCCAAATCAAGCAAAACATGGACGAAATCGTCAATGCCGTCACCGCCTCTGCCCCCGGACCTATGTTCGTCGATGATCCTCTGGACGAAGACGTTGACTTTGGACACCAAGGTCTTGCACCTCCTTCGCACTCCCTGCAAGTCCAGCAGACCGAAAACCGGAAAGTGGTCGCTCCAGTTGAAGATACCGAGCAGCTCGTAGCCTTGGCTGACCAGCCTCTCCAGCTCGGCTCCCTCACCGCCGTCTTTAAAGTCGTAGCTCCGGCCGAACACGGTCATCACAACACTGCTCAGAGACCCAAAATGAAGCAACCTCCTCACCTCGACCTCGCCTTTCACCGCCATGTACTCGTTAATCTCGCCCACCATTTTCCGACCAATCTCGCTCCTGAAGCCCCCGAACGCGGCTATCCGCCTCGGACTGAACAAATGGGTGGCCGAGATCCTCCTGAGGTTCCTCCAGTACTCTCCGTAGGGAGCGAAGCCCATTGCGCGGTGGAACAGAAGCTCGTACGCCGACTCCTTCACGGGCCTATCCGCGAAAGCAGAGCTTCCTAGAATCTCCCTCGCCGTCTCCGGGTCACTCGATATCACGAACCGGGTCAACCCGACGGAGAACCCCATTAACGGCACGGCGTCGAAACTCCGAGCCAGCTTGGCTAGCGCCCTGTGCGGCGCCGACCCACAGAAAACGTTGGCCAAACCTGTCACGGGAAAGCCGGACGGCCCAGGAATCGCAGCTGCTGAGCGCTTCTTTGAAATAGCCCAAGCGAGCCATCCGGGAGCGAGCCAGTAGCCGAAGACGGCCACAATCATTATCAGTCCAACAACAACCTCGACCCGGACTACTTCGGGATAACCCACGAGGTGAAACTCAGACGACATTCCGGCGACCGAATGAAAGAAGAGATGAGTCTGCGAGTTTGTTGGAGAAACCAAGAGTGTGAGAAGCACTTAAATAGGGGCGTTAGTCTGTGTGAATGGTTGAAAAACAATTAACCGCAGTTACAACATTTAACCATAGTCAGCATCAGTTTTCATATCATTGGGTTCTGGACGTCTACTGCGTGCTTCAACTGTGCAAGTATTACTTAGTGCAACCTCCCATGGTAGGGTGTCCCATATCAGGTTGTTTGTGGTGATTGTCTATTGTTGGTTGTTTAAATAAAAATAATATTATTCTAATTCTTTCTTATTTAACATTTCAGTACTATCAGCCAATAATTTTTACTAACAGGTTGTTCGTGTTTGTTGTTCGTTGCTAGTTGTTAGAATAAATTAATATTTTCTTCTAAATATGGATGATATTTTAACGGATATTGTATCTTTTGTAACAACTTATATTGCATAAAAGTCCAGAGACAATGACATTTTGATCGAAAATAATTCAAATTCCAATATCGAGATCAAAATAAGTAGAATAAGAAATGCAATTAAGCGTCGCCATATATCTATTCCAAATGTGTTCGATGAGGCCTTCCTTCAATTCATAATGAGCACGTTCATCATGTATCATTTGGGTGTTTCTAGTTATGACATTGGACGGGACAAAGCTTCCTCGTGTGAATGCTGGTTCACTTGCCCCACCCTCATTTGTTGGTTCAGTGAAGCGATCATATGTATGACGTTTCGCCTCGACAATCATATTGTGCATGATAACACATGCATTCATGACTAAGCCGAGGGACGAGGGCATCCACATTCGAATCGACCAACTGATAATGTGAAACTGAGATTGAAGGACCCCAAATGCTCGTTCCACATTCTTCCTACAAGCTTCTTGGAGTTCTGCAAAAAAAAATTGTTTCGGTCGCTAAGTCGATGGAACTATTTTCACAAAAATTTGCCAAGAAGGGCAAATACCATCAACAAGATAATACAGAAGTGTGTACTAGTGACCATTTACGGTGTATTGGACTAGTGGTTGCCAACCATAACGTCCGCGAACAATCTGGAATGGTTGAGCACATTTAAGTCGTTGTTGGATCCCGTCAAGCCAAAGAACGAGTGCCAAATCCATAAGTCACGCGTGGCAACCACCTCGAGAACCATTGTTTGTCTGTTCCCGTGGTCCCTCCTTGAATGTGAGCCTCTCAAAGCTGTCGGGAAATTCTTCTACTCCTAGTGCATGCAGTCAAGACTGTCAAGCATCCCGTGATATCCACGCGCTTCATTCACCGATAAAATATAGTTCATATCAGCTTGTGTTGGCCTACGCTGGTACGTCGGGTCGAAGATAGTAACAATTCCCTTGTAAAATTTGATCACGCACTCCAAAACAGTGGTCTCGTCGATTTTCAGGTACTCGTCCCAGTCCATCGACTGCAATTATGTAACACAATTATCTAATGACCACAATACATTTTTGATATGGAGATGACGATACCTTACCCACAACGTCAACCCGTTGCCTGAAGTACACATCCTTTGGCATTCAGAAACGTCGACGAAAATGCACCTCCTTGTACACGGGGTTCCTGAAGTAGTCGTGCATTAAACGTTCGTTCGCAGCTTCCCGGTCTCGTTCGATGTAGTTTCTTTTTCATGGTCGTACTTCGACCATGGATTTGTCTAACAAACCTTGAACGACCTCGCTAGACATGAAATCTTTGAGTGCTTCTTCTAACATTCGTTTGAGCTCAATCTCATTTGTACGGGCATCGACATTGTTCGCCATTTCGATAAAAAAAAAAGACAGAATTCAAATTTTGAAAGAGATGATAATAGAAGATGTATTTTTTTTTGGATGCAAGAACATGAATTTATCCATAATTTGGAACAAAATAGCATTTAATTTTGTTAGTTTCAACATAAAAAATTGTTTTTTCAAGAGTCAACATTAATAAAAGAAGAAGTAGTCGTTGGCGCCAGCACATGGTGTTGTCGGTTGCGTCAGCGTCGGTAGTCTCTGTAAGGACCGCTCCCAATCGATCCCGGCCGAATCGGTGACTTTTAAGACAAGGTTGACTTTCTACAGGAAAAGTCAACTGAGGACTCGGGAAGTCACTTGGGGCTTTTCCGGGGCCCAAAAAGCTTAGCCGTCATCACGGTTGGCTTAATTGGGCCGTTTCCATTCATTTAAGTATAATATCGAAGGAAGTCAAATTTGGTCAAAATCGAGCTTTTTTATCGAGTCTTTACATTTAAATTTTGGGCTGTTGGATTTTAAATGGAAGAGAGTGGTTCCCACTATGCCAAGTGCCACTAATGGTTTGGAGGGAAGGAAAGAGGCTCAAAATGTTAGTCTTAGTGCCCGTAGTTCAATCCTAAATGTCCAAATGTATATATCATCGTTAGCAATAAAATTAAAGCGGCTTTATATTACTTATGTGTTGGAGTAATATATCGACGTGTGCTCTGATCTATGCCCACCATGCTAATAGAACCATAGATCGAGATAGATCACACTAGATAGGTCCCTAGTCAACAAAGCTTCACTAGAAGTGACTAGTATGAAAGATGACTCTTTATGGCTTACGTTCTGTTAGTCATGTTAGTCTTAGTGCCCGTAGTTCAATCCTAAATGTCCAAATGTACATATCATCGCTAGCAATAAAATTAAAGCGACTTTATATTACTTATGTGTTGGAGTAATATATCGACGTGTGCTCTGATCTATGCCCACCATGCGAATAGAACCATAGATCGAGATAGATCACACTCGATGGGTCCCTAGTCAACAAAGCTTCACTAGAAGCGACTAGTATGAAAGATGGCTCTTTATGGCTTACGTTCTGTTAGTCATTGGAATGGGATTCCGGAGTCTGATCATAGATATCATGTGGGACATGATATTGGACGACCCGCCCTGAATATGTGCCATAGATTAAGTCATGAACATATTCAGTGTTGTAACTTGTCATGTATCCTTAGACCAAGGAGTCTTTGTGATCGCTATGTAGTGAACAACTGAGTTTGACCTGAGCCTAACGTTGTTCGTAACAGGGCTTCCATAACGGCCAGGATTGGCTTGGGGACGGGCTACATGAGTGACACGAAAGACGGCTAAGGGATTTATCCCTCATACTAAGGTATGGGAAAGATATCGGTTCTCGGCCGCTTGATCGAGAGTGACTGGAAGAATAGCATGGCCATGCACATGATACTGGGTATCATATCTTCAGTCATCTCACATATCAAGGAACGGTGATTGAGAATAATAAGGATGACGGCTCTATGTCTTATCTCAATCAGGATATCGGAGATAAAAGGATAATGACAGGGACGACGGAAAGGTTAGAATTGACAGGGTCGATTCGTTATGTAGTGTCAGACAATACTAAAGTCTCGTTAGTTGCCACTTAAATAGGATCAAGTAAAATGGGATTTTACGTTGATCTATTGACATGCATAAACCTAAGGGTCACACCGGAGGATGAAACTCATTGACACATTTATGGAGAATGGCCAAAAGGGAGTTGTCTCGAGACATGACCAAAACTGGGTTTTGGGTCATGTGCCCGTAAGTGAATAGGACTTTACGGATCGAGACAAGGCTTGGAGTCTTGGGATTGATCGCGTCGGATAATGTTGGACATTTCCGGTATGGAAGGCATGGGGGCGATGAGCGAATCACGGGACCTCGTTGGAAATGGCCACGTGCCATGTTCCAAGAGGCCCATGAAAGGCCCATGCAACCAAGGCCCATGGAACTAATTAATCAAGTCTTGATTAATTAGTACTAAGTAAGCAAGACAAGGATTAAGGTGTTGGTGATTCACCACCTAACCCAATCTTGTCTTGCCATACTTTGTCCTATTTACACCTTACTTGACACCATACTTGTCCCATGCCTTTAGTTGGACAAGTATGGGTTTTGTTATGTTTAAGTAATCTTTTTTCAACATAACAAACACAAGACAAGAATAGGAAACACATTTTCTCTCCCTCTTCCATGGCCATTTCGGATTTGGCTAGTTTCCACCTCTATGTTTGTGTTCTTGAGTCCTCAAAGAGAAGAACTACGTGGCTTTGATTCCCATGTGGATACGTAGGCGTCTTGGAGACTCAAGCCAATCATTCGTTAACCGGTGTTCTTATTTTGGTAAGAACTAGTGCTGAATTTTTCTCTTGTTAATCCATTCTTTGTTAGTTGTTTCATGGTTTTAATTGTCTCTTGGTTTTCATTGATTTTCCGCTGCGAGTTGGTTCATCTCCAACCCTACCTCGAGACCCAACAGTGGTATCAGAGCCGTGCTACCTTCGGGATTCACAAGACGGTGTTCAAAGTTTCGGTTTTGCTTGAAAGTTTCGTTTTTGGCATGTTGTTTTGCTAAATTGTTTGATAACATGTTTTAAATTATTGTTTATGGATTTAATACATGTAAAATGAATTTTTGAAAATTATTTCAAATCTGGAAATTTTGAAAAAGATTTGATTTTTCGGGTCTCGGGAGCGGGACTCTCGGGGAGCCGAAACCGGGACCGAACGAGGCTCCGTTGGACGGAGCTAGGCCAAGCATGACCATTGGATGGTTGATATGCCAAGGCTAAACCGTTTTGTTAGTTATGACGAGTTTGGAACCGTCATGATGAACTCGAAGATCAAATGTTCAAAAGTTTCATTTTTGAACGGTTTCGATAAACCGAGCATCAAAAAATTTCGAAACTTGGCTATTAATTAAAACCGGAAAATCACATGATGTTTTTATAACATTCTTGTTTGATAACACGATGTGTGATGTGATGTTGGCATGGTGTACATAATAGCCCCGAGCTCAATTTAATTATTTATCGCTTTTCACGGCCCGCGAGCCGTTAGAGTTAACGTGTAATTATTCTTTCAAGGTGTGGTCGTCGAACCACTTGTTTGTAATATTTATTTATTCCCGACCTGCGAGTCGTGTATTAAATTGTAATATTTTACTCAAGACGAAGAAAGGGCGAAAAGGTCATTTGGTGGCTTTTCGGGTGTTGGCATCGGCTTGGAGTCGGTGGAGCTCAAGAAGCTAGTGGGAGTTAGTTTAGGGGGCTATTATGTGCACATTTATCGCTTTATGCTTGGTTTAGTTTATGCATGATTAATTCTATGTGTTTTAGAATTGCATGCTTAACTTTATTTACCGAGCATATCACCTCACATGCAAAGATAAAATTGGAATTTTAATCCTTGTGTGTGAACCCTTAGAACCGTCATTGCATTGGATGTAGTTGACGGGTTCAAAGGAAGAATTACATTGGATGTAATTTGAGGCATCATTGCATTTGGAATGTATTTGATGTGCTCATCGCATCTAGGATGTGCCAAAGCTTTGAATACAACTGGACAAGTAAAAGCGGGTCATGTCCGATACGTCCCAATCATCAACACCTTACTACCTCCCCGTCCTATGGTTGTCGTGCGCATTAGCGGAGCATCCATGGGGAAGCGGGGTAGTAGGTTTGGACGACATATGTGGGTGTCGTGCGCATTAGCGGAGCACCTACATAGTGACGAGCCATAGTTGAAAATTGGTGGACCCGACTACGATTCTCAGCCTGAGGTTGAGCTAGGGTAATAGATAGGGTAAGCCGTGTACATAAGTGCATACCCTAGCCAAGAGTCACATTGGATGTGATTGGATGGAGTCCTACCTACATAGCTCGATTAAGTGGTGAGCATTAGTTCAGCTTAATCGAGTGAATCAATGATCTTGGTTTCAGATTCTAAAGGTTTAGAATTGATTGTTGGTGTTTAAGCTTGGTCTTCATAAAATTTATTCAGTTTACTGATTGAATTTTATCTGTTGTAGATCAAATGGCAAATTCAGCGAACATTAATAGTTTGTCATTAAAAACCATTCTTGACAGGGTCAAGCTAAATGGGACAAACTATTTGGACTGGTACAGAATTTTGAGGATAGTCCTCAAGTCTGAACGCAAAGAATATGTCCTTGACAAGGCTGTCTCTAAGACCATATCAGAGTTACATGAAGTGTCATCAGCTGCTGAGAAGAATATCTCAGGGATCTGGGATCCAAGGATATTCTGATGGTCAACAAGGGAATTGGAAGTGGCAAGGGCTGGGCCCATGCGCACTTGGCAGGAAAGATGAGACACCTGAGAATGTCTGCTTCTACTGCCAACAGCCTGGTCATTGGAACCGGGATTACAGGAAGTTCACGGCTGATCTGAAGAAGGGCAGTGGGACTGCGCCTTCATCAAATAGCCTGGATGATCTGAAGAAGGGCAGTAGAACTGCACCTTCATCAGGAAACCTGGATGATCTAAGGAAGGGCGGTGGGATCGTGCCTTCATTCGGTATTAACTCTATAGAGCTACATCTCTCTACTTCCAAAGATTCATGGGTATTAGATACCATGACTGAATCTCACACATGCACTAATATATGGTGGCTGAAAGTAGGAGAGATTTGGAAAGCACGAAATGGACCTCAGAGTTGTGGCAACTGCTGTAGGATCCATGAGTCTTGCTTTGCCAAGAGGCCTTGTCTTAGTATTGTATAATGTATATTGCATACCTACTTTTAGTAGGAATATTATATCTGTATCCGTGTTTGACAAGGAAGGATATAATGTTAATATTGGAAATGGAGTTTTCAATGTTCTATGCAATGATATGTTTTATACCAGTACTGACATGGTTGGAGGATTGTACATATTAGATATGGGTAACAATGCCTCAAGTTCTATATATTCCGTTAATACCAAGAGGTCTAAATCCAACGATTTAAACCTAACTCTGTTATGGTTTAATCGTCTCTTGGTTTTCATTGATTTTCCGCTGTGAGTTGGTTCATCTCCAACCATACCTCGAGACCCAACACAAAAGTCATCTCTACCCTCACTAGTTGTCCACAAAAGGGATAAGAACTAAAGGGTTTTTGGTCTTTTACACCTCTAGGTCTTTTTAAAGTATTAGATGACACAAAATCAGCTCACACCTTAGTGTTGCAGCTGAAAATCACAAAGGGAGAGAGCAAGAGAGAAGCTCATTTCTTGAGGAAGAAGATAGTGAAGAAAGTTTGGATTTTGGAGCTAGTTCTTCATCCTTTTGACTCCATTTTGCTTCCCTCTCCTTCATCTCATCATCCTAAAGGTATGGATGCTCTCAACTCTTCATTTCATCTACTCTCAATTCTTGGGTTTTGTGGGTTTTGGCTTGAAATTGATGAACTAGCCTTATGTTTGTCTATTGGAGAAGGAGTAGTGAAGTAGGATGTTGAAATGATACTTTTGTTGAAGTTTGATGAACATTTTGGAACTTTTGATTTGATTGTGATTTGGAGAATCATTGGAAACTTGTTTATTTGTTGATTCATACCATGGGTAGGGGAGTTTTGGAGGTATTTGATGGTTTTGGGAGTTGGAAATGGTTAAAAATGGAGTTTGGTGGTGGATTTTCGGAAAAAAAGAGCTGGAGGTTGAAGAAGGGCGGAACTGCCCTGGAGCGTCACGGATCCGTGACGGATCCCGTGACGGGTGATGTCACGGCTCCGTGAGGGAGACCGTGACAACACACGTCACGGCTCCGTGACGTCCTCCGTGAGGGTCGGTGTCACGGCTCCGTGACCGACCAGTTCAGAGGGGTTTTTGAGGGTTTTTTCCCCGTTTCGATCTTGGTTAGGAGCTGAAATTCGGAGGGGTTTTGGGAACCTTTTGTTAGTGTCAAGTGGAGTCTAATTAGAGTTTTGTTTTGTGATCAAAGACCACAAGACCTTGAAGAACGAAGACCTTGAAGAAAGTAGACCTTGCCGGTACCCGTGTGAAGGACGGTGTGGTGACCATCGCTTGTGACAACAGAGTGTTGAGAGGAAGACCACGAGGTAGGGAAAATCTTAACTTCTCGATTAAATAACGCTTAGTATGCATGTTAGGTTAATAAAAATGGAAAGGTGCTAGAATTGCCTATAGGATGTGAATAACTAGAATAATCGTTTTTCAATTACTAATAAATGGATGAGTCTAGTAAGCATGTTTAGGATGATGAATATTATTGAAGCTTTCTTTCAATACTTGGGATTTGATTTACTGGTAGAGAGGCTGTGAAGAGCTCTCGGATTAGTTGTGTGCTAGGCTCACATGCTTGGTTGCTAGTGTTAGGATATTCGAGAGTCTAATGGAACCAGATCGAATGCATGCTTGATTGTTCTTAGTTTTAATGAATGCTTGAATGATCATTGATTACTTGAGTGATGATTAATTGTTGATTGAACGGATGATCGAGTATGACTGGTTGTGCCGAGCGGTACAATCAGGTGATCGATGTACCGATGGTTCGTGACAGGTAAGTATACGGTAAGTGTGGGATGATCATTGGACGCCTTCTCTGTGATGAACATGTGTACTTATAAGATTGAGGATTAAGTGAACGTCTTTGTGTGTTGTGGTGAAAGTGTGTTTCGATGAGTGTTGATTGATGGGTGAATGTTCACGCTTGTTCCCTTTATTCCTATTCTTTAAATGTATGAATGTTTGAATGTATGTTTGATTCGACACTACACCGGGGGGGGGGGGGGTAATCTGGTGTCGTTGTGGTGGTTGGAGTTGGACAGATATAGTGGGACAATGAGTGATGTGAGGAGCCTGAGAGCTCGGCAGATCCTACGGGATATTGAGTGACGTGAGGAGCTTATTGCTCGGCAGATCCTACGGGATATTCATTGATTATTGGGGCCAGAGGGCTCGGCAGATCCTACGGGATATTAGTTATGGTTACTGAGGTTTCACCCAAGTGAGTGCGTTCCATGGGAGCACTACTTGGTTCCCTATGATTTATGGTCCTTTGGGGGCATATCCGAATGGTTTTCGGTGCCCTGATGCATGTACCCCTCTGGACCGAGGGAAAATCTGATATGACACGGATACTCTGGTGGATTGGAACATGGAAACCGAGGTGATCCCAGAATTTATCCATCGATCGGAGGCTTGAGAAAGCAAGTGTTGACAGGATATAGATTGCTTTCATTTTACTCTTATTGATTCGTCAAAGTAATTCTTATGAACTTCTTTTAAGTTACTGTTATCTTTGAAAAAGCGATATTATTTCATCACAATGGATTCCAAACATTTCTTTGATTAATAGTATTTACTCGTTCCTAGTTACGATGGGTTTCTATTTTATTATAATGTTCTCCATCTATTCTCTGGGAAGTTATCGTTATCCTTGAGAATGCACTATTGGTATTGTTACTTCTTATTTGTTTATTACATTCTTTGGTCTAAGGGTTTTAAATACTTTGTGATATCGAATTAAAGCAGTTTTAATATCAAACTTGTAATTATTTCTTGTTCCTTTATTATTTCCTTGTTAATTGTATTAAACTATGGATTCGAGTTACCTTTGTAAGCAGTTTACTATTTGACCTAAGGGTTGAGTTATTAAGGTTTTTCCTACTGAGCGTAAGCTCACTCCCTTTGGTTTCTGACTGTGTTACAGGCGTGCCGGATGTCTAGTGAGTTCGAGGCTCGGGAGCTTTTGGACTTCTTGGGGTTTTTAGTAGAGTTATGGTGGTCTTGTGTATTGAACATCCTTTATTTTACTATTTACGCTGAACTGTGACTCACGAGGATTTGAACTACTTGTTTATGTACATCCTGTAGGGAACTTTTATGAGAATTTTAAGGTTTTATTAACTGTTTATGATTTCTATTTATTTCAACTCAGGTCACGGCTCGAGTCCGGTCAAATCCGGATTTGGGGCGTGACAGTCTCCGCCAGCACCAAATTGCCTGCGAACTGGTTGCAATCCACCGCTGTTTCATCCTCGCTAGCAAGGAACCGCCAGCGAACCGCCCAACGTTGGAGATTCTCTTAGGTCCTTCTTTAAGAAGAAACGTTGATCCCGATATGAGGTCATCAACACCATTTACCATAGAAATTTATGGATGGTTTATTCCACGGCGCGGTTGCAGATCGACCCTAAAACGAAGCCCAACCTTGACATGGATGTATGCTTTTTAATTTATTTTGAAGTTAAAAGTTGTATTAATAATAAGAAAGTTGTATATGTGCAACAGAAAAAACGCTCTCCACTCAACCTCCCTGAGGTTACCTTCTACCCTATTCGGGTCGCCGCCGCCGCCGCAGCCGCACTTGCTCAGTCCGCTCCGGTCACCGGCCTCCAGTCCCGTCATCGTTCACTCGTTCTACCCGAGGATCACCGCCCCCTGGTTTCAGAACCCTACCCCGATCTCTCTCTAGGTCGGGAATCGATCCCACCGGTCTCTGATTCGTTTTGGCCGCCCTAGTCGCCCCAGTCTCCAGCGCCCTCCGGGTCCTCTCTGGATCCCGACGGCTCGTCGTGCCAGTCGCTAGCGTCCTCCGGACCTTCTCTAGATCCCGACGGCTCATCGTGTCAACTCTGATCTATTTCACCACAGCGCCGTGTATTATTCCGATCGTTTTGGCTACTACTTCGCGTTCCAGATACCTGATCGATCACTGCTAGTCAACCGAGGAAGAATTGGCGGACACAACAGGCCGGAAGTCATCTTCCATCGTCAGGGTGCCGACATGTATTTTTACCATTTCTAGGTTTTCTGATTTTGTTATTATGCCTACTCCGCTGGCCTGGAATTGTAGAGGTTTAGGTACGGACCATAGCCGACGCCAATTGAAGGATTTGGTGACCCGGTACAAACCCGACATTTTATTCCTGACGGAGACCTGTCACGTGGAATCTCGGAATTCGAGATCGCGTCTCACTATCCTGCGCAGAACGCTAGGTTTCCATGGAGGTACGTGCATTCCGGGATTTATACCACAGGCCATACCGGGATCCGGTTCCCCGAGAAATAAAGGGGGTGTGATGATGTTGTGGAATGAACAGTGCAAGGTTACGGTACTATCGATGCAACAATCACATATCGATACGACCGTACAGTTAGGTCAGGAAGCACCTTTCCGTTTCACAGGTATCTATGGGGAACCGATATGGGAGCGTCGGCATTTGACATGGGCCAATCTGAGACATCTGGCCACAACCCTGGCACCGGCTGATTGGATCCTAATGGGGGATTTTAACGGAATCTTACGTTCGTCAGAAAAATGGGGTGGGGGGGGGGGGGGGGTATACCCATTACCCCTTATGCAAGGCTTCCAGCAGGCCTTATCGGATATTGGAGTGGAAGAGGTGCCACTGCAAGGGTACCAGTTCACGTGGGCCCAGGGTCAGGATGCTAAGTCACTAAGGGAAAGCCAGCTGGACAGAGCCTTCATCTCCCCGCAGGCTCGAGACCTTTTCAGGGATGTGGAGTTACAGAACCTGGGCATATCGACTTCGGACCGCAAACCCATCCTTCTCCAACTCCAGAAGGAACCAGTGGAACGACGGCCCCGCCAGTTTCGTTTTGAGAATATGTGGATTGATCACCCGGAGTGTGGTCCATTGATTCAGACAGAGTGGGGTCAGCCGGGGAATCGTCACATCAAGCATCACATTAAGGACATCAGGGTCTCCCTGGATGATTGGGACCAGACGATTTTTCGGGACAACATTAACCAGATCCAAAGGCTACAGCGGGCGCTTGCTGAGTTGAATGGCCGTACAGACAGACAGGGCATCAGGAAGAGACTGGTAATTCAAAAACAGTATAACAGGGCACTAGCTACACAGGAACAGCTCTGGCGACAGAGAGCGAAACAACACTAGCTTGGGGAAGGGGACCGTAATACAAGTTTCTTTCAGAGATCGTCCACCAAGCGCCAGGTGAAAAACAAGCTCAAGTCCTTGATAAATGATGAGGGAGTAGAAGTGCAATGGAATACAAGAATGAGTGACCTGCTCCACTCATATTTTGCTAATATCTTCACAGCGGGCGACATCGAAGACTATGACCACCCCATGTCAGTCCCGAGTATGATCACCTCGGCACAGAACTTACAACTCACGCAAAGGGTAACAGATCAGGAGGTACGCCACGCAGTGTTCCAAATGGGCCCGTCGAAATCACCAGGACCGGACGGACTCAATCCAAAGTTTTTCCAACATTATTGGGATACTTTGGCTCCGGAGGTCATTGAGTTTGTCCGCACTGCAGTTCTGACATGCACTGTTGATCATGATATCAGCAAGACCACCTTGATTAGGATTCCGAAGGTTCCAAGGGTGAAGAAGATTGCGGAACTGAGGCCAATTGCTTTATGCAACGTGATCTTTAGAATCCTTTCTAAGGTCCTAGCCAATCGGATCAAACCCCTACTGGACCCGATAATCTCAAAAAACCAGGGGGCTTTTGTCCCGGGAAGATATATCCAGGACGATGTCATCATCTCCTATGATATTATTCACACCCTCAGGCGTAAAACACAGGGACAATGTGGTTTTATGGCCTTGAAATTAGATATGAGTAAGGCCTACGACAGAGTGGAGTGGTCTTTCTTGCTATCTATGATAGGAGCGTTTGGCTTTGATATGGGTTGGCGGGCGATGGTGCTCGCGTGTATGAGATCAATCGAGTATACGGTCAGCTCTAATGGGAAGCATATGGCCCCATTTACAGCAGGACGGGGTATCAGACAAGGTGACCCCCTATCGCCGTACCTGTTACTCTTCTGTATGGAGGGTCTATCTCGGATGCTCAGTCAAGCAGAAAGGGCTGGACATATTCATGGGGTATCAGTAGCTCGAGGGTCTCCGTTGGTCTCTCATATATTTTTTGCGGACGACTGTTACATATTCTGCAGGGCGGATCAAGAAGAGGCGACCCATCTGAGTAATATCCTTCAAACCTTTGGCCGCCTTTCGGGTCAAGTTATAAATAAAGGTAAATCGTCCATATTCTTCATTACTAATACAACTCCAGCCAATAGAGCAACATGCTGTAACATACTAGGCATTCAGGAAATATCGGGGCCGACTAAGTATTTGGGAGTCCCCAATATGTTGGGCCGGAAAAAAGGCCAGAGCCTCCAATTCTTATGTGACCGGATAGTGGCCAAAATTGGGACATGGGATGGTCAGATGATGTCGGCAGGAGGGAAGTAGGTGATGATCAAATCAGTCCTCCAGGCCATGCCAATCTACGCGATGAGCGTGTTCATGTTCCCAAGGGAATCAATCAATAAAATCCATGTCGCACTAGCTCGGTACTGGTGGACGGGAACTCCCAGGGGAACAAGATCGATTATTTGGCAGGACTGGGCGAAATTGTGTAGGCCAAAGGAGGATGGAGGGATGGGTTTCAAAGACATGAGAGATATGAATATTGCAATGCTGGAAAAAAATGGGATGGAAATTGGTTACTCAAACCGACTGTCTGGTGGCTCGCATTCTTAAGGCACGGTACTACCCACAGGGTGACTTCCTGACGGCGGGAGGGGGGAATGGACCCAGTCAAATCTGGTCGGGTCTTCGTGGCACTTAGGGCCAGCTCCGAGGGGGGCTGATTCGTACTATCGGTGACGGTCGAACTACTATGGTTGAGGGACCCCCATGGCTTTTGGGGGATAACCCGGTTATTCCCATGCATACGTGTATCACACCGGCCCTTATGGTGTCGGACCTAGCCACCGTCGATCATGAATGGGATGTGCAGAAGATTCAGTCGATTCTCCCTCCGGCTATTGTTGAGGATGTCCTTTAGGTGCCCCCGCCTCTTCCCCGGCATACGGATAAATGGTCCTGGAAGTACAACATCAGAGGTGAGTATTCAGTCAAATAGGGTTATAGGGCACTGTCCAGAGAGAACGGTCGATGGCACGTCTCTACAAGGACAACGATATGGACGGGTATCTGGGATCAGGATATTCAACCACGGATCAAGGTTTTATATGGCGGGCTATCTCAGGTACACTGCAGGTCGCAATGAATCTCCGCACCAAGTTCGTCCCTATTCCGGCCACCTGTCCGATGTGTCAATCAGACCCGGAAACTACGGACCATCTTCTATTGTCCTGCCCATTTGCGAAGTCGGTCTGGGATAAAGCGGGCTTACCTGTTCCTGATCCTTCATCGTCTTCTTTAACTGACTGGCTCTCCGCCCTCTTCTTGATACCGGAGGCTGTGACCCGGAGCAAAGCCTGCCTCATGCTCTAGGAGATATGGAAAGCGAGAAACGCTATGGTCTGGGACCAAGTGACCTCCACCCCACAAGAATTGGTTGCCACGGTTCTTAGTAACCAGCATAGCTGGTCGGAAGCACAATCGGGCCTCCGGAAGCACGTCGCTATCCCCCGACCCACGCATACTAAATGGAAACCCCCTCCCCCTGACTGGCTCTTGATCAATGTTGATGGGGCGACCTTTGCACCCTCAGGACAATTTTGATGGGGTTGGATCTGCCGCACAGACATGGGATGGGTCCGGGAAGCACGGAATGGATATGGAAGCGGGGCACTCAACCCCGAATACTCGGAGGCAATAGCAATCTGGAAGGCCCTGGAATGGATACACGCCTCGCACTCGTCCAGGGTCATCATACAGAGTGACGCTCAGTATCTGGTACATTTGATTCAAGGCACGCACCAGGTCTTCTCCCCACTGGGACGGTTGGTCGACGACTGCAGGTCCCTGCTCACTACTATCGAGGATGTCAAACTCGAGTACATTTCTATGTCAGCGAACGGTGCAACCCACTGGCTAGCCCGGGAAGCCCGTTTTTTGCATGTCCTCTCGTTGTCTGGATTTACTATTCCGGCCGCGTTTATGTCTATCTTACAAAAGTTCAATTAATAAAGTTCACACTTCGTTTCAAAAAAATAATAAGAAAGTTGTTGAAGGTTATAGGAAATTGAAAATGCAAGTTATGTAGAAAAGCCGAAAAAATATAACAAATAACATAAAGATCGAAATCAAAATATGTTGGAGTGGAGGTGAGGATATGATACCTCGTCCACTGTCAAACTGAACACCAACGAGGTGCTCTAACAAACTACTGGACAGTATGAGTCGGTGGGCGTTTGACAAACTCGATTGTATATTCTTGATTCTATCTACGATCCCTATATAATCTTGAACTAATATACTCCTCATTCACAATCCAAAATTTAAAACCATGTCACTGGTTCCTCAAAGACTCATACCATGAAAATAGTGAGATGTCAAAATTACCCTTCATTTATCTTTAAAATTTCAAAATATACTATAAAAGATCCGATTTTATCTTAGTATATAAATATATATAAATTAAGTTTTTTTAATTACAAAATGTATATAAACAATATTTTTTTATAAAAAAAATAAAAAATTCAATTATATTTCAATAAGTATTTTAAAAAACTAGATTTTTTTATTTTATAAAAATCAGTTTTATTTCAAAAATAACATTTTTTACTTTCAAAAATCAGTTTTATTTAATAAAATCCAGTGTTATATTAGAAATATATATAAATAAACTTTATTTTTAAAAATATATACAATAATATTTTTAATGAAAATAATATCATTTAGTTCTTTTATTTTAAACTGTATTATTTTCTTTAAATATGTTATAAAAAATTGCAATTATTTTTACTTTCAATAGTTCTTTTTGGTTAATTAACTTATATTTATTTTCATTAAATAAAAAAAGATTTTTGGACATAAAAAATAATTTTTTTAAAATAAACTGATTTTTATAATATAAAAAAATTGATTTTTAAAATATTATTTGGAATAAAATATGATTTTTTTATATATTTTTAATAAACAATTATGATTATTAAAATTGATTTGTGAAAATAAAAACTGATATCTATGAATAAAATTTTATTTTTTGAAACTAAAGTCTAATTTTTATAAAATAAAAAATATAATATATAAAAAATATTTTAAAAATAAAATATGATATTTTTTAGTTTTGATAAAAATATCTTATATATATATATTTTTTAATATGAATTTTAATTATTTTTTGAAAAAAAATATGATATTTATATTTTTTTAGTAAAAAACTGATTTTAAATACTGATTTGTGAAAATAAAAAATGCTTGTTATTAAATAAAAATTAATTTCTGAAATTAAAAATATACTTTTTGAAATAAAAATGGTTTTTATTTATAGAAAAATATATATTTTTAGAATACTTATTGAAATAAAACTTGATTTTTAAAACTGATTTGTGAAAATAAAAAATGTTTTTTATTAAATAAAAATTAATTTCTGAAAATTAAAAATATAATTTTTGGAATAAAACTAACTTTTATCAAGTAAAAAGTGTTGTTGTTTTTTTAAAAAATTGTTGAAATAAATTATGATTTTATTTTCTATTTTTAAGGGATATTTTCATCTCACTATCCTAACTATGTGGTTTTTTTCATCTCACTACCTTAACTATTTTTTTGTGGCACCTCACTACCATAAAATGTCTTTTTTTTCACCTTTCATACCCTAAATATTTTTGTGGCACCTCACTACCCAATAATGCATTTTTTGTGGCACCTTACTACCCTAGAATGTATTTTTGAGAGATTAAAAACTGATTTTTTAAAGAAATTTTGAAAACCAATGGCATGCTTTTGAAAATTTGATTGTTAGTGAAGGATACTATGGACTGTTAAAGTGTTTTCATCCAAAAATAGATGGCAAATTGACGGCGTGAATGAAAGTGAAAACAAAATGCAGTTTAGGGTAGTGAGGTGCCACAAAAACATAGTTAGGGTAGTGAGATGAAAAAAACACATAGTTCGGGTAGTTAGATGAAAATAACCCTATTTTTAATATAAAATATTATTCTTACGATAAATTTCGAAAACTTAAAGATAAATGAAGGGCAATTTTGACATTTCACGATTTTGATGGTTTGAGGAACCAATAACATGGTTTTGAAAATTTGATTGTTTTTTTTATCAGCAAATCGAATTTAAATTAGACCTCTTTTGAGATGAAAGAGTAGCTACAAAAGGACAATTACAACACATTCTAACTACCCAACACATAACCCACTAACTTGCAAACCAAGCAACTCAAAGAAGTACGACCAACTAAAAGATATCTTGGACCTCAAGCTACTAAGATCACAACACACTAGATAACTTGTAACCCAAGCTACTATAAAACAAAAGAAATTTCTAATCGAACCAACCAACAAACCAAGGTCAAAAAAACACTGATCAAGCCTAGCCAAATGAAGCTAACACCACCAAAGAACCGTCAACTAGAAGAACTGAAACATAAGATCCACTAGGTATAAGCAACTCCAACCAAAGTGAACAACAGTCAGAGCTAAAGCAATCCCCAAACCATCCTGAGGCCAAGACTCCTGAATGATACAACACCACCAGCCTTCAAGACCAAACTTCCCACATTGATTGTAAGAAAGTCAACAAGCAAAGAGCCAGCCCTGTAAGAAAAAAAAGCCTAAAGAAAAAACAAAAAGGAACCAAACCTCCTAACCACCAAGAAAAACTATCAAGAACACTCAACCTAAGAAGTACCCACACACTAAAAGAGAGGTACCCACACACAAGAAGAGGAGAGACAAGAACCCAACTCACCACTATCCTCACCAAGAGTCTACACTTAAACCTTAAGTCGCCCCAAACCCAACCCCAACCCTCCCCAACCTACACAAAGAAACCTGGAACACCAAAACCTCAACTGACCATCAGATGTCGTAACAAAGCTTAACAACACAATTATTCAAACCTCATCACAGAAGGAAATGATGTGTAAAAATCTTAAATACACCTATTCACATGAATCAGGAGGAATCCAACTACAACCACATGAAAAGTATAATGTCACCATTCCCTTAGGCTTTCTTGCGGTTCAAGGCAATCAAAATAGAGTCAGGCTCCAAGGGCAGCAACATGAAACAGGGAGGACAGTCCCAAAAAGTTATTCGAGCCAGCCTCAGCAATAGTACCAGTCCAACAGACAAGAGAAACAAGCATAAGATGTTACTTACAATGCGAAGCAACCATATTGTCAGAAATCCTTGTTATAAAACCAATCATGATGGGGATGTTGGGTCTCGAGGTAGGGTTGGAGATGAACCAACTCGCAGCGGAAAATCAATGAAAACCAAGAGACGATTAAACCATGAAACAACTAACAAAGAATGGATTCACAAGAGAAAAATTCAGCACTATATCTTACCAAAACAAGAACACCGGGTAACGAATGATTGGCTTGAGTCTCCAAGACGCCTACGTATCCACATGGGAATCAAAGCCACGTAGTTCTTCTCTTTGAGGACTCAAGAACACAAAAATGGAGGTGGGAACTTGCCAAACCCGAAATGACCATGGAAGAGGGAGAGAAAATGTGTTTCCTATTCTTGTCTTGTGTTTGTTATGTTGAAAAAAGATGACTTAAACATAACAAAACCCATACTTGTCCAACTAAAGGCATGGGACAAGTATGGTGTCAAGTAAGGTGTAAATAGGACAAAGTATGGCAAGACAAGATTGGGTTAGGTGGTGAATCATCAACACCTTAATCCTTGTCTTGCTTACTTAGTACTAATTAATCAAGACTTGATTAATTAGTTCCATGGGCCTTGGTTGCATGGGCCTTTCATAGGCCTCTTGGAACATGGCCCGTGGCCATTTCCAACGAGGTCCCGTGATTCGCTCATCGCCTCCAAGCCTTCCATACCGGAAATGTCCAACATTATCCGACGCGATCAATCTCAAGACTCCAAGCCTTGTCTCGATCCGTAAAGTCCTATTCACTTACGGGCACATGACCCAAAACCCAGTTTTGGTCATGTCCCGAGACAATTCCCTTTTGGCCATTCTCCATAAATGTGTCAATGAGTTTCATCCTCCGGTGTGACCCTTAGGTTTATGCATGTCAATAGATCAACGTAAAATCCCATTTTACTTGATCCTATTTAAGTGGCAACTAACGAGACTTTAGTATTGCCTGATACTGCATAACGAATCGACCCTGTCGATTCTAACCTTTCCGTCATCCCTGTCATTATCCTTTTATCTCCGATATCCTGATTGAGATAAGGCATAGAGTCGTCATCCTTATTATTCTCAATCACCGTTCCTTGATATGTGAGATGACTGAAGATATGATACCCAATATCATGTGCATGGCCATGCTATTCTTTCAGTCACTCTCGATCAAGCGGCCGAGAACCGATATCTTTCCCATACCTCAGTATGAGGGATAAATCCCTTAGCCGTCTTTCGTGTCACTCATGTAGCCCGTCCCCAAGCTAATCCTGGCCGTTATGGAAGCCCTGTTACGGACAACGTTAGGCTCAGGTCAAACTCAGTTGTTGACTACATAGCGATCACAAAGACTCTTTGGTCTAAGGATACATGACAAGCTACAACACTGAATATGTTCATGACTTAATCTATGGCACATATTCAGGGCGGGTCGTCCAATATCATGTCCCACATGATATCTATGATCAGACTCCGGAATCCCATTACAATGACTAACAGAACGTAAGCCATAAAGAGTCATCTTTCATACTAGTCGCTTCTAGTGAAGCTTTGTTGACTAGGGACCCATCGAGTGTGATCTATCTCGATCTATGGTCCTATTCGCATTGTGGGCATAGATCAGAGCACACATCAATATATTACTCCAACACATAAGTAATATAAAGCCGCTTTAATTTTTTTGTTAACGATGATATATACATTTGGACATTTAGGATTGAACTACGGGCACTAAGACTAACAGGGGATTGATAATCCAAGGATGACACAATCTATCAGGGTAATAAAATTAAAGGCAACAACATAATAAGAAACTAATTCAACTCCCACATCAATACTAAGCCAAAGTCAAGGGTTTCTTGCACATCAAGCCATCTAGAATAAGCTATAGAAATCCTTTTTTGTTTCCAATCACAACATATTTTTGGAGATACCAGCCAAGAGTTGAATGAGAAAAATCTGCCTGAGGTTTTAAAAGTTGTGTATTCCCAACTATAAGATTGATGTAGGATCTTCTGAAAAATCTCCTCTGCTGAAGAATTTATATTATTGAAGACATTATTATTCATTGCTAGCCACAACTGCTAGCAGATAATATGAGCTAATTTACTCCAGCTTTTCTTTTTTGAATTGACTAATTTGCTCAGTTTTTCATTGCTAGGCACAACCCAAGTGACCCCCTACTAAGTCAGGACAAGACTGCAAACAGACCAAGCCCTTGTATAGTGTAGGATAATATAAGGGCCATCCTCCAAGTCTCTATGGAAAACTGAGCAACTGATCCCTTGGAGATTGAAAGTAATACCTCTAGAATCTAGGAAACATTTAGACGGTATAGCATCCAGACAAGATAACCAACTAAATGATGATATTTTTGGAGGAATCTCAACGATCCAAATGTTCTTAGTCCAGTCAGTATTGATCACATTAGCAGAGGATTGATTATCAATTAGTGTGTATAATTTTTTTGACTGAGATCCATTTGGAATCCCATATCCAAATAAGAAAGTCTGGTTGATTAGAGCGATGAACTCCATGAAGAATTTTTTGCAAGCTGAGCCAATCACTTTCAGCCCTCCCTCTAGGAACTGATATGAAATTTAGATACCAATCTCCACCTGACCTAGCCTCTAAGATCAAAAGCTTTTTGTTTTGTGAGAGTAGGAAAAGTCTTGGAAATAAGAATCTGAATGACATATCCCCCACCAAACATCAGTCCAAAAGAAGATTCTATCTTCATTGTCAACTTTCCAGCTAAGTCCTTTAACAGATATCAGAGAATAAATGATCTGAATTAAGAGCTAATATATGAGTCATTAAACTCTGACTTCCTATCTCAGAAAATGAAGAGAGATCCCATTCTAAAGAATTCCAACCAAATTTTCCGCAAATTAATAGTTTTCACAATGAGTTTCTTTCTAGAGCAAACCTCCACCACCATTTTGCTAGTAGAGAAATATTCATTTTAGAGAGATTCTTGATGCCTAACCCTCCTGCCTTTTTGGATCTACAGACTTTATCCCAACTGACCTTGCTGAAATATTTTGCTTCTAATTTTCCATGCCATAAGAATCTTCTTTGCCAAGATTTCATAGCTTTGATAACTCCTTTTTGGGCTTTGATGATGGAGAAATAATAGAGAAGGAAGGCACTCATAGTAGAATTGATGAGAGTTATTCTTCCCCCCAAAGAGAGTTGTTTGGCTTTCCATAACCCAGTGAAGATTTGAATTTATTGAAAATAGGCTCCCAAGAGATTAATATTTTAGGGTTAGCTCCTAATGCGAATCCCAGATAGTTAATGGGAAGTGAGCCGACTAAGCATTCCAAAGCTTCCAACCATTCCAATTTCTAACCCTCTTCTAAGTTTAGAGGAATTAGAATTGATTTATGTTAATTAATAGCCAGTCATGTAGCAACATGAAACATGGAAAGGGTAAACTTGAGGCATAAGGCACTATTCTATTGAGCTTGGATGAAAAAGATTGTATCATCTGCAAACTGAAGATGGGAGACAGAAGGTCCTTCTATATGAAATTGTATCCCTTTGAATAAATTTGACTGAATCCTAGCCTTCATTATCTTATTTAGACCCTCAACAATAATAAAAAAAAGAAGAAGAGGAGAAATAGCACAACCTTGCATGAGTCCTCTACTCATTTGGAAATCAGGACTTGAAGATCCATTAATCAAAATTGATACATGAACTCTTAAGCAGGAAATGATCCACATCTTCCATCTCATACCAAACCCCATTCTAGTAAGGATCTGCATAATGAAACTCCAACTGACCTTATCAAAATCTGCCTGGAAGATAACTACTTTCTGCTTTGATTTTTTTAAGATGTTGAACTAATTTTGATGCCACTAGAATTCCATATATTATTTGTCTCCCAGAGATGAAACTTGATTGCTCATCCCCTACCAGGAAGCCAATACCTTGCTTCAATCTACAAGAAATTATTTGTAAGATCATCTTATAAGGTCCTCCCATAAGAATGATGGGTCTGAAATCATCAAAGCTGAGAAGGGTTGCATTTTTGGGGATCAAGGTAAGGAAAGAAGCATTTAATCCTTTACCAAGTTGACCTGTCTTATGAAATTTCTGAATGAAAAGCATAAAGTCTTGTTTGAAGATTGGCCAACAAACTTGAATTTTTTTTAGAGTGAATCCATCTGGACCTGTAGCTTTATCAACACTACAGGCCATCACAACTTGGAGGATTTCTTCTTCAGAGAAAGGGAATTCTTACCACATGGATTGATCACTGGTAAGAACTGAAAAGGGGAGTTCAGACAGTAGGACATCTAAAGGAGAGGAAATAGTGAATCTTTTAGCACAATGTGATGCAGCAGCTGACTTGTTCTCGGATGGGGAGGAGAGAAGCAAATCATTGTCCATAATCATACTTATCATTTTCTTTGTGCCTTTGAAGTGGGCTAGCTAGTAAAAGTACTTTGAGTCTTTGTCTCCCTCAGCAAACCATTTCTTCTTAGCCTTTTGACTCTAAAGCTTTGAGAGCAATTTATATTTCATGATAAGGGCTGCTTTATAAGCACCTCTATCTGAGCATTCTAAAGAAGTTACAGGTCTGATTTCCACTAACTTGTCTAATTCATAAAGTGCTTTTGATAGGGCAACTATATGAGTTTCTAAAATTACAAACACTCGAGTATTCCAAACTTTGAGATCTGCCTTGTGGAGTTTAAGTTTCATCCATAAAACATAATAAGGTTGGCCGGAAATGGAGTATGATTCCCAGAATTTTTTGACAGCTAGTAAAAACCTTGCATCTTCAGTCCAAATATTTAGAAATTTGAATGGCCTTGGACCCCAATCAACCACATCATCATATAAATTTAGAGGTCTATGATCTGATATATTTCTTGGGAGGCAGTCTTGTGTTAGAGAATTAAAAATAGCCAGAAAATCATGAGAGATTAAAAACCTGTCAATCCTAGAGCATCTTGATTGAGGGCCAAACCAAGTGTATTTTCCACCCTTTAAAGGGAGATTGATTAAACCCATATTTAGGATGAAATATTGTAGTAATAGCATATCATAGCCTCCTCCCCTCTAACTGGCCCTTTCATCATCTGAAGTAATGGAATTGAAGTCTCCACCCAATAAAATAAGACAATCTGCATTTAAGCTTGATATATAATTCTGAATAAGGGTCCAAATATCTCTCCTGCCTGAAGTAGAACTTGGATCATAAACATTGATGAAGCAACATTGACTGTTGCAATCTGTTATTGTACCATACCATAAAAGAGCTCCCTTTAATTTGACTGTGTAATTGAGAAATAAGTCCTTTGTTTCCCATATTGTTATAATTCCACCTGCATTGCCCTCATCATTTATATGATCTGAATCCCAGCCCCTAGATAAGCCACATAATCTGAGGAAGTTTGAAGGCATAAAATCCATTTTGGATTCTTGAAGCATAATGAAGTTTAGAGCTTGCTTGTTGACCAAGATATTGAAACATCTCCTCTTTTGCTGAGAGGAGATCCCTCTAACATTCCATGAGAGGAACTTCATGTATCATTTACTAAGAAGGATGGGTGGTGGTTTGGTTCCCCACCAAATGCTCACTATTTGAATCTTTTTCCCGATCTAAAAAATCATCACCTGAACCTTCCTCTAAATCAACAGCATGGTTTTTGTAATCCTCCAATGCATCAAGTTGTTGTATAATAATATGATCGGAGACTTTATCTTTTAGACCAATGGCTTTCCCCAAAACACCAAGCCTTCCTAGCTAAAGAATTTTTTGAAGGAAATAAGAAGATTTACCTAAATCAGTAGTTGGGATGATGTTTGGCCCAGAAGAGAGTACAAGCACAGGTTCTTTCAATTTTGATCTGGTGGTGTAAGCATGAGGGGTTTTAATGAGGTGGGCTTTGATTATTTTATTTTTCTTAGCTTTGGTAATGGCTTTAATCCTTGGATTTTCCTTTTCAGCTGCAAAACATAGCAGGTCTGATACATCAGAAACTTGAGCTTGTAATAATTGTTGATCATAAGAGTCTTCTTCTTGTTGTAATCTAGAGATTGAAGCAGCTATCACATTTTCACTTGGAATAAAATCCAACCCTAATGACACTTGACATCCTCTTGTATGTCAAGAACAATTAAGACTTGTTCCTTGGGAGTTGCAACATAAAATGAGCCTTCTTGAGCCTCACCCCTCATTAAATTAACCTCTAAATCTGTCCTTTGCTGGTTTATAATAGTAATATTTGAGGTAAGAGGAGTTGAGATAAAGTCTTTACCCAAAGGGAAGGTATGGGCTGGCAATAGGGTGATTAAATTTTTTGAATTGGCGCCAATGAAGCCAAAATATCTACTTTTTGAATTTTTTAAGAGCTCTCCCCAACTTCAGGACCTGTAGAGATCAGATCACTACGATGATTTCCATAACAATTTCTAGAAGATAAACTGAGTCAGGCACAACCAAAATATCTGAAGCAATAAAATCAGTATGTGAATCTGCAACAAGTGTAACGTTGAGGTCTGTAGGAATTAAATCCTTATGAGGAATAGAAACCCGAGCTGCAACTTAAGGAAGCAGAGATGCCTCATTAATATTTAAAGCAATTTCATCTGCTATAAATGAGTCTGCTCCCACATGAGGGGAATTTAATTCCAACAAATGATCAGTACTTCTTTGATCATGGGAACTGAAGTGATTGTCCTCTTCTTCTTCCTCATAAAGAGTAGTTCCTAATGCTTCAGACAAGGAATCTTCAGAACCATCAGCTTCCTCATTTCTTTCTTCAGAATGAATAGAATGCAATGAGGAATGTGATATAGAAGAATCATTAGAGGTAGAGGGGAAAGAAGGTGTAAGAACCGCCCCCGGTCGATCCCGGTCAAACCAGTGAACTTTGGCGAAGTTTGTCTTTCAGCCGGAAAAGTCAACCGATGACTCCGAGAGTCATTCGGGACCTTTCAGGGCCCAAAAAGCTTAGACGTCATCACGGTTAGCTTAGTTGGTCCATTTCCTTTCGCTTGACTATAATATTGGAAAGGTCAAATTTTGGTCAAACCCGAACTTTTTATCGACTAAATTCGATTTAATTCGGACTGTTGGAAATTAATTGAAGGAGAGTGGCCCCCACTAGGACACATGTCCTTAGTGGCTTGGAGGAAAAGAAAAGATCCTTCAATGACCTTCATACCCCCACTAGTTGTCCTAAAAGGGATAAGAACTAAAGGGTTTTTGGTCTTTTCAACACACTAGGTCATTTAAGGCAATTGGATGACACAAATCAGCTCATTTCTACTTGTTGCAACCGAATAGTGCTAGAGAGAGAGAGAGGAGCAACCTTTCTTGAGGGAGAAGAAAGGGAGAGAAAGCAGCCATCTTCAAGGCTTTTCTTCATAAAACCATCTCCAAATTCATCTTTTCTTCACCATCTCACCATCCTAAAGGTTTGTACACTCTTAGTTTCTCATTTCAATCACTTTCTAGTTTTGGGTTGTTGTGGGTTTTGCTAGAACTTGAAGAACTTGCTTCCTTGATTGTTAGATGTTGGTTTTGGAGAAGAATTAGTGAAGAATAGGTTGGTTTTTGTTGTGTTGGTTGAAGTTTTGATGGAACCCATTGAGGGTGTTGAAGTTTGGGGGTTTTTGTTGACTGCTTTGGTGGTTGGTGATGTTGAAAATGGAGGTTTTGGTGTGGTTTTCGCAGAAATCCAGTTGGGGAAGAAAGGGGAAAAGCTGT